>JBBBDQ010000344.1:1507500-2707500 GCA_037127315.1 Ascarosepion bandense
TTTGAATGCCCTGATACATCGGGACTCCAACAGCTTTTATCACCTCAGTATCCAGAAAACCGACATTTGTGTGGGATTCTTTTTGTCCGAGGAAACGAAAGATAGACATTTTTAAAACCCTAATTCATACGAAATTAATGATAGGTTCGGAAACTTTTCTGGATCATGAAATCGATTTTGTGGCGGAGACCTTATGTGGTTTAGGGTATCCTCCTAATACTGTTCATTCCATTATCAAGATTGTGGAGTTTAGAAAATTCAAACCTTGTACAGTTATAAAATGTGCCCTGCTTATCTTAGACTCCCCTGGATTGGAGTTGGTTGTGAAAGCTTGACAAGATAGATTTCATTGAGTGTTCGTGACTGTTTTTTCTTGGCTGAAGTTTGTGTAGCTTTTCAAACCCGGCCTATTTTCAGTTCTGGGCGCAAAGATGTTCTCCCCTTTCATCAAGTAAACTCTGTTATTTATAAATATAATTGTGGTTGCGGAGACAACTACATAGTGAGAACTACCCAGCGCCTAGATATGAGGATTAAACAACATGTTCCTACTAAGATCAGGAATCACAACTTGGCTTTGAATGATCTTGTCCCAAATACCTATGGTTCTGCCATATGTGAGTACTTGTTAAATAACAGAAAGTGTGCTAGTGATTTCAGTGATGACTGGTTCACGGTTGTGTCCTGGTCACACTCTATATTTCATTTAAAAGTGCTGGAGACTCTTTATATCGGGTCCCGCAATCATTCTCTGTGTAAACATCGTGAATGTTTATTGGGACTCGCTATCATTTGTCTCTAGTTCTTTGTTTTTCATTCATAGTTTTTTTCCTACATTTGTGTTTTTTTTTCTTTTCATCACTCATTTTATGATTTATTTTAAGTTTAAATCTCCCGAGGAGGCCTGAAGAGCAGGAGCGAAACAGGTTGCCTCGTTTTAAGAATGTCTAGTAATATTAAGCTACACACTTTTATTTCGATAATTAGATTTTGTACCTATAAAAACATCTTTAAAACACAGTAACGACAATTTTCATCCAATCGTTGTTTGTTTGACAACACAGCTATATACGTTTTAAACGCTATATACTCACACTCATTTCTATATGCTTGCATATTCACAAATAGATTAGTGTTTGTAATCTCTCAGAGAAAACATTTCTTGTACTGAAGAGTGACTTATTGCAAAACAAACCTGCCAAATCAAATAATCCAGCCGTGCATCACGCATTGAAAGAAAAATAACAAATAATTTCTTAACAGCAGGGATTGTGTTAACCTATTGGTTGGAGTGCGAAGGTTTTACGCCGGCAGATTTAATGAATCTTTTGTGATATAACATCGAATTATTTAAGTAACTCTGAATTTCCTGCACTGTACTTGTTGTTGAATATGATAATCCCTTTCTATACTCCAGAAATAGATGACCTGGAAAGGGTTGACCAAACTGGCATATAAAGCAAATGACCAACGAGAGGGAAGCAGTGCAATCAGTATATGTAGTGGGTCTATTATTAATAGTAAACCCACTACATATATTGGTTTCACTACATCCACGCTCTTCTGTGTTCTCTTTCTGATCATAGTTCTATCAAACAACATTTCTTAGAAAAATATATCCATGTACGTAATATTAGACAGATTTTAGTCGATAATTTCTCAGTAACAGGTATATATATATATATATATATATATATATATATATATATATATGTTAATCATCACTTTAAGCGCTATTTTAGTGGATACTCGTATTTGCGTAGACGCTCCGTTGTTTTTTTTTTTATTAAACAGTATATTTATTTTTGTTTGTCGATCTGAACATTGAAGAAATCTTATTAAAGAAAAATATGCACTCTCCGACAGGATTCGAACCTGTGTCGTTACATCCGATGTACTCTAAATCGACTGAACTATAAAGAACTTAATCGATCAGGCAAGGTTTGATAGTGCCTTTATGCCTCTCTCGATCTTGCTAGTACAGAAGAAAATGGTGACATGCCCCAAAGACCAAAACGCTTTCGTGTCGCATGCTGCTTTTGCAAAAGAAGAAAAAAAATTAAAAAAAGAGAAAAACTGAAAGAAAGAAAAATACTTCACTCCTGAATAAGGTCAGCAAGCTCGTGTAAATTAGCTTCTGTTAACCAATGGTGGCTTAAGTTTCAACGAGTGGAATGAATTGCGTAGAAAATACGATAATCCATTTCTATACTCCACAAATTAAAAGAAAGGGTTTACCAAACTGCTATAAAGCAAAAATGCTTTTCCCCATAAAAAGAAAAAATATTTTTACAAGGAGACTGCGCATGTGTACACGGAGATTCGGATTTTGTGAACTTTTTTTTACATATATATATATAATGGGTTATCCGTTCTAGTGAAACGTAGTTGTATGTTGAAACAGATTAAGTGAATTTGGCCTCGTTAGTTGATAGCCCACTATAAGTTATAAAAGGGGTTATAAAACAAGAAGATCAAATTGAGTATAGAAACAACATTTTATATATACACATATATTAATTAATTAATTAGGTTCTTTTACAAATAAAATAATGTCTTTAGGATGGGTCCAACGACGTTAAAATGTTCATAGCAATAAATACTGAAAAGAGAGTTTGTGTGTCTGTATGTGTGAGCGTTTGTCAGCTAGGAATGTCTTTGATGTTTCCGTCCGTTAGTCGGGTAAGTAGTTCAGGAGACAGCGAAGAAGAAGGCGAGAGGGAAAAGTGAGGCGAGCATAGTGGATCGCTTGACGAAATCAAGGGACGTGCTAATTATGCTCGCACTTTCTCAACTGGCGATGCTTTCAATCTCGGCCTTTTACTTCGTCTTTGTGGGTACCAGCAGATCATTTGGGAATTCACACCTGTATTTAATTCTGGGCTTCCCATTGGATGATCAATAAAATTCGCTTTGACTCGCGAACAGGAATTTGATATTTATTAAGTTTTGGTTTTCTGCCGGAACATATTCGTGGAGCCGGGTGCGCAAAGACCAGTTTTGGTCATTTACTTTCTGGTCCTCAGAGGGCAAACATCTAGTCCCTCGCTTTGTATCACCACATAACTTTCGTCCCAGAAAACGGAGTTGTTGTTGGTATCTGTTGTCGCTTTTTTAAATGGTAGTTTTCGTTTTGATTTGGTGTTTTCTTTTTCTTTTTTTTAATAGTAATAAAAATATGTGTTTTCTTTCTTCCATTTAACCGTTCTACCGGACTTCGTTCTCATTTTTGGTTTGTTGTCATTAGTTTCCTCGGTACAAGATAGGGAGTTATCCAAATCCCGTCTTGATTCGATGGAATCTTTTGATTTTATATTTTCAGAAATATATGCAGGTTTTAATCTAAGTGAAACATTACCATGGACGTCGTCTGATCTTTTTATAGTAAAATATTTTTCATGACGACTTAATACATGGAATGAACCTGTGTACGGAGCTTCCAACGGTTTTCTTACTCTGTCAGTTCTTAGCCAGATACTTTTACATGTTTGTAAGTCTTTTGAAATGTAGGAATTAGGTATTGAATGCAGGTGTCCACTGGATAATTTGTCCATGTCAAATTTTTGCATTTCGTTGGTTAAAATTTTAACGTGCGAGATTGTTATTTCGCTGTTCTCGCTCTTTGTAGGGTCGATTAATAAACGGGGAACTTGTACGTGACTCCCTGTCACTGCGGCAAATGGAGAATAGTTCGATTCGTTAGGTGTTATCCTCATTCCTAGAAGGACGATAGGTAGAACTGATAACCACGATTCTTTCCTGGCTATAATAGCCGTTTTTAGGATTCTGTGTGCTCTCTCAACTAATACATTCGTTTGCGGATGGTACGCCGTTGTTAATAATCGGTGGAAACCTATTATTTTTGATAGTTTTGTGAATAATTCGGGTTCAAATTAGCTTTCTCTGTCTGTAACGACATGAAGAGGAACCCCGAATCTGGAGATCCACAAATTGACAAAAGCCATTGATATTGATTTCGCCGTAATTTCTGTTATTGGGTATGCTTCTATCCTTCTCGTGTTTCTATCGATGCATGTGAATAAATATCGGTATGGTGAGTTTGGTTCTTTATTGGTATGGTCAGTTTGGTTCTTTATTGGTGGCAAGGGACCGACAATGTCTACATGCACTGTTTCAAAACGACTGGAAGTTAATTCAAATGGATTTACTTTACTCTTTGTGTGTTTTATTATTTTTGCTTGTTAGCAATGCAGGCATTCTCTGAACCAGGTTTTTATTGATTTGTCAATTTTCGGCCAATAGTATCTGGATTTTATTATTTTTCTTGAAGATGTTATTCCCGGATGTGATAGATTATGCAGACTGTCGAAAACCGATTTTATGAGCTTCTCTGTCACAAAAGGTCGTGGAAAAGGTAATGTCGTGTCACATAATATGGTTTCATTTTTATTTATTGTGTATGGTTTCAGTTGATTTTAAATGCCTGAATTTCATTGTCAGTAGCTTGATGTTTCATTATTTCTTGTAAGTCACATACATCAATAGTGATCGCATTGACAGGTTGTGATAAACAATCAGCTACTATATTTTGTGAGCCTCTTATATGTGAAATGTCATTCACATATTAGCTGATAAAACAGAGGTGACGCTGTTGTCTATCTGATTTTAGGGAAGATTGGCTTTTAAAAGCACTGCAAAGTGGTTTGTGATCCGTCAGTAACATTACATTTCTGCCTTCTATTAAATGTTTAAAATGGAGTACTGCTAGATAGACAGCTAGTAGTTCTCTGTCAAAAGTGGAATATTTTTGTTGGGTTTGGGATAATTTCTTTGAAAAGAAACCAATGGGGATGGGTTGATTATCAATCATTTGGTGAAGTGCTGCACCCAACGCATAGTTTGAACTGTCTATTACAAGTTGATAATTGTTAGCTTCTGAGCTGGGGAAAAAAATTAAAAAAAGATGAAGAGTTTTTTTTGTTTTCGAAAGATTCAGTTTCTTCCTTTGTTAAGGTTAAGGATTTTGAATTTTGGTTTAAACGTATTTTTTCCGTGAGAGGTAATATGATATTGCTAAAATTTGGCACAAGTTTCCTATAAAAATTTGCCATTCCGAGGAATCGGCGTAGCGGTTTAAAATCGTTTGATTGAGAAAATGCACTTAATTCATTCAACTTTTTAGCACTGGGTTTGAGATCATTAGAAGAAATTTGAAATCCTAAAAAATCTAACTCATTAGAACTAAATATGCATTTGGAGAGACAAATTTTAAAGTCGTACTCACTTAGTTTTTGTAGTACTACGTCGACATGCTTGGAATGAGTTTCTTCATCTTCTGAGAATATGAGGATATCGTCTATATATACAAAGGTATAATCAATATCACGAATGATATTGTCCATAATTCTTTGAAAAGTGCATGATGCATTTCGTAGTCTGAAAGGCATATAGTTGTATTCAAATAACCCGAAAGGGGTAGAGATGGCGGTCTTGCAGACATCCTCCGGGTGAACTGGTATCTGGTGATAAGCAGACGACAGGTCTATCTTTGAAAAGAACTTCTTGTTTTGAAGCTTCGAAGACAAGGAATTTATATTTGGGACCTGATATCGATCGGCCTTTGTTATGGTATTTAAATGTCTGTAATCACCAGCAGGTTTATATGTGCCGTCTGACTTCGGTACCATGTGTAAAGCTGAACTCCATTCTGAGTTCTAAGGGGAAATTATTCTTGAATTCCTCTTTTGCGATTTCACATCTCTGAGCTGATAACTGTCTGACTCTGAAGAAGGTAGGAGGATTGCTACCAGTTTCTATTCTGTGGTATATCTTTGGTTTTGTTGCATTTGTGTCGCGATGAGGAGAAATTAAGTTTGGATATTTCAATTTGTTCCTTTTCTTTCAGTTGCTCATCGCCAGAAGTAAAAGTTTTCTTTCTTTAATTAGTAAATTTTTCTTTTGACATGATTTAGAAATTGACATTTTATCTTGCATTGCTCATCACGATTTTTAAGCATTATTTATTCAAAAATGCGTTTTTACTTTGATCATGTCTTCAATTTTGTCAGACATCCATAGATTAAATATGTCTTTCCAGAACCAACCAGAACAGAAACGATGATAAGAGTCCTGAAAAGTAATAGCAGTGTTTAGACGTTGTGAAATGATTAGGTTATGTACGACCTGCTTAATATATATATTAAAAAATAATACAGGAAACAATATGAATGTATCTACTCACACATAGTTACACGTGAGAAGGAAGTAATGGAGAAAAACAGAACACACACACACACTGGCAATTACCACTGTCCTTTAGTTCTGTAGGTTTCTTTAAGAGAAACGTACACACGAAAAAATCTATAGGTGTATTTTATCCGACTGGAAGGAAGTTAAAATCCTTACTATCCAGTAGGACAAGCCACGACTATTTATGGCAATGTTAAAATTCTTGCAGTAGAATGTTTACATTCGGCTTTTCCATTCCAAGAAGAAATCCATGAATAGTAACACAGAAGTCACTCATTTGCAACATTCAGAAACTGATTCAATTTCTGACATAGAATAAAAACTATTTGTCACATACAGAAGTGACACATTCGTTGTTCTTACATCTGTCATCCCGCTCTCATGCATTATATGTATATATTTATTGTTGTATACAAACGAGAAGTTTTGTTATTTTTAAATGATAGGATGCAATTACATGCTTGGGACTGCAAATTTAAATGTTAAAAAATAATTGCAACTGAAGCCTTATCATTGGAGTTATTTTTCAAACAGTTTAGTGTGGATTTCTAATACTCAGTTGCTCATTTGCAAACTGCAGCAGGGTACCCTTTTCTCTTTTCATCTGTGAGATTTATATCTTTATTTTGAAACAACTGAGACCAGAAATACCTAAAACCTAGACTTATTTACTGTTACAGTCAGTCTGAGAAGTACCGTATCCAAATTTAAAATTGTGATAATAAATGAAGTATAACTATTCAATTTTCATTTAAGTCTGGGGTCAATAAACATGCAAATTATAATACATGATAAAATAAATAATATAGAATCTATCACTATATATATTGAAATGTGCGACATAAGATAAAGAGAAATAAAGGAATTACAAAAAGACCAACTAAGTCTTATAGTTAATAAAAAAGCTTTTCTTACAATTTGAGTGATTATGGTCAGTGGCTAAAAAGGAAAAAGGACTTAAAGACTTACCGACAAGAAGTTAGAAATACATAAACATAACTTCAATTGGGAGTTGCTGGTTTTTTCTGGTATAGTTTACATGTCAGGCCAGTGAATGGTAGTAAACAAACTGCTCTGAAGCAGATATCTACAATAACTGACTTAGCCAGTTAACTTGCCTTATTTTGGCACCTACTAACGACTACAAATCCCCTGATGCAAGACCTCCACTTTGCAAGGTCATCTGACCACAAATAGTTTTTTGAAGTCTTCAATCTAAATGACAGAAGTCAAAGTTTCATTGATAAAAATAAATTATCTTAACAATAGGTTATATAAAAATAATATAGATTTATATCTATTATCATAGCAAATTTGGGAAATACTGAATAAATATTGCACAGCACCATGACTAAAATATGGTTTAATGTAATAGGTCAGGATTAACATATTCATGAATACATAAAATAGAAATTAAGTAAATTCTATAGTTTTAATATTGAACTTTAAAACAAACACCAGAAATATTTGTGATTTTTAAAAACCGTCTCATTAAAAGGATGTTTTTTACTTACCTAAATAAAAAAATAAGTGTAAAAAGAAACTATAGACAAGAAATATAAAAAAAATACTTTATTGAAGGATTATTTTAAAAAAAGCCATATTCAAAAGTATTCCTACTCATAAGTTATTGAAAGTCTTTACTAAAAAAATTTCTTATATGATAAGTCTGCCATCTTCTTTTATGAAGCGATATCTCTTAGACAACCATGGCTCTTCACATTTTCAAGTCCTTTGTAGCTCTTAATACATTTGGTCTTATTTATCCCAAACCCAGCTCTGCTATTTATTTGCTTAAAGCCATCAAATATGTTATGTGCTGTTTTGTTTTCCCTTGTATCTCTCTTCCTCTATCCACTCTATATGTATCAGATTCTCTAAATCTTCCTTCCCAGAAACTTCAACTGTCTCTTCCTGATGTTGAGCATAAGTTTTCTTTTCATTTCCGTTCTTTTCAAAACCAAGCTGTTGCTCGCATGTTTGATCCATGGTATCCTCAGCATCATTCTGTGGAAATGCATCACTATGCTATATTGTTAGGACAGTGTTGTAGGGATACAAAATAATTATATATCATTAAAGTATCACATGACAATCCCTTATTAGTGGGAAAGTAATGTCACGCAGAAATTGTTATATAGCAATAAACAGACAAACACGGGGGTATATATAAAAATATATATTATATTTTTTATTGACGACGATGGACCGTGTCGCCTAGTGGACAGAGAGTTGAGGGAGCGCTTCCAAGGTTGACAGGGGTGACGATGGGTGTGTACCTCTCTACTTAGCTCGTCTAGCTTCTTCTTC
Source organism: Ascarosepion bandense (assembly GCA_037127315.1). Taxonomy (NCBI): domain Eukaryota; kingdom Metazoa; phylum Mollusca; class Cephalopoda; order Sepiida; family Sepiidae; genus Ascarosepion; species Ascarosepion bandense. Next base: position 1,516,021 of record JBBBDQ010000344.1, read on the forward strand.
GACTTCTCGAGACTTCTGGTCTTGTCTGGCTCTCTGCCTAGACTGCCTGTCGAGTCTGACTCCTGTCGAGGCTGACTGGGACTCGACTTCTCTGTTTCGACTTCTGACTTCGACTGTGACTCGACTTCTCTTCTACTGTCGAGGCTGGAGACTCAAAACTGATTCGCAAGACTGTATTTTTCGCAGTCTTTATATATCTTCCAAAAGCGGAAATTGTTTCTTCCGGTTTTTTCTTGATCACGCGACGCCTACGCGACGCCTACGTAAATTCTCAGAGACCCTGTCTATTTCCGCTCTGCCGGAAATAGGGTCAAAGTGACATCCGCTACTTTTCATCAACCGGGAACGCCCACGCTTCCTCAGCCTTCTTCGGCTGGGGCCAGATTATTATATTACATTCCTCGCCCACCCATTTTTCAAAATGTTCGCCTAAGAACATTTTAAGCGCAACATCCTCACTCTCCTCCCCATGCCACACAAGCCCTACAATTGTATAAAACATGTGCATGCCAAAACAACAAAAACATGTGCATGCCAAAACAACAAAAACATGTGCATGCTGAAACAAAAAAAACAACAAAAAAAATATATAGGGGAGCCTACATCGGCAACCCGACAATGTTCGTGTCCATCTTGAAAATTGTTCTACCAGCTCGATGTTTCATTGTTCTTGTTTTTTTTTTTTTCTCTTTTTTTTTTCTTTTTTTTTTTTTTTTTTTAATATCCATTTTCACAGAATTGGGCAAAGTTCTCAAAAATGTTCATTTTCCTTCTCGCGTCTGTCCATAAGCGTAGACTCTTCGATGCATAATCACATGATTATTAAGCGGTAACCGCGCTCTAGTTTCAAAACTAACATCGAGTAAATGACCTTTGACCAACACCATGCGTGCCTCTGCTCGAGTTTATTGTTACCACGTAACCTCATTTAATTTAATTTAATTTCAAACATACTATGTTTGAACACAGAGAAAATGGTCATTATTTGCCGTACATACCATTCATTGTCTGACCGAGAAATGTTCAATAGAAATTTAAGAAAATTACCCTGATTCCAACTTTAATCCGCATGCAATTTACTTGTGGAGGATATTAATTTAGTCTAAAAAAAAATTTAAAAAAAATGGACCCGTGACTCGTAGTTCCTTAGTTTGTGCAATGCTTTCCATTCCCTGAACTACTTCCTCTGGATTCGAAACCAAGCATATCTGATTTGTTAACATCTCTCTGTTTAACGCCGAGACATTTGAACGCCCGTTGACCTATCGTCAACTTCTTCGGGAGTTCCTCATACCCTTCACTAAATCTCTCCATATTTACTAGTTTTCAGAAATTAATATATCTTCAAAAGATATTTCCCAAGTCACATAAATGAAAATTCACAGAGGATGTTGAATTTATGGGAACCTGCACAAAAGCATAAAAGTGAAGTACTTTCACGTAAATAAAAATAAGTTTTAGATTTTAATTTAATTTTCCCAAATCTCCCCAAATAATCCGATTCCACCATATTGATAACAAAATATCTTTTCAATATCTGACTCATATCGCGAAACACTGAGACGCGGGTGAATGTTTTAAAAATATATATAATCGGTCTATTCGCAACGAAATAACCAAACAATGCAGTTGTTTTCAAGCAACAATGTTGAGATATATTTATAATTGGCGATATTGTTGGCTGTTGTTAACTGCATAATTAAAATTACACTTTAAAACTCTCGATAACATTTAAGTCATTTCTATGCTGTAGAAATGTCACGCAAAACACAAACATTTTTAAATTTTGACAATTATCTGTGTAAAGATTACAAATTGACGTTTACGAAAGAATAAAATTAAAGAACCCTTTCGTTTCTCCGATTTTCCCATTGTGGTAGCATTCAGTTATATTTATAATTTGTTAATATTTACCAAACTTGATTTAGTTCATGCAATACAAGGCCAAATGGAGAAAATGAAGAGGGTCATTTTATGCTAACACTCCAATTGGGGGAAGTTTGTGTACGTAGAACATCGATTGTTTTTTTTTTTCTTTTTTAATTCGGCTCGAGTACTGATCAGAAAAACTCAACTATTTCAACCATACAACTGACCTTCATAATCACATTGAGAATAGTTGTTCGTCAATATCTCTATTTGGTTGTCTGAAAAGTTCATGCCGCTTTTTAAGTAAAATTAAGACACAACCCAAAATTATTTCATTAAATATTTATTCTACGAAATATTAACTATTTTCTCACTTCACATATATGGTAAAACATTAAAAAAACAAACAAAAAACCACCAACTCAGATGCCCTAACACCGACAGACAGGCAAATATTTCAACTTTCTTCCTCTCGTCAACTTCAATACCCTCTTGTCAACTTTTAACACTTTCTTCCTCATTTTAACACCTTCTTCCTCATCAACCCCAAACCTAATGCGCTACTCCCTACATGTAGTCTGTTTCACCACCTCCGTTCTACCGAATAATCCATATTTCTCATTTCTACGGTCACATCGGCAACAATATGCTGTCCCATTTTTTTTTCAACCAGACCTACTATAACACGAGCAGAGAACACACACACTATTAAATCAAAGTGACACTTTACCTTGCGATGTCCAGTTGCGCGGCTGCTAAATTTTCGTCTTCTTTTTTTTTTTCTGGTGGCAGTTTTAATTCCGGAAATTTCAAGTCTGTTGAATTTTCAATCGTTGCTGCGGTAACCCAATAATGTACGCATCAATGTTTTGTTGTTTCAAAACAGCAGGTCACCAGCACCAAATAAACGTCTGTTATATAGCAATAAACAGACAAACACGGGGGTATATATAAAAATATATATTATATTTTTTATTGACGACGATGGACCGTGTCGCCTAGTGGACAGAGAGTTGAGGGAGCGCTTCCAAGGTTGACAGGGGTGACGATGGGAGTGTACCTCTCTACTTAGCTCGTCTAGCTTCTTCTTCGACTTCTCGAGACTTCTGGTCTTGTCTGGCTCTCTGCCTAGACTGCCTGTCGAGTCTGACTCCTGTCGAGGCTGACTGGGACTCGACTTCTCTGTTTCGACTTCTGACTTCGACTGCGACTCGACTTCTCTTCTACTGTCGAGGCTGGAGACTCAAAACTGATTCGCAAGACTGTATTTTTCGCAGTCTTTATATATCTTCCAAAAGCGGAAATTGTTTCTTCCGGTTTTTTCTTGATCACGCGACGCCTACGCGACGCCTACGTAAATTCTCAGAGACCCTGTCTATTTCCGCTCTGCCGGAAATAGGGTCAAAGTGACATCCGCTACTTTTCATCAACCGGGAACGCCCACGCTTCCTCAGCCTTCTTCGGCTGGGGCCAGATTATTATATTACAAAATTAGTTGCAGACTGACTGTCAACTACCTGGAGCCCCTTTAGAACTCAAGAAATACCAGTTCGACATGAAACACTGTGACATTCAAGTAAAAGACTATTTAATTTCTTTTCAGTATTTTCCCTTGCTCTATCTCAGTGTATGGGCAATACTGTTTATACTAACAATCTGATTCATTTCTGTATCTTCATATACAAATGTTTCATGGCTTGCTCATCATAAAGTCCTCATGTTTTTTGCACTATTCTGTTTCTTAGTTCAGCTAACAGGTTGATAAATCTAGCTAAGAAATGTTGAGGGGAATATTCATTTTCATTTACCAACTCTTTAATGTTCTTTGAGTTAAAAGTTACACTATATTTCAACATCCATGAACAAAAGAAGCTCAGCTTTTTTTATTTAATTAAAGAATTGTTGACCAAAAGCTGACACTTATCAAGCTTTTCTGTAGTTGACTTGTTGAACTAGAAATTTCTTGGTTGTCTTTCAAAGGCTTCTTACTTGAGCTGATAACTTTGTTTTAGCATCCCTCTTTTATGACTGAAGCTGAAAATAAATACAAATATTTGCTAGGACACATACAAATATAAAAACAGTATATGTTATTGTTACTGCTCTGCAATACTTTATTTGATTCTAAAATTATGCTTGTTCTATTTTGTGTCTATAAAGCAAGCATGTAATTAATAATTAAATCAATATCATAAACAATGAATAAAAACAATGAGAAAAAACTGGGAATAGCTTGGGCAGATTAAAAGAAAAACAATGATCTCTCATCTGTGGATTTTGCTTATATTTGTAAGATCTTTTAAATCATATGGTCAAATTCATAGCTGATATAATATCAAAATATTAGATAGAGTTAACTGTGGGAGGGGAAGGTGAAGATTTAAAAATTTAATAGGAAAAACCACAATTTAATGTATAATTTTAATTTAATTGAAATTGCTTGTGAAAATAAAAATGAATACATCCCAAATGTAGTAAATACTTTAGATTTCAACATAGAAATGCATTTATATTTAGAAATATGAAAATATGTTCCTTTTTTACACATTTATATGTTTTGCTTTAGAAATATGAAAATATGCATAATGTTTTTACACATTTATACTTTTTTATTTAGAAATATGAAAATATTCTTTTTTTACACATTTATTCATTATTTTTATAGCCTTTTCACCTTAAGCAAGGCAGGTCCACTACTGGTGCAGAGGGGCTACCATGAGAGGAAAACAAGATACAGGGCATGTCGAAGAAAAAATAAGAGATGGATACAAATGAAAGTGATAGAAGAGGGCAAATGACATTGCATTTAAACTTTTGGAGATTGTAGCTACCTATTTTAAACCTAAACATTTAAACTTATTTATTTAGGCATCTGAAAATATGCCTTTTTTGAAAATGCTTTTTATCTATAACTAGGAAAATATGCTTCTTTTTTACATGCATTAATGCTAATTTGTTTATAAAAATGAAAATATGACAGCTATGTAGTGTTTAATTTTTTTATTTAGTAATAAAAAATTATGATTCTATTTTAACACATTTAATGCTTTATGAAAATACGCCTTTTTACACATTTATGTTTTTATTTAGAAATATGAAATATATGCTTCATTTTATACACATTTTTTAAGATAAGTGAAATATGTTTTTTTAAAATAAATAAAATCTGACATGTGTTTTTGATTTTTGATTGAAAATAATATGCTTTTTTATTTATTTTTTACACATTTAGTCATTTTTATTCAGAAATATGAAAATAAGCTTTTTTTTGCAGATATATGCTTTTTAATTTTGAAATAGGGAAATATCTTTCTGTTTATACATGTTTATGTTTTTGTTTAAAAATAAGAAGAATGCCATATTTTAGATACATTTTTATTTTGAAATATGAAAATATGATTCTTTTTTTTAAACATTTGTACCTTTTTACTTAAAAACATGGAAATATGCTAATTTGTAAATATTTATGCATTTTATTTATAAGTATGTAAATATGCTATTTCTTTTACCTATTTTGGCTTTTTCAATAGAAATATAAAAACATGATTCTATTTTTGAACATTTGTGCATTTTTATTTAAAAATATAACCATAAGTTTCTTTTATAGACATCTACGCTTTTTGTTTAGAAACATGAAAAATTGATATATTTTATGTATATTTTAATTTTTTTATTTAGAAATATGAAAATATGCTTATATTTTTACAGATTTCTGATTTTTTATTAAAAACATGAAAATGTTCTTTTTTGTTTAGAAATAAGAAAATATACTTCTTTTTATACAAATTTATGTTTTCTTGTTCAGAAACATGAAAATATGAAATGGTTTATTTTGTTTTCATTTTGTAAAGATGATTCATTTTACATATTTTTGGTTTTTGATTAATAATATAAAAATATGCTATTCTTTATTACACAATTATAATTTTTATTTAGAAATATAAAATTTGCTCTTTTTACACATTTATGCGTTTCATTTAGAATATGAAAAAAATGCTTATTTAGACATATTAATCCATTATTGTTTAAATACATGAAAATATGACATTATTATGAGTATTTTGATCTTTATTCAAGACTACCTTTAGTATGCAGTTTGATAGGAACAACTGGATCAAACCAAGCCAGTGTACAGTTATATCATAGCAGAAGACCAGCATACCAGACCCTATCAAATCCTTTTGAGACATCCAGGGCAACAGCTTGATCTTCAGCGTTCTTATCAAGGGCCTGGTGAACTATCTCAGCATTGATGATAGCCTCAAACACTTTTCCGAAAATTGGTAGGAGGCTGATAGGTTGATAATTAGTGGGGTCTGAGGGTTCTCCTGAGTTCTTAAATACAGGAACCAAAGAAGAGGACTTCTAGCAGGAAACAGGAATGAGAGAGGCAGTAATTATAGAGTTTAGAGAAGACAGTGGAGAGTTTGGGGCACATTTCTTCAAGACAATGATGGGGATTCCATCACCTCTGCTAGCCTTATGGGGATCAACTTTTGAAATTATCTTAGAGACCATAGAGTGAGTTATATAAACATTCCTCACTTGAGCCTCAGTTCTAGGAAGGAAGTTGGGTGTGGATACTCCAGATGATTCAAATGTGAAGTTGGAGGAGAAACTGTGAGCAAAGCATATGGCCTTGTCTGCTGTGGCTGTGAGGACCTCAAACTTATTGATTAAAGAACGGATGGAGGATTTGCTGTAGTTCAGCACACATTTGCAGAGCTGCCAGTAGTCTTTGGAGCTGATATTGTGGGCTACTTTATGCTGCTTTATTCTCTCAGCAAAAAACAGCTTAGTGTCATTCAAGAACCTCTTACTTTCATCATGAGAGGAGATAAATAGGTGCCTATTATGGTATGTGCGTAGCTCTGATATAGCCAGAAGAAGTGATTCCTGTGAGGAATGGTGGCTGAGCAGTCAGGAGAGAACCAAGGGGATGAATGAGGTTTAGGATGGAACTTCCTGGCCAGTATGAAAGCATTGATGCCAGCTTTCACCTAGTTAAGACCTCAGAGGCACAGTCTCCAACGAGGAGGCTAAACACATTTACCCAAGGGACGTCACATAGAAAATTTCCAAATGATTCCCAGTTTGCTCTTTGGTAGCTGCAGAAAATTCTGTTAGTAGGATGTTCCTGGGGAAGTGGGAGTGGAGAAAGATATTAATAGAGATGACAGCATGATCTTAATTACCAAGGGGGCAAAGCTGCTAGGTTTGACAGTAGTCAGGGACAGGGGTGAAGCAGAGATCTAACAGAGAAGTGTCTCTTGTAGAGATACTGAGAAAGTGCGTGGGGAAATCCACCACTTGCTTAAGAGACTGAGTAATTGCAAAGCTCATGGCATGAATGCCAGGAGGATCAGTGATAGAGATTTTCAGCAACTTGGCATGGTGGGCATTAAAATCACCGAACACAAATATGTTGACAAATGAGTGGGAGGAAGTAGGCTTATTTATTTATCATAGCTACTGTCTGGCAGGGAACAGTCAGGAGAAGAAGGGAACAGTATGAAAAGATAGCTAACTGATTTTAGAAGAGAAAGATAGAGACACATGTATGAGTGGTCAGGGGATTCAAGAGATGACACTCTCGCTAGAGAGAGGTATTCACTGATGTAAATCCCCAGTCCATGCATATGGACAGTGGAGTCCTTCCTTTACAGGGGAAGATAGCCAGGAATTGAGAAGTTGATGGAAGGGATTGATGGTTTTTAAGATTAGTTTCACAAAGTGCTAGGATGTCAGGGTACCATTTGTGGTGGAAAGAGTCCACACTGCAAGAGATGGTATGAATACTATGGATATTCATGAAGGAAATGTTGAGTGTTTTAGGGGAATTTAGTTTACTTGGTATATGTATGCTTTTTTATTTAGAAATAAGACAATATGATATATATTATGTATATTTTTGGTTTTTTATATAGAAATATGAAAATATGTTTCACTTTATATGCATTTATACTTTTTTTAGAAATATAAACAAATGCTTTATTTTATATATATTTTGACTTTTAAGACTGAAATATTGAAAATATGCTTCTTTATCGATGCTTTTTTATTTAGCAAAATGAAAATATTCTATTTCTTTTATCACTTTAATCCTTTTTCATTTAGAACTATCAAAATATGTTTTTTATAAGTGTTTATACAGTTTTGATTAGAAACATGAAAATATGTCACGTTTTATATATATTTTGATTTTTTTATTTAGAAATATGAAAATATATTTCTATTTTGATATAGTTATGCTTTTTATTCAGAAATATGAAGATATTCTTTTTTATACATTTGTTATTTTTGGTTTAAAATATGAAAATATGCTTCTATTTTTATACATTTATACATTTATACATTTTATTCAGAAATATGAAAATATGTTACTTATTTAGGAAAATGATAATATGCTATTTTTACACATTTATGCAGTTACTTTAGAACTATGAAAATATGGTGCCTTATATACACATTTATAATTTTTCTTTAGAGTCATGAAAGTATAACACATTCTATGGACATTTTCATTTTCTATTTAGAAATATGAAAATATGCTTTTACTGCCAAAGGTTTATACTTTATTTATAAGTACAAAAAGATGATTTTTTAAATACATTTTTGGTTTATATTTTAAGTTTATATTTCAGGTTTATAATTTTTTAATTAAAAATACAAAAAGATGATTTTTTGCACATTTCTGGTTTATATTTTAAAATATGAAAATATGATATTTCTTTGAACATATTTATAATTTTTTATTTTGATATATAAAAATATGCTCCTTTTTTACACATTTATGTTATTTATTTAGAAATATGAAAACATATTTATTCAAACACATTTATCCATTTTTTGTATTAAAAACATAAAAATATGACATTGCTATGAATAACTGGATTTTTACTTAGAATTATTAAAATATTCTGATATTTTTGCACAAATATCCTGATTTTACAAATTCATTCTGTTTATTCAGAAATATGAAGATATTTATTATTAAAATTTTTTTCACATTTACACTTTATATTTAGAAATATTAAAATATAATTTATATCATTAAGATTTGTACTTTTTTATTTCGAATTAGAAAAATATGCTTCATTTTAAATAGTCATACTTTTATGCTTAGAAATAGAAAAATATGCTTTATTTTATATATATTGTTTCTCTTTTTTCAGAAATATGAAAATTTGCTTCTTTTTCAATTGTTTAGGTTTAAATTTAGCAATATGCAGATATTCTAAATTTTCTACCACCTTTATGCTTTTTTATTTAAAAATATGAAAATATGCCTTTTTTACACATTTATGCTTTTATTCAGAAATATGAAAATATAATCCATTTTTATACATTTATATTTTTGTCTTGAAATATGAAAGAATGCAAAATATTATCAGTCATTTTTTTAAAAAATGAAAATATGATTCATGATATATTTATACTTTTTTCTTAGAAATATGAAAATGTGCTTTTTTTAGATATTTATAGTTTTAGTATAGAAATATGAAAATATAATCCTCCATTTTTCACATATTTCTTTCTTTTTTATTCTGAAATAGAAAATATGATCGTTAGTATCCACAGTTATGCTTTTTTGCATAGAATCATAAAAATATCTCATTACTTATTTAGTAATTTTTATACAAAATTATGTAAAAGCAATCCTTTTTTACAAATGAATTATTTTTATTCAGAAATATGAAAATCCGCTTTGTTTCAAATTTTCCATTTTTATTAAGAAATATGAAAATATTTATTTCTTTTAATGCACATTTATGCCTTTTGTTACCAATAATGAAAATATGCTTTTTTTATAAACAGTTTTTCTTATTTATGTAAAAATATGAAAATACAAATAGACTTTTTTGTATAGAATCATAGAAATATGTCATGTTTTATACACAATAAATATGTATTTTATATACAATCCTTAATTTTTATGTAGAAATATGAAAAGACCATGGTTTTTTACAAATTTATTTTTTTTTAATTCAGAATAAATGACAGTATGCTTTTTTCAAATTTCAATTTTTCATTTATAAATATGGAAATATTTATAATTTTTAATGTGCATTTATGTCTTTTTTACAATAATGAAAATATAAGGAATTTTAAATATATTTGTCATATTTGTGGAGAAATATGAAAATACTTTACTTTTTTAAGTTTTTGTTATTATCTTTCAGAAAGATGAAAATACGCATTTTTTTATAAATTTTTACTCATTTATTTACTAATATGAAAGTATAGTATATTTTAAAAAGATTAATGATTTTTTTGTTGAAATATATGTCATGTATAATGATCATTTTCTTTAGAAACATGAAATTAAGATTCATTTTAACACATTTATCCTTTTTGTTTAGAATTATAAAAATATGCTTGCTTTTATATATATTTATACTTTTTTGTTTAGAACAGCATAATTTTATGACATATTTCCTACATATTTTTATTTTTTATATGAAAATATATATCTTTTATGCATTTATGATTTTTATTTAGGAATATGAAAATATGATTTATATTATTCAGATTTATTGGTTTTTATATGGAAATATAAAAATATGCTACATTTTATATAGATTTATATTTTTTGTTTAGAAATATGAAAAACATAGTGCTTTATATATATTTTGTCTGTTTTGGCTGAAATATCAAATATCCTTCATTTTAAATTATATTTTTATTTAGCAATATAAAAATATTCTACTTCTTTTACCCCTTTTATGCTTTTCTATTTAGAACTATGAAAATACACTCTTTTTATACATGTTAATTTTCTTTTCATTAGAAACATGAAAATGTGATATATTTTTCATACATTTTAATTTTTTATTTAGAAATATGAAATCATGTTTATATTTTGATACATTTATTCTCTTTCATTCAGAAATATGAAATATCATTCTTTATATCCACATTTATGCTTTTTGTATAGAATAATGAAGTTACGTCATGTTTTATATACATTATGTATTTTTTCTGCAGAAATATGTAAATAACATTATTGTTTTTAAAAATTTGTTCTTATTATTCAGAAATATGAAAGTATGCTTCTTTATATTTTCCAATTTTATTCAAAAATTTGAATATATATATTCTTTTTAATGCTAATTCATGCTATTTGTGCACAGTAATAAATATATGCATTTGTTTATATACATCTTGTTTTATTAATGTAGGAATATGAAAATATGTGTTTTCTTACAAATTTATTCAGATATGATAATACACATGTTTAAATTTGATTTTCCTATTTACATATATGAAAATATACTCCATTTTAAAAAAAATATGCTTGTTTATTGAAAAACATGAAAATATGACATGTTTTGGATACATTGATGATTTTCTGTTTAGAAATACGAAAATATGCTTAATTTTTGCACATTTATATTTTTACTTAGAAATCTGAAAATATGCCCCTTTTTATATATATTTATATATTTTTGCTTAGAAACATCAATATTTTATGAGACTTTTTTATTTAAAAAGATATAAATAGTGTGTCTTTTTTTACAAATTTATGTTTTTTTTGAAATATGAAATTTTATTTATAATATATGTATTTATGCTTTTTATATAGAAATATAAAAATGTATTTAATTTTAACAATCTACTCTCGCATCGATCAAAAACCAGGTGTGGGTGACAAAGCAAACATTGCTGCAGTGCTTGAAAAGGACCTCCAATCCGTAGTGGCCTGGGGTAGGAAATGGCTAGTAAATTTCAATGCATCTAAAACGAAGCTGTTATCAACTAACCACCAAAGACAATCGCATCTACCTCCCATTAGCATGGGACAGGCTAGCCTCCCAGAGAGTAAAATACTACACCTCCTTGGCCTTACACTTTTGGTGGACCTCAAATGGAATGACTATATCGAATCCATTGCCAAATCTGCCGCAATGAAAGTCGGCTCTCTGTGCAGGGCCCGGAAGTTTTTCCCACCTGAATCTATTCTGCACATATACAAATCTACCATCCGTCCGTGTATTGAATATTGCTGCCATATCTGGTCAGGTGCCCCTGCTGCTCTCCTTGGGCTTCTTGACAAAATACAAAGGAGGATCTGTAACATGGTTGATACTGACTTGGCAGACTGGCTGCAGCCACTCTTTCATCAGCGTGATGTGGCTTCCCTGTGCCTCTTCTACAAGTACTTTCATGGCTTCTACTCCGATGAACTTAGAGCACTGGTGCTGCCTAAGCATGAATTTACATGAGATACTAGATTAACAACTAGGTCCCACCCTTTTACAGTTAAACAGACAAGATGTAACCATAAATTCTACTCCAACAGCTTGTTTTCTCGCGCTTCCCGCCTGTGGAACTCCCTCCCACAAGTCTGCTTTCCCGACAGCTATAATCTCCAGGTGTTTAAATGTAGGGTCAATAGACACCTCCTATCACTCTAACTCCCAATTATTCTCAGAACACTCTCATCTACCCAACCCTCATTCTCGGTATCCTTACCCGCCTATCACCCACCCTCTGACATTTCCTATATTTAACCATTTTCGGTATCCATACACGCCTATCACCCACCCTCTGACATTTCCTATATTTAATCATCCTTTCTCCACTCTATGTAGCCCCCTGCGCAGTAGTGGCAGTGATATGCCTTGCTCGGGGTGAAATGCTTATAAAAAAAAAATTATACTTTATTGTTTAGAGGTATGAAAAAAGGTTTTCTTTTATATATTTTGAATTCTTTGGGTGAAATTTGAAAATATGCTTCATTTTAAATTAGGTTTTTATTTAGCAATGTAAAGATATTTTACTTTTTTGACAACTTTTAAGCTTTTTCATTATAAGTATAAAATATGCTCTTTTTATGCATATTTATGCTTTTTTCATTAGAAACATGAAAATGTGATATATTTTTATGTTTCGATTTAAAAAAACATATTTTCCTTTTGACACATTTATAATTTTTTAAAGAAATTTGAACATATCATTATTATTCACATTTATGATTTTTGTATAGAATAATGAAATTAAGTAATGTTTTATATACATTCAGTAATATTTTATGCAGAAATATGTAAATAACATATTTCTTATGAGAAATTAATTCTTTTATTCAGAATAAATGAAAATATGCTTTTTTCAAATTTAGCCTTTTTATTTAGAAATATAAAAATATATACTTTTTAAATATTTATGGTTTGTGTTTAAAAATAAGAAATTATAATCTGCAATTGTTCACACACTTATGCTTTTTTATTCAGAAATATGTAAATATGATCATTGTTATCCAGACTTCTGCCTTTTTGTATAGAATCATGAAAATATGTAATGCTTTATATATATTCAGCAGTTTTATGCAGAAATATGTAAGTACAATTCTCTTTTTACAAACTTATTCTTTTCATTCAGAATAAATGAAAATTTGAAAAAAACATATTTTCATATCAAAGTTTGCTTTTTTATTTGGACATATGAAAATAATTACTTTTTAATGCACATTTATGGTTTTTGCTTACAATAATGGACATAGGTGTATTTTATATACATTTTGTCTTATTTATTTTGGAATTTGAAAATACATTTGTTTTTTACAAGTTTTTTATTATTTATTCAGAAATATTAAAATAAACATTTTTATATTTGACTTTATATACCCCATTATTTTCATAAATTTATGCTTGTTTCTTGAGAAACATTATGTCATGTTCCATATACATTAATCATTTGTTTTAAATATATGAAATTCATTACAAATTTGCATATTTTATAAACAGTTTAAATTTTTTATATTATATTGTACAGTTTCATTTTTTATTTAAAACTTGAAAATGTTTTTCTTGTTTATATTATTCATGCTTTTTATTTAGAAATATGAGAATATGCTTCTTTTTGCACATTTATGTTTTTTAGTAAGATATATGAAAAAATGCTTTCAAAACATTTATGAGAATATGACATTGTTATGAATATTTTTAATTTTATTTAGAAATATTAAAATATTATAGTATTTTCCACATTTTTAAAATCATTTAAGAAATATGAAAATATTTGTTATTTTCAAATATGAAAATATACATTATTTATACACATTGAAATATATTCTTATTTGGAAATATTGAAATATGCTTTTTTAAATATTTATGCAATTCTAATTAGAAATGTCATAATATTTATTACACATTTTTGCATTATACCTTTTGTATAGAAATATGAAAAAATACCAAAATTGATATATATTTTGTATCTTTCTTTTAGACTTGAAATTAGCAGCTATTTTTGTGCTAAAAAGTGACAGTAATTTCAAAAAATATGAAAGAATGCCAAATATTATTAATATTTCTTATTTCAAAAATGAAAATATGTTTCATGTTATGAAATATTTATGCTTTTTTATTTAGAAATTGGAAAATATGCCTTTTTTAGATATTTATAGTATAAGTTAGTTTTTTTCCACACATTTATGCCTTATTATTTAGAAATATGAAAATATCCTTCTATTTATCTTTATTTGTTTTTTTTTATTCTGAAACATGAAAGAATGTGATTTTTTAAAAGATTTATGTTTTGATATTTAGAAACATCAAATTATATGTAATTTGTCTGTTTTGTCTGAAATAGGGAAATAGTCTTCTCTTTTAAAATATTTATGAATTTCTATAGCAATATGTATATATTCCTTTTCATTTAGAGCTATACAAATATGTTGTTTTTATGTATGTTTATGCTTTTCTGATTAGAAACTAGAAAATATGACATGCTTTTTACACATTTTGATATATTATTTAGAAGAATGAATTTAAATATCTACTATGACACATTTATGCTTTTTATGGAGAAATATGAAAAACAATTTTTAAAGCATATAAAAAATATTATTAGATTTATTTTATTTAAAAAAATGAAAATTTATTTCATGTTATTACATAAATTTTTTTCAGAAATATGAAACTCTGACCTTATTATCCATATTTATGAATTTATGTAAAAGTAGAATATTTTCATATTTCCAGAAAGAAAAATGCAAAATATGATAGAAAAAAGCTTAGTTTCATATTTCCATACAGAAATACGTAAAATGTGGTCAAAAAGATTATTTTCATATTTCTATATGGAAATACACAAAACATAAGGGAAAGGTAGATTATTTTCATGTTTCTATGTAGAAAAACAAAATATCTGACAACAACGAAGTTTTTTTTTCAATTTCTAAAATAAAAAATGACAAATTTTAGACAAAAGTAGCATATTTTCATATTTCCATACAGAAAATGCAAAATATGAGAGAAAAAGCTTATTTTCACATTTCCATACAGAAATAAGGAAAATGTGGTAATAAAGCTTATTTTCATATTTCTATATGAGAATACACAAAATATAATGTAAAGGTAGCTTACTTTCACGTTTCTATGTAGAATAACAGAACATGTGACAAAAATGATGATTTTTTAAAAACTTTCAAAGATAAAAAAAATGAAAACTTTATGTAAAAGTAGCATGTTTATATATTTCTATAAAAAATGCAAAATATGAGACAAAAGGTCTCATTTTTATATTTCCATACAGAAATTTGTAAAATGTGGTAAAAAAACTTATTTTCATATTTCTATATGGGAATACACAAAATATAAGGTAAAGGTAGCTTATTTTCATGTTTCTATGTAGAAAAACAAAATATCAGACCAAAATAAAGATTTTGTTAAAATTTCTAAAATAAAAAATAACAAATTTCATGTAAAAGTAATTTTTTAACAGGGGTAGTATTGTAAATAATTTTTGCGTTTAAATCTCGTTTCGACGTAAATGGTGAAAGTTTTCATAGTGGTTTCACTGCTTGAAGGAATTCTTTAAGGGTAGGGTCGGTGTAGCATTGGTCATTATGAACCCCTCTTCGCAGCGGGCCATGCTTTCTTTCTTTCTTTCTTTTTTTCTTTCTTTCTTTCTTTCTTTCTTTCTTTCTTTCTTTCTTTCTCTTCCGATTTCAACTAACCGAAGATGGCGGATACCACCAGTAAATTCTCTGGGAAAATTAAAGAACGGAATCCTATTTCGGTATCTCTGCTCAACTTTTTCCGTCTGTCTTACCTAACTGGTATGTTGAATTCCGCATTTTATTGTAATTTGTTATTTTAATTTTAATTTTTGTCTGTTTAACTTTTGTCTTTAATTTGTCTGAATTTTTTAACAGGGATAGTATTCTGCTATTAGCAATAATTTTTGCGTTTAAATTTCGTTTCGAAGTGAATGTTGAAAGTTTTCATAGTGGTTTCACTGATTGAAGGAATTCTTTAAAGGCAAGGTCGGTGTAGCATTGGTCATTATGAACCCTTCTTCGCAGCGGTGCTATCTTTCTTTCTTTCTTTCTTTCTTTCTTTCTTTTCATGTTTCCATGTAGAAAACCAAAATATCGGAAAAAGAATGAAGATTTCTGTTAAATTTCTAAAATAAAAATGACAAATTTTACGTAAACGTTGTGTAGTTTCATATGTCTATAAAAAAATTGCAAAATATGAGAGAAAAAAGCGTATATTCGTATTTCCATACATAAATACGTAAAATATGGTCAAAAGTTTATTTCATATTTCTATATGGAAATACACAAAATATAAAGGAAAGGTAGCTTATTTTCATGTTTCTATGTAGAAAAAAATCTGACAAAAATGAAGATTTCCATAAAGACAAATGAAAACTATGCGAGAAAAAAGGGTATATTCATATTTCCATACAGAAATACGTAAAACGTGCTAAAAAAGCTTATTTTCATATATCTAAATGGAAAAACACAAAATATAAGATAAAGGCAGATTAATTTCATGTTTCTATGTAGAAAACAAATTCATCGGAAAAAAATAAAGAATCTTTAAAAATTTCTAAAATAAAAAATGAAAGATTTTACGTAAAAGAAACATATTTTCGTATTTCCATGAGGAAAATGCAAAATATGAAAGAAGAAAAGCTTATTTTCATATTTCCATACAGAAATACGTAAAATGTGGTAAAAAAGCGTATTTTCATATTTCTATATGAAAATACACAAAATATACGCTAAAGGTAGCTTATTTTCATGTTTCTATGTAGAAAACAAAATATCTGACAAAAAAAAAATTAGCATATATTCATATTTACATAAAGACAAATACAATATATGAGATATAAATGCTTATTTTCATATTTCCATTCAGAATCACGTAAAATATTTTTAAAAAGCTTATTTTCATATTTCTAAATAGAAATACAGAAAATATAAGGATATATTATAGCATATTGTAGCATATTTTAAGTTTCTATAAAGAAAAACAAAATATCTGATAAAAATAAAGATTCGTTTAAAATGACAAATTTTATTTAAAATAGTGTCAAAGGCAGATTAATTTCATGTTTCTATGTAGAAAACAAATTTATAGGAAAAAAGAGATTTTAAAAAAATTTCTAAAATAAAAAAATGAAAGATGATGTGTAAAAGAAGCATATTGTCGTATTTCTATGAAAGAAAAGATGCAAAATATGAAAGAAAAAAGCTTATTTTCATATTACCATACAGAAATACAGAAAATGTGGTAAAAAAGTTTACTTTCATATCTTTATATGGAAATACACAAAATATAAAGTAATGTTAGTTTATGTTCAAGTTTCTATGTAGAAAAACTAAATATCTGACAAAAATGATGACTTTTTAAAATTTCTAAAATAAAAAATGAAAGATTTTATGTAAAAGTAGCATATTTTCATATTTCCAGAAAGAAAAATGCAAAATATGGGAGACAAAAGCTGATTTTCATATTTCCATATAGGAAAACATAAAATGTGGTAAATAAGCTTATTTTCATATTTCTATATGAAAATACACAAAATATAAGGTAAAAGTAGCTTATTTTCATGTTTCTATGTAGAAAAAATTATCTGACTAAAATGAGGATTTTTTTTTAATTTTAAAAATAAAAAATGACAAATTTAGGTGTAAGAATCATATTTTCATATTTCCATAAAGAAAAAGGCCAAATATGAAAGAAAAATCTCATGCTCATATTTCCATATAGAATTACGTACAGTGTGGTAAAAAAGCTTATTTTCAGATTTCTATATTGGAATACACAAAATGTAAGGTAAAGTTAGCTTATTTGTATGTTACTATTTATAAAAAAACATATTATCTGCCAAAGGTGAAGATTTTTTAAAAATTTCCAAAAGAAAAAAATGAGAAATTTTATGTGAAATTAGCATAGAATATGAGAGAAAAAAGCTTACTTTTATATTTCCATACAGAATCCCGTAAAATGTGTTAAAAAAGATTATTTTCATATTTCTATATGGAAATAAACAAAATATAATTTAACGGTGGCTTTTTTCATGTTTCTATGTAGAAAAACAAAATATCTGACAAATATGATGCTTTCTTTAAAATTTCTAAAATAAAAACTGACAAATTAGTTGTAAAAGTTGCATATTTTCAGATTTACATAAAGAAAAATGCAAATTACGAGAGAAAAACTTATTTTCATATTTCCATTCAGAAAAAAGTAAAATATGGTAAAAAAGCTTATTTTCATATTTCGACATGAAAATACGCAAAATATAAGGTAAAGCTAGTTTATTTTCATGTTTCTATATAGAAATAAAATCTGACAAAAATGAAGATTTTTGTATATTAGAAAAATAAAAAATGACAAATTTGATGTAAAAGTAGCATATTTTTATATTTCTATGAAGACAAGTCCAAAATATGAGAGAAAAAAAATGCTTATTTTCATATTTCCATATAGAAATACGTAAAATGTCGTAAAGAAGCTTATTTTCATATTAGTATATGAAAATACAAAAATAAAATAATAATAATAATAATAATAATAATAATAATAATAATAATAATAATAATAAAATGATATTAAAAACTGAATTAAATTCACAGAATAGAGTTATGGCTATTAATAGCCTTGCAATCCCAGTTGTCCAATATAGCTTCAACATCTTAAACTGGACTCTAAACGACATCAGGCGAATGGATGCTAAAACAAGAAAGCTTCTTTCTAAGCATAAGATGCATCATCCAAAGGCTGATGTCTTATTCAGCTGGAATTGTCATACAAGACAACAAATATTGGCTTACTAACATACATAGAAACAACAAAGGATTGGATGATACAATTAGTAAGGCAACATGAAGAAAGAAAAAAAAATTCAATAATAAAAGAAGGCAGTAAATTCAAACAAGATTTACAGTTAGTAGATTCTGTAGAAAAGCAAAACAGTAGCCAAGAACCAACTATTGCGGCAAAAAATATGAAAATGAAAGCCAAAGATAAAGCTCTTGAAAAGATGAAACAGCGCTGGCAAGACAAACCTCTGCATGGCCAATATCCAGTACGTGCCAATAAATCCAATGTTGACAAAGTTAATACTCATCGATGGTTACGTGCATCTGGATTAAAGTCTGAAACTGAAGGATTTATACTTGCAGCACAAGACCAAAGTCTTTTCACGAGAAACTTTCAGGCAAATATTATGCATAATAATATGGATCCAAAATGCAGGTTTTGTGATAAACACCAAGAAACAATAGACCACCTAATCTCAGGCTGTTCTGTACTTGCCCCAAACGAATATAAAAATCGCCACGATAGAGTTGGGCAATATTTACATTGGGCAATGTGCAAACATTATGGAAAAGCTGTAAACAAACACTGGTATGAACATCATCCAGCACCGGTTACAGAAATAGAAGATGTAACCATTCTATGGGATCACACCATCTACACAGACAGAAAAATTGAAGCAAACAGGCCAGACATTATTGTTAAAAACCAGAAGGAGAAAACTTGTCTATTAATTGATATGGCTTGTCCAGCGGATTGTAACATAGCAATCAAGGAATTTGAAAAACTGTCAAAATATAAAGACCTGGAAATTGAAATAGAAAAAATGTGGAAATTGAAAACAAGAGTTGTGCCAGTGATAGTAGGTGCACTTGGAATGATAAAAAATGGAACAAAACAACACATTGAAAGAATCCCTGGAAACCCCAGCTTGAAGAGACATACAAAAAATTGTCTTATTAAGTACAGCCCACACACTAAGGAAAACGTTATCTATGTAATGCTGGGGATGATAGGGAAGATAGAAAAACATGAAATGAAGCCATAACAACACGCCACTACCTGCCTTAGGTCTCCCCGCAGACTTGGTTGGTAGTGAGACCAAAGCAGAAATCGAAATATGATGAAAAATGACATAATAATAATAATAATAATAATAATAATAATAATAATAATAATAATAATACAGAAAAAGTAAAGGTAGCTTTTTTCATGTTTCTATGCAGAAAAACAAAATATCAGACGAAAATGAAGTATTTAAAAAAATTTAAAAATAAAAATGACAAATGTTATTTAAAAGAAGCATATTTTCATATTTCCATAAAGAAAATGCAAAATATGAGAGAAAAAAGCTTACATTCATATTCCATACAGAAATACGTACAATGTGGTAAAAAAAGCTTATTTTCATAATCATATATGGAAATACACAAAATATAAGTTAAAGTCAGCTTATTTTCATGTATCTATGTAGAAAAACGAAATATCTGTAAGTAAAATTGATGTTCCTTTAATTTCAAAATGAAAAAAATGACAAATTTTTATGTAAAAGGAGAAGATTCTCATATTTCCATAAAGCAAAATGCAAAATACGAAAGAAAAAAGCTTATTTTCATATTTCTATATGGGAATACACAAAATATAAGCAAAAGGTAGCTTATTCTCATGTATCTATGTAGAAAAACAAAATATCTGACAAAAATGAAGATTTGTTTAAATTTTCTAAAATAAAAATGATACATTTTATGTAAAAGTAGCATATTTTCACATATCGATAAAGAAAAATGCAAAATATGATAGAAAAAAGCTGATTTTCATATTTTCATACAAAAAATACGTAAAACGTGTTACATTAGTCTATTTTTATATTTCTATGAAGAAATAAACGAAACATAAGCTAAAGGTAGCTTATGTTGATGTTTCTATGGTGAAAAACAAAATATCTGACAAAAATAACGATTTTGTTTAAAATTGTAAAATAAAAAATGACAAATTTGATGTAAAAGTAACATATATTCAGATTTCAATTAAGAAAAATTCAAAATATGAACGAAAAAAGCTTATTTCCATATTTCCATACAGAAACACGTAAAATGTGGTAAGAAAGATTATTTTCATATTTCTATATGGAAATACCCAAAATAAAAGGTAAAGGTAGCTTATTTTCATTATTCTATGTAGAAAAAAAAATCTGACAAAAATGAAGATCTGTTTTAAATTTTTAAAATAAAAAATGACAAATTTTATATCAAAGTAGTATATTTTCATATTTCCAGAAAGAAAAATGCAAAATATGAGAGATAAAAGCTGATTTTCATATTTCCGTACAGAAAAACATAAAATGTGTTAAAGAAGCATATTTTCATATTTCAATATGGAAATACACAAAATATAATGTAAAGGTAGCTTATTTTCATGATTCTATGCAGAAAACCAAAATATCTGACAAAAATGAAGATCCGTTTTAAATTTCTAAAATAAATACTGTAAAATGTGTTAAAAAAGCTTATTTTTTCATTTCTATATGGAAATACACAAAGTATAATTTAACGATCGCTTTTTTTCATGTTTCTACGTAGAAAAACAAAATATCGGAAAAAGAATGAAGATTTCTTATTAATTTCTAAAATAAAAAATGACTAATTTTACGTAAACGTTGCGTAGTTTCATATGTCTATAAAAAATTGCAAAATATGAGAGAAAAAAGCGTATATTCGTATTTCCATACATAAATACGTAAAATATGGTCAAAAGTTTATTTCATATTTCTATATGAAAATACACAAAATATAAATTAAAGGTAGCCTATATTCATGTTTCTATGAAGAAAAACAAAATATCTGACAAAAATGAAGATTTCCAGAAAGACAAATGCAAACTATGCGAGAAAAAAGCTTATATTCATATTTACATACAGAAATACGTAAAACGTGCTAAAAAAGCTTATTTTCATATTTCTAAATGGAAAAACACAAAATATAAGATAAAGGCAGATTAATATCATGTTTCTATGTAGAAAACAAATTTATCGGAAAAAAATAAAAAATTTTAAAAAATTTCTAAAATAAAAAATGAATGATATTATGTAAAAGAAGCATATTGTCGTATTTCCATGTAGAAAAATGCAAGATATGAAAGAAGAAAAGATTATTTTCTTATTTCCATACAGAAATACGAAAAAATGTGGAAAAAAGCGTATTTTCATACTTCTATATGGACATACACAAATATATACGGTAAAGGTTGCTTATTTTCATATTTTTATGTAGAAAAACAAAATATCTGACAAAAATGAAGATTTTTTTTAATTTCTAAAATACAAAATGACAAATTTAGATGAAAGTAGCATATTTTCATATTTCCATAAAGAAAAAGGTAAAATATGAGAGAAAATAGCTTATTTTCATATTTCCACATAGAAATACGCAAAATGCGGTTAAAAACATATTTTCATATTTCTATATAGGAATACAGAAAATAAAAGGTCAACGTAGCTTATTTGTGTGTTTCTATGTATAAAATTATGTGCCAAAGGTGAAGATTTCTTTAAACTTTCCAAAAGACAAAAATGACCAATTATAAGTAAAATTAGCATATTTTCATATTTCCATGAAGAAAAAGGCAAAATATGAGAGAAAATAGCTTATTTTCATATATACACATAGAAATGCGCAAAATGTGGTTAAAAAATTTATTTTCTTATTTCTATATTGGAATACACAAAATACAAGGTAAAATTAGCTTATTTGTATGTTTCTATGTATAAAATTATGTGGCAAAGGTGAAGATTTTTGTAAAATTTCCAAAAAAAAAAATGTCCAATTTTATGTAAACTTAGCATATTTTCATATTTCCATAAAGAAAAAGGCAAAATATGAGAGAAAATAGCTTATTTTCATATTTCCACATCGAAATACGCAAAATGTGGTTAAAAAAATATTTTCATATCTGAAATTGGAATACTCAAAATATAAGTTAAAAGGCAGCTGATTTGCATGTATCTATGTATAAAATTATGTGCCAAAGGTGTAGATTTCTTTAAAATTTCCAAAAGAAAAAAATGACCAATTTTATGTAAAATTATCATATTTTCATATTTCCATAAAGAAAAATGCAAAATATGAGAGAAAATAGCTGACTTTTATATTTCCAAACAGAATCCTGTAAAATGTGTTAAAAAAGCTTATTTTCTTATTTCTATATGGAAATACACAAAATATAATTTAACGGTCGTTTTTTTTCATGTTTCTACGTAGAAAAACAAAATATCGGAAAAAGAATGAAGATTTCTTATTAATTTCTAAAATAAAAATGACAACTTTTACGCAAACATTGCGCAGTTTCATATGTCTATAAATAAATTGCAAAATATGAGAGAAAAAAGCGTATATTCGTATTTCCATACAGAAATACATAAAATATGGTGAAAAGTTTATTTCATATTTCTATATGGAAATACACAAAATATAAATTAAAGGTAGCCGATATTCATGTTTCTATGTAGAAAAACAAAATATCTGACAAAAATGAAGATTTCCATAAAGACAAATGCAAACTATGCGAGAAAAAAAGCTTATATTCATATTTCCATACAGAAATACGTAAAACGTGCTAAAAAGCTTATTTTCATATTTCTAAATGGAAAAACACAAAATATAAGATAAAGGCAGATTAATTTCATGTTTCTATGTAGAAAACAAATTTTTCGGAAAAAAATGAAGAATTTTAAAAAATTTCTGAAATAAAAATGAAAGATTTTATGTAAAAGATGCATATTTTCGTATTTTCATGAAGAAAAATGCAAAATATGAAAGAAGAAAAGCTTATTTTCATATTTCCATACAGAAATATCTAAAATGTAGTAAAAAGCGTATTTTCACATTTCTACATGCAAATACAAAAAATATACGCTAAAGGTAGCTTATTTTCATGTTTCCATGTCGAAAACAAAATATCTGACAAAAATGAAGATTTTTTTATAATTTCTAAAATAAAAAATGACAAATTTAGATGAAAGTAGCATATTTTAATATTTCCACATAGAAATACGCAAAATGTGGTTAAAAAACTTATTTTCATATTTCTATATTGGAATACACAAAATATAAGGTAAAGATAGCTTATTTGTATGTTTCTATGTATAAAAATATGCCAAAGGTGAAGATTTCTTTAAAATTTCCAAAAGAAAAAACTGACCAATTTTATGTAAACTTAGCATATTTTCATATTTCCATAAAGAAAAAGGCAAAATATGAGAGAAAATAGCTTACATTTATATTTCCATACAGAATCCTGTAAAATGTGTTAAAAAAGCTTATTTTCTTATTCCTATAAGGAAATGCACAAAATATAATTTAACGGTCGCTTTGTTTCATGTTTCTACGTAGAAAAACAAAATATCGGAAAAAGAATGAAGATTTCTTTTAAATTTCTAAAATATAAAATGACAAATTTTACGTAAACATTGCGTAGTTTCATATGTCTATAAAAAATTGCAAAATATGAGAGAAAAAAAGCGTATATTCGTATTTCCATACATAAATACGTAAAATATGTTCAAAAGTTTATTTCATATTTCTATATGGTAATACACAAAATATAAATAAAAGGTAGCCTACTTTCATGTTTCTATGTAGAAAAACAAAATATCTGACAAAAATGAAGATTTTTTCAATTTCTAAAATAAAAAATGACAAATTTAGATGAAAGTAGCATATTGTCATATTTCCATGAAGAAAAAGACAAAATATGAGAGAAAATAGCTTATTTACATATTTCCACATAGAAATACGTAAAATGTGGTTAAAAAATTTATTTTCATATTTCTATATTGGAATACACAAAATATAAGGTAAAGGTTGCTTAATTGTATGTTTCTATGTATAAAATTATGTGCCAAAGGTGAAGATTTCTTTAAAACTTCCAAAAGAAAAAAATGTCGAATTTTATGTAAAATTAGTTTTTTTTTCAGTTTTCCATAAAGAAAAAGGCAAAGTATGAGAGAAAATAGCTGACTTTTATATTTCCATACAGAAACCTGTAAAATGTGTTAAAAAAGTTTATTTTCTTATTTCTATATGGAAATACAGAAAATATAATTTAACGGTCGTTTTTTTTCATGTTTCTACGTAGAAAAACAATGAAAATCGGAAAAATAATGAAGATTTCTTTTAAATTTCTAAAATAAAAAATGACAACTTTTACGCAAACATTGCGCAGTTTGATATGTCTATAAAAAATAGCAAAATATGAGAGAAAAAAAGCGTATATTCGTATTTCCATACAGAAATACGTAAAATATCTTCAAAAGTTTATTCATATTTCTATATGGAAATACACAAAATAGTAATTAAAGATAGCCTATATTCATGTTTCTCTGTAGAAAAACAAAATATCTGACAAAAAAGAAGACAAATGCAAACTATGCGAGAAAAAAAGCTTATATTAATATTTCCATACAGAAATACGTAAAACGTGTTAAAAACCTTATTTTCATATTTCTAAATGGCAAAACACAAAATATAAGTTGAAGGCAGATTAATTTCATGTTTCTATGTAGAAAACAAATTTATCGGAAAAAAATAAAGAATTTAAAAAATTTCTAAAATACAAAAATGAAAGATTTTATGTAAAAGACGCATATTTTCGTATTTCCATGAAGAAAAATGCAAAATATGAAAGAAGAAAAGCTTATTTTCATATTTCTATACAGAAATACGTAAAATGTGGTAAAAAAGTGTATTTTCATATTTCTATATGGAAATACACAAAATATACGCTAAAGGTAGCTTATTTGCATGTTTCTATATAGAAAAACAAAATATCTGACAAAAATGAAGATTTTTTTTTAATTTCTAAAATACAAAATGACAAATTTAGATGAAAGTAGCATATTTTCATATTTCCATAAAGGAAAATGCAAAATATGAGAGAAAATATCTTATTTTCATATTTCCACATAGAAATACGCAAAATGTGGTTAAAAAAATTATTTCCAAATTTGTTTATTGGAATACACAAAATATAAGGTAAAGATAGCTTATTTGCATGTATCTATGTATAAAATTATGTGCCAAAGGTGTAGATTTCTTTAAAATTTCCAAAAGAAAAAAATGACCAATTTTATGTAAAATTAGCATATTTTCATATTTCCATAAAGAAAAATGCAAAATATGGGAGAAAATAGCTGACTTTTATATTTCCAAACAGAATCCTGTAAAATGTGTTAAAAAAGCTTATTTTCTTATTTCTCTATGGAAATACACAAAATATAATATAACGGTCGCTTTTTTTTCATGTTTCTACGTAGAAAAACAAAATATCGGAAAAAGAATGAAGATTTCTTCTAAATTTCTAAAATGAAAAATGACAACATTTACGCAAACATTGCGCAGTTTCATATGTCTATAAATAAATTGCAAAATATGAGAGAAAAAAAACGTATATTCGTATTTCCATACAGAAATACATAAAATATGGTGAAAAGTTTATTTCATATTTCTATATGGAAATACACAAAATATAAATTAATGGTAGCCGATATTCATGTTTCTATGTAGAAAAACAAAATATCTGACAAAAATGAAGATTTCCATAAAGACAAATGCAAAGTATGCGAGAAAAACAGCTTATATTCATATTTCCATACAGAAATACGTAAAACGTGCTAAAAAGCTTATTTTCAGATTTCTAAATGGAAAAACACAAAATATAAGATAAAGGCAGAGTAATTTCATGTTTCTATGTAGAAAACAAATTTTTCGGAAAAAAATGAAGAATTTTAAAAAATTTCTGAAATAAAAATGAAAGATTTTATGTAAAAGAAGCATATTTTCCTATTTTCATGAAGAAAAATGCAAAATATGAAAGAAGAAAAGCTTATTTTCATATTTCCATACAGAAATACTTAAAATGTAGTAAAAAGCGTATTTTCATATTTCTACATGGAAATACAAAAAGTATACGCTAAAGGTAGCTTATTTTCAGGTTTCTATTTCGAAAACAAAATATCTGACAAAAATGAAGATTTTTTTTATAATTTTTAAATAAAAAATGACAAATTTACGTAAAGATTCCGTAGTTTCATATGTCTATAAATAAAATTGCAAAATATGAGAGAAGAAAAGCGTATATTCGTATTTACATACAGAAATACGTAAAATATGGTCAAAAGTTTATTTCATATTTCTATATGGTAATAAACCAAATTATAAATAAAAGGTAGCCTACTTTCATGTTTCTATGTAGAAAAACAAAATATCTGACAAAAATGAAGATTTTTTTTAATTTCTAAAATAAAAAATGACAAATTTAGATGAAAGTAGCATATTGTCATATTTCCATAAAGAAAAATGCAAAATATGAGAGAAAATAGCTTATTTACATATTTCCACATAGAAATACGCAAAATGTGGTTAAAAAACTTATTTTCATATTTCTATATTGGAATACACAAAATATAAGGTAAAGGTAGCTTAATTGTATGTTTCTATGTATAAAATTATGTGCCAAAGGTGAAGATTTCTTTAAAATTTCAAAAAAAAAAATGTCGAATTTTATGTAAAATTAGTCTTTTTTCAGTTTTCCATAAAGAGAAAGGCAAAATATGAGAGAAAATAGCTGACTTTTATATTTCCATACAGAATCCTGTAAAATGTGTTAAAAAAGTTTATATTCTTATTTCTATATGGAAATACAGAAAATATAATTTAACGGTCGCTTTTTTTCATGTTTCTACGTAGAAAAACAATGAAAATCGGAAAAATAATGAAGATTTCTTTTAAATTTCTAAAATAAAAAATGACAACTTTTACCCAAACATTGCGTAGTTTCATATGTCTATAAAAAATAGCAAATTATGAGAGAAAAAAAGCGTATATTCGTATTTCCATACAGAAATACGTAAAATATCTTCAAAAGTTTATTCATATTTCTATATGGAAATACACAAAATAGAAATTAAAGATAGCCTATATTCATGTTTCTCTGTAGAAAAACAAAATATCTGACAAAAAAGAAGACAAATGCAAACTATGCGAGAAAAAAAGCTTATATTAATATTTCCATACAGAAATACGTAAAACGTGCTAAAAAAGCTTATTTTCATATTTCTAAATGGCAAAACACAAAATATAAGTTGAAGGCAGATTAATTTCATGTTTCTATGTAGAAAACAAATTTATCGGAAAAAAATAAAGAATTTAAAAAAATTTCTAAAATAAAAAATGAAAGATTTTATGTAAAAAAGCATATTTTCGTATTTCCATGAAGAAAAATGCAAAATATGAAAGAAGAAAAGCTTATTTTCATATTTCTATACAGAAATACGTAAAATGTGGTAAAAAAGTGTATTTTCATATTTCTATATGGAAATACACAAAATATACGCTAAAGGGAGCTTATTTTCATGTTTCTATGTAGAAAAACAAAATATCTGACAAAAATGAACTTTTTTTTTAATTTCTAAAATACAAAATGACAAATTTAGATGAAAGTAGCATATTTTCATATTTCCATCAAGGAAAATGCAAAATATGAGAGAAAATATCTTATTTTCATATTTCCACATAGAAATACGCAAAATGTGGTTAAAAAACTTATTTCCAAATTTGTTTATTGGGATACACAAAATATAAGGTAAAGGTAGTTTATTTGTATGTTTCTATGTATAAAATTATGTGCTAAAGGTGAAGATTTCTTTAAAATTTCCAAAAGGAAAAAATGACCAATTTTATGTAAAATTAGCATATTTTCATATTTCCATGAAGAAAAATGCAAAATATGAGAGAAAATAGCTTACATTTATATTTCCATACAGAATCATGTAAAATGTGTTAAAAAAGCTTATTTTCTTATTTCTATATGGAAATACACAAAATATAATTTAACGGTCGCTTTTTTTCATGTTTCTAAGTAGAAAAACAAAATATCGGAAAAAGAATGATGATTTCTTTTAAATTTCTAAAATAAAAAATGACAAATTTTACGTAGACATTGCGGAGTTTCATATATCTATAAAAAATTGCGAAATATGAGAGAAAAAATCGTATATTCGTATTTCCATACGTAAATACGGTAAAATATGATCAAAATTTATTTCGTATTTCTATATGAATATACACAAAATATAAATTAAAAGTAGCCTATATTCATGTTTTTATGTAGAAAAACAAAATATCTGACAAAAATGAAGTTTTCCATAAAGACATATGCAAACTATGCGAGAAAAAAAGCTTATAATCATATTTCCATACAGAAATATGTAAAACGTGCTAAAAAGGCTTATTTTCATATTTCTAAATGGAAAAACACAAAATATAAGATAAAGGCAGATTACTTTCATGTTTCTATGTAGAAAACAAATTCATCGGAAAAAAATAAAGAATTCTTAAAATTTTCTCTAAGAAAAAATGAAAGATTTTATGTAAAAGAAGCATATTTTCGTATTTCCATGAAAAAAAATGCGATATATGAAAGAAGAAAAGCTTATTTTCATATTTCCCTACAATAATACCTAAAATGTGGTAATAAAGCGTATTTTCATAATTCTATAAATAAATACACAAAATATACGCTAAAGGTAGCTAATTTTCATGTTACTATGTAGAAAAACAAAATATCTGACAATAATGAAGATTTCCATAAATACAAACGCAAACTATGCGAGAAAAAAAAGCTTATAATCATATTGTCATACAGAAATACATAAAACGTGCTACATAGCTTATATTCATATTTCTAAATTGAAAAACACAAAATATAAGATAAAGGCAGATAAATTTCATGTTTCTATGTAGAAAACAAATTTATCGGAAAAACATAAAGAATTTTAAAAAATTTCTAAACCAAAAAATGAATGATTTCATGTAAAAGAAGCATATTTTCGTATTTCCATGAAGAAAAATGGAAAATATGAAAGAAGAAAAGCATATTTTCATATTTCCATACAGAAATACGTAAAACGTGGTAAAAAAGCGTATTTTCATATTTCTATATGGAAACACACAAAACATACGCTAAAGGGAGCTTATTTTCATGTTTCTATGTAGAAAAACAAAATATCTGACAAAAATGAAGATTTTTTTAATTTCTAAAATAAAAAATGACAAATTTAGATGAAAGTAGCATATTTTCATATTTCCATAAAGTAAAAGACGAAATATGAGAGAAAATATCTTATTTTCATATTTCCACATAGAAATACGCAAAATGTGGTTAAAAAACTTATTTTCATATTTCTATATTCGAATAAACAAAATATAAGGTAAAGGTAGCTTAATTGTATGTTTCTTTGTATAAAATTATGTGCCAAAGGTGAAGATTTCATTAAAATTTCCTAAAGAAAAAAATGTCGAATTTTATGTAAAATTAGTTTTTTTTTAAGTTTTCCATAAAGAAAAAGGCAAAATATGAGAGAAAATAGCTGACTTTTATATTTCCATACAGAATCCTGTAAAATGTGTTAAAAAAGTTTATTTTCTTATTTCTATATGGAAATACAGAAAATTATAATTTAACGGTCGCTTTTTTTCATGTTTCTACGTAGAAAAACAAAATATCGGAAAAAAATGATGATTTCTTTTAAATTTCTAAAAGAAAAAAATGAAAACTTTTACGCAAACATTGCGTAGATTCATATGTCTATAAAAAAATAGCAAAATATGAGAGAAAAAAAGCGTATATTCGTATTTCAATACAGAAATACGTAAAATATCTTCAAAAGTTTATTCATATTTCTATATGGAAATACACAAAATAGAAATTAAAGATAGCCTATATTCATGTTTCTCTGTAGAAAAACAAAATATCTGAAAAAAAAGAAGACAAATGCAAACTATGCGAGAAAAAAAGCTTATATTAATATTTCCATACAGAAATACGTAAAACGTGCTAAAAAAGCTTATTTTCATATTTCTAAATGGCAAAACACAAAATATAAGTTGAAGGCAGATTAATTTCATGTTTCTATGTAGAAAACAAATTTATCGGAAAAAAATAAAGAATTTAAAATAATTTCTAAAATAAAAAATGAAAGATTTTATGTAAAAGAAGCATATTTTCGTATTTCCATGAAGAAAAATGCAAAATATGAAAGAAGAAAAGCTTATTTTCATATTTCCATACAGAAGTACGTAAAATGTGGTAAACAAGCGTATTTTCATATTTCTATATGGAAATACACAAAACATACGCTAAAGGTAGCTTATTTTCATGTTTCTATGTAGAAAAACAAAATATCTGACAAAAATGAAGATTTTTTTAATTTCTAAAATAAAATATGACAAATTTAGATGAAAGTATCATATTTTCATATTTCCATAAAGTAAAAAGACAAAATATGAGAGAAAATATCTTATTTTCATATTTCCACATAGAAATACGCAAAATGTGGTTAAAAAACTTATTTTCATATTTCTATATTCGAATACGCAAAATATAAGGTAAAGGTAGCTTATTTGTGTGTTTCTATGTATAAAATTATGTGCCAAAGTTGAAGATTATTTAAAATTTCCAAAAGAAAAAAATGACCAATTTTGTGTAAAATTAGCAAATTTTCATATTTCCATAAAGAAAAAGGCAAAATATGAGAGAAAATAGCTTATTTTCATATTTCCACATTGAAATATACAAAATGTGGCAAAAAAATTATTTTCATATTTCTATATTGGAATACACAAAATATAATGTAAAGGTAGCTTATTTGTATATTTCTATGTATAAATTTATGTGCCAAAGGTGAAGATTTCTTTAAAATTTCCAAAAGAAAAAATGACCAATTTTATGTAAAATTAGCATATTTTCGTATTTCCATGAAGAGAAATGCAAAATATGAAAGAAGAAGAGCTTATTTTCATATTTCCATACAGAAATACGTAAAATGTGGTAAAAAAGTGTATTTTCATATTTCTATATGGAAATACAGAAAATATACGCTAAAGGTAGCTTATTTTCATGTTTCTATGTAGAAAAACAAAATATCTGACAAAAATTAAGATTTTTTTTTAATTTCTAAAATACAAAATGACAAATTTAGATGAAAGTAGCATATTTTCATATTTCCATAAAGGAAAATGCAAAATATGAGAGAAAATATCTTATTTTCATATTTCCACATAGAAATACGCAAAATGTGGTTAAAAAACTTATTTCCAAATTTGTTTATTGGAATACACAAAATATAAGGTAAAGGTAGGTTATTTGTATGTTTCTATGTATAAAATTATGTGCCAAAGGTGAAGATTTCCTTAAAATTTCCAAAAGGAAAAAATGAACAGTTTTATGTAAAATTAGCATATTTTCATATTTCCATAAAGAAAAATGCAAAATATGAGAGAATATAGCTTACTTTTATATTTCAAACAAAATTAGCATATCTTCATATTTCCATAAAGAAAAATGCAAAATATGAGATAACGTAGCTTACTTTTATATTTCCATACAGAATCATGTAAAATGTGTTAAAAAAGCTTATTTTCTTATTTCTATATGGAAATACACAAAATATAATTTAACGGTCGCTTTTTTTCATGTTTCTAAGTAGAAAAACAAAATATCGGAAAAAGAATGATGATTCATTTTAAATTTCTAAAATAAAAAATGACAAATTTTACGTAAACATTGCGGAATTTCATATATCCATAAAAAATTGCGAAATATGAGAGAAAAAAGCGTATATTCGTATTTCCATACGAAATGACGTAAAATATTATCAAAATTTATTTCGTATTTCTATATGAAAATACACAAAATATAAATTAAAGGTAGCCTATATTCATGTTTCTATGTAGAAAAACAAAATGTCTGAGAAAAATGAAGTTTTCCATAAAGACAAATGCAAACTATGCGTGTAAAAAAGCTTATAATCATATTTCCATACAGAAAAATGTAAAACGTGCTAAAAAAGCTTATTTTCATATTTCTAAATGGAAAAACACAAAATATAAGATAAAGGCAGATTACTTTCATGTTTCTATGTAGAAAACAAATTCATCGGAAAAAAATAAAGAATTCTTAAAATTTTCTCTAATAAAAAATGAAAGATTTTATGTAAAAGAAGCATATTTTCGTATTTCCATGAAAAAAATGCAAAATATGAAAGAAGAAAAGGTTATTTTCATATTTCCCTACAGAAATACCTAAAATGTGGTAATAAAGCGTATTTTCATAATTCTATAAATAAATACACAAAATATACGCTAAAGGTAGCTAATTTTCATGTTACTATGTAGAAAAACAAAAGATCTGACAATAATGAAGATTTCCATAAATACAAACGCAAACTATGCGAGAAAAAAATCTTATAATCATATTTTCATACAGAAATACGTAAAACGTGCTACAAAGCTTATTTTCATATTTCTAAATTGAAAAACACAAAATATAAGATAAAGGCAGATAAATTTCATGTTTCTATGTAGAAAACAAATTTATTGGAAAAACATAAAGAATTTAAAAAACTTTCTAAACCAAAAAATGAATGATTTCATGTAAAAGAAGCATATTTTCGTATTTCCATGAAGAAAAATGCAAAATATGAAAGAAGAAAAGCTTATTTTCATATTTCCATACAGAAATACGTAAAATGTGGTAAAAAAGCGTATTTTCATATTTCTATATGGAAATACACAAAACATACGCTAAAGGTAAATTATTTTCATGTTTCTATGTAGAAAAACAAAATATCTGACAAAAATGAAGATTTTTTTTAATTTCTAAAATAAAATATGACAAATTTAGATGAAAGTAGCATATTTTCATATTTCCATAAAGTAAAAAGACAAAATATGAGAGAAAATATCTTATTTTCATATTTCCACATAGAAATACGCAAAACGTGGTTAAAAAACTTACTTTCATATTTCTATATTCGAATACGCAAAATATAAGGTAAAGGAAGCTTATTTGTGTGTTTCTATGTATAAAATTATGTGCCAAAGTTGAAGATTATTTAAAATTTCCAAAAGAAAAAAATGACCAATTTTGTGTAAAATTAGCAAATTTTCATATTTCCATAAAGAAAAAGGCAAAATATGAGAGAAAATAGTTTATTTTCATATTTCCACATAGAAATATACAAAATGTGGCAAAAAAATTATTTTCATATTTCTATATTGGAATACACAAAATATAATGCAAAGGTAGCAATTTGTATGTTTCTATGTATAAATTTATGTGCCAAAGGTGAAGATTTCTTTAAAATTTCCAAAAGAAAAAATGACCAATTTTATGTAAAATTAGCATATTTTCATATTTCCATAAAGAAAAATGTAAAATATGAGAGAAAATAGCTTACTTTTATATTTCCAAACAGAATCCTGTAAAATGTGTTAAAAAAGCTTATTTTCTTATTTCCATATGGAAATACAGAAAATATTATTGAACGGTCGCCATTTTTCATGTTTCTACGTAGAAAAACAAAATATCGGAAAAAGAATGAAGATTTCTTTTAAATTTCTAAAATAAATAATGACAACTTTTACGCAAACATTGCGTAGTTTCATATGTCTATAAAAAAATTGCAAAATATGAGAGAAAAATGCGTATATTCGTATTTCCTTACAGAAATACGTAAAATATGGTCAAAATTTTATTTCATATTTCGATATGGAAATACACAAAATATAAATAAAAGGTAGCCTATATTCATGTTTCTATGTAGAAAAACAAAATATCTAACAAAAATGAAGTTTTCCATGAAGACAAATGCAAACTATATGAGGATAAACTTATATTCATATTTCCATACAGAAATACGTAAAACGTGCTAAAAAGCTTATGTACATATTTCTAAATGGAAAAACACAAAATATAAGATAAAGGCAGATAAATTTCATGTTTCTATGTAGAAAACAAATTTATCGGAAAAAAAAATCAAGAATTTTAAAAAACTTCTAAAATAAAAATGAAAGATTTTATGTAAAAGAAGCATATTTTCGTATTTCCATGAAGAAAATTGCAAAATATGAAAGAAGAAATCCTTATTTTCATATTTCCATACAGAAATAAGTAAAATGTGGTAAAAAAGCGTATTTTCATATTTCTATATGGAAATACACAAAATATACGCTAAAGGTAGCTTATTTTCATGGTTCTATGTAGAAAAACAAAGTATCTGAGAAAAATGAAGATTTTTTTTAATTTCTAAAATATGAATTGACAAATCTAGCTGAAGGTAGCATATTTTCATATTTCCATAAAGAAAAAAGACAAAATATGAGAGAAAATAGCTTATTTTCATATTTCCACATAGAAATACGCAAAATGTGGTTAAAAAAACTTATTTTCATATTTCTATATTGGAATACACAAAACATAAGGTAAAGGTGGCTTATTTGTGTATTTCTATGTATAAAATTATGTGCCAAAGGTGAAGATTTCTGTAAAATTTCCAAAAGAAAAAATGACTAATTTTATGTAAAATTAGCATATTTTCATATTTCCATAAAGAAAAATGCAAAATATGAGAGAAAATAGCTGACTTTTATATTTCCAAACAGAATCCTGTAAAATGTGTTAAATAAGCTTATTTTCTTATTTCTCTATGGAAATACACAAAATATAATTTAACGGTCGCTTTTTTTCATGTTTCTACGTAGAAAAAAAATATCGGAAAAAGAATGAAGATTTCTTTTAAATTTCTAAAATAAAAAATGACAACTTTTACGCAAACATTGCGTAGTTTCATATGTATATAAAAAAATTGCAAAATATGAGAGAAAAAAAGCGTATATTCGTACTTCCTTACAGAAATACGTAAAATATGGTCAAAAGTTTATTTCATATTTCTATATGGAAATACACAAAATATAAATTAAAGGTAGCCTATATTCATGTTTCTATGTAGGAAAAGGAAATATCTGAGAAAAATGAAGTTTTCCATAAAGACAAATGCAAACTATGCGAGAAAAAAAAGCTTATATTCATATTTCCATACAGAAATATGTAAAACGTTCTAAAAAAGCTTATTTTCATATTTCTAAATGGAAAAACACAAAATATAAGATAAAGGCAGATAAATTTCATGTTTCTATGTCGAAAACAAATTTATCGGAAAAAAATAATGAATTTTAAAAAATTTCTATAATAAAAATGAAAGATTTTATATAAAAGATGAATATTTTTGTATTTCCATGAAGAAAAATGCAAAATATGAAAGAAGAAAAGCTTATTTTCATATTTCCATACAGAAATACGTAAAATGTGGTAAAAAAGCGTATTTCCATAATATCTATATGGAAATACACAAAATATACGCCAAAAGTAGCTTATTTTCATGTTTCTATGTAGAAAAACAAAATATCTGACAAAAATGAAGATTTTTATTAATTTCTAAAATAAAAAATGACAAATCTAGCTGAAGGTAGCATATTTTCATATTTCCATAAAGAAAAAAGACAAAATGTGAGAGAAAATAGCTTATTTTCATATTTCCACATAGAAATACGCAAAAAGTGGTTAAAAAACTTATTTTCATATTTATATATTGGAATACACAAAATATAAGGTAAAGGTAGCTTATTTGTGTGTTTCTATGTATAAAATTATGTGCCAAAGGTGAAGATTTCTTTAAAATCCCCAAAAGAAAAAAATGAACAATTTTATGTAAAATTAGCATATTTTCATATTTCCATAAAGAAAAATGCAAAATATGAGAGAAAATAGCTGACTTTTATATTTCCAAACAGAATCCTGTAAAATGTGTTAAAAAAGCTTATTTTCATATTTCTATATGGAAATACACAAAATATAATTTAACGGTTGCCTGTTTTCATGATTCTATGTAGGAAAACAAAATATCGGAAAAAGAATGAAGATTTCTTTTAAATTTCAAAAATAAAAAATGACAAATTTTACGTAAACATTGCGTAGTTTCATATGTCTATAAAAAATTGCAAAATATGAGAGAAAAAAAGCGTGTATTCGTATTTCCATACATAAATACGTAAAATATGGACAAAAGTTTATTTCATATTTCTATATGGAAATACACAAAATATAAATTAAAGGTAGCCTATTTTAATGTTTCTATGTAGAAAAACAAAATATCTGAGAAAAATGAAGATTTCCATAAAGATAAATGCAAATTATGCGAGAAAATGAAAGTATCATATTTTCATATTTCCATAAAGAAAATGGCAAAATATGAGAGAAAATAGCTTATTTTCATATTTCCACATAGAAATACGCAAAATGTGGTTAAAAAACTCATTTTCATATTTCTATATTGGAATACAGAAAATATAAGGTAAAGGTAGCTTATTTGTATGTTTCTATGTATAAAATTATGTGCCAAAGGTGAAGATTTCTTTAAAATTTCGAAAAGAAAAAAATGAACAATTTTATGTAAAATTAGCAAATTTTCATATTTCCATAAAAAAAATGTAAAATATGAGAGAAAATAGCTTACTCTTATATTTCCATACAGAATCCCGTAAAATGCGTTAAAAAGATTATTTTCAAATGTCTATATGGAAATACACAAAATATATTTTAACGGTGCTTTTTTTTAAGTTTCTATGTCGAAAAACAAAATATCGGAAAAAGAATGAAGATTTCTTTTAAATTTCTAAAATAAAAATGACAAATTTTACGTAAACATTGCGTAGTTTCATATGTCCATAAAAAAAATTGCAAAATATGAGAGAAAAAAAGCGTATATTCGTATTTTCCATACATAAATACGTAAAATATGGTCAAAAGTTTATTTCATATTTCTATATGGAAATACACAAAATATAAATTAAAGGTAGCCTATTTTAATGTTTCTATGTAGAAAAACAAAATATCTGAGAAAAATGAAGATTTCTATAAAGACAAATGCAAACTATGCGAGAAAAAAAGCTTATATTCATATTTCCATACAGAAATACGTAAAACGTGCTAAAAAATCTTATTTTCATATTTCTGAAAGGAAAAACACAAAATATAAGATAAAGACAGATAAATTTCATGTTTCTAGGCAGAAAACCAATTTATCGGACAGAATAAAGAATTTTTAAAAATTTCTAAAATAAAAAATGAAAGATTCTATGTAAAAGAAGCATATTTTCGTATTTCCATGAAGAAAAATGCAAAATATGAAAGAAGAAAAGCTTATTTTCATATTTCCATACAGAAATACGTAAAATGTGGTAAAAAAGCGTATTTTCATATTTCTATATGGAAATACACAAAATATACGCTAAAGGTAGCTTATTTTCATGTTTCTATGCAGAAAAACAAAAAGATTTCCTTTAAATTTCTAAAATAAAAAATGACAAAATTGATGTAAAAGTAGCATATTTTCATATTTACGTGAAGACAAATACAATATATGAGAGATAAATGCTTATTTTCATATTTCCATTCAGAAACACGTAAAACATTTTTAAAAAGCTTATTTTCATATTTCTAAATAGAAATACAGAAAATATAAGGTAAAGGTAGCATATTTTATGTTTCTATAATGAAAAACAAAATATCTGACAAAAATAAAGATTCTTGTAAAATGAGAAATTTTATTTAAAATAGCGTTAAAGGCATATTAATTTCATGTTTCTATGTAGAAAACAAATTTATCGGAAAAAATAAAGAATTTTAAAAAAATTTCTAAATCAAAAAATGAAAGATTTTATGTAAAAGACGCATATTTTCGTATTTCCATGAAGAAAAATGCAAAATATGAAAGAAGAAAAGCTTATTTTCATATTTCCATACACAAATACGTAAAATGTGGTAAAAAAGCGTATTGTCATATTTCTATATGGAAATACACAAAATATACGCTAAAGATAGCGTAGTTTCATGTTTCTATGTAGAAAAACAAAATATCTGAGAAAAATGATGATTTTCTTTAAGTTTCTAAAATAAAAAATGGCAACGTTGATGTAAAAGTAGCATATTTTCATATTTACTTAAAGACAAATACAATATATGAGAGATAAATGCTTATTTTCATATTTCCATTCAGAAACACGTAAAATATTTTAAAAAGCTTATTTTCATATTTCTAAATAGAAATACAGAAAATATAAGGTAAAGGTAGCATATTTTATGTTTCCATAAAGAAAAACAAAATATCTGACAAAAATAAAGATTCTTTTAAAATGAGAAATTTTATTTAAAATAGCGTCAAAGGCAGATTAATTTCATGTTTCTATGTAGAAAACAAATTTATAGGAAAAAGAAAAGATTTTTAAAAATTTCTAAAATAAAAAATGAAAGATTATATGTAAAAGAAGCATATTTTCGTATTTCCATGAAGAAAAATGCAATATATGAAAGAAAAAAGCTTATTTTCATAATCCATACAGAAATACGGAAAATGTGGTAAAAAAGTTTATTTTCATATCTTTAAATGGAAATACACAAAATATAAAGTAATGGTAGTTTATGTTCATGTTTCTATGTAGAAAAACTAAATATCTGACAAAAATAATGATTTTTCAAAATTTCTAAAATAAAAAATGAAAAATTATATGTAAAAGTAGCATATTTTCATATTTCCAGAAAGAAAAATGCAAAATATGAGAGATAAAAGCTGATTTTCATATTTCCATATAGGAAAACATAAAATGTGGTAAATAAGCTTATTTTCATATTTCTATATAAAAATACACAGAATATAAGGTAACAGTAGCTTATTTTCATGTTTCTATGTAGAAAAATATATCTGACAAAAATGAAGATTTTTTTTAATTACTAAAATAAAAAATGACAATTTTAGGTGTAAGAATCATATTTTCATATTTCCATAAAAAAAAGGCCAAATATGAAAGAAAAAAGGTTATGCTCATATTTCCATATAGAATTACGTACAATCTGGTAAAAAAGCTTATTTTCATATTTCTATATTGGAATACCCAATATGTAAGGTAAAGTTAGCTTATTTTTATGTTACTATTTATAAAAAAACATATTATCTGCCAAAGGTGAAGATTTTCAAAAAATTTCCAAAAGAAAAAAATGAGAAATTTAATGTAAAATTAGCATATTTTCCTATTTCCATAAAGAAAAATGCAGAATATGAGAGAAAAAAGCTTACTTTTATGTTTCCATACAGAATCCCGGAAAATGTGTTAAAAAAGATTATTTTCATATTTCTATATGGAAATAAACAAAATATAATTTAACGGTCGCTTTTTTCATATTTTCAAAATATATGACAAACATGATGCTTTCTTTAAAATTTCTAAAATAAAAAACTGACAAATTAGTTGTGAAAGTTGCATATTTTCAGATTTACATAAAGGAGAATGCTAATTACGAGAGAAAAAACTTATTTTCATATTTCCATCAAATATGGTAAAAAATCTTATTTTCTATTTCGATATGGAAATACCCAAAATATGAGGTAAAGCTAATTTATTTTCATGTTTCTATATAGAAATAAAATCTGACACAAATGAAGATTTTTGTATATTTGAAAAAGAAAAAATGACAAATTTGATGTAAAAGTAGCATATTTTCATATTTCTATGAAGACAAGTGCAAAATATGAGAGAAAAAATGCTCATTTTCATATTTCCATATAGAAATACGTAAAATGTGGTAAAGAAGCTTATTTTCATATTACTATATGAACATACAAAAAATAAAATAATAATAATAATAATACAGAAAAAGTAAAGCTTATTTTCATAATCCTTCATGGAAATATCCAATATATAAGTTAAATGCAGCTTATTTTCATATACCTATGTAGAAAAACGAAATATCTGTGAGTAATAATGATGTTCTTTAATTTCTAAATGAAAAAAAATGACAAATTTTATGTAAAAGAAGCATATTCTCATATTTCCATAAAGAAAAATGCAAAATACGAAAGAAAAAAACTTATTTTCATATTTCTATATGGGAATACACAAAATATAATCAAATGGTAGCTTATTCTCATGTTTCTATGTAGAAAAACTAAATATCTGACAAAAATGAAGATTTGTTTAAATTTTCTAAAATAAAAATGATACATTATATGTAAAAGTAGCATATTTTCATATATCGATAAAGAAAAATGCAAAATATGAGAGAA
The DNA here is from genome assembly GCA_037127315.1 of Ascarosepion bandense. Lineage (NCBI taxonomy): Eukaryota > Metazoa > Mollusca > Cephalopoda > Sepiida > Sepiidae > Ascarosepion > Ascarosepion bandense. The sequence goes on from JBBBDQ010000344.1 coordinate 1,556,959, forward strand.
AAAACCTGATTTTCATATTTTCATGCAAAAAATACGTAAAACGTGGTACATTAGTTTATTTTTATATTTCTATAGAGAAATACACGAAGCATAAGCTAAAGGGAGCTTATGTTGATGTTTCTATGGTGAAAAACAAAATATCTGACAAAAATAACGATTTTGTTTAAAATTGTAAAATAAAAAATGACAAATTTGATGTAAAAGTAGCATATATTCAGATTTCAATTAAGAAAAATTCAAAATATGAAAGAAAAAAGCTTATTTCCATATTTCCATACAGAAACACGTAAAATGTGGTAAGAAAGCTTATTTGCATATTTCTATATGGAAATACCCAAAATAAAAGGTAAAGGTAGCTTATTTTCATGATTCTATGTAGAAAAACAAAATATCTGACAAAAATGAAGATCTGTTTTAAATTTCTAAAATAAAAAATGACAAATTTTATGTAAAAATAGTATATTTTCATATTTCCAGAAAGAAAAATGCAAAATATGAGAGATAAAAGCTGATTTTCATATTTCCGTGTAGAAAAACATAAAATGTGGTAAAAAAGCATATTTTCATATTTCTATATTGGAAATACACAAACTATAAGGTAAAGGTTGCTTATTTTCATGTTTCTATGAAGAAAAAAATATCTGATAAAAATGAAGATTTTTTTTAAATTTATAAAATAAAAAATGACAAATTTAGATGAAAGTAGCATATTTTCATATTTCCATAAAGAAAAATGCAAATTCTGTGAGATAAGCATTTATTTTCATATTTCCATACAGAAATACGTAAAATGTGGTAAAAAAGCTTATTTTTATATGTCTATATGGAAATAAACAAAGTATAAGTTAAAGGTAGCTTGTTCTAATGTTTTTAGGACGAAAAAGAAGAATTAAGAATTTTTTAAAATTTCTAAAATACAAAATGACAAGTTTTAATTCAAAGTAGGATAGCTTATTTTCATATTTCCATACAGAAATACGTAAAATATGGTAAATAACTTATTCAATGTAGAAAAATATCTGACAACAATGAAGATTTCTTAAAACTTAAAAAAATTATGTAAAAGCAGCATATTTTCATATATCCATCAAGAAAATTGCAAAATATGAGAGAAAAAATCTTATTGTCATATTTCCATACAGAAATACGTAAAATATGGTAAACAAGCTTATTTTCATATTTCTAAATGGAAATACACAAAATATAATATCAAGGTAGCTTATTTTCATGTTTTTATGTAGAAAAACAAAATATCTGACGAAAATTTTGTTTAAATTTCGAAAATACAAAATGACATATGTGATGTAAAAGTAGCATATTTTCATATTTCCATAAAGAAGAATGCAAAATATGTGAGAAATAATGTTTATTTTCATATTTCCACACTGAAATATGTAAAATGTATTAAACAAGCTTATTTTCATATTTGTATATGTAAATACACAAAATATAATGTAAAGGTAGCTTATTTTCCCGCCTCTATGTAGAAAGAAATAATACCAGAAAAAATTGTTCTTTTTTAAACTTCTAAAATAAAACTCATAAAATTGATGTAAAAGTAATATACTTTCATACATTCATAAAAAATTGCAAAAGATGTGAGAAAAATCTTATTTTCATATTTCCATACAGAAATACTGGGAAACAAGATTGTTTTCATATATCTAAAAGAAAATACACAAAATGTAAGGGAAAGGAAGATTATTTTCATGTTTCTATGTAGAAAAACAAAATATCTGGCAAAAGTGAAGATTTTTTCAAAGATTTCTAAAATAAAAAATGACAAATATTATGTAAAAGTAGCATGTTTTCATATTTCTATGAAAAAAATGCAAAATATGTGAGAAAATCTTATATTCATATTTTAATACAGAAATATGTAAAATGTGAGTAACATGCTTATTTTCATATTTCTAAATGGAAATACCCAAAATATAAAGAAAAGGATGCTTTTCTCCACGTTTCTACGTAGAAAAGCAAAATATCTGACAAAAATGTAGACATCTTATTAAAATTCTAAAATAAAAATGACAAATGTTATGTAAAAGTAGCATATTGTCCTATTTCCATAAAAAATGCAAAATATGAGAGATAAAAATTTCATATTTCAAAAATGACAAATTTGATGTAAAAGTTGAATATTACATATTTCTATAAAGAAAAATGCAAAATGTAAAATATGACAGAAATAAGCTTGTTTTCATATTTCCATACAGAAATATTTCAAATCTGGTGAAAAAGCTTATTTTCATATTGCTATATGGAAATACACAAAATATAAGGTAAAGGTAGTTCAATATTCATGCTTCTATGTAGGAAAACAAAATATATGACAAAACTGAAGACTTTTTAAAAATTTCAATAAAAAATGACAAAGTTCATGGAAAAGTAGCATATTTTTATATTTCCATAAAGAAAAAAGCAAAATGTGGTAAAAGAACCCTTATTTTCATATTTCTATATGGAAATACAGAAAATATAAGGTAAAGATAGCTTATTTTCACGTTTCTGAAAAAATGAAGATTGTTTCTATTTGTAAATAAAAAATGACAACTTTTATGTAAAAGTAGCATATTATCATATTCCATGAGAAAGAATGCAAAATATGAGAGAAATATGGAAAATATGAGAGGAGAAATCTTATTTTCATATTTCCATACAGAAATACAATAGGGCGAAAAAGTTTATTTTTATATATCTAAAGGAGAATACACAAAATATAAGATAAAGGTAGCTTAGTTTCATGTTACTATGTAGAAAAGCAAACATTCTGACAAAAATTAAGATTTTTTAAAAATTTCTCAAATAAAAAATGACAAATTTGATGTAAAAGAAGCATAGTTTCATATTTACATGAAGAAAAATGCAAAATATGAGAGAAAGAAGCTTCTTTTCATATTTCCATCCAGAAATAAGTAAAACGTGGTAAAAATTCTTATATTCATATTTCTCACTAGAAATACACAAAATATAAATTAAACGTAGCTTATTCTCATGTTTCTATGTAGATAAAGAAATTATATGACAAAAATGAAGATTTTTTTTATGTCTAAATTAAAAATGACATATTTTGTATATATGAAGCATATTTTCATATTTCCATAAAAAATACAAAATATGAGAGAAAAAAGCGTATTTTCATATTTCCACACAGAAATCCGTAAAATGTGGAAAACATTGTTATTTTCATATTTCTATATGGAAATACACAAAATATAATGTAAAGGTAGCTTATTTTCATGTTTCTATGTAGAAAAACAAAATATCTGACAAAAATGAAAATTTTATTGAAATTTTTGGAAAATAAGAAATGACAAATTATATGTAAAGGTAGCATATTTATATGAAAGAAAAAGGCAAAATATGAGAGAATGCTTATTTCCATATTTCCATTTAGAAATACATAAAATGTTGTAAAAAAGCTTATTTTCATATGTCTGTATAGAAATACACAAAATATCAGATAAGATTTTCATGTTTCTATGTAAAAAAATAATTAAAAAAAAAATTTCTAAAACAAAAATGACAAATTTTATGTAAAAATAGCATATTTTGATATTTCCATAAAGAAAAATGCAAAATATGAGAGATATATTTCTATATGAAAATACACAATATATAAGATAAAGGTAGCTTATTTTCATGTTTCTATGGAGAAAAAGAAAATATCTGACTAAACTGAAGATTTTTTAAACATTTCTAAAACAAAAAAAATTTATGTAACAGCAGAATATTTTCATCTTTCCATAAAGAAAAATGCGAAATATTAGAGAAAAAAAGCTTATTTTCATATTTACATACAGAAACACGTCAAATGTGGTAAAAAATATCTTTAAAAAAAATGACATAATTTGTGTAATATAACATATTTTCATATTTCCATGAAAAAATGCAAAATATGATAGAAACAAGCTTATTTTCATGTTTCCATTTAGAAACATGTAAAATGTGGTAAAAAAGCTTATTTTCATATGGAAATAAACAAAATATAAAGTAAAGTTAGCTTCTTTTCATGTTTCTATGTAGAAAACAAAATATCTGAAAAAATGCAGATTGTTTTAAATTTCAAAAAGAAAAAAATGACAAATTTTATGTAAAATACAAATATGTAAATGCACAAAATATACTGTAAAGGTAGCTTATTTTCCCGCCTCTATGTAGAAAGAAATAATACCGGAAAAAATTGTTCTTTTTTAAATTTCTAAAATAACACTCATAAAATTGATGTAAAAGTAATATACTTTCATACATTCATAAAAAATTGCAAAAGATGTGAGAAAAATCTTATTTTCATATTTCCATACAGAAATACTGGGAAACAAGATTGTTTTCATATATCTAAAAGAAAATACACAAAATGTAAGGGAAAGGAAGATTATTTTCATGTTTCTATGTAGAAAAACAAAATATCTGGCAAAAGTGAAGATTTTTTCAAAGATTTCTAAAATAAAAAATGACAAATATTATGTAAAAGTAGCATGTTTTCATATTTCTATGAAAAAAATGCAAAATATGTGAGAAAATCTTATATTCATATTTTAATACAGAAATATGTAAAATGTGAGTAACATGCTTATTTTCATATTTCTAAATGGAAATACCCAAAATATAAAGAAAAGGATGCTTTTCTCCATGTTTCTACGTAGAAAAGCAAAATATCTGACAAAAATGTAGACATCTTATTAAAATTCTAAAATAAAAATGACAAATGTTATGTAAAAGTAGCATAGTTTCCTATTTCCATAAAAAAATGCAAAATATGAGAGATAAAATTTTCATATTTCCATACAGAAATACTGAAAATGTGGTAAAAAGCTTATTTTCATATTTATATATGGAAATACACAAAGTATAAGTTAAAGGTAGCTTATTTTCATGTTTCTATGCAGAAAATCAAAATATCAGACAAAAATTAAGATACATACAAATTGACAAATTTTATATCAAAGTAGCATTTTTTTCATATTTCCATAAAGAAAAATGCAAAATATGAGAGAAAAAGCTTATTTTCATATTTCCATAGAGAAAAACGTAAAGCATGGTAAACAAGCTTATTTTTATATTCTAAATAGAAATACACAAAATATAACGTAAAAGTAGCTTATTTTCATGTTTCTATGTAGAAATACAAAATATTTAACCAAATCAAGATTTTTTTTTACTTTCTCAAATAAAGAATGAGACATTTTATGTAAAATTGGTATATGTTCATATTTCCATAAAGAAAAATCAAAATATGAGAAAAAAAATGTTATTGTCATATTTCCATACAGAAAAACGTAAAATGTGGTAAACAAGTTTATTTTCATATTTCTATATGGAAATACACAACATGAAGTAAAGGTAGTTGATTTTCATGTTTTTATGTGGAAAAAAATACCTGACAAAAATGAAGTAATTTAAAAAAATTCTAAAATAAAAAAAGACCAATTTTATATAAAAGAAGCATATTTTCTATAAAGGAAAATGCAAAATATGAGAGAACAATCTTATTGTCATATTTCCATACAGAAATCCGTAAAATGTTGGAAACAACCTCATTTTCATATTTCTATATGAGAATATACAAAATATATGGTAAAGGTAGCTGATTTTTATGTTTTTATGTAGAAAAACAAAATATCTAAGAAAATTGAAGACTTTATAAAAAGTTTTATAATAAAAAATACAAATCTTATGTAAAAGTAGCAGATTTTCATATTACATGAAGAAAAATGCAAAATATGATAGAAAAAAGGTTATGTTCATATTTCCATACAGAAATACGTAAAATTTGGCAAAAATGCTTAAGTTCATATTTCTATATGGAAATACACAAAATATAAGTTAAAGGTGTTTTATTTTCGTGTTGCTATGTAAAAAAGCAAAATATCTGACAAAAACAAAGATGTTTAAATAAATAAAATATTTTATTTAAATAAATATGACAAAAATATTGTAAAAGTAGCATATTTTCATATTTCCATAAAGAAAATGCAAAATATGCGAGAAATACGCTTATTTTCATATTTCCATACAGAAATTCGTAAAATGTGGTAAAAAAGCTTATTTTCATATTTCTATATGGAAATACACAAAATATAGGATCAAGGTAGCTCATTTTCATGATTCTATGTAGGAAAATAAAATATCTCACAAAACGGAAGACTTTTAACAAAATTTCTAAAATAAAAAATGACAAACTTTATGTAAATGTGGCATATTTTTATGTTCTCAAAAAGAAAATGCAAAATATGAGAGAAATAAGATTATTTTCATATTTCCATACAGAAATCCGTTAAATTTGATAAACATGCTTATTTTCATATTTCTATATGGAAATACACAAACTATAATGTAAAGTTAGCTTATTTTCATGTTTCTATGTAGAAAATCAAAATATCTGAAAAAAAGGAAGGTTTTTTTAAAAACTTTCTAGCATAAAAATTGACTAAGTTTATATAAAAGATGCATATTTTCATATTTCCATGAAGAAAAATGCAAAATATGAGAGAAAAAACTTATTTTCATATTTCCATACAGAAATACGTAAGATGTATCAAGAAAGCTTAATGTCATATTTCTATATAGAAATACACATAATACGAGGTACAGTTAGCTTATTGCCATGTTTCTATGTAGAAAAACAAAATATGTGAAAAAATTGCAATTTTTAAAAAAATTTTAATATAAAAAATAACAAATTCTATGTAAAAGTAGCATATTTTCATATTTACATGAAGATAAATGTTAAATATGATAATATAAAAGGTTATTTTCATATTTCCATACAGAAATACGGAAAATGTGGCAAAAATGCTTAATTTCATATTTATATATGGAAATACACAAAATATAAGTTAAAGGTATCTTATTTGCATGTTGCTTCCTAGAAAAGCAAACTATCTGACAAAAACGAAGATGTTTAAATAATTTCTAAAAGAAATATGACAAATATATTGTAAAAGTAGCATATTTTCATATTTCCATAAGGAAAAATGCAAAATATGAGAGAAATACGCTTATTTTCATATTTCCATACAGAAATATTTAAATAGTGGTAAAAAAGCTTATTTTCATATTTCTGTATGGAAATACATAATATATAAGGTAAAGGTAGCTCATTTTCATTTTGCTATGTAGGAAAACAAAATATCTGACAAAACTGAAGACGTTTTAAAATATCTAATATAAACAATGACAAAGTTTATGTAAAAGCAGCTTATTTTCATATTTCCATACAGAAATACGTAAAATGTGATAAACATGCTTAGTTTCATATTTCTATATAGAGATCGGCAAAATATAAAGTGCAGGTAGCTTATTTCCATGTTTCTATGCAGAAAAACAAAATATCTGACAAAAATGAAAATTAAAAAAAAAATTCTAAGAAAAATGACTAATTTTATGCGAAAGTAGCATATGTTCATACTTCTATGAATAAAAATGCTAAATATGAGAGAGAAAAGGTTATTTTCATATTTCCATACAGAAATTCGTAAAATGTGGTAAAAAACAATTTTTTTCATATTTCTATATGGAAATACACAAACTATAAGTTAAATATAAATTAAAGGTAGCTTATTTTCATTTTACTATGTAGAAAAGCAAAATATCTGACAAAAAATAAGATTTTCTAAAAATTTCTAAAATTAAAAATGACAAATTATATGGAAAAGTAGCATATTTCATATTTCCATTGCGAAAAATGCAAAGTATGAGAGAAAAATGTTCCATACAGAAATACGTAAAATGCAGTAAAAACGCTTATGTTCATATCTCTAAATGGAAATACACAAAATATAATATAAAGTTAGCTTATTTTCATATTTCCATGTAAAAAAACAAAACATCTGACAAAAATGCTGTTTATTTTAAAATTTTAATATATAAAATGACAAATGTTATGTAAAAGTAGCATATTTTCATATTTACACGAAGAAAAATGCAAAATATGTTAGAAAAAATGTTATTTTCATATTTCCATACAGAAATACGAAGAATGCGGCAAAAAAGCTTCATTTCATATTTCTATATGGCAATACACGAAAATATAAGTTAAAGGTATCTTATTTTCATGTTGCTATGTAGAAAAACAAAATATCAGACAAAAACCAAGATGTTTAAATAATTTCTAAACAAATATAACAAATATATTGGAAAAGTAGCATATTTTCATATGCAAAATATAAAGAAATAAGCTTATTTTCATATTTCCATACAGAAATACGTAAAATGTGGTAAAAAGTTTATTTTCATATTTCTATATGGAAATATACAAAATGTAAGATAAAGGTAGCTCATTTCCATGTTTGTATGTAGGAAAACAAAATATCTGACAAAACCGAAGACTTTTTAAAAATTTCTAAAATAAAATATGACAAAGTTTATGTAAAAGTAGCATATTTTTATATTACCATAAAGAAAAATGGAAAATATGAGAGAAAAAACTTATTTTCATATTTCCATACATAAACAGGAAAAATGTGATAAACATGCTTATTTTCATATTTCTATATGGAAATAGGCAAAATATTAAGTACAGGTAGCTTATTTCCATGTTTCTATGTAAAAAAACAAAATATCTGACAAAAATGAAAATTTTAAAAAAATTTCTGAAAAAAACAATTGACTAATTTTATGCGAAAGTAGCATATGTTCATATTTCTATGAAGAAAAATGCTAAATATGATAGAAAAAGCTTATTTTCATATTTCCATGCAGAAATTCGTAAAATGCGGTAAAAACTCTTATTTTCATATTTCTATATGGAAATGCACAAACTATAATGCAAAGTTAGCTTATTTTCATGTTTCCATGTAGAAAAACAATATATCTGACAAACGTTCAGCTTTTTTAAAATTTTCAAGATAAAAACATGGCAAATTCTATGTAAAATAGGATATTTTCATATTAACATGAAGAAAAATGCAAAATATGATAGAATTATCATACGTAAAATGTGGCAAACATGTTTAATTTCATATTTCTATATAGGAATACACAAAATATAAGTTAAAGGTATCTTATTTTCATGTTTTATATAAAAACAAAATATCTGTCAAAATGAAGATTTTTTAAAATTTCTAAAAGAAAAATTTACACATTTTATATCAATTAGCATATTTCCATAAAGAATATGCAAAATATGAGAGAAAAAAGCTTATTTTCATAGTTCCATACAGAAAAACGTAAAATGTGGTAAACAAGCTTATGTTCATATTTTCAAATGGGAATACACAAAATATAATGTAAAGGTAGCTTATTTACATGTTTCTATGTAGAAAAACAATATATCTGACAAAACTGAAGATGACTTTTTAATTTCTAATCTCAAAAATGACAAATTTGATGTAAAAGTTGAATATTACATATTTCTATAAAGAAAAATGCAAAATGTAAAATATGACAGAAATAAGCTTGTTTTCATATTTCCATACAGAAATATTTCAAATCTGGTGAAAAAGCTTATTTTCATATTGCTATATGGAAATACACAAAATATAAGGTAAAGGTAGTTCAATATTCATGCTTCTATGTAGGAAAACAAAATATATGACAAAACTGAAGACTTTTTAAAAATTTCAATAAAAAATGACAAAGTTCATGGAAAAGTAGCATATTTTTATATTTCCATAAAGAAAAAAGCAAAATGTGGTAAAAGAAACCTTATTTTCATATTTCTATATGGAAATACAGAAAATATAAGGTAAAGATAGCTTATTTTCACGTTTCTGAAAAAATGAAGATTGTTTCTATTTGTAAATAAAAAATGACAACTTTTATGTAAAAGTAGCATATTATCATATTCCATGAGAAAGAGAGAAATATGGAAAATATGAGAGGAGAAATCTTATTTTCATATTTCCATACAGAAATACAATAGGGTGAAAAAGTTTATTTTTATATATCTAAAGGAGAATACACAAAATATAAGATAAAGGTAGCTTAGTTTCATGTTACTATGTAGAAAAGCAAATATTCTGACAAAAATTAAGATTTTTTAAAAATTTCTCAAATAAAAAATGACAAATTTGATGTAAAAGAAGCATATTTTCATATTTACATGAAGAAAAATGCAAAATATGAGAGAAAGAAGCTTCTTTTCATATTTCCATCCAGAAATAAGTAAAACGTGGTAAAAATTCTTATATTCATATTTCTCACTGGAAATACACAAAATATAAATTAAACGTAGCTTATTCTCATGTTTCTATGTAGATAAAGAAATTATATGACAAAAATGAAGATTTTTTTTATGTCTAAATTAAAAATGACATATTTTGTATATATGAAGCATATTTTCATATTTCCATAAAAAATACAAAATATGAGAGAAAAAAGCGTATTTTCATATTTCCACACAGAAATCCGTAAAATGTGGAAAACATTGTTATTTTCATATTTCTATATGGAAATACACAAAATATAATGTAAAGGTAGCTTATTTTCATGTTTCTATGTAGAAAAACAAAATATCTGACAAAAATGAAAATTTTATTGAAATTTTTGGAAAATAAGAAATGACAAATTATATGTAAAGGTAGCATATTTATATGAAAGAAAAAGGCAAAATATGAGAGAATGCTTATTTCCATATTTCCATTTAGAAATACATAAAATGTTGTAAAAAAGCTTATTTTCATATGTCTGTATAGAAATACACAAAATATCAGATAAGATTTTCATGTTTCTATGTAAAAAAAAATAATTAAAAAAAAAATTTCTAAAACAAAAATGACAAATTTTATGTAAAAATAGCATATTTTGATATTTCCATAAAGAAAAATGCAAAATATGAGAGATATATTTCTATATGGAAATACACAATATGTAAGGTAAAGGTAGCTTATTTTCATGTTTCTATGGAGAAAAAGAAAATATCTGACTAAACTGAAGATTTTTTAAACATTTCTAAAACAAAAAAAATTTATGTAACAGCAGAATATTTTCATCTTTCCATAAAGAAAAATGCGAAATATTAGAGAAAAAAAGCTTATTTTCATATTTACATACAGAAACACGTCAAATGTGGTAAAAAATATCTTTAAAAAAATGACATAATTTGTGTAAAATAGCATATTTTCATATTTCCATGAAAAAATGCAAAATATGATAGAAACAAGCTTATTTTCATGTTTCCATTTAGAAACATGTAAAATGTGGTAAAAAAGCTTATTTTCATATGGAAATAAACAAAATATAAAGTAAAGTTAGCTTCTTTTCATGTTTCTATGTAGAAAACAAAATATCTGAAAAAATGCAGATTGTTTTAAATTTCAAAAAGAAAAAAATGACAAATTTTATGTAAAATAGCAAATTTCCATATTTCCACAAAGAAAAATGCAAAATATGAAAGAAATAAGCTTATTTTCAAAATATGAGAGAAAAAATGCTTATTTTCATATTTCCATACAGAAATACGTCAAATGTAGTAAAAATGGTTATTTTCAGATTTCTTTATGGAAATACACAAAATATAAGTTAACGGTAGCTCATTTTCATGTTTCTATGTAGAAAAAGAAATTATGTGACGTAAATGAAGATTTTGTTTAATATCTAAAATAGAAAATGTCATATTTTGTGTAAAGGTAGTATATTTTCATATTTCCATTAAGAAGAATGCAAAATATGAGAGAAAAAAAGGCTTATTTTCATGTTTCCATTTAGAAATACGTAAAATGTGGTAAAAAAGGGTATTTTCATATTTCTATACGGAAATACACAAAATAGCTGGTAAAGAGAGCCTCTTTACAAGGTTCTATGTAGGAAAACAAACTATGTAAGCAAAATGGGAATATTTTTAAAATTTCTATAATAACAATGACAAATTTTATGCAAAAGTAGTACATTTTCATATTTCCGTGCAAATATGCAAAATTTGAGAGAAAAATGCTTATTTTCATATTTCCATACAGAAATACGTAAAATGTATATTTCTATATGGAAACACACAAAATATAAGCCAAACATAGGTTATTTTCATGTTTCAATAAAGAAAAAGAAATTAAGCGACAAAAATGAATTTATTTCTAATTTCTAAAGTAAAAACTGATATATTTCTAAAATAAAAATGACAAATTTTATTTAAAAGTAGCATATTTTCATATTTCCAGAATGAATGCAAAATATGAGAGAAAAAAGGTTATTTCCATACAGATATACGTAAAATGTGGTAAAAAAGATTATTTTCATATTTCCATATGGAAATAAACAAAATATAAAGTAAAGGTAGATTAATTTCATGTTTGTATGTATAAAAACAAAATATCTGACAAAAATGAAAATTTGAAAAAATTTCTGTAATAAAAAATGACAATTTTTATGTAAAAGTAGAATATTTTCATATTTCCATAACAATGCAAATTATGACAAAAAAAAAGCTTATTTCCATATTTCCATACAGAAATACGTAAAATATGTTCAAAAGTTTATTTCATATTTCTATATGGAAATACACAAAATATAAATTAAAGGTAGCCTATATTCATGTTTCTATGTAGAAAAACAAAATATCTGACAAAAATGAAGGGTTTCCATAAAGACAAATGCAAACTATGCGAGAAAAAAAGCTTATATTCATATTTCCATACAGAAATACGGAAAACTTGCTGAAAAAGATTATTTTCATATTTCTAAATGGAAAAACACAAAATATAGGATAAATTTCATGTTTCTATGTAGAAAACAAATCTATCGGAAAAAAATAAAGAATTTTAAAAAATTTCTTAAACAAAAAATGAAAGATTCTATGTAAAAGAAGCATATTTTCGTATTTCCATGAAGAAAAATGCTAAATATGAAAGAAGAAAAGCTTATTTTCATATTTCTATACAGAAATACGTTTTCATGTTTCTATTTAGAAAAACAAAATATCTGACAAAAATGAAGATTTTTTTTTAATTTCTAAAATAAAAAACGACAAATTTAGATGAAAGTAGCATGTTTTCATATTTCGATAAAGAAAAAGGCAAAATATGAGAGAAAATAGCTTATTTTCATATTTCCACATAGAAATACGCAAAATGTAGTTAAAAAAATTATTTTCAGATTTCTATATTGGAATACACAAAATATAAGGTAAAGGTAGCTTATTTGTGTGTTTCTATGTATAAAATTATGTGCCAAAGGTGAAGATTTCTTTAAAATTTCCAAAAAAATGACCAATTTTATGTAAAATTAGCATATTTTCAGATTTCCATAAAGAAAAAGGCAAAATATGAGAGAAAATAGCTTACTTTTATATTTCCATACAGAATCCTGTAAAATGTGTTAAAAAAGCTTATTTTTTTATTTCTATAAGGAAATGCACAAAATATAATTTAACGGTCGCTTTTTTTCATGTTTCTACGTAGAAAAATAAAATATCGGAAAAATAATGAAGATTTCTTTTAAATTTCTAAAATAAAAAATGAGAACTTTTACGTAAACATTGCGTAGTTTCATATGTCTATAAAAAATAGCAAAATATGAGAAAAAAGCGTATATTCGTATTTCCATAGAGAAATACGTAAAATATCTTCAAAAGTTTATTCATATTTCTATATGGAAATACACAAAATAGAAATTAAAGGTAGCCTATATTCATGTTTCTCTGTAGAAAAACAAAATATCTGAAAAAAAGAAGATTTCCGTAAAGACAAATGCAAACTATGCGAGAAAAAACACTTATATTCATATTTCCATACAGAAATACGTAAAACGTGCTAAAAAAGATTATTTTCATATTTCTAAATGGCAAAACACAAAATATAAGATGAAGGCAGATTAATTTCATGTTTCTATGTAGAAAACAAATTTATCGGAAAAAAAATAAAGAATTTCAAAAAATTTCTAAAATAAAAATGAAAGATTTTATGTAAAAGTAGCATATTTTCGTATTTCCATGAAGAAAAATGCAAAATATGAAAGAAGAAAAGCTTATTTTCATATTTCTATACAGAAATACGTAAAATGTGGTAAAAAAGTGTATTTTCATATTTCTATATGGAAATACACAAAATATACGCTAAAGGTAGCTTATTTTCATGTTTCTATGTAAAAAAACAAACTATCTGACAAAAATGAAGATTTTTTTTTAGTTTCTAAAATACAAAATGACAAATTTAGATGAAAGTAGCATATTTTCATATTTCCATGAAGGAAAATGCAAAATATGAGAGAAAATATCTTATTTTCATATTTCCACATAGAAATACGCAAAATGTGGTTAAAAAACTTATTTCCAAATTTGGTTATTGGAATACACAAAATATAAGGTGAAGGTAGCTTATTTGTATGTTTCTATGTATAAAATTATGTGCCAAAGGTGAAGATTTCTTTAAACTTTCTAAAAGGAAAAAATGACCAATTTTATGTAAAATCAGCATATTTTCATATTTCCATAAAGAAAAATGCAAAATATGAGAGAAAATAGCTTACATTTATATTTCGAACAAAATTAGCATATTTTCATATTTCCATAAAGAAAAATGCAAAATATGAGAGAACATAGCTTACTTTTATATTTCCATACAGAATCCTGTAAAATGTGTTAAAAAGCTTATTTTCTTATTTCTATATGGAAATACACAAAATATAATTTAACGGTCGCTTTTTTTCATGTTTCTACGTAGAAAAACAAAATATCGGAAAAAGAATGATGATTTCTTTTAAATTTCTAAAATAAAAAATGACAAGTTTTACGTAAACATTGCGGAGTTTCATATGTCTATAAAAAATTGCAAAATATAAGAGAAAAAAGTGTATATTCGTATTTCCATACATAAATACGTAAAATATGGTCAAAATTTATTTCCTATTTTTATATGGAAATACACAAAATATAAATGAAAGGTAGCGTATATTCATGCTTCTATGTAGAAAACCAAAATATCTGACAAAAATGAAGATTTCCATAAAGACAGATGTAAACTCTGCGAGAAAAAAGCTTATATTCATATTTCCATACAGAAATATGTAAAACGTGCTAAAAAGCATATGTTCATATTTCTAAATGGAAAAACACAAAATAAAAGATAAAGGCAGATATGTTTCATGTTTCTCTGTAGAAAACAAATTTATCGGAAAAAAATAAAGAATTCTTAAAAATTTCTAAAAAAAAAAATGAATGGATTTATGTAAAAGAAGCATATTGTCGTATTTCCATGAAGAAAAATGCAAAATATGAAAGAAGAAAAGCTTATTTTCATATTTCTATACTGAAATACGTAACATTTTGTAAAAAAGCGTATTTTCATATTTCTATATGGAAATACACAAAATATACGCTAAAGGTAGCTTATTTTCATGTTTCTATGTAGAAAAACAAAATATCTGACAAAAATGAAATTTTTCTTTTAATTTCTAAAATACAAAATGACAAATTTAGATGAAAGTAGCATACTTTCATATTTCCAGAAAGAATATGCAAAATATGAGAGAAAATAGCTTATTTTCATATTTCCACATAGAAATACGCAAAATGTGGTTAAAAAACATATTTTCATATTTCTATATTGGAATACACAAACTATAAAGTAAAATTCGCTTTTTTGTATGTTTCTATATATAAAATTATGTGCCAAAAGCGAAGATTTCTTTAAAGTTTCCAAAAGAAAAAAATGACCAATTTTATGTGAAATTAGCATATTTTCATATTACCATAAAGAAAAAGGCAAAATATTAGAAAAAATAAGGTACGTTTATATTTCCATACAGAATCCTGTAAAATGTATTAAAAAAGCTTATGTTCTTATTTCTATATGGAAATACACAAAATATAATTTAACGGTCGCTTTGTTTCATGTTTCTACGTAGAAAAACAAAGTATCGGAAAAAGAATGAAGATTTCTTTTAAATTTCTAATATAAAAAATGACAAATTTACGTAAAGATTCCGTAGTTTCATATGTCTATAAATAAAATTGCAAAATATGAGAGAAGAAAAGCGTATATTCGTATTTACATACAGAAATACGTAAAATATGGTCAAAAGTTTATTTCATATTTCTATATGGAAATACACAAAATAAAAATTAAAGGTAGCCTATATTCATGTTTCTATGTAGAGAAACAAAATATCTGAGAAAAATGAAGGTTTCCATAAAGACGGATGCAAACTATGCGAGAAAAATCTTATATTCATATTTCCATACAGAAATACCTAAAACGTGTTAAAAAATCTTATTTTCATATTTCTAAATGGAAAAACACAAAATATAAGATAAAGGCAGATAAATTTCATGTTTCTATGTAGAAAACAAATTTATCGGAAAAACATAAAGAATTTAACAAAATTTCTAAACCAAAAAATGAAAGATTTCATGTAAAAGAAGCACATTTTCGTATTTCCATGAAGAAAAATGCAAAATATGAAAGAAGAAAAGCTTATTTTCATATTTCCATACAGAAATACGTAAAATGTGGTAAAAAAGCGTATTTTCATATTTCTATATGGAAATACACAAAATATACGCTAAAGGTAGCTTATTTTCATGTTTCTATGTAGAAAAACAAAATATCTGATAAAAATGAAGATTTGTTTTAATTTCTAAAATAAAAAGTGACAAATTTAGATGAAAGTAGCATATTTTCATATTTCCATAAAGAAAAAGACAAAATATGAGAGAAAATATCTTATTTTCATATTTCCACATAGAAATACGCAAAATGTGGTTAAAAAACTTATTTTCATATTTCTATATTGGAATACGCAAAATATAAGGTAAAGGTAGCTTATTTGTGTGTTTCTATGTACAAAATAATGTGCCAAAGTTGAAGATTTCTTTAAAATTTCCAAAAGAAAATATGACCAATTTTATGTAAAATTAGCATATTTTCATATTTCCATAAAGAAAAATATAAAATATGAGAGAAAATAGCTTACTTTTATATTTCCATACAGAATCCTGTAAAATGTGTTAAAAAAGCTTATTTTCTTATTTCTATATGGAAAAACACAAAATATAATTTAACGGTCGCTGTTTTTCATGTTTCTACGTAGAAAAACAAAATATCGGAAAAAGAATGAAGATTTCTTTTAAATTTCTAAAATAAAAAATGACAACTTTTACGTAAACATTGCGTAGTTCATATGTCTATAAAAAATTGCAAAATATGAGAGAAAAATGCGTATATTCGTATTTCCATACAGAAATACGTAAAATATGGTCAAAAGTTTATCTCGTATTTCTATATGGAAAAACACAAAATATAAATTAAAGGTCGCCTATATTCATGTTTGTATGTAGAGAAACAAAATATCTACCAAAAATGAAGTTTTCCATGAAGACAAATGCAAACTATGCGAGGAAAAAGCTGATATTCATATTTCCATACAGAAATACGTAAAACGTGCTAAAAAGCTTATTTTCATATTTCTAAATGGAAAAACACAAAATATAAGATAAAGGCAGATAAATTTCATGTTTCTATGAAGAAAACAAATTTATCGGATAAAAAATAAAGAATTTTAAAAAATTTCTAAAATAAAAATGAAAGATTTTATGTAAAAGAAGCATATTTTCGTATTTCCATGAAGAAAAATGCTAAATATGAAAGAAGAAAAGCTTATTTTCATATTTCCATACAGAAAAACGTAAAATTTGGTACAAAAGCCTATTTTTATATTTCTATATGGAAATACACAAAATATACGCTAAAGGTAGACATTTTCATGTTTCTACGTAGAAAAACAAAATATCTGATAAAAATGAAGACTTTTTTTAATTTCTAAAATAAAAAATGACAAATCTAGATGTAAGTAGCATATTTTCATATTTCCAAAAAGAAAAAGACAAAATATGAGAGAAAATATCTTATTTTCATATTTCCACATAGAAATACGCAAAATTTGTTTAAAATCTTATTTTCATATTTCTATATTGGAATACCCAAAATATAAGGTAAAGGTAGCTTATTTGTGTGTTTCTATGTATGTGCCAAAGGTGAAGATTTCTTTCAAATTTCCAAAAGAAAAAAATGACCAATTTTATGTAAAATTAGCATATTTTCATATTTCCACAAAGAAAAATGCAAAATATGAGAGAAAATAGCTGACTTTTATATTTCCATACAGAATCCTGTAAAATGTGTTAAAAAAGATTATTTTCTTATTTCTATATGGAAATACACAAAATATAATTTAACGGTCGCTTTTTCTCATCTTATTACGTAGAAAAATAAAATATCGGAAAAATAATGAAGATTTATTTTAAATTTCTAAAATAAAAAATGACAACTTTTACGTAAACATTGCGTAGTTTCATATGTCTATAAAAAATTGCAAAATATGAGAGAAAAAAAGCGTATATTCGTATTTCCATACATAAATACGTAAAATATGGTCAAAAGTTTATTTCACATTTCTATATGGAAATACACAAAATATAAATTAATGGTAGCCTATATTCATGTTTCTATGTAGAAAAAAAATTTATCTGACAAAAATGAAGATTTCCATAAAGACAAATGCAAACTATGCGAGAAAAAAAGCTTATATTCATATTTCCATACAGAAATATATAAAACGTGCTACAAAGCTTATTTTCATATTTCTAAATGGAAAAACACAAAATATAAGATAAAGGCAGATAAATTTCATGTTTCGATGTAGAAAACAAATTTATCGGAAAAAAATTAAGAATTTCAAATAATTTCTAAAATAAAAATGAAAGATTTTATAAAGAAGCATATTTTCGCATTTCCATGAAGAAAAATGCAAAATATGAAAGAAGAAATGCTTATTTTTATATTTCCATACAGAAATACGTAAAATGTGGTAAAAAAGCGTATTTTCATATTTCTATATGGAAATACACAAAATATACGCTAAAGGTAGCTTATTTTCATGTTTCTATGTAGAAAAACAAAATATCTGAGAAAAATGAAGATTTTTTTTAATTTCTAAAATAAAAAATGACAAATCTAGCTGAATGTAGCACATTTTCATATTTCCATAAAGAAAAAAGACAACATATGAGAGAAAATAGCTTATTTTCATATTTCCACATAGAAATACGCAAAATGTGGTTAAAAAACTTATTTTCATATTTCTATATTGGAATACACAAAATATAAGGTAAAGGTAGCTTATTTGTGTGTTTCTATGTATAAAATTATGTGCCAAAGGTGAAGATTTGTTTAAAATTTCCAAAAGAAAAAATGACCAATTTTATGTAAAATTAGCATATTTTCATATTTCCATAAAGAAAAATGCAAAATATGAGAGAAAATAGCTGACTTTTATATTTCCAAACAGAATCCTGTAAAAAGTGTTAAATAGCTTATTTTCTTATTTCTCTATCGAAATACACAAAATATAATTTAACGGTCGCTTATTTTCATGTTTCTACGTAGAAAAACAAAATATCGGAAAATGAATGAAGATTTCTTTTAAATTTCTAAAATAAAAAATGATAACTTTTACGTAAACTTTGCGTAGTTTCATATGTCTATAAAAAAATTGCAAAATATGAGAGAAAAAAAGCGTATATTCGTATTTCCATACAGAAATACGTAAAATATGGTCAAAAGTTTATTTCATATTTCTATATGGAAATACACAAAATATAAATTAAAGGTAGCCTATATTCATGTTACTATGTAGAGAAACAAAATATCTGAGAAAAATGAAGATTTCCATAAAGACAAATGCAAACTATGCGAGAAGAAAAGCTTATATTCATATTTCCATACAGAAATATGTAAAACGTTCTAAAAAAGCTTATTTTCATATTTCTAAATGGAAAAACACAAAATATAAGATAAAGGCAGATAAATTTCATGTTTCTATGTAGAAAACAAATTTATCGGAAAAAAATAAAGAATTTTAAAAAATTTCTAAAATAAAAATGAAAGATTTTATAAAAGAAGCATATTTTCGTATTTCCATGAAGAAAAATGCAAAATATGAAAGAAGAAAAGCTTATTTTCATATTTCCATACAGAAATACGTAAAATGTGGTAAAAAAGCGTATTTTCATATTTCTATATGGAAATTGTCACGAGATATCGTGGAGAGAGGAAACACCCCTACCACCCCGGCGTCCACTAGCCTCTTTTTCCCTGCCCAGTGTGTTAGGCAAGGGGAGGGAGAGAGATAAGCCGAGATGGTGTGCAAAGACGCAAGTAGACATAGATGAGAGAGAGGGGGTAATAACTGTAAGGTGAGGGGAAATCCAGAAAGAGTGGCTACTGCCACCCTCTCTAAACATCTTGAGAGAGATGAAATAGGCGGGAGATTCAGTTGCAGAGAAAGCCAGCTATGGACCACCACGTGCATCACGCAGCTCCGTGAATCTTAAATGGAAGATCACGTAAAAATGAACAGAGTACCGTCTCCTCAAAGATAAGTATAGACTTGTTAATAACTCAAATAGTCGAATAGAGAAAAAAAAACAACAACAAAACATGCCACCCTCACTCGAATAAAACAAAACGAAAAGAAAAAAAAGAAAAGCGTTTTCTGTCTACCACTCGCTCAAAAAAAAAAAAAAAAGAAAATTATTGTGACTGATATTACCTCTATAAAAAAAAAGGGGGGGAGAGAGAGAAAGACTGATAATAATTCGTCGCTCTGGCCAAGCGAAGAAAAGTTAGAAAAAAAAAAGAGAAGAAAAATAACATAAGAAAAAGAAAGAGACTTTGAAAGACAGTTGCATTATTATTATTATTATTATTATTATTATTATTATTATTATTATTATTATTATCTTTGTTTAATATTTCTTCGCCGGTTATCTAAATGTCCTTGTTTAATGTTTTCTTTGTATTATCATTTTGTATTGAAAACTTGAAAATGGTTCTTTTCATTTCTTTTTAAAAGTAAAAAAAAAAAATAAAGAGTTAAAAGTAAAAAAAAAAAAAAAACAGAGAAAAAAGTTATGTACTTCGTCTGTCACATATTGCCCTGTGAATCATTTCCTTTTTTTACCTGTGCGACTTTTATGAGCTTTCTGTTTGTTTGATATTGTCAACTTTATCCCCTCCCCCATTGTATAACGAGCCAACCCGAGAGCGATAGCCCGGATTTCCAATTCTCTTGGATTAACCTATAGATCTTGTTCCGAATAATAAACGGGAGACGGAATCAGAACTGGTGGTATATAGCCAAATTGAGGCGGCCCCTCCCTGCCAAATGCTCGTTCCGATGACCAACCCCCCAACCACCGGAACCAGCACCTCGTCACATATACTTATATGGGGGCTCGTCCGGGATTATTTTTTTTTACATATTCGTTCTTAATATCCCCAAAGACTATTTTTTTACACACTCTCATCCATAGAAAAAAAAAAAATAAACTCCTGTGAACATTTGAAGAAATGGATGAGGTAGAATTATTTTTGCAGGACCCCTCCATGGCAAAATTGGAGAAGCTAAGGAAGAGCGAGCTACTAAACGTGGGCAGGAAACTCGAGTTAGAGGTGCAAAATGCTATGAGAAAGGACAGAGTCATCCGAATAATAGCTGAGCACATGGTAGATGAAAACGTATTTGAAGAGACGGTACTAGAGGAGCTGACTGGAAGTGTGCAGATGACTCCCGAGCAAGTGGAGTTAGAGAAGGTCAGAATCCAAGCGAGGATGGAGTTGGAAAAGGCCAGGATTGAACTGGAGAAAGCCAGGATCGAGCAAGAGACTAGGCTGCGGGAGATTGACTTGGCAGGAAACGGACGTAGAGGAAACCGTGAAAGCTTCGATGTGGCGAAGCAAGTCCGTCTAGTACCGAAATTCGATGAAGCTAACGTCGATGAGTATTTTGCACATTTTGAGAGGACAGCATTAAACCTTGGGTGGCCAAAAGAGTACTGGTCGATGTTACTCCAAACTGTACTAGCAGGGAAAGCACAGAAAGTCTATGCAACCTTACCGACAGAAAGCTGCGCAGATTATGAGACGGTCAAGGCGGCAGTCTTGAAAAGCTTTGAATTGGTGCCGGAAGCCTATAGGCAAAAATTCCGACAACAGAGGAAAAAGGAAAGCCAATCGTATGTGGAGTTTCTGCGGGTCAAAGAACATGCGCTAGACAAGTGGTGTGATGCAAAAAAAGTACAAGGAGACATTGAGAAGCTTCGACAACTGGTGTTGATTGAAGAATTCCTAAATTGCATGCCAGAGGAGATTAGGATGCATCTCAGTGAAAAGAAAGCCGAAACCGGTTATGAGCTGGCTGCACTGGCTGACGAGTACACAATTACACGTCGGAAGACGAAAGGACGGATATACTTAGGAAGCCAGGAGAATAGAGTAAGAGACGATAGAGTCGAAGTGAAGAGCATTCCTAAAAGGGAAAGCAGAACCATAACTTGTTATAAGTGTGGAAAGGCTGGGCACATAGCAGTAAGATGCCTGCTTGGGAGAGGACCAGAGGCGAACCATACCCCGACAGGGAAACCTCAAGGGGCTGTCACGGCGGACAGAACAATGGAATCTTATCGCCCATGGATGAGAAAAGGGGTCATAAGCGGCCCAGACAGAAAACCAGCAGAAATAACTATATTAAGAGACACTGGAGCGTCTCAGTCTCTACTGGTGAAAGAAAAAGTGCCAAAAGGAGCATTAGAGACAGCACACATGACAGTGCAAGTCGAAGGCATTGGCGGGAAGAAAATGAGAATTCCCCTATGTGAGTCAATAAAGTCCGAATGGAAGACTGGACCAATCCAAGTGGGGGTAGTGGATAAACTACCCATGAGGGGCATTTCACTGTTACTTGGAAATGAAATAGGAGTAGAGAAAAGCCAGCCTAATGGAGTGGCCAAACCAGGCACCCATAGCAAAGAGATCGAAAGGGCGCCAGAGCCGAGGAGATACAATCTAAGGAGTCGACCACAGACTGATAAAGAGAACGAGGAAGAAATAAAGCTTATACAACTCGGAAAACCCAGAAAAGAATTGGTTGATCACCAACAAAATGATGAGAGTTTGAAAAAACTGTACAACCACGTCGACAAACCTGATGGGGGTAAATTCTCCAACATTTATTATCTCCAGGATGGGATACTAATGAGGAGGTGGAGATCAAAAAAGGCAGCGGTAACAGGAGGCCAGAATACATTCCAGCAAGTGGTAATACCAAAGGAATACCGAGAAGAGTTGCTAAGGTTAGCACATGAGGTACCCATGGCGGGTCATCTGGGCGTTGCTAAAACCCGTGATAAACTACTAGAACACTTCTATTGGCCAGGAGTCGAGAAGAATGTGAAAGCATTCTGTAGCTCATGTAAAACATGCCAAGGCACTGGTAAACCAAACCAGAAGATCCCACCTGCACCCTTAAAACCGATACCAGCAATGGAGGAACCCTTCAGCCGAATTCTGATGGACTGTGTGGGTCCACTACCACAGACGAAGGCAGGGAACAGATACATTTTAACACTGATGTGTGCTGCGACGAGGTTCCCAGAAGCTATTCCATTAAGGACCATAACCACAAGGAAGGTGGTTGATGCGATGATCAATTTCTTCATGAAGGTGGGACTGCCCCAGACTATCCAAACCGATAAGGGATCCAACTTCATGTCAAGACTCTTCAAAAGGGTGACAAATCAGCTAGGAGTGAAACATGTGCAGTCCACGGCCTACCATCCTCAATCTCAAGGGGCACTGGAGAGATTCCATTCCACCCTCAAGAGCATGCTCAGGGCCCATTGTGCAGAGCGGGAGCAAGAGTGGGACCATGGACTGCCCTTCGTGCTGTTCGCGGCGAGAAGTGCTGTACAGGAATCATTGGGATTCAGCCCCTTTGAGCTAGTATACGGTCGATCAGTAAGAGGACCACTACAAATGGCGAAAGAGCGATGGGTAGAACAAGAGAAGCTCCCCAAAGAAGCATCAGCCTATGTAGATAGACTGAAAGAGAACCTATCTAAGGCACAAGAGTTAGCCCGGAAGAACTTGTCCCAAGCACAGGAGAAAATGAAAGAAAAATTTGATAAAAAGGCAAAGAGTAGGGAATTCGAGAAGGATGAAGAAGTATTGCTGTTATCACCAAACAAAGGGTCACCCTTCGAAAGGAAATATCAAGGTCCCTACACGATTGCGCAGAAGATAGACGAAAGGAACTATCGGATTAACACTCCCGAGGGAAGGAAGAAGACACAGGTGTGTCACATTAACAGGCTAAAAAAGTATATTCGTCAGGAGAACCAGCCTGTCCTAGCAGTAACTGGTGAAAACCAAACAATTGAAAATGAGAAGGAAGAGCAGACAGAAAAGAGACCACCTCTGAAATTGAAAAACTCAGAGATTCTGAGAAATCTGAAAGAAAAACTGAATCATTTATCAGAGTCTAAGCAGAATGATTTGGAAGGTCTTATCAGAAGATACCCTGGGCTATTTGCGGATGTACCTAGGAAAACTACCATGATACAGCATGACATTGAGTTAACCCAGGATGGTCCGATCAGACAACATCCATATAGGCTAAACCCTAGAAAGATGAAATTGATGAAGGAGGAGATCGACTATATGCTGGAGAATGAGATTATAGAGCCAAGCGACAGTGCTTGGGCCTCACCATGTGTACTGGTAGGGAAGGAAGATGGGACTGTAAGATTTTGTACGGACTACCGGAAGGTTAATGCGATGACCAAAGCGGATTGTTTCCCCATCCCTCGCATAGAGGACTGCATCGACCGGATAGGTCACGCCAAGTACATTACGAAATGCGACCTGTTGAAGGGCTACTGGGCAGTACCCTTATCAGACCGAGCAAAAGCCGTTTCTGCCTTTGTGGTCCCAGGTGGAGCCTACCAGTACCGTGTCATGCCTTTTGGGATGAAAAATTCCCAAGCCACATTTATGAGGCTGATAACTAAATGTCTTTCAGGTATAGAGGGAGTGGATGCCTATATAGATGATATTGTTATCTACAGTGATACATGGGAAAACCATTTAGAGACTATGAAGAAAGTCTTTCAGAAGCTAAACGAAGCGAACTTGACTGTAAACCTAATGAAGAGTGAATTCGGAGCAGCTGCTGTAAAATACCTTGGACACACGGTAGGCTACGGACACGTCAAGCCAAGCGACGCAAAAACCAAAAACATACAGGAGTATCCTACCCCAAAGAATGTCAGAGAGCTGAGAAGATTTCTTGGGATGGCGGGTTACTATAGGAGGTTCTGTAGAAATTTTTCTGGAAGGGCAGCACCCCTAACAGATTTATTGAAGAAAGAGACAAGATATAGATGGACAGAAGAATGCCAAAGGGCTTTTGATGATATAAAGCAGGCCCTAATCACAGAACCCGTGTTAATCGCACCAGAATTTGAGAAACCCTTTCATTTAGCTGTCGATGCTAGTAATCAAGGCATCGGAGCTGTGCTGATGCAAGAAAGTGATGAAGGAAAGCTTCGCCCAGTTAGTTATTATTCCAAAAAGCTAAACCGACACCAACAAGTTTATTCCACAGTCGAAAAGGAACTATTTGCCCTGATAAGTAGCATTCAGCATTTTGGGATCTATCTTAGCAAATGCTAACCCCACAAAAATATACACCGACCATAATCCTCTAACATTCTTGGAGAGAATGAAGGACAAGAATAGGAAATTACAAGCCTGGTTCCTCAAATTGCAGGAATATAATTTAGAAGTGAGCCACATTAAAGGAGTGAAAAACGTTGTGGCTGACAGCATTTCTAGATGTTGAAAAAATGGGGGAAGGTAAATGGTAGCAGGAGAAAGGTAGAAGACTGTCACGGTAAAAGAAAGGAAGAAAGGGAAGATAGAAAGAAAGGAAAATAAGGAAAAGAATCTTTTCTTCCCTACCTTTCTTTTCTTGAAGGGAGGGGGTGTCACGAGATATCGTGGAGAGAGGAAACACCCCTACCACCCCGGCGTCCACTAGCCTCTTTTTCCCTGCCCAGTGTGTTAGGCAAGGGGAGGGAGAGAGATAAGCCGAGATGGTGTGCAAAGACGCAAGTAGACATAGATGAGAGAGAGGGGGTAATAACTGTAAGGTGAGGGGAAATCCAGAAAGAGTGGCTACTGCCACCCTCTCTAAACATCTTGAGAGAGATGAAATAGGCGGGAGATTCAGTTGCAGAGAAAGCCAGCTATGGACCACCACGTGCATCACGCAGCTCCGTGAATCTTAAATGGAAGATCACGTAAAAATGAACAGAGTACCGTCTCCTCAAAGATAAGTATAGACTTGTTAATAACTCAAATAGTCGAATAGAGAAAAAAAAACAACAACAAAACAAGCCACCCTCATTCGAATAAAACAAAACGAAAAGAAAAAAAAGAAAAGCGTTTTCTGTCTACCACTCGCTCAAAAAAAAAAAAAGAAAATTATTGTGACTGATATTACCTCTATAAAAAAAAAGGGGGAGAGAGAGAAAGACTGATAATAATTCGTCGCTCTGGCCAAGCGAAGAAAAGTTAGAAAAAAAAAAGAGAAGAAAAATAACATAAGAAAAAGAAAGAGACTTTGAAAGACAGTTGCATTATTATTATTATGTCATTTTTCATCATATTTAGATTTCTGCATTGGTCTCACTACCAACCAAGTCTGCGGGGAGACCTAAGGCAGGTAGTGGCGTGTTGTTATGACTCCATTTCATGTTTTTCTATCCTCCCTATCATCCCCAGCATTACATAGATAACGTTTTCCTTAGTGTGTGGGCTGTACTTAATAATACAATTTTTTGTATATCTCTTAAGCTGGGGTTTCCAGGGATTCTTTCAATGTGTTGTTTTGTTCCATTTTTTATCATTCCAAGTGCACCTACTATCACTGGCACAACTCTTGTTTTCAATTTCCACATTTTTTCTATTTCAATTTCCAGGTCTTTATATTTTGACAGTTTTTCAAATTCCTTGATTGCTATGTTACAATCCGCTGGACAAGCCATATCAATTAATAGACAAGTTTTCTCCTTCTGGTTTTTAACAATAATATCTGGCCTGTTTGCTTCAATTTTTCTGTCTGTGTAGATGGTGTAATCCCATAGAATGGTTACATCTTCTATTTCTGTAACCGGTGCTGGATGATGTTCATACCAGTGTTTGTTTACAGCTTTTCCATAATGTTTGCACATTGCCCAATGTAAATATTGCCCAACTCTATCGTGGCGATTTTTATATTCGTTTGGGGCAAGCACAGAACAGCCTGAGATTAGGTGGTCTATTGTTTCTTGGTGTTTATCACAAAACCTGCATTTTGGATCCATATTATTATGCATAATATTTGCCTGAAAGTTTCTCGTGAAAAGACTTTGGTCTTGTGCTGCAAGTATAAATCCTTCAGTTTCAGACTTTAATCCAGATGCACGTAACCATCGATGAGTATTAACTTTGTCAACATTGGATTTATTGGCACGTACTGGATATTGGCCATGCAGAGGTTTGTCTTGCCAGCGCTGTTTCATCTTTTCAAGAGCTTTATCTTTGGCTTTCATTTTCATATTTTTTGCCGCAATAGTTGGTTCTTGGCTACTGTTTTGCTTTTCTACAGAATCTACTAACTGTAATTCTTGTTTGTATTTACTGCCTTCTTTTATTATTGAATATTTTTTCTTTCTTTCTTCATGTTGCCTTACTAATTGTATCATCCAATCCTTTGTTGTTTCTATGTATGTTAGTAAGCCAATAGTTGTTGTCTTGTATGACAATTCCAGCTGAATAAGACCCCTTCCACCTTCTTTACGGGGTATGTATAGACGGTCTACATCAGCCTTTGGGTGATGCATCCTATGCTTAGAAAGAAGCTTTCTTGTTTTAGCATCCATTCGCCTGATGTCGTTTAGAGTCCAGTTTAAGATGTTGAAGCTATATTGGACAACTGGGATTGCAAGGCTATTAATGGCCATAACTCTATTCTGTGAATTTAATTCAGTTTTTAATATCATTCGTAGCCTTCTATAGTACTCTTTACGCACTATTTCTTTCATTTTTTTATGGTGAATGTTTTCGCTCTCATTTACACCTAGGTATTTATAAGCTTCTTCTGGTTTCAATTCTTTTATTGTTACAGCAGGGTCTAGGCTAATTGAGGATGTTTCTTGTATTGATCCACGTAAAACTGTAGCTTTAGCACATTTATTCAAATTAAATTTCATTCCAATGTCTTCGCTGAAGCATTTTACAGTTTGCAGAAGACCTTCCAGCTCATTATCATTCTTAGCATATAACTTTAAGTCATCCATGTAAAATAGATGGCTTATTTTCTTTTGGCCTATTTTATAACCACATTCTGTCTTATTAAGTTGACTGGTTAGTGCTATTAATGATATGCAGAATAGTAAGGGAGATAAAGAATCACCTTGAAATATACCTCTTTTGATGTTTATTTCATCAGACTTATCGGTTCCATTTATATGATTGAGGTAAAGGGTTGTTTTCCATATAGACATGCACCGTTTGATGAAATTGATGATGACGGGCGATATCTTGTATATATTTAAAGTCTTTAAAATCCATTCATGTGGCACACTATCGAATGCCTTTCGGTAGTCTATCCAGGCAGTACTAAGATTTTTCTTTGTCTTGTAGCAGTTTTCCAGGATCATTTTGTTAATTAGCAATTGGTCTTTACAGCCATAACAGCCACGTTTGCACCCTTTTTGTTCAAGCGGTATCATGTCATTTCTTTCTAAGAATAAATATGTTTGTTTTGTTAAAATAGATGTTAGTAGTTTATATGTTGTCGGAAGACATGTAATTGGTCTGTAGTTTTTCGGGTTGTTTGTGTCACCATTCTTGGGTAGAAGAAATGTAATTCCTTTTGTCATCCATGCAGGAATTTTAGTGGGATCGTCAACCATTTCTTGGAGTTCTTTGGCTAATTTTTTATGTGCTGCATTTAAATAATATAGCCAAAAGTTAGGAATTTTATCTATACCTGGAGTTTTCCAATTGTGTGCTTTTTTTAGTGCAAATTTAATATCATCTTCTGTAATTCCAGACCATGTCTGTTCGGGTTTATTCTTCATTCGTTCTATCTCCTGCGTAATCCAATGTACTTCCTTGCTAGGTTCTTTAGGGCAAGCCCATATCTTTTCCCAGAACTGTGTGACTTCTTCCATTCTGGGGGGTACTGTCACTTCAATTCTTTTTTTACCTATTTCCCTGTAAAATCTCTTTGTATCAGTCTGAAAGATCTTGTTTTGTCTGTAAAATTTTGCTCTTTTTTCATAGCGTCTTATTCTTTGAGCCTTCAGTTGGATTTTTTGCTTTATTTTTTCTTTATTTGATAAGACGTCATTTTCATTCCTGATGTTATATTTTTTTTCGGCTCTTCTTCTTTTCCTAGTTCTTACATTTATTCCTCTACTCAGTTCATCCAGTACTGACAGTTCACTTCTTAGTTGTTCGATTTCTTTTTCGATTTTTCTTTTCCAAGGTGGATCTTCACGTCTGCGTGACTGCCTTGTTTTTATTTTGATGTTTAATTTTTTTGTTGCTGCTGTTGCTGATGCATATATTACTTCGTTAAGATTTGTATTCGGGTCTTCATCCAGTATTGATTTCAGTGCTGCATTGTACAATTTAATAGTTCGGAGGTTTTGTTTTGTTGGTTGGAATTTTGGGAGCTGTTCACGTTCCTCCATTGTAATACTTTTATTATTATTATTATTATTATTATTATTATTATTATTATTATTATTATTATTATTATTATCTTTGTTTAATATTTCTTTGCCGGTTATCTAAAGGTCCTTGTTTAATGTTTTCTTTGTATTATCATTTTGTATTGAAACCTTGAAAATGGTTCTTTTTATTTCTTTTTAAAAGTAAAAAAAAAAATAAAGAGTTAAAAGTAAAAAAAAAAACAGAGAAAAAAGTTATGTACTTCGTCTGTCACATATTGCCCTGTGAATCATTTCCTTTTTTTACCTGTGCGACTTTTATGAACTTTCTGTTTGTTTGATATTGTCAACTTTATCCCATGCCCCAATGTATAACGAGCCAACCCGAGAGCGATAGACCGGATTTCCAATTCTCTTGGATTAACCTATAGATCTTGTTCCGAATAATAAACGGGAGACGGAATCAGAACTGGTGGTATATAGCCAAATTGAGGCGGCAACTCCCTGCCAAATGCTCGTTCCGATGACCACCCCTCAACCACCGGAACCAGCACCTCGTCACAAAATACAGAAAATATACGCTAAAGTTAGCTTATTTTCATGTTTCTATGTAGAAAAACAAAATATCTGAGAAAAATGAAGATTTTTTAAAAAATCTCAAATAAAAAATGACAAATCTAGCTGAAGTTAGCATATTTTCATATTTCCATAAAGAAAAAAGACAAAATATGAGAGAAAATAGCTTATTTTCATATTTCCACATAGAAATACGCAAAATGTGGTTAAAAAACTTATTTTCATATTTCTATATTGGAATACACAAAATATAAGGTAAAGGTAGCTTATTTGTGTGTTTCTATGTATAAAATTATGTGCCAAAGGTGAAGATTTCTTTAAAATTTCCAAAAGAAAAAAATGACCAATTTTATGTAAAATTAGCATATTTTCATATTTCCATAAAGAAAAATGCAAAATATGAGAGAAAATAGCTGACTTTTATATTTCCATACAGAATCCTGTAAAATGTGTTAAAAAAGATTATTTTCTTATTTCTCTATGGAAATACACAAAATATAATTTAACGGTCGCTTATTTTCATGTTTCTACGTAGAAAAACAAAATATCGGCAAAAGAATGAAGATTTCTTTTAAATTTCTAAAATAAAAAATGACAACTTTTATGCAAACATTGCGTAGTTTCATATGTCTATGCAAAACATGAGAGAAAAACAGCGTATATTCGTATTTCCATACAGAAATACGTAAAATATGGTCAAAAGTTTATTTCATATTTCTGCATGAAAATACACAAAATATAAATTAATGGTAGCCTATATTCATGTTTCTATGTAGAAAAACGAAATATCTGAGAAAAATGATGATTTCCATAAAGACAAATGCAAACTAGGCGAGAAAAAAAGCTTATATTCATATTTCCATACAGAAATATGTAAAACGTTCTATTTTCATATTTCTAAATGGAAAAACACAAAATATAAGATAATGGCAGATAAATTTCATGTTTCTATGGA
This sequence comes from Ascarosepion bandense, assembly GCA_037127315.1. Lineage (NCBI taxonomy): Eukaryota > Metazoa > Mollusca > Cephalopoda > Sepiida > Sepiidae > Ascarosepion > Ascarosepion bandense. Next base: position 1,587,984 of record JBBBDQ010000344.1, read on the forward strand.
GAAAACAAATTTATCGGAAAAAAATAAAGAATTTTAAAAAATTTCTAAAATAAAAATGAAAGATTTTATAAAAGAAGCATATTTTCGTATTTCCATGAAGAAAAATGCAAAATATGAAAGAATAAAAGCTTATTTTCAGATTTCCATACAGAAATACGTAAAATGTGGTAAAAAAAGCGTATTTTCATATTTCTATATGGAAATACACAAAATATACGCGAAAGGTAGCTTATTTTCATGTTTCTATGTAGAAAAACAAAATATCTAACAAAAATGAAGATTTTTTTTTAATTTCTAAAATACAAAAAATGACAAATATAGATGTAAGTAGAATATTTTTATATTTCCAAAAAGAAAAAGGCAAAATACGAGATAAAATCGCTTATTTTCATATTTCCACATAGAAATACGCAGAATGTGGTCAAAAAACTTATTTTCATATTTCTATATTGGAATACACAAAATATAAGGTAAAGGTAGCTTATTTGTGTGTTTCTATGTATAAAATTATGTGCCAAAGGTGAAGATTTCTTTAAAATTTCCAAAAGAAAAAAATGAGTAATTTTATGTAAAATTAGCATATTTTCATATTTCCATAAAGAAAAAGGCAAAACATGAGAGAAAATAGCTTATTTTCATATTTCCACATAGAAATATACAAAATGTGGTAAAAAAATTATTTTCATATTTCTATATTGGAATACACAAAATATAATGTAAAGGTAGCTTATTTGTATGTTTCTATGTATAAATTTATGTGCCAAAGGTGAAGATTTCTTTAAAATTTCCAAAAGAAAAAAATGACCAATTTTATGTAAAATTAGCATATTTTCATATTTCCATAAAGAAAAATGTAAAATATGAGAGAAAATAGCTTACTTTTATATTTCCATACAGAATCCTGTAAAATGTGTTAAAAAAGCTTATTTTCTTATTTCTATACGGAAAAACACATAATATAATTTAACGGTCGCTGTTTTTCATGTTTCTACGTAGAAAAACAAAACATCGGAAAAAGAATGAAGATTTCTTTTAAATTTCTAAAATAAAAAATGACAACTTTTACGTAAACATTGCGTAGTTTCATATGTCTATAAAAAATTGCAAAATATGAGAGAAAAAAGCGTATATTCGTATTTCCATACAGAAATACGTAAATATGGTCAAAAGTTTATTTCATATTTCTATATGGAAATACACAAAATATAAATTAAAGGTAGCCTATATTCATGTATCTATGTAGAAAAATGAAATATCTGGGAAAAATGAAGATTTCCATAAAGACAAATGCAAACTATGCGAGAAAAAAAGCTTATATTCATATTTCCATACAGAAATATGTAAAACGTTCTAAAAAAGCTTATTTTCATATTTCTAAATGGAAAAACACAAAATATAAGATAAAGGCAGATAAATTTCATGTTTCTATGTAGAAAACAAATTTATCGGAAAAAAATAAAGAATTTTAAAAAATTTCTAAAATAAAAATGAAAGATTTTATGTAAAAGAAGCATATTTTCGTATTTCAATGAAGAAAAATGCAAAATATGAAAGAAAAAAGCTTATTTTCATATTTCCACACAGAAATACGTAAAATGTGGTAAAAAAGCGTATTTTCATATTTCTATATGGAAATACACAAAATATACGCTAAAGGTAGCTTATTTTCATGTTTCTATGTAGAAAAACAAAATATCTGACAAAAATGAAGATTTTTTGTAATTTCTAAAATAAAAAATGACAAATCTAGCTGAAGGTAGCATATTTTCATATTTCCATAAAGAAAAAAGACAAAATATGAGAGAAATTAGCTTATTTTCATATTTCCACATAGAAATTCGAAAAATGTGGTTTTAAATATCATTTTCATATTTCTATATTGGAATACACAAAATATAATGTAAAGGTAGCTTATTTGTGTGTTTCTATGTATAAAATCATGTGCCAAAGGTGAAGATTTCTTTAAAATTTCCAAAAGAAAAAAATGACCAATTTTATGTAAAATTAGCATATTTTCATATTTCCATAAAGAAAAATGCAAAATATGAGAGAAAATAGCTGACTTTTATATTTCCAAACAGAATCCTGTAAAATGTGTTAAAAAAGCTTATTTTCTTATTTCTCTATGGAAATACACAAAATATAATTTAACGGTCGCTTATTTTCATGATTCTACGTAGAAAAACAAAATATCGGAAAAATAATGGAGATTTCTTTTAAATTTCTAAAATAAAAAGACAACTTTTACGCAAACATTGCGTAGTTTCATATGTCTATAAAAAAATTGCAAAATATGAGAGAAAAAAAGCGTATATTCTCATTTGCATAGAGAAATACATAAAATATGGTCAAAAGTTTATTTCATATTTCTATAAGAAAATACAAAAAATATAAATTAAAGGTAGCCTATATTCATGTTTCTATGTAGAGAAACAAAATAACTGAGAAAAATGCAAAACATTAGAGAAAATAGCTTATTTTCATATTTCCACATAGAAATACGCAAAATGTAGTTAAAAAACGTATTTTCATATTTCTATATTGGAATGCACAAAATATAAGGCAAAGGTAGTCTATTTGTATGTTCCTATGTATAAAATTATGTGCCAAAGGAGAAGATTTCTTTAAAATTTCCAAAAGGAAAAAATGACTAATTTTATGTAAAATTAGCATATTTTCATATTTCCATAAAGAAAAAGGCAAAATATGAGAGAAAATAGCTTATTTTCATATTTCCACATAGAAATACGCAAAATGTGGTTATGAAACTTATTTTCATAGTTCTATATTGGAATACACAAAATATAAGGTAAAGGTAGATTATTTGTATGTTTCTATGTATAAAATTATGTGCCAAAGGTGAAAATTTCTTTAAAATTTCCAAAAGAAAAAAAATGACCAATAAATAAAATATCTAACAAAAATGAAGTTTTCCATGAAGACAAATGCAAACTATGCGAGGAAAAAGCTAATATTCATATTTCCATACAGAAATACGGAAAACGTGCTAAAAGATTATTTTCATATTTCAAAATGGAAAAACACAACATATAAGATAAAGGCAGATAAATTTCATGTTTCTATGTAGAAAACAAATTTATCGGATAAAAAATAAAGAATTTTAAAAAATGTCTAAAATAAAAATGAAAGATTTTATGTAAAAGAAGCATATTTTCGTATTTCCATAAAGAAAAATGCAAAATATGAAAGAAGAAAAGCTTATTTTCATATTTCCATACAGAAATACGTAAAATTTGGTACAAAAGCGTATTTTCATATTTCTATATGGAAATACACAAAATATACGCTAAAGGTAGCTTATTTTCATGATTCAACGTAGAAAAATAAAATATCTGATAAAAATGAAGACTTTTTTTTAATTTCTAAAATAAAAAATGACAAATCTAGATGTAAGTAGCATATTTTGATATTTCCAAAAAGAAAAAAGCAAAATATGAGAGAAAATATCTTATTTTTTCATATTTCCACATAGAAATACACAAAATGTGGTTAAAAACTTATTTTCATATTTCTATATTGGAATACACAAAATATAAGGTAAAGGTAGCTTATTTGTGTGTTTCTATGTATAAAATTATGTGCCAAAGGTGAAGATTACTTTAAAATTTCCGAAAGAAAAAAATGACTAATTTTATGTAAAATTAGCATATTTTCATATTTCCATATAGAAAAATGCAAAATATGTGTGAACATAGCTTACTTTTATAATTCCACACAGAATCATGTAAAATGTGTTAAAAAAGCTTATTTTCTTATTTCTCTATGGAAATACACAAAATATAATTTAACGGTCGCTTTTTTTCATGTTTCTACGTAGAAAAACAAAATATCGGAAAAATAATGAAGATTTCTTTTAAATTCCTAAAAAAAATGACAACTTTTACGTAAACATTGCGTAGTTTCATATGTCTATAAAAAATTGCAAAATATGAGAGAAAAAAGCGTATATTCGTATGTCCACACAGAAATACGTAAAATATGGTCAAAAGTTCATTTCATATTTCTATATGGAAATACACAAAATATAAATTAATGGTAGCCTATATTCATGTTTCTATGTAGAAAAACAATATATCTGAAAAAAATGAAGATTTCTATAAAGTCAAATGCAAACTATGCGAGAAAATATGCTTATATTCACATTTCCATACAGAAATATATAAAACGTGCTACAAAGCTTATTTTCATATTTCTAAATGGAAAAACACAAAATATAAGATAAAGCAGATAAATTTCATGTTTCTATGTACAAAAAAAATTTATCGGAAAAAAATAAAGAATTTTAAAAAATGTCTAAAATAAAAATGAAAGATTTATGTAAAAGAAGCATATTTTCGTATTTCCATGAAGAAAAATGCAAAATATGAAAGAAGAAATGCTTATTTTCATATTTCCATACAGAAATACGTAAAATGTGGTAAACAAGCGTATTTTCATATTTCTATATGGAAATACACAAAATATACGCTAAAGGTAGCTTATTTTCATGTTTCTATGTAGAAAAACAAAATATCTGAGAAAAATGAAGATTTTTTTTTAATTTCTAAAATGAAAAATGACAAATCTAGCTGAAGGTAGCATATTTTCATATTTCCATAAAGAAAAAAGACAAAATACGAGAGAAAATAGCTTATTTTCATATTTCCACATAGAAATACGCAAAATGTGGTGAAAAAACTTATTTTCATATTTCTATATTGGAATACACAAAATATAAGGTAAAGGTAGCTTATTTGTGTGTTTCTATGTATAAAATTATGTGCCAAAGGTGAAGATTTCTTTAAAATATCCAAAAGAAAAAAATGACCAATTTTAAGTAAAATTAGCATATTTTCATATTTCCATAAAGAAAAATGCAAAATATGAGAGAAAATACCTGACTTTTATATTTCTAAACAGAATCCTGTAAAATGTGTTAAAAAAGCTTATTTTCTTATTTCTGTAGGGAAATACACAAAATATAATTTAACGGTCGCTTATTTTCATGTTTCGGCGTAGAAAAACAAAATATCGGAAAAATAATGAAGATTTATTTTAAATTCCTAAAATAAAAAATGACACCTTTTATGCAAACATTGCGTAGTTTCATATGTCTATGAAAAAATTGCAAAATATGAGAGAAAAAAAGCGTATATTCTTATTTCCATACAGAAATACGTAAATATGGTCAAAAGTTTATTTCATATTTCTATATGGAAGTACACAAAATATAAATTAAAGGTAGCCTATATTCATGTTTCTATGTAGAGAAACAAAATATCTGAGAAAAATGAAGATTTCCATAAAGACAAATGCAAACTATGCGACGAAAAAGCTTATATTCATATTTCCATACAGAAATACGTAAAACGTGCTAAAAAGGTTATTTTCATATTTCTAAATGGAAAAACACAAAATATAAGATAAAGGCAGATAAATTTCATGTTTCTATGTAGAAAACAAATTTATCGGATAAAAAATAAAGAATTTTAAAAAATGTCTAAAATAAAAATGAAAGATTTTATGTAAAAGAAGCATATTGTCGTAATTCCATGAAGAAAAATGCAAAATATCAAAGAAGAAATGCTTATTTTCATATTTCCATACAGAAATACGTAAAATGTGGTACCAAAGCGTATTTTCATATTTCTATATGGAAATACACAAAATAAACGCTAAAGGTAGCTTATTTTCATGTTTCTATGTAGAAAAACAAAATGTCTGATAAAAATGAAGATTTCTTTTAATTTCTAAAATAAAAAATGACAAATTTAAATGAAAGTAGCCTATTTTCATATTTCCATAAAGGAAAATGCAAAATATGAGAGACAATATCTTATTTTCACATTTCCACATAGAAATACGCAAAATGTGGTTAAAAAACTTATTTCCAAATTTGTTTATTGGAATACACAAAATATAAGGTAAAGGTAGCTTATTTGTATGTTTCTATGTATAAAATTATGTGCCAAAGGTGAAGATTTCTTTAAAATTTCCAAAAGGAAAAAATGACCAATTTTATGTAAAATAGCATAGTTTCATATTTCCATAAAGAAAAATGCAAAATATGAGAGAAAATAGCTTACATTTATATTTCAAACAAAATTAGCATATTTTCATATGTCCAAAAAGAAAAATGCAAAAGATGAGAGAAGATAGCTTACTTTTTTTATTTCCATACAGAATCATGTAAAATGTGTTAAAAAAGCTTATTTTCTTATTTCTATATGGAAATACACAAAATATAATTTAACGGTCGCTTATTTTCATGTTTCTCCGGCGAAAAAAAATATCGGAAAAAGAATGAAGATTTCTTTTAAATTTCTAAAAAAAAATGACAACTTTTACGTAAACTTTGCGTAGTTTCATATGTCTATAAAAAATTGCAAAATATGAGAGAAAAATGCGCATATTCGTATTTCCATACAGAAATACGTAAAATATGGTCAAAAGTTTATTTCATATTTCTATATAGAAATACACAAAATATAAATTAAAGATAGCCTATATTCATGTATCTATGTAGAGAAACAAAATATCTGAGAAAAATGAAGATTTCCATAAAGACAAATGCAAACCATGAGAGAAAAAAAGCTTATATTCATATTTCCATACAGAAATAAGTAAATCGTTCTAAAAATGCTTCTTTTCATATTTCTAAATGGAAAAACACAAAATATAAGATAAAGGCAGACAAATTTCATGTTTCTATGTAGAAAACAAATTTATCGGAAAAAAATAAAGAATTTTAAAAAATTTCTAAAATAAAAATGAAAGATTTTATGTAAAAGAAGCATATTTTCGTATTTCCATGAAGAAAAATGCAAAATATGAAAGAAGAAAAGCTTATTTTCATATTTCCATACAGAAATACCTAAAATATGGTAAAGAGCGTATTTTCAGATTTCTATATGGAAATACACAAAATATACGCTAAAGGTAGCTTATTTTCATGTTTCTATATAGAAAAACAAAATATCTGACAAAAATGAAGATTTTTTTTAATTTCTAAAATAAAAAATGACAAATCTAGCTGAAGGTAGCATATTTTCATATTTCCATAAAGAAAAAAGACAAAATACGAGAGAAAATAGCTTATTTTCATATTTCCACATAGAAATACGCAAAATGTGGTTAAGAAACTTATTTTCATATTTCTATATTGGAATACACAAAATATAATGTAAAGGTAGCTTATTTGTATGTTTCTATGTCTAAAATTATATGCCAAAGTTGAAGATTTCTTTAAAATTTCCAAAAGAAAAAAATGACCAATTTTATGTAAAATTAGCATATTTTCATATTTCCATAAAGAAAAATGCAAAATATGAGAGAAAATAGCTGACTTTTATATTTCTAAACAGAATCCTGTAAAATGTGTTAAAAAAGCTTATTTTCTTATTTCTCTATGGACATACACAAAATATAAATTAATGGTAGCCTATATTCATGTTTCTACGAAGAAAAACAAAATATCGGAAAAAGAATGACGATTTATTTGAAATTTCTAAAATAGAAAATGACAACTTTTACGTAAAAATTGCGTAGTTTCATATGTCTATAAAAAAATGGCAAAATATGAGAGAAAAAAGCGTATATTCGTATGTCCACACAGAAATACGTAAAATATGGTCAAAAGTTTATTTCATATTTCTATATGGAAATACACAAAATATAAATTAATGGTAGCCTATATTCATGTTTCTATGTAGAAAAACAATATATCTGAAAAAAAAAATGAAGATTTCCATAAAGACAAATGCAAACTATGCGAGAAAAAATGCTTATATTCATATTTCCATACAGAAATATATAAAACGTGCTACAAAGCTTATTTTCATATTTCTATGTAGAAAACAAATTTATCGGATAAAAATAAAGAATTTCAAAAAATTTCTAAAATAAAAATGAAAGATTTTATGTAAAAGAAGCACATTTTCGTGTTTCCATGAAGAAAAATTCAAAATATGAAAGAAGAAATGCTTATTTTCATATTTCCATACAGAAATACGTAAAATGTGGTAAACAAGCGTATTTTCATATTTCTATATGGAAATACACAAAATATACGCTAAACGTAGCTTATTTTCATGTTTCTATGTAGAAAAACAAAATATCTGAGAAAAATGAAGATTTTTTTTTAATTTCTAAAATGAAAACTGACAAATCTAGCTGAAGGTAGCATATTTTCATATTTCCATAAAGAAAAAAGACAAAATATGAGAGAAAATAGCTCATTTGATATTTCCACATAGAAATACGCAAAATGTGGTAAAAAAACGTATTTTCATATTTCTATATTGGAATACACAAAATATAAGGTAAAGGTAGCTTATTTGTATGTTTCTATGTATAAAATTACGTGCCAAAGGTGAAGATTTCTTTAAAATTTCCAAAAGGAAAAAATGACCAATTATATGTAAAATTAGCATATTTTCATATTTCCATAAAGAAAAATGCAAAATATGAGAGGAAATAGCTTACATTTATATTTAAAACAAAATTAGCATATTTTCATATTTCCAAAAAGAAAAATGCAAAAGATGAGAGAAGATAGCTTACTTTTATATTTCCATACAGAATCATGTAAAATGTGTTAAAAAAGCTTATTTTCTTATTTCTATATGGAAATACACAAAATATAATTTAACGGTCGCTTTTTTTCATGTTTCTACGTAGAAAAACAAAATGTCGGAAAAAGAATGATGATTTCTTTTAAATTTCTAATATAAAAAATGACAAAAATTTACGTAAACACTGCGTAGTTTCATATGTCTAAAAAAAAATTGCGAAATATGAGAGAAGAAAGCGTATATTCGTATTTCCATACATAAATACGTAAAATATGGTCAAAATTTATTTCGTATTTCTATATGGAAATACACAAAATATAAATGAAAGGTAGCCTATATTCATGTTTCTATGTAGAAAACCAAAATATCTGACAAAAATGAAGATTTCCATAAAGACAAATGCAAACTATGCGAGAAAAAAGGCTTATATTCATATTTCCATACAGAAATACGTAAAACGTGCTAAAAAAGCTTATGTTCATATTTCTAAATGGAAAAACACAAAATAAAAGATAAAGGCAGATATATTTCATGTTTCTCTGTAGAAACCAAATTTATCGGAAAAAAATAAAGAATTCTTACAAATTTCTAAAATAAAAAATGAATGGTTTTATGTAAAAGAAGCATAATTTCGTATTTACATGAAGAAAAATTCAAAATATGAAAGAAGAAAAGCTTATTTTCATATTCCCATAGAGAAAAACGTAAAATTTTGGAAAAACGCGAATTTTCATAATTCTATATGGAAATACACTAAATATACGCTAAAGGTAGCTTATTTTCATGTTTCTATGTAGAAAAAAATATCTGACAAAAATGAAGATTTTTTTTTTAATTTCTAAAATACAAAATGACAAATTTAGATTAAAGTAGCATATTTTCATATTTCCATAAAGAAAAAGGCAAAATAAGTGATAAAATAACTTATTTTCATATTTCCACATAGAAATACGCAAAATGTGGTTAAAAAACATATTTTCATATTTCTATATTGGAATACACAAACTATAAAGTAAAATTGGCTTATTTGTATGTCTCTATGTATAAAATTATGTGCCAAAGGTGAAGATTTCTTTAAAATTTCCAAAAGAAAAAAATGACCAATTTTATGTAAAATTAGCATATTTTCATATTTCCATAAAGAAAAATGCAAAATATGAGAGAAAATAGCTGACTTTTATATTTCCAAACAGAATCCTGTAAAATGTGTTAAATAGCTTATTTTCTTATTTCTCTATGGAAATACACAAAACATAATTTAACGGTCGCTTATTTTCTTGTTTCTACGTAGAAAAACAAAATATCGGAACAAGAATGAAGATTTCTTTTAAATTTCTAAAATAAAAAATAACAACTTTTACGCAAACATTGCGTAGTTTCATATGTCTATAAAAAAATTGCCAAACATGAGAGAAAAAAAGCGTATATTCGTATTTCCATACAGAAATACGTAAAATATGGTCAAAAGTTTATTTCATATTTCTATATGGAAATACACAAAATATAAATTAAAGGTAGCCGATATTCATGTTTCTATGTAGAGAAACAAAATATCTGAGAAAAATGAAGATTTCCATAAAGACAAATGCAAACTAAATGGAAAAACAAAATATAAGAAAAAGGCAGATAAATTTCATGTTTCTATGCAGAAAACAAATTTACCGAAAAAAAATAAAGACTTTTAAAAAATTTCTAAAATAAAAAAGAAAGATTTAATGTAAAAGAAGCATATTTTCGTATTTCCATGAAGAAATATGCAAAATATGAAAGAAGAAAAGCTTATTTTCATATTTCCATACAGAAATACGTAAAATATTTCTATATGGAAATACACAAAATATACGCGAAAGGTAGCTCATATTCATGTTTTTATGTAGAAAAACAAAATATCTGACAAAAATGAACATTTTTTCTAATTTCTAAAATAAATAATGACAAATCTAGATGTAAGTAGCATATTTTTATATTTCCAAAAAGAAAAAGGCAAAATACGAGAGAAAATAGCTTATTTTCATATTTCCACATTGAAATACGCAAAATGTAGTTAAAAAACATATTTTCATATTTCTACATTGGAATACACAAAATATAATGTAAAGGTAGCTTATTTGCATGTTTCTATGTATAAAATTATGTGCCAAAGGTGAAGATTTCTTTAAAATTTCCCAAAGAAAAAAATGACCAATTTTATGTAAAATTAGCATATTTCCATAAAGAAAAATGCAAAATATGAGAGAAAATAACTGACTTTTATATTTCTAAACAGAATCCTGTAAAATGTGTTAAGAAAGCTTATTTTCTTATTTCTCTATGGAAATACACAAAATATAAATTAAAGGTAGCCTATATTCATGTTTCTACGTAGAAAAACAAAATATCGATAAAAGAATGAAGATTTCTTTTAAATTTCTAAAATAGAAAATGACAACTTTTACGTAAAAATTGCGTCGTTTCATATGTCTATAAAAAAATTGCAAAATATGAGAGAAAAAACCGTATATACTTATGTATATACCGTATATTCGTATGTCCATACAGAAATACGTAAAAATATGGTCAAAAGTTTATTTCACATTTCTATATGGAAATACACCAAATATAAATTAATGGTAGCCTATATTCATGTTTCTATGTAGAAAAACAATATATCTGACAAAAATGAAGATTTCTATAAAGACAAATGCAAACTATGCGAGAAAAAAAGCTTATATTCATATTTCCATACAGAAATATGTAAAAAGTTCTAAAAAAGCTTATTTTCATATTTCTAAATGGAAAAACACAAAATATAAGATAAAGGCAGATAAATTTCATGTTTCTATGTAGAAAACAAATTTATCGGAAAAAAATAAAGAATTTTAAAAAATTTCTAAAAAAAAATGAAAGATTTTATGTAAAAGAAGCATATTTTCGTATTTCCATGAAGAAAAATGCAAAATATGAAAGAAGAAAAGTTATTTTCATATTTCAATGCAGAAATACGTAAAATGTGGTAAAAAAGCGTATTTTCATATTTCTATATGGAAATACACAAAATATACTCGAAAGGTAGCTTATATTCATGTTTCTATGTAGAAAAACAAAATATCTGTGAAAAATGAAGTTCTTTTTTTATTTCTAATATAAAAATGACAAATCTAGATGTAAGTAGCATATTTTTATATTTCCATAAAGAAAAAAGACAACATATGAGAGAAAATAGCTTATTTTCATATTTCCACATAGAAATAAGCAACATGTTGTTAAAAAACTTATTTTCATATTTCTATATTGGAATACACAAAATATAAGGTAAAGGTAGCTTATTTGTGTGTTTCTATGTATAAAATTATGTGCCAAAGGTGAAGATTTCTGAAAAATTTCCCAAAGAAAAAAATGACCAATTTTATGTAAAATTAGCATATTTTCATATTTCCAAAAAGAAAAATGCAAAAGATGAGAGAAGATAGCTTACTTTTATATTTCCATACAGAATCCTGTAAAATGTGTTAAAAAAGCTTATTTTCTTATTTCTCTATGGAAATACACAAAATATAATTTAACGGTCGCTTTTATTCATGTTTCTATGTAGAAAAACAAATTATCGGAAAAAGAACGAAGATTTCTTTTAAATTTCTAAAATAGAAAATGACAACTTTTACGCAAACATTGCGTAGTTTCATATGTCTATAAATAATTTCAAAATATGAGAGAAAAAAGCGTATATTCGTATGTCCATACAGAAATACGTAAAATATGGACAAAAATTTATTTATTATTTCTATATGGAAATACACAAAATATAAATTAAAGGTAGCCTATATTCATGTTTCTATGTAGAAAAACAAAATATCTGAGAAAAATGAAGATTTCCATAAAGACAAATGCAAACTATGCGAGAAAAAAAGCTTATATTCATATTTCCATACAGAAATATGTAAAACGTTCTAAAAAAGCTTATTTTCATATTTCTAAATGGAAAAACACAAAATATAAGATAAAGGCAGATAAATTTCATGTTTCTATGTAGAAAACAAATTTATCGGAAAAAAATAAAGAATTTTAAAAAATTTCTAAAATAAAAATGAAAGATTTTATGTAAAAGAAGCATATTTTCGTATTTCCATGAAGAAAAATGCAAAATATGAAAGAAGAAGAGCTTATTTTCATATTTCCATACAGAAATACGTAAAATGTGGTAAAAAAGCGTATTTTCATATTTCTATATGGAAATACACAAAATATACTCGAAAGGTAGCTTATTTTCATGTTTCTATGTAGAAAAAGAAAATATCTGACAAAAATGAAGATTTTTTTTAAATTTCTAAAATAAAAAATGACAAATCTAGATGTAAGTAGCATATTTTTATATTTCCAAAAAGAAAAAGGCAATATACGAGAGAAAATAGCTTATTTTCATATTTCCACATAGAAATACGCAACATGTGGTTAAAAAACTTATTTTCATATTTCTATATTGGAATACACAAAATATAAGGTAAAGGTAGCTTATTTGTGTTTTTCTATGTATAAAATTATGTGCCAAAGGTGAAGATTTCTTTAAAATTTCTCAAAGAAAAAAATGACCAATTTTATGTAAAATTTGCATATTTTCATATTTCCATAAAGAAAAATGCAAAATATGAGAGAAAATAGCTGACTTTTATATTTCTAAACAGAATCCTGTAAAATGTGTTAAAAAAGCTTATTTTCTTATTTCTCTATGGAAATACACAAAATATAAATTAAAGGTAGCCTATATTCATGTTTCTACGTAGAAAAACAAAATATCGGAACAAGAATGAAGATTTCTTTTAAATTTCTAAAATAGGAAATGACAACTTTTATGTAAAAATTGCGTAGTTTCATATGTCTATAAATAATTGCAAAATATGAGAGAAAAAAGCGTATATTCGTATGTCCATACAGAAATACGTAAAATATGGACAAAAATTTATTTATTATTTCTATATGGAAATACACAAAATATAAATTAAAGGTAGCCTATATTCATGTTTCTATGTAGAAAAACAAAATATCTGAGAAAAATGAAGATTTCCATAAAGACAAATGCAAACTATGCGAGAAAAAAAAGCTTATATTCATATTTCCATACAGAAATATGTAAAACGTTCTAAAAAAGCTTATTTTCATATTTCTAAATGGAAAAACACAAAATATAAGATAAAGGCAGATAAATTTCATGTTTCTATGTAGAAAACAAATTTATCGGAAAAAAATAAAGAATTTTAAAAAATTTCTAAAATAAAAATGAAAGATTTTATGTAAAAGAAGCATATTTTCGTATTTCCATGAAGAAAAATGCAAAATATGAAAGAAGAAAACTTATTTTCATATTTCAATGCAGAAATACGTAAAATGTGGTAAAAAAGCGTATTTTCATATTTCTATAGGAAATACACAAAATATACGCTAAAGGTAGCTTATTTTCATATTTCTATGTAGAAAAAGAAAATATCTGAGAAAAATGAAGATTTTTTTTAAATTTCTAAAATAAAAAATGACAAATCTAGATGTAAGTAGCATATTTTTATATTTCCAAAAAGAAAAAGGCAATATACGAGAGAAAATAGCTTATTTTCATATTTCCACATAGAAATACGCAACATGTGGTTAAAAAACTTATTTTCATATTTCTATATTGGAATGCACAAAATGTAATGTGAAGGTAGCTTATTTTATGTTTCTATGTATAAAATTATGTGCCAAAGGTGAAGATTTCTTTAAAATTTCCGAAAGAAAAAATGACCAATTTTATGCAAAATTAGCACATTTTCATATTTCCATAAAGAAAAATGCAAAATATGAGAGAAAATAGCTGACTTTTATATTTCCAAACAGAATCCTGTAAAATGTGTTAAAAAAGCTTATTTTCTTATTTCTCTATGGAAATACACAAAATATAATTTAAAGGTAGCCTATATTCATGTTTCTACGTAGAAAAACAAAATTATCGGAAAAATAAAAGAATGAAGATTTCTTTTAAATTTCTAAAATAGAAAATGACAACTTTTACGTAAACATTGCGTAGTTTCATATGTCTATAAAAAATTGCAAAATATGAGAGAAAAAACCGTATATACTTATGTCCATACAGAAATATGTAAAATATGGCCAAAAGTTTATTTCTTATTTCTATATGGAAATACACAAAATATAAATTAAAGGTAGCCTATATTCATTTTTCTATATAGAAAAACAAAATATCTGAGAAAAATGAAGATTTCCATAAAGACAAATGCAAACTATGCGAGAAAAAAAGCTTATATTCATATTTCCATACAGAAAGATGTAAAACGTTCTAACAAAGCTTATTTTCATATTTCTAAATGGAAAAACACAAAATATAAGATAAAGGCAGATAAATTTCATGTTTCTATGTAGAAAACGAATTTATCGGAAAAAAATAAAGAATTCTTAAAAATTTCTAAAATAAAAATGAAAGATTTTATGTAAAAGAAGCATATTTTCGTATTTCCATGAAGAAAAATGCAAAATATGAAAGAAGAAAAGCTTATTTTCATATTTCCATACAGAAATACGTAAAATGTGGTAAAAAAGCGTATTTTCATATTTCTATATGGAAATACACAAAATATACGCGAAAGGTAGCTTATTTTCATATTTCTATGTAGAAAAACAAACTATCTGTGAAAAATGAAGTTTTTTTTTCAATTTCTAAAATAAAAATTACAAATCTAGCTGAAGGTAGCACATTTTCATATTTCCATAAAGAAAAAAGACAACATATGAGAGAAAATAGCTTATTTTCATATTTCCACATAGAAATACGCAAAACGTGGTTAAAAAACTTATTTTCATATTTCTATATTGGAATACACAAAATATAAGGTAAAGGTAGCTTATTTGTGTGTTTCTATGTATAAAATTATGTGCCAAAGGTGAAGATTTCTTAAAAATTTCCCAAAGAAAAAAATGACCAATTTTATGTAAAATTAGCATATTTTCATATTTCCAAAAAGAAAAATGCAAAAGATGAGAGAAGATAGCTTACTTTTATATTTCCATACAGAATCCTGTAAAATGTGTTAAAAAAGCTTATTTTCTTATTTCTCTATGGAAATACACAAAATATAAATTTAAACGGTCGCTTTTTTTCATGTTTCTATGTAGAAAAACAAAATTATCGGAAAAAGAACGAAGATTTCTTTTAAATTTCTAAAATAGGAAAATGACAACTTTTACGCAAACATTGCGTAGTTTCATATGTCTATAAATAATTTCAAAATATGAGAGAAAAAAGCGTATATTCGTATGTCCATACAGAAATACGTAAAATATGGACAAAGATTTATTTATTATTTCTATATGGAAATACACAAAATATAAATTAAAGGTAGCCTATATTCATGTTTCTATGTAGAAAAACAAAATATCTGAGAAAAATGAAGATTTCCATAAAGACAAATGCAAACTATGCGAGAAAAAAAGCTTATATTCATATTTCCATACAGAAATATGTAAAACGTTCTAAAAAAGCTTATTTTCATATTTCTAAATGGAAAAACACAAAATATAAGATAAAGGCAGATAAATTTCATGTTTCTATGTAGAAAACAAATTTATCGGAAAAAAATAAAGAATTTTAAAAAATTTCTAAAATAAAAATGAAAGATTTTATGTAAAAGAAGCATATTTTCGTATTTCCATGAAGAAAAATGCAAAATATGAAAGAAGAAAAGCTTATTTTCATATTTCCATACAGAAATACGTAAAATGTGGTAAAAAAGCGTATTTTCATATTTCTATATGGAAATACACAAAATATACTCGAAAGGTAGCTTATTTTCATGTTTCTATGTAGAAAAAGAAAATATCTGACAAAAATGAAGATTTTTTTAAATTTCTAAAATAAAAAATGACAAATCTAGATGTAAGTAGCATATTTTTATATTTCCAAAAAGAAAAAGGCAATATACGAGAGAAAATAGCTTATTTTCATATTTCCACATAGAAATACGCAACATGTGGTTAAAAAACTTATTTTCATATTTCTATATTGGAATACACAAAATATAAGGTAAAGGTAGCTTATTTTTGTTTTTCTATGTATAAAATTATGTGCCAAAGGTGAAGATTTCTTTAAAATTTCTCAAAGAAAAAAATGACCAATTTTATGTAAAATTTGCATATTTTCATATTTCCATAAAGAAAAATGCAAAATATGAGAGAAAATAGCTGACTTTTATATTTCTAAACAGAATCCTGTAAAATGTGTTAAAAAAGCTTATTTTCTTATTTCTCTATGGAAATACACAAAATATAAATTAAAGGTAGCCTATATTCATGTTTCTACGTAGAAAAACAAAATATCGGAACAAGAATGAAGATTTCTTTTAAATTTCTAAAATAGGAAATGACAACTTTTATGTAAAAATTGCGTAGTTTCATATGTCTATAAATAATTGCAAAATATGAGAGAAAAAAGCGTATATTCGTATGTCCATACAGAAATACGTAAAACATGGACAAAAATTTATTTATTATTTCTATATGGAAATACACCAAATATAAATTAATGGTAGCCTATATTCATGTTTCTATGTAGAAAAACAATATATCTGAGAAAAATGAAGATTTCCATAAAGACAAATGCAAACTATGCGAGAAAAAATGCTTATATTCATATTTCCATACAGAAATATGTAAAACGTTCTAAAAAAGCTTATTTTCATATTTCTAAATGGAAAAACACAAAATATAAGATAAAGGCAGATAAATTTCATGTTTCTATGTAGAAAACAAATTTATCGGAAAAAAATAAAGAATTTTAAAAAATTTCTAAAATAAAAATGAAAGATTTTATGTAAAAGAAGCATATTTTCGTATTTCCATGAAGAAAAATGCAAAATATGAAAGAAGAAAACTTATTTTCATATTTCAATGCAGAAATACGTAAAATGTGGTAAAAAAGCGTATTTTCATATTTCTATAGGAAATACACAAAATATACGCTAAAGGTAGCTTATTTTCATATTTCTATGTAGAAAAAGAAAATATCTGAGAAAAATGAAGATTTTTTTAAATTTCTAAAATAAAAAATGACAAATCTAGATGTAAGTAGCATATTTTTATATTTCCAAAAAGAAAAAGGCAATATACGAGAGAAAATAGCTTATTTTCATATTTCCACATAGAAATACGCAACATGTGGTTAAAAAACTTATTTTCATATTTCTATATTGGAATGCACAAAATGTAATGTGAAGGTAGCTTATTTTATGTTTCTATGTATAAAATTATGTGCCAAAGGTGAAGATTTCTTTAAAATTTCCAAAAGAAAAAATGACCAATTTTATGCAAAATTAGCATATTTTCATATTTCCATAAAGAAAAATGCAAAATATGAGAGAAAATAGCTGACTTTTATATTTCCAAACAGAATCCTGTAAAATGTGTTAAAAAAGCTTATTTTCTTATTTCTCTATGGAAATACACAAAATATAAATTAAAGGTAGCCTATATTCATGTTTCTACGTAGAAAAACAAAATATCGGAATAAAAGAATGAAGATTTCTTTTAAATTTCTAAAATAGAAAATGACAACTTTTACGTAAAACATGCGTAGTTTCATATGTCTATAAAAAATTGCAAAATATGAGAGAAAAAACCGTATATACTTATGTCCATACAGAAATATGTAAAATATGGCCAAAAGTTTATTTCTTATTTCTATATGGAAATACACAAAATATAAATTAAAGGTAGCCTATATTCATTTTTCTATATAGAAAAACAAAATATCTGAGAAAAATGAAGATTTCCATAAAGACAAATGCAAACTATGCGAGAAAAAAAAGCTTATATTCATATTTCCATACAGAAAGATGTAAAACGTTCTAACAAAGCTTATTTTCATATTTCTAAATGGAAAAACACAAAATATAAGATAAAGGCAGATAAATTTCATGTTTCTATGTAGAAAACGAATTTATCGGAAAAAAATAAAGAATTCTTAAAAATTTCTAAAATAAAAATGAAAGATTTTATGTAAAAGAAGCATATTTTCGTATTTCCATGAAGAAAAATGCAAAATATGAAAGAAGAAAAGCTTATTTTCATATTTCCATACAGAAATACGTAAAATGTGGTAAAAAAGCGTATTTTCATATTTCTATATGGAAATACACAAAATATACGCGAAAGGTAGCTTATTTTCATATTTCTATGTAGAAAAACAAACTATCTGTGAAAAATGAAGTTTTTTTTTTCAATTTCTAAAATAAAAATTACAAATCTAGCTGAAGGTAGCACATTTTCATATTTCCATAAAGAAAAAAGACAACATATGAGAGAAAATAGCTTATTTTCATATTTCCACATAGAAATACGCAAAACGTGGTTAAAAAACTTATTTTCATATTTCTATATTGGAATACACAAAATATAAGGTAAAGGTAGCTTATTTGTGTGTTTCTATGTATAAAATTATGTGCCAAAGGTGAAGATTTCTTTAAAATTTCCCAAAAGAAAAAAATGACCAATTTTATGTAAAATTAGCATATTTTCATATTTCCAAAAAGAAAAATGCAAAAGATGAGAGAAGATAGCTTACTTTTATATTTCCATACAGAATCCTGTAAAATGTGTTAAAAAAGCTTATTTTCTTATTTCTCTATGGAAATACACAAAATATAAATTAAACGGTCGCTTTTTTTCATGTTTCTATGTAGAAAAACAAAATTATCGGAAAAAGAACGAAGATTTCTTTTAAATTTCTAAAATAGAAAATGACAACTTTTACGCAAAACATGCGTAGTTTCATATGTCTATAAATAATTTCAAAATATGAGAGAAAAAAGCGTATATTCGTATGTCCATACAGAAATACGTAAAATATGGACAAAGATTTATTTATTATTTCTATATGGAAATACACAAAATATAAATTAAAGGTAGCCTATATTCATGTTTCTATGTAGAAAAACAAAATATCTGAGAAAAATGAAGATTTCCATAAAGACAAATGCAAACTATGCGAGAAAAAAAGCTTATATTCATATTTCCATACAGAAATATGTAAAACGTTCTAAAAAAGCTTATTTTCATATTTCTAAATGGAAAAACACAAAATATAAGATAAAGGCAGATAAATTTCATGTTTCTATGTAGAAAACAAATTTATCGGAAAAAAATAAAGAATTTTAAAAAATTTCTAAAATAAAAATGAAAGATTTTATGTAAAAGAAGCATATTTTCGTATTTCCATGAAGAAAAATGCAAAATATGAAAGAAGAAAAGCTTATTTTCATATTTCCATACAGAAATACGTAAAATGTGGTAAAAAAGCGTATTTTCATATTTCTATATGGAAATACACAAAATATACTCGAAAGGTAGCTTATTTTCATGTTTCTATGTAGAAAAAGAAAATATCTGACAAAAATGAAGATTTTTTTTAAATTTCTAAAATAAAAAATGACAAATCTAGATGTAAGTAGCATATTTTTATATTTCCAAAAAGAAAAAGGCAATATACGAGAGAAAATAGCTTATTTTCATATTTCCACATAGAAATACGCAACAAAATGTGGTTAAAAAACTTATTTTCATATTTCTATATTGGAATACACAAAATATAAGGTAAAGGTAGCTTATTTTTGTTTTTCTATGTATAAAATTATGTGCCAAAGGTGAAGATTTCTTTAAAATTTCTCAAAGAAAAAAATGACCAATTTTATGTAAAATTTGCATATTTTCATATTTCCATAAAGAAAAATGCAAAATATGAGAGAAAATAGCTGACTTTTATATTTCTAAACAGAATCCTGTAAAATGTGTTAAAAAAGCTTATTTTCTTATTTCTCTATGGAAATACACAAAATATAAATTAAAGGTAGCCTATATTCATGTTTCTACGTAGAAAAACAAAATATCGGAACAAGAATGAAGATTTCTTTTAAATTTCTAAAATAGGAAATGACAACTTTTATGTAAAAATTGCGTAGTTTCATATGTCTATAAATAATTGCAAAATATGAGAGAAAAAAGCGTATATTCGTATGTCCATACAGAAATACGTAAAATATGGACAAAAATTTATTTATTATTTCTATATGGAAATACACCAAATATAAATTAATGGTAGCCTATATTCATGTTTCTATGTAGAAAAACAATATATCTGAGAAAAATGAAGATTTCCATAAAGACAAATGCAAACTATGCGAGAAAAAATGCTTATATTCATATTTCCATACAGAAATATGTAAAACGTTCTAAAAAAGCTTATTTTCATATTTCTAAATGGAAAAACACAAAATATAAGATAAAGGCAGATAAATTTCATGTTTCTATGTAGAAAACAAATTTATCGGAAAAAAATAAAGAATTTTAAAAAATTTCTAAAATAAAAATGAAAGATTTTATGTAAAAGAAGCATATTTTCGTATTTCCATGAAGAAAAATGCAAAATATGAAAGAAGAAAACTTATTTTCATATTTCAATGCAGAAATACGTAAAATGTGGTAAAAAAGCGTATTTTCATATTTCTATAGGAAATACACAAAATATACGCTAAAGGTAGCTTATTTTCATATTTCTATGTAGAAAAAGAAAATATCTGAGAAAAATGAAGATTTTTTTAAATTTCTAAAATAAAAAATGACAAATCTAGATGTAAGTAGCATATTTTTATATTTCCAAAAAGAAAAAGGCAATATACGAGAGAAAATAGCTTATTTTCATATTTCCACATAGAAATACGCAACAAAATGTTGTTAAAAAACTTATTTTCATATTTCTATATTGGAATGCACAAAATGTAATGTGAAGGTAGCTTATTTTATGTTTCTATGTATAAAATTATGTGCCAAAGGTGAAGATTTCTTTAAAATTTCCAAAAGAAAAAATGACCAATTTTATGCAAAATTAGCATATTTTCATATTTCCATAAAGAAAAATGCAAAATATGAGAGAAAATAGCTGACTTTTATATTTCCAAACAGAATCCTGTAAAATGTGTTAAAAAAGCTTATTTTCTTATTTCTCTATGGAAATACACAAAATATAAATTTAAAGGTAGCCTATATTCATGTTTCTACGTAGAAAAACAAAATATCGATAAAAGAATGAAGATTTCTTTTAAATTTCTAAAATAGAAAATGACAACTTTTACGTAAAACATGCGTAGTTTCATATGTCTATAAAAAATTGCAAAATATGAGAGAAAAAACCGTATATACTTATGTCCATACAGAAATATGTAAAATATGGCCAAAAGTTTATTTCTTATTTCTATATGGAAATACACAAAATATAAATTAAAGGTAGCCTATATTCATTTTTCTATATAGAAAAACAAAATATCTGAGAAAAATGAAGATTTCCATAAAGACAAATGCAAACTATGCGAGAAAAAAAAGCTTATATTCATATTTCCATACAGAAAGATGTAAAACGTTCTAACAAAGCTTATTTTCATATTTCTAAATGAAAACACAAAATATAAGATAAAGGCAGATAAATTTCATGTTTCTATGTAGAAAACGAATTTATCGGAAAAAAATAAAGAATTCTTAAAAATTTCTAAAATAAAAATGAAAGATTTTATGTAAAAGAAGCATATTTTCGTATTTCCATGAAGAAAAATGCAAAATATGAAAGAAGAAAAGCTTATTTTCATATTTCCATACAGAAATACGTAAAATGTGGTAAAAAAGCGTATTTTCATATTTCTATATGGAAATACACAAAATATACGCGAAAGGTAGCTTATTTTCATATTTCTATGTAGAAAAACAAACTATCTGTGAAAAATGAAGTTTTTTTTTCAATTTCTAAAATAAAAATTACAAATCTAGCTGAAGGTAGCACATTTTCATATTTCCATAAAGAAAAAAGACAACATATGAGAGAAAATAGCTTATTTTCATATTTCCACATAGAAATACGCAAAACGTGGTTAAAAAACTTATTTTCATATTTCTATATTGGAATACACAAAATATAAGGTAAAGGTAGCTTATTTGTGTGTTTCTATGTATAAAATTATGTGCCAAAGGTGAAGATTTCTTAAAATTTCCAAAAGAAAAAAATGACCAATTTTATGTAAAATTAGCATATTTTCATATTTCCAAAAAGAAAAATGCAAAAGATGAGAGAAGATAGCTTACTTTTATATTTCCATACAGAATCCTGTAAAATGTGTTAAAAAAGCTTATTTTCTTATTTCTCTATGGAAATACACAAAATATAATTTAACGGTCGCTTTTTTTCATGTTTCTATGTAGAAAAACAAAATATCGGAAAAAGAACGAAGATTTCTTTTAAATTTCTAAAATAGAAAATGACAACTTTTACGCAAACATTGCGTAGTTTCATATGTCTATAAATAATTTCAAAATATGAGAGAAAAAAGCGTATATTCGTATGTCCATACAGAAATACGTAAAATATGGACAAAGATTTATTTATTATTTCTATATGGAAATACACCAAAATATAAATTAAAGGTAGCCTATATTCATGTTTCTATGTAGAAAAACAAAATATCTGAGAAAAAATGAAGATTTCCATAAAGACAAATGCAAACTATGCGAGAAAAAAAGCTTATATTCATATTTCCATACAGAAATATGTAAAACGTTCTAAAAAAGCTTATTTTCATATTTCTAAATGGAAAAACACAAAATATAAGATAAAGGCAGATAAATTTCATGTTTCTATGTAGAAAACAAATTTATCGGAAAAAAATAAAGAATTTTAAAAAATTTCTTAAATAAAAATGAAAGATTTTATGTAAAAGAAGCATATTTTCGTATTTCCATGAAGAAAAATGCAAAATATGAAAGAAAGAAGAAAAGCTTATTTTCATATTTCCATACAGAAATACGTAAAATGTGGTAAAAAAGCGTATTTTCATATTTCTATATGGAAATACACAAAATATACTCGAAAGGTAGCTTATTTTCATGTTTCTATGTAGAAAAAGAAAATATCTGACAAAAATGAAGATTTTTTTAAATTTCTAAAATAAAAAATGACAAATCTAGATGTAAAAGTAGCATATTTTTATATTTCCAAAAAGAAAAAGGCAATATACGAGAGAAAATAGCTTATTTTCATATTTCCACATAGAAATACGCAACATGTGGTTAAAAAACTTATTTTCATATTTCTATATTGGAATACACAAAATATAAGGTAAAGGTAGCTTATTTGTGTTTTTCTATGTATAAAATTATGTGCCAAAGGTGAAGATTTCTTTAAAATTTCTCAAAGAAAAAAATGACCAATTTTATGTAAAATTTGCATATTTTCATATTTCCATAAAGAAAAATGCAAAATATGAGAGAAAATAGCTGACTTTTATATTTCTAAACAGAATCCTGTAAAATGTGTTAAAAAAGCTTATTTTCTTATTTCTCTATGGAAATACACAAAATATAAATTAAAGGTAGCCTATATTCATGTTTCTACGTAGAAAAACCAAAATTTATCGGAAAAAACAAGAATGAAGATTTCTTTTAAATTTCTAAAATAGGAAATGACAACTTTTATGTAAAAATTGCGTAGTTTCATATGTCTATAAATAATTGCAAAATATGAGAGAAAAAAGCGTATATTCGTATGTCCATACAGAAATACGTAAAATATGGACAAAAATTTATTTATTATTTCTATATGGAAATACACAAAATATAAATTAAAGGTAGCCTATATTCATGTTTCTATGTAGAAAAACAAAATATCTGAGAAAAAATGAAGATTTCCATAAAGACAAATGCAAACTATGCGAGAAAAAAAGCTTATATTCATATTTCCATACAGAAATATGTAAAACGTTCTAAAAAAGCTTATTTTCATATTTCTAAATGGAAAAACACAAAATATAAGATAAAGGCAGATTAAATTTTCATGTTTCTATGTAGAAAACAAATTTATCGGAAAAAAATAAAGAATTTTTAAAAATTTCTAAATAAAAAATGAAAGATTTTATGTAAAAGACGCATATTTCGTATTTCCATGAAGAAAAATGCTAAATATGAAAGAAGAAATGCTTATTTTAATATTTCCATACAGAAATACGTAAAATGTGGTAAAAAAGCGTATTTTCATATTTCTATATGGAAATACACAAAATATACTCGAAAGGTAGCTTATTTTCATGTTTCTATGTAGAAAAAGAAAATATCTGACAAAAATGAAGATTTTTTTAAATTTCTAAAATAAAAAATGACAATCTAGATGTAAAAGTAGCATATTTTTATATTTCCAAAAAGAAAAAGGCAATATACGAGAGAAAATAGCTTATTTTCATATTTCCACATAGAAATACGCAACATGTGGTTAAAAAACTTATTTTCATATTTCTATATTGGAATACACAAAATATAAGGTAAAGGTAGCTTATTTTTGTTTTTCTATGTATAAAATTATGTGCCAAAGGTGAAGATTTCTTTAAAATTTCTCAAAGAAAAAAATGACCAATTTTATGTAAAATTTGCATATTTTCATATTTCCATAAAGAAAAATGCAAAATATGAGAGAAAATAGCTGACTTTTATATTTCTAAACAGAATCCTGTAAAATGTGTTAAAAAAGCTTATTTTCTTATTTCTCTATGGAAATACACAAAATATAAATTAAAGGTAGCCTATATTCATGTTTCTACGTAGAAAAACCAAAATTTATCGGAAAAAACAAGAATGAAGATTTCTTTTAAATTTCTAAAATAGGAAATGACAACTTTTATGTAAAAATTGCGTAGTTTCATATGTCTATAAATAATTGCAAAATATGAGAGAAAAAAGCGTATATTCGTATGTCCATACAGAAATACGTAAAATATGGACAAAAATTTATTTATTATTTCTATATGGAAATACACCAAATATAAATTAATGGTAGCCTATATTCATGTTTCTATGTAGAAAAACAAAATATCTGAGAAAAATGAAGATTTCCATAAAGACAAATGCAAACTATGCGAGAAAAAAAAGCTTATATTCATATTTCCATACAGAAATATGTAAAACGTTCTAAAAAGCTTATTTTCATATTTCTAAATGGAAAAACACAAAATATAAGATAAAGGCAGATAAATTTCATGTTTCTATGTAGAAAACAAATTTATCGGAAAAAAATAAAGAATTTTAAAAAATTTCTAAAATAAAAATGAAAGATTTTATGTAAAAGAAGCATATTTTCGTATTTCCATGAAGAAAAATGCAAAATATGAAAGAAGAAAACTTATTTTCATATTTCAATGCAGAAATACGTAAAATGTGGTAAAAAAGCGTATTTTCATATTTCTATAGGAAATACACAAAATATACGCTAAAGGTAGCTTATTTTCATATTTCTATGTAGAAAAAGAAAATATCTGAGAAAAATGAAGATTTTTTTCTAATTTCTAAAATAAAAAATGACAAATCTAGATGTAAGTAGCATATTTTTATATTTCCAAAAAGAAAAAGGCAATATACGAGAGAAAATAGCTTATTTTCATATTTCCACATAGAAATACGCAACATGTGGTTAAAAAACTTATTTTCATATTTCTATATTGGAATGCACAAAACGTTATGTGAAGGTAGCTTATTTTATGTTTGTATGTATAAAATTATGTGCCAAAGGTGAAGATTTCTTTAAAATTTCCAAAAGAAAAAAATGACCAATTTTATGCAAAATTAGCATATTTTCATATTTCCATAAAGAAAAATGCAAAATATGAGAGAAAATAGCTGACTTTTATATTTCCAAACAGAATCCTGTAAAATGTGTTAAAAAAGCTTATTTTCTTATTTCTCTATGGAAATACACAAAATATAAATTAAAGGTAGCCTATATTCATGTTTCTACGTAGAAAAACAAAATATCGATAAAAGAATGAAGATTTCTTTTAAATTTCTAAAATAGAAAATGACAACTTTTACGTAAAACATGCGTAGTTTCATATGTCTATAAAAAATTGCAAAATATGAGAGAAAAAACCGTATATACTTATGTCCATACAGAAATATGTAAAATATGGCCAAAAGTTTATTTCTTATTTCTATATGGAAATACACAAAATATAAATTAAAGGTAGCCTATATTCATTTTTCTATATAGAAAAACAAAATATCTGAGAAAAATGAAGATTTCCATAAAGACAAATGCAAACTATGCGAGAAAAAAAAGCTTATATTCATATTTCCATACAGAAAGATGTAAAACGTTCTAAAAAAGCTTATTTTCATATTTCTAAATGGAAAAACACAAAATATAAGATAAAGGCAGATAAATTTCATGTTTCTATGTAGAAAACAAATTTATCGGAAAAAAATAAAAAATTTTTAAAAAATTTCTAAAATAAAAATGAAAGATTTTATGTAAAAGAAGCATATTTTCGTATTTCCATGAAGAAAAATTCAAAATATGAAAAAGAAAATCTTATTTTCATATTTCCATACAGAAATACGTAAAATGTGGTAAAAAAAGCGTATTTTCATATTTCTATATGGAAATACAAAAAATATACGCGAAAGGTAGCTTATTTTCATGCTTCTATGTAGAAAAACAAAATATCTGTGAAAAATGAAGTTTTTTTTTTAATTTCTAAAATAAAAAATGACAAATCTAGCTGAAGGTAACATATTTTCATATTTCCATAAAGAAAAAAGACAAAATATGAGAGAAAATAGCTTATTTTCATATTTCCACATAGAAATACGCAAAATGTGGTTAAAAAACTTATTTTCATATTTCTATATTGGAATACACAAAATATAAGGTAAAGGTAGCTTATTTGTGTGTTTCTATGTATAAAATTAGGTGCCAAAGATGAAGATTTCTTTAAAATTTCTCAAAGAAAAAAATGACCAATTTTATGTAAAATTTGCATATTTTCATATTTCCATAAAGAAAAATGCAAAATATGAGAGAAAATAGCTGACTTTTATATTTCTAAACAGAATCCTGTAAAATGTGTTAAAAAAGCTTATTTTCTTATTTCTCTATGGAAATACACAAAATATAAATTAAAGGTAGCCTATATTCATGTTTCTATGTAGAAAAACAAAATATCGGAACAAGAATGAAGATTTCTTTTAAATTTCTAAAATAGGAAATGACAACTTTACGTAAAAATTGCGTAGTTTCATATGTCTATAAAAAAATTGCAAAATATGAGAGAAAAAAAGCGTATATTCGTATGTCCATACAGACATACGTAAAAATATGGTCAAAAGTTCATTTCACATTTCTATATGGAAATACACCAAATATAAATTAATGGTAGCCTATATTCATGTTTCTATGTAGAAAAACAATATATCTGACAAAAATGAAGATTTCTATAAAGACAAATGCAAACTATGCGAGAAAAAAAGCTTATATTCATATTTCCATACAGAAATATGTAAAACGTTCTAAAAAAGCTTATTTTCATATTTCTAAATGGAAAAACACAAAATATAAGATAAAGGCAGATAAATTTCATGTTTCTATGTAGAAAACAAATGTATCGGAAAAAAATAAATTTTTAAATAATTTCTAATATAATAATGAATGATTTTATGTAAAAGAAGCATATTTTCGTATTTCCATGAAGAAAAATGCAAAATATGAAAGAAGAAAAGCTTATTTTCATATTTCCATACAGAAATAAATAAAATGTGGTAAAAAAGCGTATTTTCATATTTCTATATGGAAATACACAAAATATACGCGAAAGGTAGCTTATTTTCATGTTTTTATGTAAAAAAATAAAATATCTGACAAAAATGAAGATTTTTTTAATTTCTAAAATAAAAAATGACAAATCTAGATGTAAGTAGCATATTTTTATATTTCCAAAAATAAAAGGGCAAAATACGAGAGAATATAGCTTATTTTCATATTTCCACATAGAAATACGCAAAATGTTGTTAAAAAACTTATTTTCATATTTCTATATTGGAATACACAAAATATAATGCAAAGTAGCTAATTTGTATGTTTCTATGTATAAAATTATGTGCCAAAGATGAAGATTTCTTTAAAATTTCCAAAAGAACAAAATGACCAATTTTATGTAAAATTAGCATAGTCTCATATTTCCATAAAGAAAAATGCAAAATAGGAGAGAAAATAGCTAACATTTATATTTCTAAACAGAATCCTGTAAAATGTGTTAAAAAAGCTTATTTTCTTATTTCTATATTGGAATACACAAAATATAAGGTAAAGGTAGCTTATTTGTGTGTTCTATGTATAAAATGATGTGCCAAAGGTGAAGATTTCTTTAAAATTTCCAAAAAAAAATGACCAATTTTATCTAAAATTAGCATATTTTCATATTTCCATAAAGAGAATTGTAAAATATGAGAGAATATAGCTGACTTTTATATTTCCATACAGAATCCTGTAAAATGTGTTAAAAAAGCTTATTTTCTTATTTCTATATGGAAATACACAAAATATAATTTAACGATCGTTTATTTTCATGTTTCTACGTAGAAAAACAAAATATCGGAAAAAGAATGAAGATTTCTTTTAAATTTCTAAAATAAAAAATGACAACTTTTACGTAAAAATTGCGTAGTTTCATATGTCTATAAAAAATTGCAAAATATGATAGAAAAAAAGCGTATATTCGTATGTCCATACAGAAATACGTAAAAATATGATCAAAAGTTTATTTCATATTTCTATATGGAAATACACAAAATATAACGTAATGGTAGCCTATATTCATGTTTCTATGTAGAAAAACAAAATATCTGAGAAAAATGAAGATTTCCATAAAGACAAATGCAAACTATGCGAGAAAAAAGCTTATATTCATATTTCCATACAGAAATATGTAAAACGTTCTAAAAAAGCTTATTTTCATATTTCAAAATAGAAAACACAAAATATAAGATAAAGGCAGATAAATTTCATGTTTCTATGTATAAAACAAATTTATCGGAAAAAAATAAAGAATTTTAAAAAATTTCTAAAATAAAAATGAAAGATTTTATGTAAAAGAAGCATATTTTCGTATTTCCATGAAGAAAAATGCAAAATATGAAAGAAGAAGAGCTTATTTTCATATTTCCATACAGAAATACGTAAAATGTGGTAAAAAAGCGTATTTTCATATTTCTATGTGGAAATACATAAAATATACGCTAAAGGTAGTTTATTTTCATGTTTCTATGTAGAAAAACAAAATATCTGAGGAAAATGAAGATTTTTTTTAATTTCTAAAATAAAAATGACAAATCTAGCTGAAGGTAGCATATTTTCATATTTCCATAAAGAAAAAATACAAAATATGAGAGAAAATATCTTATTTCCATATTTCCACATAGAAATACGCAAAATGTGGTTAAAAAACTTGTTTTCATATTTCTATATTGGAATACACAAAATGTAAGGTAAATGTAGCTTATTTGTGTGTTCTATGTATAAAATTATGTGCCAAAGGTGAAGATTTCTTTAAAATTTCCAAAAGAAAAAAATGACCAATTTTATCTAAAATTAGCATATTTTCATATTTCCATGAATAGAAATGTAAAATATGAGAGAATATAGCTTATTTTTATATTTCCATACAGAATCATGTAAAACGTGTTAAAAAAGCTTATTTTCTTATTTCTATATGGAAATACACAAAATAAAATTTAACGATCGCTTATTTTCATGTTTCTACGTAGAAAAACAAAATATCGGAAAAAGAATGAAGATTTCTTTTAAATTTCTAAAATAAAAAATGTCAACTTTTACGCAAACATTGCGTAGTTTCATATGTCTATAAAAAAAATTGTAAAATATGAGAGAAAAAATCGTATATTCGTATTTCCATACAGAAATACGTAAAATATGGTCAAAAGTTTGTTTCATATTTCTATATGGAATTACACCAAATATAAATTAAAGGTAGCCTATATTCATGTTTCTATGTAGAAAACAAATTTATCGGAAAAAAATAAAGAATTTTAAAAAATTTCTTAAATAAAAATGAAAGATTTTATGTAAAAGAAGCATATTTTCGTATTTCCATGAAGAAAAATGCAAAATATGAAAGAAGAAAAGCTTATTTTCATATTTCCATACAGAAATACGTAAAATGTGGTAAAAAATCCTATTTTCATATTTCCATATGAAAATACACAAAATATACGCCAAAGGTAGCTTATTTTCATGTTTCTATGTAGAAAAACAAAATATCTTACAAAAATGAAGATTTTTTAAATTTCTAAAATAAAATATGACAAATTTAGATGAAAGTATCATATTTTCATATTTCCATAAAGTAAAAAGACAAAATATGAGAGAAAATATCTTATTAAAGCGTATTTCCATATTTCTATATGGAAATACACAAAATATACGCCAAAGGTAGCTTATTTTCATGTTTCTATGTAGAAAAACAAAATATCTGACAAAAATGATGATTTTCCTTAAGTTTCTAAAATAAAAAATGACAACGTTGATGTAAAAGTAGCATATTTTCATATTTACGTGAAGACAAATACAATATATGAGAGATAAATGCTTATTTTCATATTTCCATTCAGAAACACGTAAAATATTTTTAGAAAGCTTATTTTCATATTTCTAAACAGAAATACAGAAAATATAAGGTAAAGGTAGCATATTTTATGTTTCTATAAAGAAAAACAAAATATCTGACAAAAATAAAGATTCTTTTAAAATGAGAAATTTTATTTAAAATAGCGTCAAAGGCAGATTATTTTCATGTTTCTATGAAGAAAACCAATTTATCGGAAAAAATAAAGAATTTTTAAAAATTTCTAAATAAAAAATGAAAGATTTTATGTAAAAGACGCATATTTCGTATTTCCATGAAGAAAAATGCTAAATATGAAAGAAGAAAAGCTTATTTTCATATTTCCATACAGAAATACGTAAAATGTGGTAAAAAGCGTATTTTCATATTTCTATATGGAAATACACAAAATATACGCCAAAGGTAGCTTATTTTCATGTTTCTATGTAGAAAAACAAAATATCTGACAAAAATGATGATTTTCTTTAAGTTTCCAAAGATAAAAAATGACAACGTTGATGTAAAAGTAGCATATTTTCATATTTACGTGATGACAAATACAATAAATGAGAGATAAATGCTTATTTTCATATTTCCCTTCAGAAACACGTAAAATATTTTTAAAAAGCTTATTTTCATATTTCTAAATAGAAATACAGAAAATAAGGTAAAGGTAGCATATTTTATGTTTCTATAAAGAAAAACAAAATATCTGACAAAAATAAAGATTCTTTGAAAATGAGAAATTTTATTTAAAATAGCGTCAAAGGCAGATTATTTTTATGTTTCTATGAAGAAAACAAATTTATCGGAAAAAAATAAAGAATTTTTAAAAATTTCTAAATAAAAAATGAAAGATTTTATGTAAAAGACGCATATTTCGTATTTCCATGAAGAAAAATGCTAAATATGAAAGAAGAAATGCTTATTTTAATATTTCCATACAGAAATACGTAAAATGTGGCAAAAAGCGTATTTTCATATTTCTATATGGAAATACACAAAATATACGCCAAAGGTAGCTTATTTTCATGTTTCTATGTAGAAAAAAAAATATCTGACAAAAGTGATGATTTTCTTTAAGTTTCTAAAATAAAAAATGACAACGTTGATGTAAAAGTAGCATATTTTCATATTTACGTGAAGACAAATACAATATATGAGAGATAAATGCTTATTTTCATATTTCCATTCAGAAACACGTAAAATATTTTTAAAAAGCTTATTTTCATATTTCTAAATAGAAATACAGAAAATATAAGGTAAAGGTAGCATATTTTATGTTTCTATAAAGAAAAACAAAATATCTGACAAAAATAAAGATTCTTTTAAAATGAGAAATTTTATTTAAAATAGCGTCAAAGGCAGATTATTTTCATGTTTCTATGAAGAAAACCAATTTATCGGAAAAAATAAAGAATTTTTAAAGATTTCTAAATAAAAAATGAAAGATTTTATGTAAAAGACGCATATTTCGTATTTCCATGAAGAAAAATGCTAAATATGAAAGAAGAAAAGCTTATTTTCATATTTCCATACAGAAATACGTAAAATGTGGTAAAAAGAGCGTATTTTTCATATTTCTATATGGAAATACACAAAATATACGCCAAAGGTAGCTTATTTTCATGTTTCCATGTAGAAAAACAAAATATCTGACAAAAATGATGATTTTCTTTAAGTTTCTAAAATAAAAAATGACAACGTTGATGTAAAAGTAGCATATTTTCATATTTACGTGAAGACAAATACAATATATGAGAGATAAATGCTTATTTTCATATTTCCATTCAGAAACACGTAAAATATTTTTAAAAAGCTTATTTTCATATTTCTAAATAGAAATACAGAAAATATAAGGTAAAGGTAGCATATTTTATGTTTCTATAAAGAAAAACAAAATATCTGACAAAAATAAAGATTCTTTTAAAATGAGAAATTTTATTTAAAATAGCGTCAAAGGCAGATTATTTTCATGTTTCTATGAAGAAAACCAATTTATCGGAAAAAATAAAGAATTTTTAAAAATTTCAAATAAAAAATGAAAGATTTTATGTAAAAGACGCATATTTCTTTAAGATTCTTTAAAAATGAGAAATTTTATTTAAAATAGCGTCAAAGGCAGATTATTTTCATGTTTCTATGAAGAAAACCAATTTATCGGAAAAAATAAAGAATTTTTAAAAATTTCTAAATAAAAAATGAAAGATTTTATGTAAAAGACGCATATTTCGTATTTCCATGAAGAAAAATGCTAAATATGAAAGAAGAAAAGCTTATTTTCATATTTCCATACAGAAATACGTAAAATGTGGTAAAAAGGGTATTTTCATATTTCTATATGGAAATACACAAAATATACGCCAAAGGTAGCTTATTTTCATGTTTCTATGTAGAAAAACAAAATATCTGACAAAAGTGATGATTTTCTTTAAGTTTCTAAAATAAAAAATGACAACGTTGATGTAAAAGTAGCATATTTTCATATTTACGTGAAGACAAATACAATATATGAGAGATAAATGCTTATTTTCATATTTCCATTCAGAAACACGTAAAATATTTTTAAAAAGCTTATTTTCATATTTCTAAATAGAAATACAGAAAATATAAGGTAAAGGTAGCATATTTTATGTTACTATAAAGAAAAACAAAATATCTGACAAAAATAAAGATTCTTTTAAAATGAGAAATTTTATTTAAAATAGCGTCAAAGGCAGATTATTTTCATGTTTCTATGAAGAAAACCAATTTATCGGAAAAAATAAAGAATTTTTAAAAATTTCTAAATAAAAAATGAAAGATTTTATGTAAAAGACGCATATTTCGTATTTCCATGAAGAAAAATGCTAAATATGAAAGAAGAAAAGCTTATTTTCATATTTCCATACAGAAATACGTAAAATGTGGTAAAAAGCGTATTTTCATATTTCTATATGGAAATACACAAAATATACGCCAAAGGTAGCTTATTTTCATGTTTCTATGTAGAAAAACAAAATATCTGACAAAAATGATGATTTTCTTTAAGTTTCTAAAATAAAAAATGACAACGTTGATGTAAAAGTAGCATATTTTCATATTTACATAAAGACAAATACAATATATGAGAGATAAATGCTTATTTTCATATTTCTATTCAGAAACACGTAAAATATTTTTAAAAAGCTTATTTTCATATTTCTAAATAGAAATACAGAAAATATAAGGTAAAGGTAGCATATTTTATGTTTCTATAAAGAAAAACAAAATATCTGACAAAAATAAAGATTCTTTTAAAATGAGAAATTTTATTTAAAATAGGGTCAAAGGCAGATTATTTTCATGTTTCTATGAAGAAAACCAATTTATCGGAAAAAATAAAGAATTTTTAAAAATGTCTAAATAAAAAATGAAAGATTTTATGTAAAAGACGCATATTTCGTATTTCCATGAAGAAAAATGCTAAATATGAAAGAAGAAAAGCTTATTTTCATATTTCCATACAGAAATACGTAAAATGTGGTAAAATGCGTATTTTCATATTTCTATATGGAAATACACAAAATATACGCCAAAGGTAGATTATTTTCATGTTTCTATGTAGAAAAACAAAATATCTGACAAAAATGATGATTTTCTTTAAGCTTCTAAAATAAAAAATGACAACGTTGATGTAAAAGTAGCATATTTTCATATTTACGTGAAGACAAATACAATATATGAGAGATAAATGCTTATTTTCATATTTCCATTCAGAAACACGTAAAATATTTTTAAAAAGCTTATTTTCATATTTCTAAATAGAAATACAGAAAATATAAGGTAAAGGTAGCATATTTTATGTTTCTATAAAGAAAAACAAAATATCTGACAAAAATAAAGATTCTTTGAAAATGAGAAATTTTATTTAAAATAGCGTCAAAGGCAGATTATTTTCATGTTTCTATGAAGAAAACCAATTTATCGGAAAAAATAAAGAATTTTTAAAAATTTCTAAATAAAAACTGAAAGATTTTATGTAAAAGACGCATATTTCGTATTTCCATGAAGAAAAATGCTAAATATGAAAGAAGAAAAGCTTATTTTCATATTTCCATACAGAAATACGTAAAATGTGGTAAAAAGCGTATTTTCATATTTCTATATGGAAATACACAAAATATACGCCAAAGGTAGCGTATTTTCATGTTTCTATGTAGAAAAACAAAATATCTGACAAAAATGATGATTTTCTTTAAGTTTCTAAAATAAAAAATGACAACGTTGATGTAAAAGTAGCATATTTTCATATTTACGTGAAGACAAATACAATATATGAGAGATAAATGCTTATTTTCATATTTCCATTCAGAAACACGTAAAATATTTTTAAAAAGCTTATTTTCATATTTCTAAATAGAAATACAGAAAATATAAGGTAAAGGTAGCATATTTTATGTTTCTATAAAGAAAAACAAAATATCTGACAAAAATAAAGATTCTTTTAAAATGAGAAATTTTATTTAAAATAGCGTCAAAGGCAGATTATTTTCATGTTTCTATGAAGAAAACCAATTTATCGGAAAAAATAAAGAATTTTTAAAAATTTCTAAATAAAAACTGAAAGATTTTATGTAAAAGACGCATATTTCGTATTTCCATGAAGAAAAATGCTAAATATGAAAGAAGAAAAGCTTATTTTCATATTTCCATACAGAAATACGTAAAATGTGGTAAAAAGCGTATTTTCATATTTCTATATGGAAATACACAAAATATACGCCAAAGGTAGCTTATTTTCATGTTTCTATGTAGAAAAACAAAATATCTGACAAAAATGATAATTTTCTTTTAGTTTCTAAAATAAAAAATGACAACGTTGATGTAAAAGTAGCATATTTTCATATTTACGTAAAGACAAATACAATATATGAGAGATAAATGCTTATTTTCATATTTCCATTCAGAAACACGTAAAATATTTTTAAAAAGCTTATTTTCATATTTCTAAATAGAAATACAGAAAATATAAGGTAAAGGTAGCATATTTTATGTTTCTATAAAGAAAAACAAAATATCTGACAAAAATAAAGATTCTTTTAAAATGAGAAATTTTATTTAAAATAGCGTCAAAGGCAGATTATTTTCATGTTTCTATGAAGAAAACCAATTTATCGGAAAAAATAAAGAATTTTTAAAAATTTCTAAATAAAAAATGAAAGATTTTATGTAAAAGACGCATATTTCGTATTTCCATGAAGAAAAATGCTAAATATGAAAGAAGAAAAGCTTATTTTCATATTTCCATACAGAAATACGTAAAATGTGGTAAAAAGCGTATTTTCATATTTCTATATGGAAATACACAAAATATACGCCAAAGGTAGCTTATTTTCATGTTTCTATGTAGAAAAACAAAATATCTGACAAAAATGATGATTTTCTTTAAGTTTCTAAAATAAAAAATGACAACGTTGATGTAAAAGTAGCATATTTTCATATTTACGTGAAGACAAATACAATATATGAGAGATAAATGCTTATTTTCATATTTCCATTCAGAAACACGTAAAATATTTTTAAAAAGCTTATTTTCATATTTCTAAATAGAAATACAGAAAATATAAGGTAAAGGTAGCATATTTTATGTTTCTATAAAGAAAAACAAAATATCTGACAAAAATAAAGATTCTTTTAAAATGAGAAATTTTATTTAAAATAGCGTCAAAGGCAGATTATTTTCATGTTTCTATGAAGAAAACCAATTTATCGGAAAAAATAAAGAATTTTTAAAAATTTCTAAATAAAAAATGAAAGATTTTATGTAAAAGACGCATATTTCGTATTTCCATGAAGAAAAATGCTAAATATGAAAGAAGAAAAGCTTATTTTCATATTTCCATACAGAAATACGTAAAATGTGGTAAAAAGCGTATTTTCATATTTCTATATGGAAATACACAAAATATACGCCAAAGGTAGCTTATTTTCATGTTTCTATGTAGAAAAACAAAATATCTGACAAAAATGATAATTTTCTTTTAGTTTCTAAAATAAAAAATGACAACGTTGATGTAAAAGTAGCATATTTTCATATTTACGTAAAGACAAATACAATATATGAGAGATAAATGCTTATTTTCATATTTCCATTCAGAAACACGTAAAATATTTTTAAAAAGCTTATTTTCATATTTCTAAATAGAAATACAGAAAATATAAGGTAAAGGTAGCATATTTTATGTTTCTATAAAGAAAAACAAAATATCTGACAAAAATAAAGATTCTTTTAAAATGAGAAATTTTATTTAAAATAGCGTCAAAGGCAGATTATTTTCATGTTTCTATGAAGAAAACCAATTTATCGGAAAAAATAAAGAATTTTTAAAAATTTCTAAATAAAAACTGAAAGATTTTATGTAAAAGACGCATATTTCGTATTTCCATGAAGAAAAATGCTAAATATGAAAGAAGAAAAGCTTATTTTCATATTTCCATACAGAAATACGTAAAATGTGGTAAAAAGCGTATTTTCATATTTCTATATGGAAATACACAAAATATACGCCAAAGGTAGCTTATTTTCATGTTTCTATGTAGAAAAACAAAATATCTGACAAAAATGATAATTTTCTTTTAGTTTCTAAAATAAAAAATGACAACGTTGATGTAAAAGTAGCATATTTTCATATTTACGTAAAGACAAATACAATATATGAGAGATAAATGCTTATTTTCATATTTCCATTCAGAAACACGTAAAATATTTTTAAAAAGCTTATTTTCATATTTCTAAATAGAAATACAGAAAATATAAGGTAAAGGTAGCATATTTTATGTTTCTATAAAGAAAAACAAAATATCTGACAAAAATAAAGATTCTTTTAAAATGAGAAATTTTATTTAAAATAGCGTCAAAGGCAGATTATTTTCATGTTTCTATGAAGAAAACCAATTTATCGGAAAAAATAAAGAATTTTTAAAAATTTCTAAATAAAAAATGAAAGATTTTATGTAAAAGACGCATATTTCGTATTTCCATGAAGAAAAATGCTAAATATGAAAGAAGAAAAGCTTATTTTCATATTTCCATACAGAAATACGTAAAATGTGGTAAAAAGCGTATTTTCATATTTCTATATGGAAATACACAAAATATACGCCAAAGGTAGCTTATTTTCATGTTTCTATGTAGAAAAACAAAATATCTGACAAAAATGATAATTTTCTTTTAGTTTCTAAAATAAAAAATGACAACGTTGATGTAAAAGTAGCATATTTTCATATTTACGTAAAGACAAATACAATATATGAGAGATAAATGCTTATTTTCATATTTCCATTCAGAAACACGTAAAATATTTTTAAAAAGCTTATTTTCATATTTCTAAATAGAAATACAGAAAATATAAGGTAAAGGTAGCATATTTTATGTTTCTATAAAGAAAAACAAAATATCTGACAAAAATAAAGATTCTTTTAAAATGAGAAATTTTATTTAAAATAGCGTCAAAGGCAGATTATTTTCATGTTTCTATGAAGAAAACCAATTTATCGGAAAAAATAAAGAATTTTTAAAAATTTCTAAATAAAAAATGAAAGATTTTATGTAAAAGACGCATATTTCGTATTTCCATGAAGAAAAATGCTAAATATGAAAGAAGAAAAGCTTATTTTCATATTTCCATACAGAAATACGTAAAATGTGGTAAAAAGCGTATTTTCATATTTCTATATGGAAATACACAAAATATACGCCAAAGGTAGCTTATTTTCATGTTTCTATGTAGAAAAACAAAATATCTGACAAAAATGATGATTTTCTTTAAGTTTCTAAAATAAAAAATGACAACGTTGATGTAAAAGTAGCATATTTTCATATTTACGTGAAGACAAATACAATATATGAGAGATAAATGCTTATTTTCATATTTCCATTCAGAAACACGTAAAATATTTTTAAAAAGCTTATTTTCATATTTCTAAATAGAAATACAGAAAATATAAGGTAAAGGTAGCATATTTTATGTTTCTATAAAGAAAAACAAAATATCTGACAAAAATAAAGATTCTTTTAAAATGAGAAATTTTATTTAAAATAGCGTCAAAGGCAGATTATTTTCATGTTTCTATGAAGAAAACCAATTTATCGGAAAAAATAAAGAATTTTTAAAAATTTCTAAATAAAAAATGAAAGATTTTATGTAAAAGACGCATATTTCGTATTTCCATGAAGAAAAATGCTAAATATGAAAGAAGAAAAGCTTATTTTCATATTTCCATACAGAAATACGTAAAATGTGGTAAAAAGAGCGTATTTTTCATATTTCTATATGGAAATACACAAAATATACGCCAAAGGTAGCTTATTTTCATGTTTCCATGTAGAAAAACAAAATATCTGACAAAAATGATGATTTTCTTTAAGTTTCTAAAATAAAAAATGACAACGTTGATGTAAAAGTAGCATATTTTCATATTTACGTGAAGACAAATACAATATATGAGAGATAAATGCTTATTTTCATATTTCCATTCAGAAACACGTAAAATATTTTTAAAAGCTTATTTTCATATTTCTAAATAGAAATACAGAAAATATAAGGTAAAGGTAGCATATTTTATGTTTCTATAAAGAAAAACAAAATATCTGACAAAAATAAAGATTCTTTTAAAATGAGAAATTTTATTTAAAATAGCGTCAAAGGCAGATTATTTTCATGTTTCTATGAAGAAAACCAATTTATTGGAAAAAATAAAGAATTTTTAAAAATTTCTAAATAAAAACTGAAAGATTTTATGTAAAAGACGCATATTTCGTATTTCCATGAAGAAAAATGCTAAATATGAAAGAAGAAAAGCTTATTTTCATATTTCCATACAGAAATACGTAAAATGTGGTAAAAAGCGTATTTTCATATTTCTATATGGAAATACACAAAATATACGCCAAAGGTAGCTTATTTTCATGTTTCTATGTAGAAAAACAAAATATCTGACAAAAATGATGATTTTCTTTAAGTTTCTAAAATAAAAAATGACAACGTTGATGTAAAAGTAGCATATTTTCATATTTACGTGAAGACAAATACAATATATGAGAGATAAATGCTTATTTTCATATTTCCATTCAGAAAAACGTAAAATATTTTTAAAAAGCTTATTTTCATATTTCTAAATAGAAATACAGAAAATATAAGGTAAAGGTAGCATATTTTATGTTTCTATAAAGAAAAACAAAATATCTGACAAAAATAAAGATTCTTTTAAAATGAGAAATTTTATTTAAAATAGCGTCAAAGGCAGATTATTTTCATGTTTCTATGAAGAAAACCAATTTATCGGAAAAAATAAAGAATTTTTAAAAATTTCTAAATAAAAAATGAAAGATTTTATGTAAAAGACGCATATTTCGTATTTCCATGAAGAAAAATGCTAAATATGAAAGAAGAAAAGCTTATTTTCATATTTCCATACAGAAATACGTAAAATGTGGTAAAAAGCGTATTTTCATATTTCTATATGGAAATACACAAAATATACGCCAAAGGTAGCTTATTTTCATGTTTCTATGTAGAAAAACAAAATATCTGACAAAAGTGATGATTTTCTTTAAGTTTCTAAAATAAAAAATGACAACGTTGATGTAAAAGTAGCATATTTTCATATTTACGTGAAGACAAATACAATATATGAGAGATAAATGCTTATTTTCATATTTCCATTCAGAAACACGTAAAATATTTTTAAAAAGCTTATTTTCATATTTCTAAATAGAAATACAGAAAATATAAGGTAAAGGTAGCATATTTTATGTTTCTATAAAGAAAAACAAAATATCTGACAAAAATAAAGATTCTTTTAAAATGAGAAATTTTATTTAAAATAGCGTCAAAGGCAGATTATTTTCATGTTTCTATGAAGAAAACCAATTTATTGGAAAAAATAAAGAATTTTTAAAAATTTCTAAATAAAAACTGAAAGATTTTATGTAAAAGACGCATATTTCGTATTTCCATGAAGAAAAATGCTAAATATGAAAGAAGAAAAGCTTATTTTCATATTTCCATACAGAAATACGTAAAATGTGGTAAAAAGAGCGTATTTTTCATATTTCTATATGGAAATACACAAAATATACGCCAAAGGTAGCGTATTTTCATGTTTCTATGTAGAAAAACAAAATATCTGACAAAAATGATGATTTTCTTTAAGTTTCTAAAATAAAAAATGACAACGTTGATGTAAAAGTAGCATATTTTCATATTTACGTAAAGACAAATACAATATATGAGAGATAAATGCTTATTTTCATATTTCCATTCAGAAACACGTAAAATATTTTTAAAAAGCTTATTTTCATATTTCTAAATAGAAATACAGAAAATATAAGGTAAAGGTAGCATATTTTATGTTTCTATAAAGAAAAACAAAATATCTGACAAAAATAAAGATTCTTTTAAAATGAGAAATTTTATTTAAAATAGCGTCAAAGGCAGATTATTTTCATGTTTCTATGAAAAAAACCAATTTATCGGAAAAAATAAAGAATTTTTAAAAATTTCTAAATAAAAACTGAAAGATTTTATGTAAAAGACGCATATTTCGTATTTCCATGAAGAAAAATGCTAAATATGAAAGAAGAAAAGCTTATTTTCATATTTCCATACAGAAATACGTAAAATGTGGTAAAAAGCGTATTTTCATATTTCTATATGGAAATACACAAAATATACGCCAAAGGTAGCTTATTTTCATGTTTCTATGTAGAAAAACAAAATATCTGACAAAAATGATGATTTTCTTTAAGTTTCTAAAATAAAAAATGACAACGTTGATGTAAAAGTAGCATATTTTCATATTTACGTGAAGACAAATACAATATATGAGAGATAAATGCTTATTTTCATATTTCCATTCAGAAACACGTAAAATATTTTTAAAAAGCTTATTTTCATATTTCTAAATAGAAATACAGAAAATATAAGGTAAAGGTAGCATATTTTATGTTTCTATAAAGAAAAACAAAATATCTGACAAAAATAAAGATTCTTTTAAAATGAGAAATTTTATTTAAAATAGCGTCAAAGGCAGATTATTTTCATGTTTCTATGAAGAAAACCAATTTATTGGAAAAAATAAAGAATTTTTAAAAATTTCTAAATAAAAACTGAAAGATTTTATGTAAAAGACGCATATTTCGTATTTCCATGAAGAAAAATGCTAAATATGAAAGAAGAAAAGCTTATTTTCATATTTCCATACAGAAATACGTAAAATGTGGTAAAAAGCGTATTTTCATATTTCTATATGGAAATACACAAAATATACGCCAAAGGTAGCTTATTTTCATGTTTCTATGTAGAAAAACAAAATATCTGACAAAAGTGATGATTTTCTTTAAGTTTCTAAAATAAAAAATGACAACGTTGATGTAAAAGTAGCATATTTTCATATTTACGTGAAGACAAATACAATATATGAGAGATAAATGCTTATTTTCATATTTCCATTCAGAAACACGTAAAATATTTTTAAAAAGCTTATTTTCATATTTCTAAATAGAAATACAGAAAATATAAGGTAAAGGTAGCATATTTTATGTTTCTATAAAGAAAAACAAAATATCTGACAAAAATAAAGATTCTTTTAAAATGAGAAATTTTATTTAAAATAGCGTCAAAGGCAGATTATTTTCATGTTTCTATGAAGAAAACCAATTTATTGGAAAAAATAAAGAATTTTTAAAAATTTCTAAATAAAAACTGAAAGATTTTATGTAAAAGACGCATATTTCGTATTTCCATGAAGAAAAATGCTAAATATGAAAGAAGAAAAGCTTATTTTCATATTTCCATACAGAAATACGTAAAATGTGGTAAAAAGCGTATTTTCATATTTCTATATGGAAATACACAAAATATACGCCAAAGGTAGCTTATTTTCATGTTTCTATGTAGAAAAACAAAATATCTGACAAAAATGATGATTTTCTTTAAGTTTCTAAAATAAAAAATGACAACGTTGATGTAAAAGTAGCATATTTTCATATTTACGTAAAGACAAATACAATATATGAGAGATAAATGCTTATTTTCATATTTCCATTCAGAAACACGTAAAATATTTTTAAAAAGCTTATTTTCATATTTCTAAATAGAAATACAGAAAATATAAGGTAAAGGTAGCATATTTTATGTTTCTATAAAGAAAAACAAAATATCTGACAAAAATAAAGATTCTTTTAAAATGAGAAATTTTATTTAAAATAGCGTCAAAGGCAGATTATTTTCATGTTTCTATGAAAAAAACCAATTTATCGGAAAAAATAAAGAATTTTTAAAAATTTCTAAATAAAAACTGAAAGATTTTATGTAAAAGACGCATATTTCGTATTTCCATGAAGAAAAATGCTAAATATGAAAGAAGAAAAGCTTATTTTCATATTTCCATACAGAAATACGTAAAATGTGGTAAAAAGCGTATTTTCATATTTCTATATGGAAATACACAAAATATACGCCAAAGGTAGCTTATTTTCATGTTTCTATGTAGAAAAACAAAATATCTGACAAAAATGATGATTTTCTTTAAGTTTCTAAAATAAAAAATGACAACGTTGATGTAAAAGTAGCATATTTTCATATTTACGTGAAGACAAATACAATATATGAGAGATAAATGCTTATTTTCATATTTCCATTCAGAAACACGTAAAATATTTTTAAAAAGCTTATTTTCATATTTCTAAATAGAAATACAGAAAATATAAGGTAAAGGTAGCATATTTTATGTTTCTATAAAGAAAAACAAAATATCTGACAAAAATAAAGATTCTTTTAAAATGAGAAATTTTATTTAAAATAGCGTCAAAGGCAGATTATTTTCATGTTTCTATGAAGAAAACCAATTTATCGGAAAAAATAAAGAATTTTTAAAAATTTCTAAATAAAAAATGAAAGATTTTATGTAAAAGACGCATATTTCGTATTTCCATGAAGAAAAATGCTAAATATGAAAGAAGAAAAGCTTATTTTCATATTTCCATAAGAAATACGTAAAATGTGGTAAAAAAGCGTATTTTCATATTTCTATATGGAAATACACAAAATATACGCCAAAGGTAGCTTATTTTCATGTTTCTATGTAGAAAAACAAAATATCTGACAAAAATGATGATTTTCTTTAAGTTTCTAAAATAAAAAATGACAACGTTGATGTAAAAGTAGCATATTTTCATATTTACGTGAAGACAAATACAATATATGAGAGATAAATGCTTATTTTCATATTTCCATTCAGAAACACGTAAAATATTTTTAAAAAGCTTATTTTCATATTTCTAAATAGAAATACAGAAAATATAAGGTAAAGGTAGCATATTTTATGTTTCTATAAAGAAAAACAAAATATCTGACAAAAATAAAGATTCTTTGAAAATGAGAAATTTTATTTAAAATAGCGTCAAAGGCAGATTATTTTCATGTTTCTATGAAGAAAACCAATTTATCGGAAAAAATAAAGAATTTTTAAAAATTTCTAAATAAAAAATGAAAGATTTTATGTAAAAGACGCATATTTCGTATTTCCATGAAGAAAAATGCTAAATATGAAAGAAGAAAAGCTTATTTTCATATTTCCATACAGAAATACGTAAAATGTGGTAAAAAAGCGTATTTTCATATTTCTATATGGAAATACACAAAATATACGCCAAAGGTAGCTTATTT
Organism: Ascarosepion bandense; assembly: GCA_037127315.1. NCBI lineage: Eukaryota > Metazoa > Mollusca > Cephalopoda > Sepiida > Sepiidae > Ascarosepion > Ascarosepion bandense. The sequence continues at coordinate 1,632,735 of JBBBDQ010000344.1, forward strand.
TCATGTTTCTATGTAGAAAAACAAAATATCTGACAAAAATGATGATTTTCTTTAAGTTTCTAAAATAAAAAATGACAACGTTGATGTAAAAGTAGCATATTTTCATATTTACGTGAAGACAAATACAATATATGAGAGATAAATGCTTATTTTCATATTTCCATTCAGAAACACGTAAAATATTTTTAAAAAGCTTATTTTCATATTTCTAAATAGAAATACAGAAAATATAAGGTAAAGGTAGCATATTTTATGTTTCTATAAAAAAAACAAAATATCTGACAAAAATAAAGATTCTTTGAAAATGAGAAATTTTATTTAAAATAGCGTCAAAGGCAGATTATTTTCATGTTTCTATGAAGAAAACCAATTTATCGAAAAAAATAAAGAATTTTTAAAAATTTCTAAATAAAAACTGAAAGATTTTATGTAAAAGACGCATATTTCGTATTTCCATGAAGAAAAATGCTAAATATGAAAGAAGAAAAGCTTATTTTCATATTTCCATACAGAAATACGTAAAATGTGGTAAAAAGCGTATTTTCATATTTCTATATGGAAATACACAAAATATACGCCAAAGGTAGCTTATTTTCATGTTTCTATGTAGAAAAACAAAATATCTGACAAAAATGATGATTTTCTTTAAGTTTCTAAAATAAAAAATGACAACGTTGATGTAAAAGTAGCATATTTTCATATTTACGTGAAGACAAATACAATATATGAGAGATAAATGCTTATTTTCATATTTCCATTCAGAAACACGTAAAATATTTTTAAAAAGCTTATTTTCATATTTCTAAATAGAAATACAGAAAATATAAGGTAAAGGTAGCATATTTTATGTTTCTATAAAGAAAAACAAAATATCTGACAAAAATAAAGATTCTTTTAAAATGAGAAATTTTATTTAAAATAGCGTCAAAGGCAGATTATTTTCATGTTTCTATGAAGAAAACCAATTTATCGGAAAAAATAAAGAATTTTTAAAAATTTCTAAATAAAAAATGAAAGATTTTATGTAAAAGACGCATATTTCGTATTTCCATGAAGAAAAATGCTAAATATGAAAGAAGAAAAGCTTATTTTCATATTTCCATACAGAAATACGTAAAATGTGGTAAAAAGGGTATTTTCATATTTCTATATGGAAATACACAAAATATACGCCAAAGGTAGCTTATTTTCATGTTTCTACGTAGAAAAACAAAATATCTGACAAAAATGATGATTTTCTTTAAGTTTCTAAAATAAAAAATGACAACGTTGATGTAAAAGTAGCATATTTTCATATTTACGTAAAGACAAATACAATATATGAGAGATAAATGCTTATTTTCATATTTCCATTTAGAAACACGTAAAATATTTTTAAAAAGCTTATTTTCATATTTCTAAATAGAAATACAGAAAATATAAGGTAAAGGTAGCATATTTTATGTTTCTATAAAAAAAACAAAATATCTGACAAAAATAAAGATTCTTTGAAAATGAGAAATTTTATTTAAAATAGCGTCAAAGGCAGATTATTTTCATGTTTCTATGAAGAAAACCAATTTATCGGAAAAAATAAAGAATTTTTAAAAATTTCTAAATAAAAAATGAAAGATTTTATGTAAAAGACGCATATTTCGTATTTCCATGAAGAAAAATGCTAAATATGAAAGAAGAAAAGCTTATTTTCATATTTCCATACAGAAATACGTAAAATGTGGTAAAAAGCGTATTTTCATATTTCTATATGGAAATACACAAAATATACGCCAAAGGTAGCTTATTTTCATGTTTCTATGTAGAAAAACAAAATATCTGACAAAAATGATGATTTTCTTTAAGTTTCTAAAATAAAAAATGACAACGTTGATGTAAAAGTAGCATATTTTCATATTTACGTGAAGACAAATACAATATATGAGAGATAAATGCTTATTTTCATATTTCCATTCAGAAACACGTAAAATATTTTTAAAAAGCTTATTTTCATATTTCTAAATAGAAATACAGAAAATATAAGGTAAAGGTAGCATATTTTATGTTTCTATAAAAAAAACAAAATATCTGACAAAAATAAAGATTCTTTGAAAATGAGAAATTTTATTTAAAATAGCGTCAAAGGCAGATTATTTTCATGTTTCTATGAAGAAAACCAATTTATCGGAAAAAATAAAGAATTTTTAAAAATTTCTAAATAAAAACTGAAAGATTTTATGTAAAAGACGCATATTTCGTATTTCCATGAAGAAAAATGCTAAATATGAAAGAAGAAAAGCTTATTTTCATATTTCCATACAGAAATACGTAAAATGTGGTAAAAAGGGTATTTTCATATTTCTATATGGAAATACACAAAATATACGCCAAAGGTAGCTTATTTTCATGTTTCTATGTAGAAAAACAAAATATCTGACAAAAATGATGATTTTCTTTAAGTTTCTAAAATAAAAAATGACAACGTTGATGTAAAAGTAGCATATTTTCATATTTACGTAAAGACAAATACAATATATGAGAGATAAATGCTTATTTTCATATTTCCATTTAGAAACACGTAAAATATTTTTAAAAAGCTTATTTTCATATTTCTAAATAGAAATACAGAAAATATAAGGTAAAGGTAGCATATTTTATGTTTCTATAAAAAAAACAAAATATCTGACAAAAATAAAGATTCTTTGAAAATGAGAAATTTTATTTAAAATAGCGTCAAAGGCAGATTATTTTCATGTTTCTATGAAGAAAACCAATTTATCGGAAAAAATAAAGAATTTTTAAAAATTTCTAAATAAAAAATGAAAGATTTTATGTAAAAGACGCATATTTCGTATTTCCATGAAGAAAAATGCTAAATATGAAAGAAGAAAAGCTTATTTTCATATTTCCATACAGAAATACGTAAAATGTGGTAAAAAGCGTATTTTCATATTTCTATATGGAAATACACAAAATATACGCCAAAGGTAGCTTATTTTCATGTTTCTATGTAGAAAAACAAAATATCTGACAAAAATGATGATTTTCTTTAAGTTTCTAAAATAAAAAATGACAACGTTGATGTAAAAGTAGCATATTTTCATATTTACGTGAAGACAAATACAATATATGAGAGATAAATGCTTATTTTCATATTTCCATTCAGAAACACGTAAAATATTTTTAAAAAGCTTATTTTCATATTTCTAAATAGAAATACAGAAAATATAAGGTAAAGGTAGCATATTTTATGTTTCTATAAAAAAAACAAAATATCTGACAAAAATAAAGATTCTTTGAAAATGAGAAATTTTATTTAAAATAGCGTCAAAGGCAGATTATTTTCATGTTTCTATGAAGAAAACCAATTTATCGGAAAAAATAAAGAATTTTTAAAAATTTCTAAATAAAAAATGAAAGATTTTATGTAAAAGACGCATATTTCGTATTTCCATGAAGAAAAATGCTAAATATGAAAGAAGAAAAGCTTATTTTCATATTTCCATACAGAAATACGTAAAATGTGGTAAAAAGCGTATTTTCATATTTCTATATGGAAATACACAAAATATACGCCAAAGGTAGCTTATTTTCATGTTTCTATGTAGAAAAACAAAATATCTGACAAAAATGATGATTTTCTTTAAGTTTCTAAAATAAAAAATGACAACGTTGATGTAAAAGTAGCATATTTTCATATTTACGTAAAGACAAATACAATATATGAGAGATAAATGCTTATTTTCATATTTCCATTTAGAAACACGTAAAATATTTTTAAAAAGCTTATTTTCATATTTCTAAATAGAAATACAGAAAATATAAGGTAAAGGTAGCATATTTTATGTTTCTATAAAAAAAACAAAATATCTGACAAAAATAAAGATTCTTTGAAAATGAGAAATTTTATTTAAAATAGCGTCAAAGGCAGATTATTTTCATGTTTCTATGAAGAAAACCAATTTATCGGAAAAAATAAAGAATTTTTAAAAATTTCTAAATAAAAAATGAAAGATTTTATGTAAAAGACGCATATTTCGTATTTCCATGAAGAAAAATGCTAAATATGAAAGAAGAAAAGCTTATTTTCATATTTCCATACAGAAATACGTAAAATGTGGTAAAAAGCGTATTTTCATATTTCTATATGGAAATACACAAAATATACGCCAAAGGTAGCTTATTTTCATGTTTCTATGTAGAAAAACAAAATATCTGACAAAAATGATGATTTTCTTTAAGTTTCTAAAATAAAAAATGACAACGTTGATGTAAAAGTAGCATATTTTCATATTTACGTGAAGACAAATACAATATATGAGAGATAAATGCTTATTTTCATATTTCCATTCAGAAACACGTAAAATATTTTTAAAAAGCTTATTTTCATATTTCTAAATAGAAATACAGAAAATATAAGGTAAAGGTAGCATATTTTATGTTTCTATAGAAAAAACAAAATATCTGACAAAAATAAAGATTCTTTGAAAATGAGAAATTTTATTTAAAATAGCGTCAAAGGCAGATTATTTTCATGTTTCTATGAAGAAAACCAATTTATCGGAAAAAATAAAGAATTTTTAAAAATTTCTAAATAAAAAATGAAAGATTTTATGTAAAAGACGCATATTTCGTATTTCCATGAAGAAAAATGCTAAATATGAAAGAAGAAAAGCTTATTTTCATATTTCCATACAGAAATACGTAAAATGTGGTAAAAAGCGTATTTTCATATTTCTATATGGAAATACACAAAATATACGCCAAAGGTAGCTTATTTTCATGTTTCTATGTAGAAAAACAAAATATCTGACAAAAATGATGATTTTCTTTAAGTTTCTAAAATAAAAAATGACAACGTTGATGTAAAAGTAGCATATTTTCATATTTACGTGAAGACAAATACAATATATGAGAGATAAATGCTTATTTTCATATTTCCATTCAGAAACACGTAAAATATTTTTAAAAAGCTTATTTTCATATTTCTAAATAGAAATACAGAAAATATAAGGTAAAGGTAGCATATTTTATGTTTCTATAAAGAAAAACAAAATATCTGACAAAAATAAAGATTCTTTTAAAATGAGAAATTTTATTTAAAATAGCGTCAAAGGCAGATTATTTTCATGTTTCTATGAAGAAAACCAATTTATCGGAAAAAATAAAGAATTTTTAAAAATTTCTAAATAAAAAATGAAAGATTTTATGTAAAAGACGCATATTTCGTATTTCCATGAAGAAAAATGCTAAATATGAAAGAAGAAAAGCTTATTTTCATATTTCCATACAGAAATACGTAAAATGTGGTAAAAAGCGTATTTTCATATTTCTATATGGAAATACACAAAATATACGCCAAAGGTAGCTTATTTTCATGTTTCTATGTAGAAAAACAAAATATCTGACAAAAGTGATGATTTTCTTTAAGTTTCTAAAATAAAAAAATGACAACGTTGATGTAAAAGTAGCATATTTTCATATTTACGTGAAGACAAATACAATATATGAGAGATAAATGCTTATTTTCATATTTCCATTCAGAAACACGTAAAATATTTTTAAAAAGCTTATTTTCATATTTCTAAATAGAAATACAGAAAATATAAGGTAAAGGTAGCATATTTTATGTTTCTATAAAGAAAAACAAAATATCTGACAAAAATAAAGATTCTTTGAAAGTGAAACATTTTATTTAAAATAGCGTCAAAGGCAGATTATTTTCATGTTTCTATGAAGAAAACCAATTTATCGGAAAAAATAAAGAATTTTTAAAAATTTCTAAATAAAAAATGAAAGATTTTATGTAAAAGACGCATATTTCGTATTTCCATGAAGAAAAATGCTAAATATGAAAGAAGAAAAGCTTATTTTCATATTTCCATACAGAAATACGTAAAATGTGGTAAAAAAGCGTATTTTCATATTTCTATATGGAAATACACAAAATATACGCTAAAGGTAGCTTATTTTCATGTTTCTACGTAGAAAAACAAAATATCTGACAAAAATGATGATTTTCTTTAAGTTTCTAAAATAAAAAATGACAACGTTGATGTAAAAGTAGCATATTTTCATATTTACATAAAGACAAATACAATATATGAGAGATAAATGCTTATTTTCATATTTCCATTCAGAAACGTAAAATATTTTTAAAAAGCTTATTTTCATATTTCTAAATAGAAATACAGAAAATATAAGATAAAGGTAGCATATTTTATGTTTCTATAAAGAAAAACAAAATATCTGACAAAAATAAAGATTGTTTTAAAATGAGAAATTTTATTTAAAATAGCGTCAAAGCTAGATTAATTTCATGTTTCTATGTAGAAAACAAATTTATAGGAAAACAAAAGATTTTTAAAAATTTCTTAAAATAAAAAATGAAAGATTATATGTAAAAGAAGCATATTTTCGTATTTCCATGAAGAAAAATGCAAAATATGAAAGAAAAAAGCTTATTTTCATATTTCCATACAGAAATATGGAAAACGTGGTAAAAAAGTTTATTTTCATATCTTTAGATGGAAATACACACAATATAAAGTAATGGTAGTTTATGTTCATGTTTCTATGTAGAAAAACTAAATATCTGACAAAAATGATGATTTTTCAAAATTTCTAAAATAAAAAATGAAAAATTATATGTAAAAGTAGCATATTTTCATATTTCCAGAAAGAAAAATGCAAAATATGAGAGATAAAATCTGATTTTCATATTTCCATATAGGAAAACATAAAATGTGGTAAATAAGCTTATTTTCATATTTCTATATAAAAATACACAGAATATAAGGTAAAAGTAGCTTATTTTCATGTTTCTATGTAGAAAAATATATCTGACAAAAATGAAGATTTTTTTTTTAATTTCTAAAATAAAAAATGACAAATTTAGGTGTAAGAATCATATTTTCATATTTCCACAAAGAAAAAGGCCAAATATGAAAGAAAAAAGGTTATGCTCATATTTCCATATAGAATTACGTACAATGTGGTAAAAAAGCTTATTTTCATATTTCTATATTGGAATATCCAAAATGTAAGGTAAAGTTAGCTTATTTTTATGTTACTATTTATAAAAAAACATATTATCTGCCAAAGGTGAAGATTTTTAAAAAATTTCCAAAAGAAAAAAATGAGAAATTTCATGTAAAATTAGCATATTTTCATATTTCCATAAAGAAAAGTGCAGAATATGAGAGAAAAAAGCTTACTTTTATGTTTCCATACAGAATCCCGTAAAATGTGTTAAAAAAGATTATTTTCATATTTCTATATGGAAATAAACAAAATATAATTTAACGGTCGCTTTTTTCATGTTTCTATGTAGCACTAGTGGCAGTGGAATGCCTTGCTTGGAGTGAGATGATTAAAAAAATAATAAAATAAAAAATGACAAATTTGATGTAAAAGTAGCACATTTTCATATTTCTATGAAGACAAGTGCAAAATATGAGAGAAAAAATGCTTATTTTCATAATTCCATATAGAAATACGTAAAATGTGATAAAGAAGCTTATTTTCATATTATTGTATGAAAATACAAAAAATAAAATAATAATAATAATAATAATACAGAAAAAGTAAAGCTTATTTTCATAATCCTACATGGAAATATCCAATATATAAGTTAAAGGCAGCTTATTTACATGTATCTATGTAGAAAAACGAAATATCTGTGAGTAATAATGATGTTCTTTAATTTCTAAATGAAAAAAAATGACAAATTTTATGTAAAAGAAGCATATTCTCATATTTCCATGAAGAAAAATGCAAAATACGAAAGAAAAAAAACTTATTTTCATATTTCTATATGGGAATACACAAAATATAATCAAATGGTAGCTTATTCTCATGTTTCTATGTAGAAAAAAAAATATCTGACAAAAATGAAGATTTGTTTAAATTTTCTAAAATAAAAATGATACATTATATGTAAAAGTAGCATATTTTCATATATCGATAAAGAAAAATGCAAAATATGAGAGAAAAACCTGATTTTCATATTTTCATGCAAAAAATACGTAAAACGTGGTACATTAGTTTATTTTTATATTTCTATAAAGAAATACACGAAGCATAAGCTAAAGGGAGCTTATGTTGATGTTTCTATGGTGAAAAACAAAATATCTGACAAAAATAACGATTTTGTTTAAAATTGTAAAATAAAAAATGACAAATTTGATGTAAAAGTAGCATATATTCAGATTTCAATTAAGAAAAATTCAAAATATGAACGAAAAAAGCTTATTTCCATATTTCCATACAGAAACACGTAAAATGTGGTAAAAAAGCTTATTTGCATATTTCTATATGGAAATACCCAAAATAAAAGGTGAAGGTAGCTTATTTTCATGATTCTATGTAGAAAAACAAAATATCTGACAAAAATGAAGATCTGTTTTAAATTTCTAAAATAAAAAATGACAAATTTTATGTAAAAATAGTACATTTTCATATTTTCAGAAAGAAAAATGCAAAATATGAGAGATAAAAGCTGATTTTCATATTTCCCTGCAGAAAAACATAAAATGTGGTAAAAAAGCATATTTTCATATTTCTATATGGAAATACACAAACTATAAGGTAAAGGTTGCTTATTTTCATGTTTCTTTGAAGAAAAAATATCTTATAAAACTGAAGATTTTTTTTTAATTTCTAAAATAAAAAATGACAAATTTAGATGAAAGTAGCATATTTTCATATTTCCATAAAGAAAAATGCAAATTCTGTAAGATAAGCATTTATTTTCATATTTCCATACAGAAATACGTAAAATGTGGTAAAATAGCTTATTTTTATATGTCTATATGGAAATAAACAAAGTATAAGTTAAAGGTAGATTGTTCTAATGTTTTTAGGACGAAAAAGAAGAATTAAGAATTTTTTAAAATTTCTAAAATACAAAATGACAAGTTTTAATTCAAAGTAGGATAGTTTTATATTTCTATAAAGAAAAATGCAACATATGAGAGAAAAAGCTTATTTTCATATTTCCATACAGAAATACGTAAAATATGGTAAATAACTAATTCAATGTAGAAAAAATATCTGACAACTATGAAGATTTCTTAAAACTTAAAAAATCATGTAAAAGCAGCATATTTTCATATATCCATCAAGAAAATTGCAAAATATGAGAGAGAAAATCTTATTGTCATATTTCCATACAGAAATACGTAAAATATGGTAAACAACCTTATTTTCATATTTCTAAATGGAAATACACAAAATATAATATCAAGGTAGCTTATTTTCATGTTTTTATGTAGAAAAACAAAATATCTGGCGAAAATTTTGTTTAAATTTCGAAAATACAAAATGACATATGTGATGTAAAAGTAGCATATTTTCATATTTCCATAAAGAAGAATGCAAAATATGTGAGAAATAATGTTTATTTTCATATTTCCACACTGAAATATGTAAAATGTATTAAAAAAGCTTATTTTCATATTTGTATATGTAAATACACAAAATATAATGTAAAGGTAGCTTATTTTCCCGCCTCTATGTAGAAAGAAATAATACCAGAAAAAATTGTTCTTTTTTAAATTTCTAAATAAAACTCATAAAATTGATGTAAAAGTAATATACTTTCATACATTCATAAAAAATTGCAAAAGATGTGAGAAAAATCTTATTTTCATATTTCCATACAGAAATACTTAAAATGTGGGAAACAAGATTGTTTTCATATATCTAAAAGAAAATACACAAAATGTAAGGGAAAGGAAGATTATTTTCATGTTTCTATGTAGAAAAACAAAATATCTGGCAAAAATGAAGATTTTTTCAAAGATTTCTAAAATAAAAAATGACAAATATTATGTAAAAGTAGCATGTTTTCATATTTCTATGAAAAAAATGCAAAATATGTGAGAAAATCTTATATTCATATTTTAATACAGAAATATGTAAAATGTGAGTAACATGCTTATTTTCATATTTCTAAATGGAAATACCCAAAATATAAAGAAAAGGATGCTTTTCTCCATGTTTCTACGTAGAAAAGCAAAATATCTGACAAAAATGTAGACATCTTATTAAAATTCTAAAATAAAAATGACAAATGTTATGTAAAAGTAGCATATTTTCCTATTTCCATAAAAAAATGCAAAATATGAGAGATAAAATTTTCATATTTCCATACAGAAATACTGAAAATGTGGTAAAAAGCTTATTTTCATATTTATATATGGAAATACACAAAGTATAAGTTAAAGGTAGCTTATTTTCATGTTTCTATGCAGAAAAACAAAATATCAGACAAAAATTAAGATTTTTAAAAAAATTTCTAACATACAAAATGACAAATTTTATATCAAAGTAGCATTTTTTTCATATTTTCATAAAGAAAAATGCAAAATATGAGAGAAAAAGCTTATTTTCATATTTCCATACAGAAAAACGTAAAGCATGGGAAACAAGCTTATTTTCATATTCTAAATAGAAATACACAAAATATAACGTAAAAGTAGCTTATTTTCATGTTTCTATGTAGAAATGCAAAATATTTGACCAAATCAAGATTTTTTGTTACTTTCTCAAATAAAGAATGAGACATTTTATGTAAAATTGGTATATGTTCATATTTCCATAAAGAAAAATCAAAATATGAGAAAAAAAATGTTATTGTCATATTTCCATACAGAAAAACGTAAAATGTGGTAAACAAGTTTATTTTCATATTTCTATATGGAAATACACAACATGAAGTAAAGGTAGTTGATTTTCATGTTTTTATGTGGAAAAAAACTGACAAAAATGAAGTAATTTAAAAAATTTCTAAAATAAAAAAAGACCAATTTTATATAAAAGAAGCATATTTTCTATAAAGGAAAATGCAAAATATGAGAGAACAATCTTATTGTCATATTTCCATACAGAAATCCGTAAAATGTGGGAAACAACCTCATTTTCATATTTCTATATGAGAATATACAAAATATATGGTAAAGGTAGCTGATTTTTATGTTTTGATGTAGAAAAACAAAATATCTAAGAAAATTGAAGACTTTTTAAAAAGTTTTATAATAAAAAATACAAATCTTATGTAAAAGTAACAGATTTTCATATTACATGAAGAAAAATGCAAAATATGATAGAAAAGAGGTTATGTTCATATTTCCATACAGAAATACGTAAAATTTGGCAAAAATGCTTAATTTCATATTTCTACATGTAAAAAAGCAAAATATCTGACAAAAACAAAGATGTTTAAATAAATAAAATATTTTATTTAAATAAATATGACTAATATATTGTAAAAGTAGCATATTTTCATATTTCCATAAAGAAAATGCAAACTATGCGAGAAATACGCTTATTTTCATATTTCCATACAGAAATTCGTAAAATGTGGTAAAAAAGCTTATTTTCATATTTCTATATGGAAATACACAAAATATAGGATCAAGGTAGCCCATTTTCATGAATCTATGTAGGAAAATAAATTATCTGACAAAACGGAAGACTTTTAACAAAATTTCTAAAATAAAAAATGACAAACTTTATGTAAATGTGACATATTTTTATGTTCTCAAAAAGAAAATGCAAAATATGAGAGAAATAAGATTATTTTCATATTTCCATACAGAAATCCGTTAAATTTGATAAACATGCTTATTTTCATATTTCTATATGGAAATACACAAACTATAATGTAAAGTTAGCTAATTTTCATGTTTCTATGTAGAAAATCAAAATATCTGAAAAAAAGGAAGGTTTTTTTAAAAACTTTCTAGCATAAAAATTGACTAAGTTTATATAAAAGATGCATATTTTCATATTTCCATGAAGAAAAATGCAAAATATGAGAGAAAAAACTTATTTTCATATTTCCATACAGAAATACGTAAGATGTATCAAGAAAGCTTAATGTCATATTTCTATATAGAAATACACATAATACGAGGTACAGTTAGCTTATTGCCATGTTTCTATGTAGAAAAACAAAATATCTGAAAAAATGCAATTTTTAAAAAAATTTTAATATAAAAAATAACAAATTCTATGTAAAAGTAGCATATTTTCATATTTACATGAAGATAAATGTTAAATATGATAATATAAAAGGTTATTTTCATATTTCCATACAGAAATACGGAAAATGTGGCAAAAATGCTTAATTTCATATTTATATATGGAAATACACAAAATATAAGTTAAAGGTATCTTATTTGCGTGTTGCTTCGTAGAAAAGCAAACTATCTGACAAAAACGAAGATGTTTAAATAATTTCTAAAAGAAATATGACAAATATATTGTAAAAGTAGCATATTTTCATATTTCCATAAGGAAAAATGCAGAATATGAGAGAAATACGCTTATTTTCATATTTCCATACAGAAATATTTAAATAGTGGTAAAAAAGCTTATTTTCATATTTCTGTATGGAAATACACAATATATAAGGTAAAGGTAGCTTATTTTCATTTTGCTATGCAGGAAAACAAAATATCTGACAAAACTGAAGACGTTTTAAAATATCTAATATAAACAATGACAAAGTTTTATGTAAAAGCAGCTTATTTTCATATTTCCATACAGAAATACGTAAAATGTGATAAACATGCTTAGTTTCATATTTCTATATAGAGATCGGCAAAATATAAAGTACAGGTAGCTTATTTCCATGTTTCTATGCAGAAAAACAAAATATCTGACAAAAATGAAAATTTAAAAAAAAATTCTAAAAAAATGACTAATTTTATGCGAAAGTAGCATATGTTCATACTTCTATGAATAAAAATGCTAAATATGAGAGAGAAAAGGTTATTTTCATATTTCCATACAGAAATTCGTAAAATGTGGTAAAAAAGCTTATTTTCATATTTCTATATGGAAATACACAAAATATAGGATCAAGGTAGCCCATTTTCATGAATCTATGTAGGAAAATAAATTATCTGACAAAACGGAAGACTTTTAACAAAATTTCTAAAATAAAAAATGACAAACTTTATGTAAATGTGACATATTTTTATGTTCTCAAAAAAGAAAATGCAAAATATGAGAGAAATAAGATTATTTTCATATTTCCATACAGAAATCCGTTAAATTTGATAAACATGCTTATTTTCATATTTCTATATGGAAATACACAAACTATAATGTAAAGTTAGCTAATTTTCATGTTTCTATGTAGAAAATCAAAATATCTGAAAAAAAGGAAGGTTTTTTTAAAAACTTTCTAGCATAAAAATTGACTAAGTTTATATAAAAGATGCATATTTTCATATTTCCATGAAGAAAAATGCAAAATATGAGAGAAAAAACTTATTTTCATATTTCCATACAGAAATACGTAAGATGTATCAAGAAAGCTTAATGTCATATTTCTATATAGAAATACACATAATACGAGGTACAGTTAGCTTATTGCCATGTTTCTATGTAGAAAAACAAAATATCTGAAAAAAATGCAATTTTTAAAAAAATTTTAATATAAAAAATAACAAATTCTATGTAAAAGTAGCATATTTTCATATTTACATGAAGATAAATGTTAAATATGATAATATAAAAGGTTATTTTCATATTTCCATACAGAAATACGGAAAATGTGGCAAAAATGCTTAATTTCATATTTATATATGGAAATACACAAAATATAAGTTAAAGGTATCTTATTTGCGTGTTGCTTCGTAGAAAAGCAAACTATCTGACAAAAACGAAGATGTTTAAATAATTTCTAAAAGAAATATGACAAATATATTGTAAAAGTAGCATATTTTCATATTTCCATAAGGAAAAATGCAGAATATGAGAGAAATACGCTTATTTTCATATTTCCATACAGAAATATTTAAATAGTGGTAAAAAAGCTTATTTTCATATTTCTGTATGGAAATACACAATATATAAGGTAAAGGTAGCTTATTTTCATTTTGCTATGCAGGAAAACAAAATATCTGACAAAACTGAAGACGTTTTAAAATATCTAATATAAACAATGACAAAGTTTTATGTAAAAGCAGCTTATTTTCATATTTCCATACAGAAATACGTAAAATGTGATAAACATGCTTAGTTTCATATTTCTATATAGAGATCGGCAAAATATAAAGTACAGGTAGCTTATTTCCATGTTTCTATGCAGAAAAACAAAATATCTGACAAAAATGAAAATTTAAAAAAAAATTCTAAAAAAATGACTAATTTTATGCGAAAGTAGCATATGTTCATACTTCTATGAATAAAAATGCTAAATATGAGAGAGAAAAGGTTATTTTCATATTTCCATACAGAAATTCGTAAAATGTGGTAAAAAAGCTTATTTTCATATTTCTATATGGAAATACACAAAATATAGGATCAAGGTAGCCCATTTTCATGAATCTATGTAGGAAAATAAATTATCTGACAAAACGGAAGACTTTTAACAAAATTTCTAAAATAAAAAATGACAAACTTTATGTAAATGTGACATATTTTTATGTTCTCAAAAAGAAAATGCAAAATATGAGAGAAATAAGATTATTTTCATATTTCCATACAGAAATCCGTTAAATTTGATAAACATGCTTATTTTCATATTTCTATATGGAAATACACAAACTATAATGTAAAGTTAGCTAATTTTCATGTTTCTATGTAGAAAATCAAAATATCTGAAAAAAAGGAAGGTTTTTTTAAAAACTTTCTAGCATAAAAATTGACTAAGTTTATATAAAAGATGCATATTTTCATATTTCCATGAAGAAAAATGCAAAATATGAGAGAAAAAACTTATTTTCATATTTCCATACAGAAATACGTAAGATGTATCAAGAAAGCTTAATGTCATATTTCTATATAGAAATACACATAATACGAGGTACAGTTAGCTTATTGCCATGTTTCTATGTAGAAAAACAAAATATCTGAAAAAAATGCAATTTTTAAAAAAATTTTAATATAAAAAATAACAAATTCTATGTAAAAGTAGCATATTTTCATATTTACATGAAGATAAATGTTAAATATGATAATATAAAAGGTTATTTTCATATTTCCATACAGAAATACGGAAAATGTGGCAAAAATGCTTAATTTCATATTTATATATGGAAATACACAAAATATAAGTTAAAGGTATCTTATTTGCGTGTTGCTTCGTAGAAAAGCAAACTATCTGACAAAAACGAAGATGTTTAAATAATTTCTAAAAGAAATATGACAAATATATTGTAAAAGTAGCATATTTTCATATTTCCATAAGGAAAAATGCAGAATATGAGAGAAATACGCTTATTTTCATATTTCCATACAGAAATATTTAAATAGTGGTAAAAAAGCTTATTTTCATATTTCTGTATGGAAATACACAATATATAAGGTAAAGGTAGCTTATTTTCATTTTGCTATGCAGGAAAACAAAATATCTGACAAAACTGAAGACGTTTTAAAATATCTAATATAAACAATGACAAAGTTTTATGTAAAAGCAGCTTATTTTCATATTTCCATACAGAAATACGTAAAATGTGATAAACATGCTTAGTTTCATATTTCTATATAGAGATCGGCAAAATATAAAGTACAGGTAGCTTATTTCCATGTTTCTATGCAGAAAAACAAAATATCTGACAAAAATGAAAATTTAAAAAAAAATTCTAAAAAAATGACTAATTTTATGCGAAAGTAGCATATGTTCATACTTCTATGAATAAAAATGCTAAATATGAGAGAGAAAAGGTTATTTTCATATTTCCATACAGAAATTCGTAAAATGTGGTAAAAAAGCTTATTTTCATATTTCTATATGGAAATACACAAAATATAGGATCAAGGTAGCCCATTTTCATGAATCTATGTAGGAAAATAAATTATCTGACAAAACGGAAGACTTTTAACAAAATTTCTAAAATAAAAAATGACAAACTTTATGTAAATGTGACATATTTTTATGTTCTCAAAAAGAAAATGCAAAATATGAGAGAAATAAGATTATTTTCATATTTCCATACAGAAATCCGTTAAATTTGATAAACATGCTTATTTTCATATTTCTATATGGAAATACACAAACTATAATGTAAAGTTAGCTAATTTTCATGTTTCTATGTAGAAAATCAAAATATCTGAAAAAAAGGAAGGTTTTTTTAAAAACTTTCTAGCATAAAAATTGACTAAGTTTATATAAAAGATGCATATTTTCATATTTCCATGAAGAAAAATGCAAAATATGAGAGAAAAAACTTATTTTCATATTTCCATACAGAAATACGTAAGATGTATCAAGAAAGCTTAATGTCATATTTCTATATAGAAATACACATAATACGAGGTACAGTTAGCTTATTGCCATGTTTCTATGTAGAAAAACAAAATATCTGAAAAAAATGCAATTTTTAAAAAAATTTTAATATAAAAAATAACAAATTCTATGTAAAAGTAGCATATTTTCATATTTACATGAAGATAAATGTTAAATATGATAATATAAAAGGTTATTTTCATATTTCCATACAGAAATACGGAAAATGTGGCAAAAATGCTTAATTTCATATTTATATATGGAAATACACAAAATATAAGTTAAAGGTATCTTATTTGCGTGTTGCTTCGTAGAAAAGCAAACTATCTGACAAAAACGAAGATGTTTAAATAATTTCTAAAAGAAATATGACAAATATATTGTAAAAGTAGCATATTTTCATATTTCCATAAGGAAAAATGCAGAATATGAGAGAAATACGCTTATTTTCATATTTCCATACAGAAATATTTAAATAGTGGTAAAAAAGCTTATTTTCATATTTCTGTATGGAAATACACAATATATAAGGTAAAGGTAGCTTATTTTCATTTTGCTATGCAGGAAAACAAAATATCTGACAAAACTGAAGACGTTTTAAAATATCTAATATAAACAATGACAAAGTTTTATGTAAAAGCAGCTTATTTTCATATTTCCATACAGAAATACGTAAAATGTGATAAACATGCTTAGTTTCATATTTCTATATAGAGATCGGCAAAATATAAAGTACAGGTAGCTTATTTCCATGTTTCTATGCAGAAAAACAAAATATCTGACAAAAATGAAAATTTAAAAAAAAATTCTAAAAAAATGACTAATTTTATGCGAAAGTAGCATATGTTCATACTTCTATGAATAAAAATGCTAAATATGAGAGAGAAAAGGTTATTTTCATATTTCCATACAGAAATTCGTAAAATGTGGTAAAAAACAATTTTTTTCATATTTCTATATGGAAATACACAAACTATAAGTTAAATATAAATTAAAGGTAGCTTATTTTCATTTTACTATGTAGAAAAGCAAAATATCTGACAAAAAATAAGATTTTCTAAAAATTTCTAAAAGTAAAAATGACAAATTATATGGAAAAGTAGCATATTTCATATTTCCATTGCGAAAAATGCAAACTATGAGAGAAAAATGTTCCATAAAGAAATACGTAAAATGCAGTTAAAACGGTTATGTTCATATCTCTAAATGGAAATACACAAAATATAATATAAAGTTAGCTTATTTTCATATTTCCATGTAAAAAAACAAAACAACTGACAAAAATGCTCTTTTTTTTTAAAAATTTTAATATATAAAATGACAAATGTTATGTAAAAGTAGCATATTTTCATATTTACACGAAGAAAAATGCAAAATATGTTAGAAAAAATGTTATTTTCATATTTCCATACAGAAATACGAAGAATGCGGCAAAATGCTTAATTTCATATTTCTATATGGCAATACACGAAAATATAAGTTAAAGGTATCTTATTTTCATGTTGCTATGTAGAAAAGCAAAATATCTGACAAAAACCAAGATGTTTAAATAATTTCTAAACAAATATGACAAATATATTGGAAAAGTAGCATAGTTTCATATTTCCATAAAGAAAAATGCAAAATATAAAGAAATAAGCTTATTTTCATATTTCCATACAGAAATACGTAAAATGTGGTAAAAAGTTTATTTTCATAGTTCTATATGGAAATATACAAAATATAAGATAAAGGTAGCCCATTTCCATGTTTGTATGTAGGAAAACAAAATATCTGACAAAACCGAAGACTTTTTAAAAATTTCTAAAATAAAATATGACAAAGTTTATGTAAAAGTAGCATATTTTTATATTACCATAAAGAAAAATGGAAAATATGAGAGAAAAAACTTATTTTCATATTTCCATACATAAACAAGGAAAAATGTGATAAACATGCTTATTTTCATATTTCTATAGGAAAATAGGCAAAATATTAAGTACAGGTAGCTTATTTCCATGTTTCTATGTAGAAAAACAAAATATCTGATAAAAATGAAAATTTTAAAAAAATTTCTGAAAAAAACAATTGACTAATTTTATGCGAAAGTAGCATATGTTCATATTTCTATGAAGAAAAATGCTAAATATGATAGAAAAAGCTTATTTTCATACTTCCATGCAGAAATTCCTAAAATGCGGTAAAAACTCTTATTTTCATATTTCTATATGGAAATGCACAAACTATAATGCAAAGTTAGCTTATTTTCATGTTTCCATGTAGAAAAAGAATATATCTGACAAAAGTTCAGCTTTTTTTAAATTTTCAAGATAAAAACATGGCAAATTCTATGTAAAATAGGATATTTTCATATTAACATGAAGAAAAATGCAAAATATGATAGAATTATCATACGTAAAATGTGGCAAACATGTTTAATTTCATATTTCTATATGGGAATACACAAAATATAAGTTAAAGGTATCTTATTTTCATGTTTCTATGTATAAAAACAAAATATCTGTCAAAATGAAGATTTTTTAAAATTTCTAAAAGAAAAATTAACAAATTTTATATGAATTAGCATATTTCCATAAAGAATATGCAAAATATGAGAGAAAAAAAGCTTATTTTCATAGTTCCATACAGAAAAACGTAAAATGTGGTAAACAAGATTATGTTCATATTTTCAAATGGAAATACACAAAATATAATGTAAAGGTAGTTTATTTACATGTTTCTATGTAAAAAAACAATATATCTGACAAAACTGAAGATGACTTTTTAATTTCTAATCTCAAAAATGACAAATTTGATGTAAAAGTTGAATATTACATATTTCTATAAAGAAAAATGCAAAAATGTAAAATATGACAGAAATAAGCTTGTTTTCATATTTCCATACAGAAATATTTCAAATCTGGTGAAAAAGCTTATTTTCATATTGCTATATGGAAATACACAAAATATAAGGTAAAGGTAGTTCAATATTCATGCTTCTATGTAGGAAAACAAAATATATGACAAAACTGAAGACTTTTTAAAAATTTCAATAAAAAATGACAAAGTTCATGGAAAAGTAACATATTTTTATATTTCCATAAAGAAAAAAGCAAAATGTGGTAAAAGAAACCTTATTTTCATATTTCTATATGGAAATACAGAAAATATAAGGTAAAGATAGCTTATTTTCACGTTTCTGAAAAAATGAAGATTGTTTCTATTTGTAAATAAAAAATGACAACTTTTATGTAAAAGTAGCATATTATCATATTCCATGAGAAAGAATGCAAAATATGAGAGAAATATGGAAAATATGAGAGGAGAAATCTTATTTTCATATTTCCATACAGAAATACAATAGGGTGAAAAAGTTTATTTTTATATATCTAAAGGAGAATACACAAAATATAAGATAAAGGTAGCTTAGTTTCATGTTACTATGTAGAAAAACAAACATTCTGACAAAAATTAAGATTTTTTAAAAATTTCTCAAATAAAAAATGACAAATTTGATGTAAAAGAAGCATATTTTCATATTTACATGAAGAAAAATGCAAAATATGAGAGAAAGAAGCTGATTTTCATATTTCCATCCAGAAATAAGTAAAACGTAGTAAAAAATCTTATATTCATATTTCTCACTGGTAATATACACAATATATAAATTAAACGTAGCTTATTCTCATGTTTCTATGTAGATAAAGAAATTATATGACAAAAATGAAGATTTTTTATGTCTAAATTAAAAATGACATATTTTGTATATATGAAGCATATTTTCATATTTCCATAAAAAATGCAAAATATGAGAGAAAAAAAGCGTATTTTCATATTTCCACAGAGAAATCCGTAAAATGTGGAAAACATTGTTATTTTCATATTTCTATATGGAAATACACAAAATATAATGTAAAGGTAGCTTATTTTCATGTTTCTATGTAGAAAAACAAAATATCTGACAAAAATGAAAATTTTATTGAAATTTTTGGAAAATAAGAAATGACAAATTATATGTAAAGGTAGCATATTTATATGAACGAAAAAGGCAAAATATGAGAGAATGCTTATTTCCATATTTCCATTTAGAAATAAATAAAATCTTGTAAAAAAGCTTATTTTCATATGTCTCTATAGAAATACACAAAATATCAGATAAAGGTAGTTTATTTTCATGTTTCTATGTAAAAAAATACCTGAAAAAAATAATTAAAAAAAAAATTTCTAAAACAAAAAATGACAAATTTTATGTAAAAATATCATATTTTTATATTTCCATAAAGAAAAATGCAAAATATGAGAGATATAAAGCATATTTTTATGTTTCCATACAGAAAAACGAAAATGTGTTAAAAAAGCTGATTTCATATTTCTATATGGAAATACACAATATATAAGGTAAAGGTAGCTTATTTTCATGTTTCTATGGAGATAAAGAAAATATCTGACTAAATTGAAAATTTTTTAAACATTTATAAAACAAAAAAATGACAAATTTTATGTAACAGCAGAATATTTTCATCTTTCCATAAAGAAAAATGCGAAATATTAGAGAAAAAAAAGCTTATTTTCATATTTCCATACAGAAACACGTCAAATGTGGTAAAAAATATCTTTAAAAAAATGACATAATTTGTGTAAAATAGCATATTTTCATATTTCCATGAAAAAATGCAAAATATGATAGAAACAAGCTTATTTTCATGTTTCCATTTAGAAACATGTAAAATGTGGTAAAAAAGGAAATACACAAAATATAAAGTAAAGGTAGCTTCTTTTCATGTTTCTATGTAGAAAAACAAAATATCTGAAAAAATGTAGTTTTTTTAAATTTCTAAAATAAAAAATGACAGTTTTTATGTAAAAGTAGCATATTTTCATATTTCCATACAGAAATATGTAAAATGTGTTAAAAAAGCTTATTTTCGTATTTCTATATGGAAATGCACAACATATAAGGGAAAGGTAGCTTATTATCATGTTTCTATGCAGAAAAAGGAATTGTGTGACAAAAATGAAGATTTGTTTAATTTCTAAAATAAAAAAAATGACATATTTTTTGTAAAAGTAGCATATTTTAATATTTCTATAAAGATATGCAAAATATGAGAGAAAAATCTTATTTTCATATTTCCATACAGAAATACGTCGAATGCAGGAAACAAGCTTATTTTCATATTTCTATATGTAAATAGACAACATAGAATTTAAAGATAGCTTATCTTCATATTTCCCTGTAGAAAAACAAAATATCTGACAAAAATAAACATTTTTTTAAATTTCAAAATAAAAAAATGACAAAGTTTATGTAAAAGCACTATATATTAATATGTCTATAAATAATAATGCAAAATTTGAGAGGAAAAATGCTTATTTTCATATTTCCATACAGGAATACGTAAAATGTTGTAAAAAGCTTATTTCCATATTTCTATATGGAAATACACAAAATATAAGGTAAAGGTAGCTTATTTTCATATTTCTATGTAGAAAAACAAAATATCTGACAAAAATGAACATTTTTTTAAAAATTTCCACAATAAAAAATGACAAATTCTGCGTAAAAGTAGCACATTTTGATATTACCATAAAGAAAAATGCAAAATATGAGAGAAAAAAGCTTATGTTCATATTAACATACAGAAACACGTAAAATGTGTTAAATAGCTTATTTTCATATTTCTAAATGGAAAAAGACAAATATAAGGTAAAGGTAACTTATTTTCATGTTTCTATGTGGAAAAACAAAATATCTGATAAAAATGAAGATCTTTGTAAATTTCTAAAATAAAAAATTACATATTTTGCCTAAATGTTCATATTTCCATAAAGTAAAATTGTTGGGGAGTCACCCCTATTTACACAGTCTATGGACTCTTCCATATTATACAAATAATCATGCCTACAGCGTTGGAGGTGGTTGAGTTGTTAGCCAGAGCACATGAACCCCGCTCGTTGGCCAGCAAGAAATATAGACTTATTACCGGACTCACTTCTTCGTATATATTTGACTTCCACTAACAAGTATTCCAGAATCTACTAACCATGTACAGGTTGTATATCTTTTGTTCAATACACTTAGCATTTTTCCTCTCATATCTTTTTTGTGTTATTATTATATTGTTTTCTAAACAAGAAACCACAACATAAATATGCTTCTTTTTGCAAATTTATATTTTTTTTATTTAGAAATAAGAAAATATAGAACTTTTTCACTTATTTAAGATTTTCATTTACACACTTTTATTCTTTTTTAATTTGTAAATGTGAAATATCTTTTTCTTACATGATATTTCTCAGAAATATATAAAATGCCACATTTTATACAAGTTTTGTCTTTTTATTCAAAAAAGGAAAATATGATCCTTTTTTTACTCATTTATAGTTTTATATTTAGTAATATGAAAATGCATCATTTTTTCATAAATTTATGTTTTTCATTCTGGAATATAAAACATGCATTTTTTCATTTATTTATGTTTTCTTATTAAGAAATATGAAGAGATTCACCTGTATGATATTTTTTATTACCATGAAAATATGACATGCTTTATATACATTATTTACATTTGGACTTTTTATTTTGAAATATAAAAATGTTTCAGTTCTAAATTTTGACTTTTTTGATTTAGAAATATGAATATATGTTTCTTTGTATACTCATTTAGGCTTTTTTTTCATAAGCACGAAAATATTATATTTATCATGTACATTTATGCTTTTTATTTAGAACAATGAGAATATGCATATTTTCTGACACATTTGTCTACTTCTATTAACAAATATGTAAATATGCTACTTTTTACACATTTATTTTTTTCAATTCAGAAATAAAACCTCTGTCTTTTTATACACATTTATTCTTTTTAGAAATACTTTACACACTTTTTTATCAAAAATATGAAAATATCCTTTCTTTTTAAAGTTTGGCTGCATTACTTACAAAACATGCTTCTCTTTTCCAGATTTCTTTTTCAGAAATATGAAAAAATATCATGTTTTATATATTTTGTTTTTTTTAAATATGCAAATATGCTTCTTTTTACACATTTGTTTTGTATATATAAATACTTTTTCACAATGATATTTTGTTTAAAAATAAGAAAATATGCTACATTTTTATGCATATTTATAATTCTTTAGAAACATGGAAAGATTCCATATTTTATATATATTTTGTGTTTTTTTAAGTATGAAAATATTAGTCTTTTTACAAATTTATGCTTTTTATTCATAAATATGAAAAATGCTTCCTTTTTAACACATTAATTTTTATTAAGAGATATGAAAACATATTTATGAATTTTTATGAAGAAATATATACATACATTACTTTTATGCAAATTTATGCTTTTTTATTAAAATCATAAACATATGTCATGTTTCATACATATTTTATCAATGTTATTTCAAAATATGAAAATATCCATTTTCTTACACCCTTATTTTTATTAAAATTATGAAAATATGCTTTTTTCTTCAAAACTTTGACTATATTTTGATAATATAAAATTGCATCTTTTTTGCACATTTGTTTTTAAACGTATGAGGAAATGCCATGCTTTACATATAGTTTAACGTTTTATTTTGAAATATTCAACTCTAGTTCATTTAACATATTTACTTTTATTCAGAAATATGAATATATGCTCTTTTTGCACATTTACACCTTTGATTTGTAAATATGAAAATATACTCCCTTTTATGCACATTTAAACTTTCTTTGTGCAGAAATATGAAAATATTCTTCTTTTTATGTGCATTTATGATTATTTATTTAGAATTATTAAATTATTCTCCTTCTTATAGTCATTTATACACTTAAACTTGCAAATACGAAAATATACTTCTTTTAATACAAATTTTTAATTATATTTATAAATATGAAAATATGCCATATTCATACAAATTTACACTTATATATTCAGAAATATGAAATATCCTTCTGTTATGGTTATTTAGGCTATTTCATTTTGGAATATGAAAATATTCTACGTTTTTTATACATTTAATCTTTTTTAAAATATACTTCTCTTTTTACACATATAAGGTCTTTTATTAAGAAATTCAATAACATGGTTTTTCTATGTATTTATTAATTTTTATTAAGAATTATTAAATTACATAACTTTTTTGCAAAATTAAGCTTTTATATTTAGAAATATAAAAAATATAAATATCTTTATTTAAATTTTGACTTTTTATTTTGAAATATGAAAATATGCATCTTTTTATGGTGTTTTGTTTATAAACATGAAAATATGATATTTCTCATGTACATTTATGCTTTTCATTTAAAAATATGAGAATATGCATCTTTTATGACACATTTGTCCTCTTCTTTTAACAAATAAGAGAATATGCTACAATTTTATAAATTTATTCATTTTTAATTTAGAAATAAATAAACATACATGTTTTCATGCACATTCATGCTTTTATAGAAAAATTTTAGACTCTTACTCATTTTATTAAAAATATGAAAATATCCTTACAAAAAAATCCGTAAAAAAGTCAAACTTTAAAAAAGTTTGGCTTTTTTACTTACAAAACATGCTTCTCTTATACTGATTTCTTTTTTGGAAAAAATATCATGTTTCATATATATATATATATATATATATATATATATATATATATATATATATTTTATTTAGAAATATGCAAATATGTTTATTTTTACACATTTATTTTTTATTTATAAATATGAAAAGATGATCATTTTTTTACATTTTTTAGAAATAAGAAAGTATGTTATAATTTTTTAGAAATATGAAAATGCCATATTTTATAAACATTTTGTCTTTTTTATTTTGAAATATGAAAATATGATTATTCTTTTTACAAATTTAAGCTTTTTATTTTGAATATGAAAAAAGCTTCTTTTTAACACATTTAATTTTTTTATCAATAAATATGAAGACACATTTCTTCTTTTACCTATTTGATATGGACCCGGTATGTGACCATAAAATAATAAGTCAAGGTGGTAGGTTCAAGAACATATATTACGTCAAGAAGCAATACAAACAAATACAAAGAGATATTAAAAGATATAAAGAGGAAAGTAATAATAGCTTGCGCTGAACTGAAGTCGTACTGGGAACCAGAGTCTCTGTCGCCCTTGCTCACGCCACACGAGAGTCCTCACAAGAGTCTCTCTCACTCCTGCACACATCCTCGAGATTAATTAACTCTCGGTTAATATAGGCAAAGAAGAGTTCATTATTAAGTGGGCAACTCACCCACAACACCCCACTTCCAAGAGCCTTTTTCCCGAAAAGCTGTTTTAATAATTTGTTCATTTAGGGTCGACGATCAAAGGATCTGTATACTTCCCTTTCCTGTTAGATCGCCTTCTTTCAGGTGAAGCCTGGGGTGCCTCGAGATCAAAATTCTCGAATATGATATGTATTGGCTCTTCATTTGATGGTGGTGAATCATTTATGTCAGTTGTCCGATATTTTCTTATTTGATTTTGGTGGTGCTTATGTATATTCTTCGGAATTTGTATCATGTAGACTAGGTCTCCCACTCTGTTTTTAGTGCCCACTTCCCAAAACGTCATATTATTTTTGTATACTTTAAAAAGTACCTTTTCGCCACAAGAGTAACGTTTTCTAGGAAGTGTGATTGTCTTTTTGAATTTAGCTTTTATTTTAGTGCATTTCCCTAAGCCGCCTGAAAACACTTCCGGGAATTTGTCCTTTAGTTCCAGTTTCAGTTCTTCAATTTTGTACGTTGTAGCTTCTATTTTTCGACAAAACATACCCATTGGACAGTCCCACAAATTGAACTTTTCGATCCAATCTGTACCGAACAACTTTTCAGTATTTTTCATCACATATGCTCTCAACGTTTTAGTTGTTCCGTTTAAAGTTACTGTAAGAAATACTTCTTCTAAAATGTTTAGTTTTTCACCTGTCACGTGCCGTTTCGTTAGTTCTCAATAATGTTGGCTTTTTTTTAGTCGCCTCCACGTATGCAAATTTATGATAGTCAAATCAGATCCACTGTCCAACTGGAATTTATCTCTTGGTACTTGAAATCCACGTTCGACCGTTGATGTTCGCAATTTCTGTATTTGCTTGTTGATATGTGGCGATAGTGGTCAAAGTGAAAAGGTTTTCTTTTCTTGCGTGAATTCCTATATCTTTGTCTCTCGTTGATTTGGTGACTGACTTGAAAAAAACGTATTTTTCCTGTCTGCGTGAATTGTTCGAATCTTCGTCGCCAGTTGATATGGACCCGGTATGGGACCATAAAATAAGTCAAGAAGGTGGTAGGTTCAAGAACATATATTACGTCAAGAAGAAATACAAACAAATACAAAGAGATATTAAGAGATATAAAGAGGAAAGTAATAATAGCTTGCGTTGAACTGAAGTCGTACTGGAAACCAGAGTCTGTCGCCCTTGTTCCACACAAGAGTCTTCACGAGAGTCTCTCTCACTCCTGCACACGTCTTCGAGAGTAATTAACTCTCGGTTAATATAGGAAAAGAAGAGTCCATTATTAAGTGGGTAACTCCCCCACAACACGATTTATGAAATTTTATGAAGAAATAAAAACTTATACTATTTTTCATACACACTGATGCTTTTTTATTAGAATCATAAATATATGTATATATATATATATATATATATATATATATATATATATATATATAAAAATATGAAAATGTACTTTTTTAAAAATTGTCCTTTTGTTTGGGATATAGTCAACTGTATTTAATTTTACATGTTTACTTTTATTTAGAAATATAAAAATATGCTTTCTATTTATTTATATGAAAATATATTCCATTTTATGTACATTTGAATTTTCTTTATGCAGGAATATGAAAATATTTTTCTTTTATGTGCATTTGTGTTTTTATTTAGAATTATTAAATTATACTCCTTTTTTAACATATATTGTGCTTTTATATTTGCAAATATGAAAATTTATTTCTTTAAATACAAATGTATGATTATATTTATAAATATGAAAGTATGCTTCTTTTCATACAAATTTACACTTATATATTTAGAAATATGTAAATATGCTTCTGTTAGAGTTATTTAGACTTTTTCACTTTTGAATATGAAAATATTCTACTTTTTTGATGCATTTCCTTTTTTGAAAATATGCTTCCCTTTTTACAAATATGAGCACTTTTATTAAGAAATTTGAAAACATGTTTTTTATGCATTTATTTATTTGTATTAAGAAATATTAAAATATGTATATTTTTGAACACGTACGCTTTTAGATTGAGAAATATAAAAGATATAAATATCTTTTATTTATATTTTGACTTTCTATTTTGAAATATAAAAATAGTTTCATTTTAAGAGTTGGACTTTTTTATTTAGAAATATGATAATTCTCATGTACATTTTATGCTTTCTATTTAGAAATATGAGAATATGCATCTTTTCTGAAAAACTTGTACTCTTCTCTTAACAAATATGAAAATGAGTTAGCAAAAATGAAAATATGCTACATATTTATGCTTTTATCTTTTGTAACTTAGAAATAAGCAAACATCTATCATTTTATATGCATTCATGCTTTTTTAGAAATATTTTACACAAATACTCTTTTTATCAAAAATATGAAAATATCCTTTCTTTTTAATGTTTGGCTTTTTAAAATTTACAAATTATGCATCTACTTTACTGATTTCTCTTAGAAATGCAAAAATATTGTTTTATATATATTTTGGCTTTTAATTCAAAAATATGCAGATATGCTTATTTTTAAGATTCATTTTTTTATTTATAAATGTGAAAATATGATCATGTTTTGCACAATGACATTTTGTGTAGAAAAAAGAATGTATGCTACGTTTTTATGCATATTTATAAGTTTTTAGAAATATGGAAAAATTTCATATTTTATATGCATTTGGTCTTTTTTATTTTGAAATATAAAAATTTTAAAATTCTTTTTACAAATATCTGCATTTTATTTATAAATATGAAAATGATTAATTTTTCACCCACTTAAAATCTTTTATTAAGTAATATGTAAACATGTTTCTTCTTTTAACATATTTAAGAATTTTTATGAAGAAATATGAACATATACTAATTTTTATACACATTTATGCTTTTTTGTTAGGATGATGAACATGTATAATATTTCACATATATTTTACCAATTTCATATTGAAATATAAAAATATCCCTTTTTTCAACACTTATTGTTTTTATTGGAAATATAAAAAATTCCTTTTTTATAATTTTGTCTTTATATGTAGAAAAGATGAAAATATGCTTCTTTTTTATCCATTTGTTTTTAAAAATATGAAAAAGAAAAATGCTTTACATATATTGTGAAATATTTAACTGTAGTTCATTTTACATGTTTATTTTTATTTAGAAATATGAAATATGCTATTTTTGACAAGTATCCTCTTTAGAAATTAAAAATATGCTTCATTTTAAGGAAATTTATGTTTTTTATTTAGAATTATTAATTTATTTTTCTTTTTATACACATTTATGCTTTCATATTTGCAAATGTGAAAATATACTTCCTTTAATACAAATTTATGAACATATTTATAAATACGAAAATATGCTTTTTTATACAATTGTTTTAGGATATTTATAAATATGAAAATGTATGAATTATAAATATAAAAATTATGAATATATTTATAATTATTATATGTTTGTTTCATACAAATGTACATCTATATATTCAGGAATACGAAAATATGCCTATGTTATAGTTATTTACGTTTTTTCTTTGTGGAATATGAAAATATTCTACATTTCTGAAACATTTTCTTTTTTGAAAATTTGCTTCTCTTTTTACACATACAAGCTCTTAAGAAATTTGAAAACATGTTTTTTCATGCAATTATTAATATTTATTAAGAATTATTAATATATGTGTCTTTTTTACTCAATTAAGCTTTTACATTTAGAAATATAAAAGATATAAGTTTCTTCTATTTATATTTTAACTTTTTATTTTGAAATTTATACGTTCCAGTTTAAAATTTTGACTTTTTAATGTAGAAATATGAAGATAAGCTTCTTTTATATACACTTACGTTGTTTTGTTTATCAACTTGAAAATATGATATTTCTCATGTACATATATGTTTTTCATTTAGAAATATGAGAATACGCATCTTTTCTGACACATTTGTACTTTTCTATTTACAAATAAAAAATATGCTACTTTTTTTTACACATGTATTATTTTAGTGTAGAAATAAGAAAACATCTATCTTTTTATACGCTTCAAACTTTTTTACAAATACTTTACATACTTTTTTTTATTGAAAATATGAAAATATCCTTTCTTTTTAAAGTTTGGCTTTTTACTTACAAGACATGATACCTTTTTTACTAATTTTTTTTTATAAATATGAAAAAATATCAGGTTTATGTATATTTTGCCTTTTTATTTCGAAATATGCAAATATGCTTTCTTTTACATTTATTTTATTTATAAACATGAAAATATGATCATTTTTTTGCATTTACACTTTTATAGAAATTAAGTAAGCATGCTAAATTTTTGTGCATATTTACAATTTTTAGAAATATGGAAAATTCCATATTTTATACATATTTTGTCTGTTTTAGTTTGAAATATGAAAATATAATTCTTTTATAAATTCATGATTTTATTTATAAATATGAAAAATGCATAGTTTTAAAACATTTAATCATTTTTTGAAGAAATTTGAAAACACGTTTCTTCTTTCACATATTTAAGAATTGTTGTGAAGAAGATGAACATATTCATTTATACATAAACTATTACGCTTTTTATTTATGAATGTGAAAATAAGTCTCATTTTATGCACATTTTGACTTTCTTTATGCAGAAATATGAAATATACTTCCTTTTATGTGCATGTATGTTTTTGTTTCGAATTATTAAATTATTCTCTTTTTTGTACACATTTATGCTTTTATGTTTGTAAATGTGAAAATATACTTTTTTTAATACAAATTTATGTTTATACTTATAAATAAAAAACATGCTTCTTTTCTTACAAATATGCATTTATATATTTGGAAATATGAAAATATGCTTCTGTTATAGTTATTTAGGCTTTTTTATTTTTGGAATATGAAAATATTCTACGAGTTCTGATGCATTTCCTTTTTTGAAAATATGAAAGTATGTGCCCTTCCTACCAACAAACCTTAATATGAAAAAAAAACAAAAAAAAAAACATAAATTCTGAACCAATTAAACTCAAATCACCAAAACCTTTTAACATTTATTTTACTAACATCCGGGGCATTCGTACTAACTTTTGTAGTGTAGAAGCTTTTCTCCACGAAAAGTCCCCTGACATCCTGTGAGATAAACCCATCATTTCCCTCCTTTGGATTCTTGATCCCTGGCTATCTTCCCCTCTTAAGGAAGGATTCCACTGTCCATATGCATGGGCTGGGGGTCTACGTTAGTGAACATCTCCCTGTAGCTAGGGTGACATCACTCGAATCCCCTGTTTACCAAAATGTATGTCTCCGTCTGTCACTTCTCTGTTCGGTTAGCTACCTTTTCTTCCTCTACCGTTCCCCCTCCTCTCCTGACTGCTCCTTTCTAGACAGTATTTCTGACAATATGGATAAGGCTTCTCCCCCCACCCATTCGCTCACACATTTGTACTCGGAGATTTTAATGCCCATTATGCCGAGTGGCTTAAAGACTTTGTTACTGATTCAGCTAGCATCCACACCATGAACTTTGCCATTTCCCAATCCCTTACGCAAGTAGTGGACTTTCCCACACGCTTTCCCAGCATCTCCTCTGAACACGCTTCTCTACTAGATCTATGCACCTGACTCCTGCCAAGTCTCGCAGCTTTGCCCTCTCGGCAACTCCGATCATGCTGTTGTCTCTCTTAATATTTCTCACTACTCTCACTCACCCACCCAGAAGCCTCCTACCTATAGAACCTCCTACTGCTACCAAAGAGCTGACTGGGACGTGTTTCGCGATTTCCTATGCGACGTCCCTTGGGGAAAAGTGTTCGATTTCCCAGTTGATGACTATGCCTCTAAGATTTCTTCCTGGGTGAAAGCTGGGATTGATGCCTTCATACCTACCAGGAAGATTCGTTTCAAATCTCATTTCTCCCCTTGGTTCTCTCCTGTCTGTTCCGCCGCTACAGGAACCACTATTTCCGACTACTTCGGAGACATGGATCTGACCAAAATAGGCGCCTTTTCCCGTCTGCTCGTAATGAGTGCAAGAGGATCCTGAATGTTGTCAAGCGGTTGTTTGCTGAGAAAATGAGACATCGCATAGTTGACCGCAAGTTCGGCTCCAAGGACTATTGGCGGTTATGCAAACGGGTGCTGAACAACAGCAAATCCTCTATCCCTCTGTTAATCAATGAATTTGATTATTGATTGAGCACAGAATCAGCGGACAAGGCAGAGTGCTTTGCTCGCAGATTCTCATTCAACTCCACATTTGGAGTACCTTCAACCGACTTCCCTATTAGAACTGAGGCTAAACTGAACGATGTATACATTGCCCCGACAGTAGTATCTCGAGTAATATCAAAACTTGACCCCTATAAGGTGAGCGGTGGTGATGGAATGCCGGTGACTGTCCTTAAGAAATGTGCCCCCTGAACTCTCCTCTGTCCTCTCTAAACTCTATAATTACTGCCTTTCCGCTTCCTGTATCCTTCATGCTAGAAGTCCTCGGACTCTTCTAACTATCGACCTATCAGTCTTCCACCAATTTTCGGGAAAGTATTTGAGGCCATTATTAATGCTGAAATAGTACATCTTACTGCCCATAAATTATTCTCTGACAGGCAGTATGGCTTTTGCTTCGCCATGTCCACGGCAGACATGCTAACGACCTGAGTACATGTTCCAGGTCCTTGAGAAGTTCAGCGAGGCTCGTACTGTTGCTCTGGACATCTCCAAGGCCTTTTACAGAGTGTGGCACGCTGGCCTTCTATGCAAGCTACGGGGTTACGGTATTACCGGACGCTTGCTTGATCTGATCCAATCTTTTCTATATAACCGCATAATGAAGGTCGTCTTGAATAGACATGCCTCCACATCCTACTGTACAAACGCTGGTGTCCCTCAGGGCTCTATCCTAGGCCCGACGCTCTTCCTTATTTTCATAAATGATCTCTCAGACGAGATCAAGTGCCAAGTAGGCATCTACGCAGATGACACCACAATTTACTCCTGCATCAATAAGAAATCCGGCGTGGCGGACAAACATAACCTCAATGCTGATCTTGAGAGGGATTTACATTTTGAATTATATTGTAGTTTCTATCTACAAAATCATATTTCAAACAGATTACAAGAAAATTTACAGAAAGATTGGAAAAGAAGTTACAAGAGAAAGATATAGAAAAGGCCACCATTTAGTGAAGAAGTGTAAAATTTCTGGGAGAATATTTGGAATATGCTAATGCAGAGTGGATCAAAATAGAGCAAGAAAGAATGAAGGATACAACTGCAGAAGAATAGAAAAATATAACCTAGAATAATGTGAGGCAAGCACTAACAAAATTCCCAAAACAAAAATCACCAGGAAGTGACTTTTGGCTTTGTCATTTTTCATAAATCCATAAAATTTTGTGTAACCTTTGTCAGTCTTAATGAAAAAATCCCAATAAAATTGCAGGATGGATCACTGATGGTATCATATATCTCCCATTAAAAACATGTGAAACAGATAATCCCCGAAGTTATAGGCCAATAACATAAATAATACCTACCAAATATAAATAATAAAATAATAAAATCTACCCACCACATATAAATTAATCATGTCTTTATTGACTGACTGTACTTACACTTTACAAAATGAAAAAGAGCAGAAAGGATGCCAAGGAGATTCATATGGTTGCAACTATTGATCAATGAAGTGATACTAGAAAAGTGCAAAAAAAAAAGGTAAAAATTTCAGCACAGTTTGGTTTGGTTTGTTTGTTTTACCAGCAGATCAACTATCTTGATTCTTATTGGATAATATTTTAGAAAGTTTTAAGTTTATAATACATGAAGTATGGTTGAAGTGAAGTTGTCTGGGTTAAAGTTTGGTGTATGATTTAGTTTTCCTCAAGTATGTCAAAATGGTTTTTACATTTACACTTTTGAAAATTTCTTTACAGCTATTTACCTCATAAAGTTATTTGCGGATAGAGGCAAATTTGGCATTGTCTAACATAAAATATTTTACTGTGTATGTATACTATGAATTTAGATAGATCCTCTTTTTTTAGAAGAAATGAATGTGTCATGTCGGTATCACCAATTTTAATTATCTTCAGAAAAGCCTGGTATTATGCTGTCTTATCCCAAGTGTAGATTTGTTTTTGTGAAATTTATTATTTGGGTGTGTATTCCATAACTCTTGCCACCTATTTATTTATTTAGATATATGTGTCAATAGATGTTTTGAAAACTGTGCAAGAGACTTTTGTTCTTGATATATCTATTTCTAGTGACTCTTTAGCTGCCTATCTACCTTTCCATTTCCCTAGATGCCTATATGGCTAGGAATCCCACAGAAGTGTTTTAAGTATATTGATTTTATTTAAAATTTAGGTTATTAGAATATTGGTCAGATTTGTATATTTCAATAATGTAAGTACAGATAGGGAGACTGAAAATATAATGAAACTGTCTGACACATAATCTGTGATTATATCCAAGGCCAAAGCTTCTGCCCTAAAAATTGAGGACTTTTGAGGTAGGCACTTTTGAAATATTATTTCATTGAGTATAGTACATTTAAGAGTTTTTAAAAGAATAGTTTCATGTATTAAAGTGGAATTTATTTTGAATTCATTGGTATTGTTTTATATGTGGATGACAAGGAGTTTAATGACAGTCTCCTTTAAATTACATAATTATTTATATTGATGTTTGAGAACACAGTTGCATGCTGAATTGCTTGGGCATGATAAATTATTTAACGTAATATTCTAATACTAGCTGATGTTATTTTAATGCCAAAGCTGGTTTGTGTGATTCAGTGTAGATGCTTTCTTTTGGGGATATACTGTAGGCTAATTGAACAACCCTGCTGATGGATGGTATTAAGTTCTTTCACATATGATTTTCTTGTTACACCATAGATAAAACATACCATTCAGATCTAACCAACAGTAGATATAGTTTCAGCTCTCAAGTGTGATGATTGATTAGTTGTATTACTTTATTGCAGAGGTATTTTATGTGTGGTATGAAGGATAATTTCTTGTTGAATATTATTCCTCATATTTGTCTATACATCTGAGATGAGGTAGTATTTCACTATTTACATTATTTGAAATATTGTTCAAATCTTTGCTGCCATGGTTATGAAATTTCGGCTGTTGTATGCTCCAGCCTTCTTCAGGTGCTAGGAATTTTGAATCAAACCCTTTATTATGACTACTGCGTTATATTTTTCTCATTCCATGTGCAAAGTCACTTGTGGTAGCTTTGAGTTATCTCCCTTTAACTGAAATCACTAAATTATTTTGTCACCGCTACTGTAGCCTGGTATTGAATACACATCACTCAAGTCACTGGGACAAACCAACATCTACATCCACTGGGCCATGTGTCCTCAGAATCTGAATTTCTGGTATTTATAAACCTAATTTCTCAGTAACCATTTTTTTTTTACCAGTGTTCATATTGTAATCTTTTAATGCTAATAATCTTCTCTAACATTTTTATTACCAGAGCTCATATTGCAATCTTTGACACTAAGGATTTTCTGTAGCACTCTATATTACTGGTTCCATATTGTATTCATTTCTATGTTTGGTTGGCTTAGGAGATTTTTGTATCCTAGCATTACTTAAATTTACATAGTTTCCAGTGGCATTCTCTATTTGTTATTTCAACTTCATCCCATATTATTCCTAGGTATTCTAGAAATCAAGTGAGCCTATAATTATTAATTAACAGTTTTGCTTAACCAACTCGTAAGTGCAAGCAGATGATAGTTTCCAGGTTTTGAGAATAGAATTATGGTGGCTTGTTTCTCGAAAATGGGAATATTATCACTGACTCATATGTTATTTAAAATTTGAGTAGGTATTTCAGGGAATTTTTTTTATCGTTTCACCCCAAGCAAGGCATTCCACTGCCACTATTGTTCAGGGGCTTACATAGGGGAAAGTGGTGAGAAAGAGTAGTTAGTTATAGGAAATGTCGGAAGGAGGGTGATAGATGGGTAAGGATGTAGATGGGAAGAGTGCTTGAGAGAATGGATGCGAGTTAGTGTGTTACATTTAAACTCCTGGAGATTGTAGCTGTCGGAGAAGCAAGTATGTGGAAGGTAATTCCACAGGCGGGAAGTGCGAAAAAAGAAGCTGTTGGAGTATAAATTGCAGTTACATTTTATTGGTTTCACTGTAAAAGGGTGGGACCTAGTTGCTAATCTCGTGCAAATTCGTACCTAGGGGGCACCAGTGATCTAAGTTCATCGGAGCAGAAGCCGTAAAAGTATTTATAGAAGAGGCACAGGGAAGCCACGTAACTCCGGTGAGAGAGTGACTGCATCCGGTCTGCCAAGTCGGTATCGATCACATTACAGATTTTCCGTCATATTTTGTCAAGAACCCCGAGGAGAATAGCAGGGGCACCCGACCAGATGTGGAAGCAGTATTCAATATACGGTCGGATGGTAGATTTATATATGTGCAGGATAGATTCTGACGGAAAAATCTTCCGGGCCCTGCACAGAGAACCGATTTTATAGCAGTGGATTTAGCAATGGATTCGATATAGTCATTCCACTTGAGGTCCGCTGAGATTGTGAGGTCAAGAAGGCGTAGTGTTTTATTCTCTGGGAGGCAAGCCTGTTCCATGCTAATGGGAGGTAGGTGCGATTTTCTATGATGGTTAATTGATAGCGGCTTCGTTTTGGAATCATTAGAATTTATGAGACATTTCTTACCTCAGTCCACTACGGATTGAAGGTCCTTTTCAAGCTCGGCAGTAAGGTACGCTTTGTTGCCCACACCAGATTTTTGATCGAGGCGAGAGTAAACTGAGGTGTCATCGGCGTACATGCCTATTTGGGATCTTATGGCATCGGGGAGATCATTAATGTAGATCAGAAAGAGCGTAGGAACTAGGATAGAGCCTCGAGGGAAACCCGCATGTCTGTCTATTACCACCTTCAATGTGCGGTTAGAGAGGAAAGACTGGATTAGGTCAAACAAATGTCGTTATACCATAGCTCCGCAGTTTGCGTAAAAGACCAGCGTGCCAGACTCTGTCGAACGCTTTAGAGATATCCAAGGCAACGGTTCGGGCTTCGCCATTCTTGTAGAGAGCCTAGTATATATACTCGGTGTTGGTCGTTAGCATATCAGCAGTAGATCAGGTGAAGCAGAAACCATACTGTTTGTCCGAGAGAAGCCTGTGGGCTGCTGAACCACCTCGGCGTTGATAACGGCTTCGAACACTTTGCCAAAGATCGGAAGAAGGCTGATAGGGCGGTAATTCTCCAGTGTTCTTAAATATAGGAACTACAGAGGAAGACTTCCAACAGGCAGGAAAGCAGGAAGCAGATAGGCAGAAGTTGTAGAGTTAGAAAGGACAGAGGAAAGTTCAGGGGCACATTTGTTCAAGACTATGATTGGGATTCCTTCCCATCTGCTCGCTTTGTGAGGTTCAAGTTTTGAGATTATGTTAGAAACCAGCGAGGGTGTAATGTGGACGTCATTCAGTTGAGCCTCAGTTCTAGGTGGGAAGTTGGGTGTAGAAACTACAGGCGAATCCGTCTATGCGCGATATGGCACAACAGGAACCCCGATATTATTCAACTATTGATCAGAGCAGCCTCTCAAGACGATACGCAAGAGTTTGTGCTTCTAACTACCAGTTGGAAGCAGCAACCAGGAAACTGCCAACCCGGTACCCTTAGAATGAAGAGACGTTGCCACCATACTCAATAACTGCAAAGAGCTTCCAGCTGAACTAACACTAAGACTAAAGGAAAAGGGAGATAAAAAGGGAACCCCTTCCTGAACAAGAAACAAGGCGATCGCCTCTACTCCTGTTCAAAAGAAGGGAGAGGAGTGTGAGTGTAGGTAGTATCTACTCCAATTAAAAAAAAGTAAATAAAAAAATAAGCAAAAAAAGTAACAAAAAGAAAAACAAAAAAAAAAAAAGAGAAAAAAAGACCGATTAGACCTACCTAGCATGCAGAAAACACTGAAAAAGTTGAGTGGAAATTTCGGTAAACAATATCGCCAAAATAATTCAACTCTGTTTTTTCTCAGATATTGTAGGCGAGTTAACTGCCTGTTAAGTAGACTAGAACGGAGAGAGAGGGAGAGAGAGAGAGAGAGAGAGAGAGAGAGAGAGAGAGAGAGAGAGACTACGGAGCATGCGTCAAAGAGTCAGGTTGAGGGTGGGGGGTTAAATGACTGATAATCAGGGAGCTGCTACAGAAATTCATACTGAATATCCTCTGGGGTAACTGCTGAGTTGGGATTTTTTTTAATAGATTCTAATAATCCAGATCCAGAGTTTTCCAACACAACTGTGAAGTTATCACAACCACATGTGTCATAATGTACTTTCCAGTTATAGGTGCTGCATTATGTTGCATTCACTTATGCACAAATGCTCTTAAGAAACGTATTAATCCATCTCTTTTCCCAGTTATGGATTGAATAGCAGGACAGATTGGGTTCTATAGCTTTGGTTGGCAACCTGTCTACCACAGAAAGTAATGCAAACTACTGCAGGAAAATGTTTTGCCTAGTCAGTCATATTTTGAAAGAGACATGATCGTTCTAGTATATATCACATATAGCAATTAACTGAATGATGTTGCAGTATCACTTAAGGTTAGATCTATTGCAGTATATGTACCACTTCGATTAATAAAGTCTTTCATGGGCCTGCCCTTCTAGTCAGTATATTTGTAACCCCATATAATGTTATGGACATTAAAGTCTCCCTTTAATATAAATGGTTTTGTTTCAATAGTTTATGAATAAACTAAGGTCGATTTTGATCTGGAGCATATAGTTTTTTGTTTTATCTTATATTAGAGTAGTACCTAAAGCTCTGTCTCTACTATTACTAATAGAATTATATGATGTGCATTGTGGTGTAGTGCATATTGGCTCAGAATGTGAAATCGGAGAGCTGAGTTTGAATTCTAGCTGAATTCGTTGCTTTCACTTATATGCAAATACCCTTAGGAAAGCTATTAATCTGTCGCTTCTCTCTTTAACTAATATAAATTTTAGATTATGCCTCAAAAAAACAAAAAAAACCCAAAGACGACTTACCCAAGTAAGGACTCACCATTCCCATTCCACCATACCAACTTCTATGCTTACCCACTACTTAGAAAAAAATAAACTCTTCCCCAAAGGGGAGGTGATCTGATTATGTGCAGGGAGAGACTTGGGTATTCTTCATCCCTTCTTATATAGGGCTCTTAAGTTAATCTTCATGACAAACATTGGAGTAAGGCTGCCCGCCTGTTTCGTGATCTCTTGTCATTTGCTGTAAATGTGGTTACGATTCAGGAGACACACTTAGTTTTCATTGTTTGTCTGTGATGCTCACGTGCTGTCTGGTGATTTTGTTGTCTATTTAGCACACGGAGACCAGCTGGCCAGATGCATTTCCTTGCTAGTTAAATGTATGATGAATTTAAGGATACATCTTGTCCATGTCGATGAAAGAGAAAGGGGGGTGAAATTTTTGGCAAGTATAAAACCCGAAAAGAAAAACAGAGACCAGAAAACAATATAATTTCTAATTTAGAAGAATATTTTATCATATAAAGAGATTTGTATATTCACCAAATAGTGTAAGATAATGAAGGTCATATTTAGGAAGTGAAAATTGGAAAAAATTATGATTCATTGTTTGAGCATATAAGAAAAGTTTTACGTTCTCAGCGCTATGGTATTTAAGGTTATGTGTTGGTGGCTTGCTTATATGTCAATAAAGAAGTAGTATAAAAAACTTGTGTTTCTACTACTGTTTCTTTTTTATGGAATAAACTGTATAAAAACACAATACTCAATGTCTCTTGGGCATGTCCATTTTCTTTTTCTGGTCCAGAAATTAGAGTAAGTAAGGATAGGCATTATTATAATAGTCAAACCTAAGTCATTCTTGCACTGAGTTGGAAAGAAATATGTAAAACTTTGACAAAACTTGTGAGAACACTATGCGTTAGAATGTAAGTTTGGGAAATACATGATAATCATGGTTGAGCTCAAGTCAGACTTGTGCTGAGTTGGAAAAACCAGAAAAAAAGGATGATTTACATCATAGGTGAAGGTTTTGGAAGACAGGTGTAAACGCAATGTATTGGAAAGTGGAAAGATTTCAGTCATGAAAGTGCCCAGCAGGGATGTCATTGTCTACATGCTACTACATCTTGGAGAAAAGAGGAAGAGGAAGGAAATGTTTATCTTTTTATAGATGTTAAACAGTGTAACCTAATGGACATTTGACAAATCAAAGTAGGGTAATAAAATTCCTGGTTCCTTTATTACTAGAATCATGGGAAAATGTATTTCTTTTTTATTATTCATTATTATTATTATTTTGTTTAGTGCTTATAATTTTGCCATGATCATTGAAAAGAAATCTTGTTTTCAAGAGCAAAAAATAATTTTTTTTCAGATTATTACACATTTTTGTAAATCAGTAATATGAAAACACGTTAAAGAAAAATATTATACTTGAAAAAGTAGAGATACAAAAATTTGGTTTTTGCCTTTTTGAACAGAACAACAGTAAAACATTTCATTGATGAACAATAACAGAGAAAATTAAAAGTAAAAGATAGGTATATGAATACAAAAACTCAAGGGAAGTCATTGAGGTTACCTGTCAACTGATGAGTTATATTACTTCATAGAGTGACAATTGGTAATGTAAGCATATTATATTTGTTGATAAATTGGATACGTTCTAATGTGCTGGAATATGAATGACTAAAAATTACTATTAAAATTGCTATGAACTTTTCAGACAACCCAATATATTGAAACATACCTTGACAATATATATATATATATATATATATATATATATATATATATATATATACACTGTAAAGCTTTAAAACTAATCCATGGTTCTGGAGCTCAGACACTTTGGACGTTGGCACGAAAAACTAAAAATTTTCCAGTTAAAGCGAAACCGTAGACTGAAAGAAAAATGAATGGATGTAAGTCAAAATTTGATTTCCTGGTATCGATTTATATATATTATCGATTTTCGGCACTATTGTAAAAACTGCAACCTTGAAACTTCTGAATATCGTTTCTTATGTCTTTGTCTATGGGTGTATCAAATTTGATTAAAATCGGACCACTCCTTCTATAACCCGATTTTCCGATTATCGATATTCGATTATCGGTTTTCGATATTTATCCGGAGTACCTCGACACAAACCTTGCTAAGAACACTCGCAGACGCTTATAGTACAACTGTGTAAATTTTCAAGAAAATCGGTTCAGCCGTTTCGGAGTCTATAGGTAACGGACACAGACACAGACACAGACACAGACACACAAACAAAGTTTCATTTATATATATATATATATATATATATATATATATATATATATATATATATATATATATCCTGTCAGGTTTATTGGGGGGTGGATTATATTTTTCTATGTCTTAATGTAAGATACTCAATAGTAGGTACATCAGTATATATGTTGCCATCATTTTAGATGGCATGTAGATATAAATATTTTGCTGTCTTTTTGGACAACACTAGCCTAC
The DNA here is from genome assembly GCA_037127315.1 of Ascarosepion bandense. Classification (NCBI taxonomy): domain Eukaryota; kingdom Metazoa; phylum Mollusca; class Cephalopoda; order Sepiida; family Sepiidae; genus Ascarosepion; species Ascarosepion bandense. The sequence goes on from JBBBDQ010000344.1 coordinate 1,673,676, forward strand.
TCATTATAGCATAAAGTCTCATAAAGAGATTTGAGGAAAAGCAAGAAAATGGCTTGATTAACAATAAGATACTTGATGATACAAAAATAGAAAAATCATGAATATTAAGGATCTTGGTTTACAAGTAAACAAATTACAATCTTAAAGAGAAATGCCTAATTTGGGCAAAGGAGTACATGAAAACATTTTTCAGCAATAATATTTAGTCATGAAATTAGAGCTATGTTGGATAGATCAAATTGCTGGGCCTTTCATTAAGTAAGCAGAGTGTTGGTTTTGGCGAGTATTACAAGTATTTATTTTGATACAAATATCAACTTTGAAGGAAAATGGATTTTTCTTTAAAATTGATGTTTGTGCCAAGATAAATGAAGAATTTCCATAAATTCATTTATGGAAATTCTTGAACAAGACATTTTTGTGAATAATCCATTCTATAGTCAGTAACCTAAAGAGCTTATTCATGCAAGAATATTTTCCTTCATATTCTACCAAAAAGAATCAAATTAATGGAATAGAACCTAGCATTTGTAGATATGAAGCCACTGTAAAACTTGTGCCTCATTAACAGATGCATTTAAAAATAGAAAACAGTTTTCAAGCAAAGGAGATCTCTGGGAAGTAATAAAAGCTACTGTATGTAATGTTAAAGTCGAAACAGCAGGAAATTTTCAAAACAGAAAATCAATGAAATATCAATTTTAATGTGAAAACATTGACATGTATAATAAAATTTAAGATTTTTTAAATAAAAGAAGCAATTGAAACATGCACAAAAATAGGGATAAGCACAATATATGAATTTATTTGCCAAATGCTATGTGAGAAAAATCCTATTTTCATAGAATGTTAAAGGCAAAGAGAATTTTGAAATGATTAGGCAGAGTAACACATCAGACATTACAAGTTAGTACAAGGCTTTTTTCGAGGCTCTGAACCCCGTTCTCTGTATTTCAGATGTTGTTTCAATACTTCTTTTTTAATTAAGGTTCACCCAATACAAGGCACAAACCACTTAAGGTAGAGGATTACTGAACATGGTTGTTGTAAGTAATACAGTGGGGAAGTAATATGTGTATATTAGAAAGGATATGATTGTGGTTGAACATAGATTTGAAGAGGTTAAGATTGTAGCATATTGAATTTTTGTTTCATCGCACATTAACATTGTAGATTATTTCAAGCTAAATAAGGTATTTTGTGGAAAATTCATTGAAAGAACTGTTGTGCAAGATTTTTAAAAGGATTCTGACATTTGGAAGTATAGTGTAGAGGTTTGGAGAACTTTTCCTTTTTAAGTTTAGGCACCTAGGGTTATACAGTTATATATTGGGCTTTCCTTTATAATTGTTGAAAATTATTTCTTTTAAATTGTCCATTATTTGAGAAAAGGTACATTTTTGAAAAGCATTGTAAAGTTTTGTATATTATAGTATTTGTTGCACGTTTTCTTGTATTCTTTGTATTCTATTAGAATGTGCTTAACAGTGTACAATTGATCACAGGAGATATACCGAGGTGCATTTTCTGCTCTCAGTAAGTATGTGTGCGTATATATGTGTGTGTGCTTAAGATGTGTATGTTCAATTCAGACCCAGCTTAGCACTCTGTCCTGTCTTTGATCAGGTAATGGTTTTTTTCCAAATTGACTGTCAACTGATGTTCATACATTTTGTAATTTGGAAACATATCCCAAATTGTTTGTCATTTTCTTTGAATGTATTTCATGATCTTATTTTTGTAATATGTATATAGGAGTGTTTATGACTGTCATTTTGGTTGCTTCCTTTGCCAGTACATCAGCTTCTTGATTTCCATTAATGCTTATATAGCTAGGAAACCAGCCCAAGATTATTTTCTAACTTTTTATCAAATAGTATCATGTTTTTAATATTTCATATATATATATATATAAGGGTGTTTTATTTTTTACTTTAATTGCTGTTAAGTTGGATAAAATTTGGGAATATTATGAATTTTCTGTCTTCTGAGTTTTGATCATTTCAAGTGCAATTTATATATGCTAGTAGCTTAGCTGAATTTTTTTTATCGTATCACCCCGAGCAAGGCAGAAATGCCACTGATGTGCAGGGGGCTACATAACTGTAAAAAAGATTAATTAGAAAAGAGTGAGAAGTACAAACTAGTTAGAAAGGATCAATAGAAAGCTGAGAAAGCAGGTGCGATGACAGATGCATAGGTGGAAAGAAGGGAAGGTTATACGGGGGTGGGGAGAGAGCTAGAGTCCAGTGGTTAGTAGATGAGTATTGACTTTGCATTTAAATTTCTGGAGGTTGTAGCTGTCAGGAAAGCAAGAATACGGGAGCGAGTTCCACAGGCGGGAAGTGCGAGAGAAGAAGCTGCAGGAGTAGAATTGTCGTCTGCATTTGGCTAACCTGACTGTGAATGGGTGGGACCCAGTTGCCAGTCTGGTTGCACGAGTAAACACCTGTTGAGGAGGCACCAGTGACTTAAGTTCGTCCGAGCAGAAGCCATGAAAGTATTTATAGAACAGACAAAGGGAGGCCACATTTCGTCGGTGGGGAAGGGGCTACAGTCGAGCCGCCAAGTCAGTACCTATCACATTAATGAGTCTCCTTTGGAATCTGTCGAGAACACTGAGATGAACGGCAGGGGCGCCTGACCATATATGGCAGCAGTATTCCAAGCACGGATGAATAGTTGATTTGTATATATGCAGGATGGATTCCGGCGGAAAAAAACATCCTGGCCCGACACAGTGACCGAACCTTCTTAGCAGTGGATTTAGCTATGGACTCGATGTAGTGGTTCCATTTGAGATCGGAAGAGAGCGTAAGGCCGAGGAGGCGCAGTGTATTGCTCTCAAGGAGAATCGCTTGGTCTGTGCTTATGGGAGGCAGGAGAGGTTGCCTGTGATGATTGACAGACAACAGCTTGGTCTTAGACGCATTGAAATTGACAAGCCACTTCTTGTCCCAATTCACCACAGAGTGTAGGTCCCGTTCACGGTCAGCAGCGAGATTATGTTTGTCCGCCACGACGGGTTTCTTACTGATGCGGGAGTAAATTGTGGTGTCATCTGCGTAGATGCCTACTTGGCATTTGATCTCATCTGGGAGGTTATTGATAAAAATAAGGAAGAGCGTCGGGCCCAGGATAGAGCCCTGTGGGATACCAGCATTCGTGCTGTAGGATGAAGAGGCATGCCCATTCAAAACGACCTTCATTTTGCGGTTATTTAAAAAAGATTGGATTAGATTAAGCAAGCGTCCGGTAATACCGCAACCCCGTAGCTTGCATAGAAGGCCAGAGTGCCAAACCCTGTCAAAAGCCTTGGAGATGTCCAGAGCAACAGCACGAGCCTCGCCTAACTCATCAAGGGCCTGGAGCATGTATTCCGGAACGGTTGTTAGCATGCCGGCCGTGGACATTGCAAAGCGGAAGCCATACTGCCTGTCAGAGTAGAGTTTGTGGGCAGTAAGATGTTGAACTATTCCAGCATTAATTATGGCCTCGAACACTATGGATGTATTGTTTGGTAGTTCAATTTGTTTGGACTTGTCCTTTAGTGACTGCTAGAGATAGAGAGAGAGAGAGAGAGAGAGAGAGAGAGAGAGAGAGAGGTGGATTTATTAACCAACAGTTCTAAAGGATCGAAATAAAGGTACTAATTAGTTAAGTGTAATAATTCCAGAGTTATTAGCGTAGAGGTTCGTTAAGTAAAGTTTACGATAAATGGTTATTCATTAAAAAGTATGAGAAATGGCGAATCGGATTTCTTGGGTGGTCTGAAGGACCAAATCCAGCTAATTCCGCAGACGGGATAAGTGGTTTTGGTAAGACTCAAGTGAAAGATGTCTATAGAAAAACCACGGGGAACTCCAAATTCATTTTTGGTACCACTTGAGAAATAGTCTCCAGCAGAGATTCGGAGATTAGGCGAACGCACGTGGTGGTCAAGGCGATTTGCATATTAAAATTTGTGGGCGGTGCCTAAAAATTGTTTAGCTCCGCCTCGCTGGAGTTAAGCAGATCGAGGAAAGATCGACAGAGATTGGCGGAGACGAGTCCGACGTGGCAGTTCGGTAGAGATCGGCAGAAAACGCGAGTGATCGAGAAGAGTCAGACGAGAGATCGGTAGAGACGAGATAGACGCAGCACATCGGCAGAGATCGCCAGAGAACGAGAGATCCCGGGAGATCGAGGCAGAACGCGGCGAAAACGGTTGGGTGAATCGGCTGGTCTAGTCTGTTGGTTGTCATGCGTCAAGGAGTCCGATCCGAACTAAGAGACAGATAGAGCCTGTACGAATCTAAATAACTCTGTCAACAGAGCCGAGAAGAGAAACTGCTGTGTTGTTGTGTATAAACGAAGATCCAAAAAAATTACCTCCCTTAGATCAGTTGGATTCATATCGGACTAAGTGCGTCTTTCTCTCTGTGTGACTTTCCGACCCAAACGAGTGAATCTCGTTAACACACTTTGTATTTGTGTAATTTCTTTGGTAGTGACATAAAATCAGTAGTCTTAAAAGACTATTTGCTTATATTTTATTTTCTATATGTCATTGCGGTTGCGACCAGAACTTTTATTCCTAAACCTAGCAAACTACTGACCCATTGACCCATTGCACTAACAAGATACATATGTAAGATGATGGAGAGAATGATGAATATGCTACTGATGTGGTATCTGGAGAAAAATAATCTCTTTAAATAAAATCTATGACACCACATGAAAATATGAAATCTTTAGAGTACAAAAATGAAATATATAAGACCCACACAAACAAGAAGCAAGATTACCTCAAGTTAGTATCTTGTCTCTTACCTTATTCATGCTCAAAATCAATAACATCATAAAAACATCAATGCAACTATTGAAAATGAAATTGGTACATAATTTCTATTGTCCAATAAGCAAAATATGTAGGTGTCATATTATACAATAAACTTAACTTTAAATAATATACACTAAAACTAGAATCAAACTGAAATAACCTAGCACACTAAAAACCATATGACCTTTAATATATTCAATTCTACAATGACAGACCAACAACTATTCCTTTATTTCAAAACAAAGAAGCACTAAAACAAGTTAATAAAAACCTTGATAACATAGCATCATTCACTATAAGTCTAACATAAAAGCCCTGCCGCCGGCAGCTAGGTCCGGTCTCTCCGATGGTTCTGGTCGATAAAAATTAAAACCACTTGGTCCTCCTCGGGTGAGCTGAAGGGACCACCACTATTCACCACGTTGTGAATTTTTGATCCAAATAGCAGTTTCCAGTTCCTTCAGGACGTTCCGATGGTAAGGGTGAGATGGCTGGGTGTCACGCTGAAAGAAATACCTATCTTGCTTCTTGTTTGTGTGGGTCTTATATATTTCATTTTTGTACTCTAAAGATTTCATATTTTCATGTGGTGTCAGATTTTTTTTTTAAAGAGATTATTTTTCTCCAGATACCACATCAGTAGCATATTCATCATTCTCTCCATCATCTTACATATGTATCTTGTTAGTGCAATGGGTCAATGGGTCAGTAGTTTGCTAGGTTTAGGAATTAGGATGATGATAGACTCAAGCCATGATGATGATAATTTGTCAGTGCACCTATATCATTAAATATTGGTAGTAAAACCAGTTGTATCATTCTTACTTTTGTTTATGGCGTCTTTTTAAAATCTGAGATAGAAAAGGGAATGCTGCATTCTTTGTTGTTGTGGGATGAATATATCTTTCTTTTTCCATGGTAATTTTGTTTTTTTTTTAATTTAGTGGGTGATAGTGATTTGATAAGGAGTTTCCTTAGAATTCTGTTGCTATTACTTTTTTCCTGTGTATTTGTCTCTATTTGGTTTTATTCAACGTTGATTGCAAAGAATGGTCAAATTTAAAAAAAAAGTTCGACTATTATTAAGAAAATTGGGTACCGCAGAACACAGTAGGTTCGCTGACTTTATCCTCTCCAAAAGGACAACGGACTTAGATTTCTCAGAAACACTTAAGTTACTGTTGGAACTATTTAGGTCTAACACGTCGTCTAGCCTAAATCTATTCAAAGAGGGTCAGCAGGACTATGTGACATTTGCGGCTACAGTAAATAAACATTGTAATGACTTTAAACTAGCAGATTTATCTGCTGACGTCTCAGCTGGAGACGCTAAAATTAGACGCCGAGTGCTGACAAAATTCGATAATGAGCTGAGTCTAACCCTCCCAAAATTGGTAAAGGACTGCCAGAGGGTCGTATCCGTAAAATGTGACTAGAAATATTGAGGAGTCGGGAGTCGCTAAAAAAAAAACAACAAAAAAAAAAACAAACAAACAAAAAAAAAAATAAGGGCAGACCAAAACACACTCCCTGGAAAAAGAGAAAATTAAATCTATGCAACCAAAATATCGTGATAAGTATACTACGAATAGACAAGAAAAGTCGCCACCAGGTCCGTGTTATATCTGCGGAAACCTACATAGGATGAGGCTTTACCCGTCCAAAAAAAAAAAAAAGAAAACCTGTTAAAATTGTGGTAAAACTAGCCATGTAACATCATGCTACTGCTATGTTAAAAAATTTAGAAGACCAAAAAATAAAATAATCAAACGCAGTCAAGCGATAAAGAAGATGGAAATTTGCGTAAATACGTAATTGTGCAAATATTTAACAAAACTATAAAATTCCAGCTCGACTCTGGGTCCGATCTTACGATTATTAATTTGCATACCTGGAAACGACTGAAAAAGCCAACTTTATTAAGAACAAAGAAAACAGCACGTTCTGTAACAGACGACAAAATTAATATTTTAGGTGAAGTATTTTTCGCTGTAACATTAAATGGAATAACGAAAAAATAAAAACTTATGTTATGAAAAATGCAGAAAACTTATTTGGAAAAGATTGTATTGAGAAGTTCAATTTGTGAGACTGTTTAATAAGTATGTTTTTTCGTAAAATAGAAAGTACAACCTCCAACATTGAGGAACTGAAACAGGAACTCAAGCAAAAATTCCTTGATGTGTTTTAAGGGGGTTTAGGAAAATGTACCAAGATAGAAGCCCAATTCCAGTTAAAAGATAACGCTCAGCCTGTGTTTAAATAGAAAAGGAACCTTCCGTTTGAGGCGGTGAACCAAATCAATGAAGAGTTAGACAAATTGGAAAATGCAGGTATTCTGTCTAAAATAGATTTCAGCGAATGGGCTGCACCAACAGTATACGTAAAGAAAAAATCAAGCCAAATCAGAGTATGTTCTTATTTTTCAACGGGATTAAACGCCACACTAAAGACCACCACTATCCTCTCGCAGGCTACGAAGAGATATTAAATAAATTAAACGGTGGCAAAATTTTTTCTAACATTGACTTATCGGATGCATATTTACAAATCCAGGTTGAGGAGAACTGTTCCAAACTTTTTTTGTATAAATACACATAGAAGTTTGTATAAATTTAATAGACTGGCTTTTGGAGCCAAGGTCGCGCCTGCTATCTTTCAGCAGGTTAAGGATACAATGTTGGGCGACCTTGATTTCGCAACTGCCTATCTTGATGATGGTCAGGCGGCCCTGCCGTTCTCCTCAGTGTTCTTGACAGGCTCCAAAGGAGAGTTTGTAATGTGATAGGTACTGACTTGGCGGCTCGACTACAGCCACTTCCCCATCGACGAAATGTGGCCTCCCTTTGTCTTCTGTAAATACTTTCATGGCTTCTGCTCGGACGAACTTAAGTCACTGGTGCCTCCTCAACAGGTGTTTACTCGTGCAACCAGACTGGCAACTGGGTCCCACCCATTCACAGTCAGGTTAGCCAAATGCAGACGACAATTCTACTCCTGCAGCTTCTTCTCTCGCACTTCCCGCCTGTGGAACTCGCTCCCGTATTCTTGCTTTCCTGACGGCTACAACCTCCAGAAATTTAAATGCAAAGTCAATACTCATCTACTAACCACTGGACTCTAGCTCTCTCCCCACCCCCGTATAACCTTCCCTTCTTTCCACCTATGCATCTGTCATCGCACCTGCTTTCTCAGCTTTCTATTGATCCTTTCTAACTAGTTTGTACTTCTCACTCTTTTCTAATTAATCTTTTTTACAGTTATGTAGCCCCCTGCACATCAGTGGCATTTCCGCCTTGCTCGGGGTGAAATGATTAAAAAAATATCCTAATTACTAGTAAATCTGTGAAAGACTATTGGGAGCACATACAAAGCGTATTTGACCAAATTCAAGAATACGGCTTCAAAGTCAAGGAGGCTAAAAGCGATTTTTATTTGACGCAAATAAAATATTTGGGGCATATCATTAACAAAGACGGCCGACGAACGGATCCAGACAGAGCTACGGTGATCAAGGACATGCCGGCCCCGGATAACGTGCAAGCACTACAAAGCTTCCTAGTCTTAGCAAACTTTTACTATGTGTTCATTAAAAACATGCAGAACTTGCGAGCTCCCTTAAACGAACTACTAAGGAAAGGCAAAACCTGGGAATGGACACCGGAATGCCAATCTGCATTTGAAAAAATAAAGAACACACTCACTTCAGACCTTTTTCTCACTCACTATTACCCAAAGTTGGACATCATATTAGCAAGCGATGCCAGCTCTTATGGCATCGGCGCCTGCATTTTACACAATCTTCCGGATGGAACGAGGAAACCCATCGCGCATGCATCTCGAACTTTGCTGCCTGCGGAAAAGCTATATTCACACATTAAGCATAATCCTCGCCGTTACCAAGTTCACAGTTATCTACACGGCAGATATTTTACGTTACAGTCTGACCACAAACCGCTTCTGACTATATACGGATCTAAGAAGGGACTACCGGTGTACACCGCGAACAGACTTATACGGTGTGGTACAATACTGCTGAATTATAATTTTAAAATTGAGTACCTGTCCTCAAAGAACATCTGCCACACTGACGGTTTGTCTAGACTCGTTCCAAAAAACAAAGAAATATTCGAAGACTCGATAATCGCGACCTTAAGAACAAACTGCGAGATAAAGAACATGATTGCGAACACTGTGAGAGAGCTTCCAGTAACACTATCAGACATCAAAAGAGAGGCTCTAAAAGACGAGTTTATCCGCACTACCAAGAACAAACTTTACAATAAAGACTCGAGTGTGCCTGAGGCTTTTTTCTCTATGTGACGATGTATTGCATAATGAAAGAGTGGTGATACCTAAAAATTTGCAAAAGAAAATCCTGATGGACTTTTATATGGGACATCCCGGGAAAAACCTTACAAAAATGTCTCATGCGTTGTTACGTCTACTGGTCAAACATGGACAGTGATATAGTTGACATGATTGAGGCATGCAAAGGGTGCGAGTTCGCAGCTAAAGCTCTACTAGTTATGTGCAAACCGTGGCCGAGGACTGACCAGCCGTGGTAGAGGATTCACGTCGATTTTTACGAGTCCACTGGAATATCATTATTACCTCATAGTTGTCGACAGCCACACTAAATGCCCGGAAGTTCTTAGATGCAGAAGACCCAACACGGGGTGCGCGATAACTTTCCTTCATGAACCGTTCGCACGTTTTGGCGTAGTGAATTGCGTGGTGACATAAAACGGTGAAACGTTCCAGGTGAAACAGATTACAACCCCGCCAACCGACAGGCAGAGCGATTCGTGGACACCTTAAAACGAGCACTTACAAAAGCGCAGGACACATCAACTGATAAGGCGCTGCAACAGTTTATGCAGGTGTATAGAATTACACCAAACCCTAATACGCCAATGGGACTTTCACCTGCAGAAACGATGTTCGCAAGAAGGATAAGAACAGTATTTGATAAGCTCATTCCAAAGCAGGCAAAATAATAATAATAAAAAACGGTTACCCTCCCCAGAAAACGTTACTCATGCGGTGAGAAAGTATTGTTCAAAGTCTATAAGAACAACATGACGTTTTGGGAAGTAGGCACAGTAAAGCAAAGAGTGGGAGATCCCCTATATATAATTCAAGAAAAATACACACAAGCGCCATCAGAACCAATTGAGGAAATGTCAGGCAACCGATATTAATGAATCACCACCGACCAATGAAGAGCCGAAAGACACCATCTTCGAGAGTTTCGATCTCGAGGCACTCCAAGCTTCACCGGAAATAAGGCGATTTGGAAGAAAAAGAAAATTTTCTGTTCCTTTGATCGTCGATCCAAAACGGAAGAAATATTCGGGGAAAAGCTCTTGGAAGTGGGTGTCGTGGGCGTTACCCACTTAAACATGGACCATTCCTACCAGTATATTAACTCTCGTGGCTTCAGTTCAGCTCAGCACAGTCTGTCTGTCAGTCACTAGTAAGCCAAGCTTATATTTACTCTGTTCTCTTGTATCTATTTTTGACTTAATATATGTTGTTAACCATATCACCGTGTTTCGAGTTATCATTTAGTGGTCCCATCACCGGTCCACATCATTTGGTTAGGTAGGCTGTTGTAGTTTGTGGTGTTTTTCCTTATTATCTCTCATGTTTTATTTATTGGTGTTTGATTGTTTACTTTGGAGGTGTAGTTTTTCTAAGTTTCTTTTTTTACTTATATGGTGTGCTTTTGCTTGTTGGCACTGTTGCAGATTCGTTGTGGTTGGGTAGAATACTATTGGTAGATTACTATGAACATTTTTCCTGGTTTTAACTGCTTCTCTGTATTTTTTTATAATCCTTTTTACTCCAAGTAACTGCTACTGGTGCACAGAGGATTACTAGAGGGGATAGTAAAAATAGTGAAGAACAAGGTATAAGGGTGTCGGAGAAAGGATAAGAGAAAGATAAGAATCAAGGAAGGAATCAAGGAGATAAAAGATGGCAATTGACGTTGCATTTCAACTCTTGGAGATTGTAGCTAACAGGGAAGTAAGTGTGAAGAAGGTAGTTCCAAAGACGGGAAGTGCGAAAAAACAGTTTCGACAGTAAAAAGAAGGGACCTAGTTGTCAGTCTAGTAGCTTGAGTAAATTCGTGTCAGTCTTTGGCAGATATCTTATCAAGATGGGGGTAAATTATAATGTTGTCAGCATAGAAGCTTACTTGGGAACTGATTACATCAAGAAGATCATTGATAAAGATCAACAAAAGCGTAGGACCTAGGACAGAGCCTTGAGGGACACCCGCGTTCGCATGGTAGGACCAGGAAGCATACTCATTCAATATGAACTTCATTACGCAATGTGACAGGATTGATTGGATTAAATCAGACAAACGTCCAGTTATACTATAGCCATGTAGCTTGCGTAAAAGGCAAGCATGTCAGACCTCAAACTTGTCTGCTGTGGCTGTGAGGACCTCAAATTTATTGAATAAATGAGGGATCGAGGCTTTGGTGTTGATTAACACACTTTTGCAGAGCTGCCAGTATTCTTTGGAGCCAAACTTGCGAGATGGTATACGCTGCTTCATTCTATCAACAAGCAACATCTTAGCAAGATTTAGGATCCTCTTGCATTCATTCCGAGTAGAGACAAAAAGGTGTCTCTTATAGTCAGGCATATTTCTCCGGTAAAGCTGGAAGAAGTGATTCCTGTGGACAATGGCGGCCGAGAAAGCAGGAGAGAACCAATGGGATAAATGAGGTTTAAGTCGGAACTTCCTGGCTGTGATGAAAGCATTCACCCAGAAGGAGAGCTCAGATGCGCAGTCTTTAACAAACACAGGACATCAAGGGACATCACAAAGAAAATCATAGAACAACTCCCAGTTCACTCTTTGACAGCAGTACGATATTCTGCTGGTAGATGGTTCTTGAGAGAATGGGGAGTGAAGAGAGGTATTAAGGGAAACCACTTAATGATCAGAGTTGCCAAAAGAGTAGAGCTGCATGGTATGACAGGAGTCAGGAATGGAAGTAAAGACGAGATCTAGCAGGCAAACGTATCTTTCAGAGATACTGGAGTAACGTATGGCGAAATTCACCACTTGCGTGAGAGACTGAGTGATTGAGAAGTTCAGTGTATGGATGTCAGCAAGATCAGTGACAGAGTTTTTCAGCCATTTCTGTAAACCAGCCTCTTGATTTGGTATATGGTTTAAAATTTTGGACATGTCTGTGCATAGTTTTCTGTAACACTATGTTTCTGTATGAGGTCTCATGTTTTTTGACATATATATTTTATTAATGAATTTCATCAGCTATGTTTCCCATCTACCCTAGAGCCCTTTGTGGGGAGGTTATGTGGGGAAATCTCATTCACTTCATTTCTTCAGGGTTACATGGCTGGTATAAGGGGATGTAAAAAAGGGACCAAAACACCTGTTGCACCTGGACTCATCTATCTAAATATGAACTTTTCTCAAGAAAAAAAACCCAGCCATATCAGGTACCTTTATTAACTCAGTATGATTAACTATACAAGCATTGTTTGCTAAGTCATCAAATATAGTTAATAATTCTTCATAAAATAATATCGATTAACTTAAATATATCCGGTACTTTCTTTTGTATTATGATAGAATATTAATTTAATAGATATTAAAATTTATGAAACTTAAAGATATATAAAGAATTGATAAAAAAATGAACACTGAACCGAATAAAAAGAGTTTAATCATACCACAAGTCCTTTTAAGTCAGGTCAAAAATAAAATTTTCTTTCTTTTTTGTTTCAATATATCTGAGATGCATAGCAATCTAAGAGAATTACCTTTAAAGCCAATGATGTATACATCTTACCGGATGTAAGCAGTCTAGATTCCAGCCGAATAAAATTATATTTTCCCGTAAGCATAAAAACACCCCGCATCCTCCAACATATAACCTGTATTTACAAATTTCAAAGTCGACTTTCATTCTGATTTGTTAAATTAAACCCACCTATAAAATCAAAATATTTCTCTCTTCTCCTCTATATTAAACCTTTAAAAAGCAAACGTATTGTTTTATAAATTCAAATGTAAATAATTTTCACCATAGTTATTAAACGTTGCCTGATGACGAGATAAATCTCGAAACAAAAATTTCCGTGTCCCAATGTAAATTTAATTAGTTTTAAATAAAAAACAAATTCAATTATATCATACTCTACGATCTATGTTGTATTGAGCACATTTTTAAAAAAGAAGGAAATGCCGGAGAACTCAGGATTTACATGTTAGTTCTCTCCATATATATATATATATATATATATATATATATTATGTGTGTGTGTGTGTGTGTGTGTGTGTGTGTGTGTGTGTGTGTGAGAGAGAGAGAGAGAGAGAGAGAGAGAGAGAGAGTAGGGTGTGTGCACTGTAAACGTATAGGCATACATATATATTGATATATTATAGTAAAACGAATCTGTGAATAATTGAAAAATTTATAAATATGCATTTAGGTGACTAATTTGAAACCTGCTAAACTTAATTTTATGAAAAAAGCCTAGCAGGAGTTTATACTTGAAGCTTTAGTGGTTAACAGAAGCACAAAAATAAGTGAAAAATTTTATTTTTTTATCTTTTTTTTTAAATAACTTTTTTAGAGAATATTTTCATTGAAATTTTTCTTAACTTACAGTCAGCCAGTTAGTTAAGTGCCATACGTGGAACACGCTTGGGCGATCATGTCTCGAAAGAGACATGACTGACTGGGCAGAAGATTATCCCGCAGTAGGTTGCCATTGCTTTCTGCGGTAGACTGGTTGCCAGCCAAGGCTATAGAACCCAATCTGTCCTGTTATTTAACCCATAACTGGAAGGAAGAGACGGATTAACACCTTTCCCAAGGGTATTTGCGCGTCAGTGAATGCAATGAATTCAACAGGAATTCGAACTCGGCTTCCCTTAACTTACAACAACTGCCAAAAAAAAAAACAAAAAAAAAAACAAACGAATTGGATGAAATTAAAAATTTTCGGTTTTTATTAAAGGTTTTGAAGAAATATTTTGCTCATTGGAAATATTAAATTTAATCTATTAGCTTAAAATTAAAACTAAAATAAAATCTTCAAGAAATGTTTTTTCATTTAAAAAAATCATTTCAATCCTTAAAATTATAGTTTTAATTTTTACTCATTTAGGAATAACAAACATAACTCAGTTTTTTATCCGATGACTAACACATTAATTTAGAAATTCTGTCAGGACTTATTCATAAATAAATTAAATTGTTTTTTATGTCATTATTTAAAAAATATTGATAAAAATCTATTTATTTACATCTGTTGACCCCCTCCACATAAATTCATGAAATTTCAAGAAATAAAAATTCTAGAGGCAGAATTGGTTTAACGCAGGACTCATTGGGGAAAGTAAATCATGTATTATTTTTTCAACCATTTTTAGCATCTTTTACCGAAAATCTGCTCCGAATAATAAAATAAAAAGTGCAATAAAACTATGACGTTAATTAATTAGATAAGCTTTTAATTGCTTTAATAATATAAATTAAGGACATTATAGTCTGAAGAAATTTTTTTCGATTAATAATGAAATTTCAAAATAATTGTTTTCACTTTTTTAAATTATAATAATTTATAAATTTTCGAAAACATTTAAAAGTATTTCCAAGACTTGTAGGTTGGTAGACTATTTTTACTAATCGAAAACTAAAAAGTTTAATACAAATCATTTAGCCATCGTAGTTTTAATATAGTTTTCATTTTTTTTTGTGTATTTGAAGTTTTATCGTAATTTCTAAGTGTACCTTAAAAGGTCATGTGATTCACAGTTTCTTCCCTTTACTGGAAAAAATTGCACAAATATGTCAACACACACTTATTTCACATCTGTCGAGCTGTCGACACATTTCAAATTCGGGGGAAAAGAACAGAAAGTTCAACTCTGTGATTAAGAAATAGTTTTAGTCTAAATTTCATGCTATAAATAAGTAATACCTCTGTAAAGCAGATTAATTTGACATTAAATTTGCCAATTTTTCAAAAATAATATGTCAAAAATGTATATTTTATTTTTGCAAGATTTTCAAAACCGAGAATTAACTTTTGTTTACAAATGTGTCAGTCACTCAAAAATGGCCGAAAAATTGAGAAATTTAAAAAAAAATCTCAAGATTTTAGATTCCAATCAATATAAGTTTTTGTTTGAAATACACCAGAGTGTTTTGCTTACTGGAAATAGTAAATTTGGTTTTCAATTAAAGCTAAAAATAAAAGTTTCAAGAAAACGTTTTTATTTTTAAAAATTTAATTTAAAAGTTAGTTATTGAAAATAAGTGGAAGTACCTATTTAACAGTCAGCTCCACCCACACCCCCACCCCCGACTGGGGGTTCGGGGATAGTACACGCCCGCCCTGGACTGCATTTATCTATGATTTTCTACTGAAACGTAGCAAAAAAGAACCAAATTTGAAAAGAACACGCTTTGAAAAAAATTGACTGCAACAATGTAAATTGAAATGTCTCAGAGGGAAAATGAAATGGATCCCTGCTAACCATTATAAAAGCGTGTCTTTATCGGAAGAAGGTAATGTTGTGTATCTAGTGTGATTGAAAGGGTGTTGTGAGCTCCTTCCACAAAATTAGATATTGAATTCAGACAAGTACTCTTCCCAAGTGGACCAATTATAAAGATAGTCATCGATGAAAAGCGTTAGGAATTCACCAGTCAGAAAGGTGTCGTCTTCTAGGAAGATAACAACGCCAGATCATATAATTAATTTTCAGACCCGGCAGAAATTGCAACAGCTTAGCCGAGATGTCTTACTAAACTCGCCGTACCCAATTGATTTGGAATCTCCAGATTACCATTTTTGTTGATCCCCTAAGATTTCTCTTAGTGGGAGAAACTTCAATTCTCTGGAAGTCTGTAAAAACAATTGAAACTTGTTCATCCCCCAGAAAGATACCAAATTCCAGGAGGACGGAATTTGCTTAGAAAAATGACGAAATGTAGTGGAGCAAAATAACACATATATCGTTAAATAAATAGTATATTAATACCTAAATATCTTGTTTTGATATTCCCTTAAAAATATTACGAACCTTTGTTCCGATCTAATAGATTCTTTTATGAATGTATGTATTTTAATCAAGAAATACCATGGTTTTTTTCAGTCGTTTAGCTTGGCTGCGTTTATTGAAAACAAACCCTGGTAAAGAGGCTGACTTGGAGGGAAAATCTGAGTAAACTATCTTTCCACTATGAAAAATTTTTCAAGTCACAGCACTTAGTATAAATTCCATAATTATGTAATATCTATTCTTTTTGTAGAAAGTACATTATTTACACCCGGACTACTGTCATATTTGTTATCACAATGTTTCGGTCGTTGTACGTTCCGGACTTAATCAGGTGTATGTCGATCCGGATAATCTAGAGGGAATTCCAAGTTGAACTTTTATTTAATCTACAGGGTAGACTTTTCTCGCGCCAATTCCCATGATATGTCGTCTAGTCCTTATTTTAGTACTGCTCAGTTATAGCTCGCTCTGTTTCTACTGAGTCCAAGTACGCACTGCCTGTCCAAGGGATTGATCACACAATTACTATGTCGTAAATATCACAAACCAACGCTTTTAATCACGAAAAATATTAAAAAAATATTACAATATTAAAAAATATTACAAGATTAAAAAATATATATTTTGCAAATTCGATTAGAGCCAATGAGAACCGAACCAAATACTTTAATTTTCAAACGGACGCCTTTACAGACAACTTTGTTATTTCATAGAAAACATAAAAAACTCAACATTAAAGGTAAACAAAGCCTTTATTATTATTATGTCATTTTTCATCATATTTCGATTTCTGCATTGGTCTCACTACCAACCAAGTCTGCGGGGAGACCTAAGGCAGGTAGTGGCGTGTTGTTATGACTCCATTTCATGTTTTTCTATCCTCCCTATCATCCCCAGCATTACATAGATAACGTTTTCCTTAGTGTGTGGGCTGTACTAAATAAGACAATTTTTTGTATATCTCTTAAGCTGGGGTTTCCAGGGATTCTTTCAATGTGTTGTTTTGTTCCATTTTTTATCATTCCAAGTGCACCTACTATCACTGGCACAACTCTTGTTTTCAATTTCCACATTTTTTCTATTTCAATTTGCAGGTCTTTATATTTTGACAGTTTTTCAAATTCCTTGATTGCTATGTTACAATCCGCTGGACAAGCCATATCAATTAATAGACAAGTTTTCTCCTTCTGGTTTTTAACAATAATGTCTGGCCTGTTTGCTTCAATTTTTCTGTCTGTGTAGATGGTGTAATCCCATAGAATGGTTACATCTTCTATTTCTGTAACCGGTGCTGGATGATGTTCATACCAGTGTTTGTTTACAGCTTTTCCATAATGTTTGCACATTGCCCAATGTAAATATTGCCCAACTCTATCGTGGCGATTTTTATATTCGTTTGGGGCAAGCACAAAACAGCCTGAGATTAGGTGGTCTATTGTTTCTTGGTGTTTATCACAAAACCTGCATTTTGGATCCATATTATTATGTATAATATTTGCCTGAAAGTTTCTCGTGAAAAGACTTTGGTCTTGTGCTGCAAGTATAAATCCTTCAGTTTATTATTATTATTATTATTATTATTATTATTATTTTGGAGAGCGTAAACAACAGAAATCCTTTCCCTTTTTTTAAAAAAGTTTTCTATTCATTTTTTTTCAACAAATTATGATTGATATCCCTTTTATTTCGTTGGTTTAGTAAATAAATTTCTTTTTTTTAAAACTTGTCTTTTTTTTTATTATTATTTCTATTTTGGCGAGCGTAAACAACAGAAATCTCTTCCCCTTAAAAATAAAGTTTTCTATTCATTTTCTTTCAACGAAGTATTATCGATATCACATTTATTTCGTTGGTTTAGTAAATAAAATTATTTTTTTAAAACTAAGCCATTTTTTTATTTCTTATTTGTCGGGTCTAAACAACAGACTCACTTTAAAAAGTTTTCTTTTCATTTGTTTCAACGAATTATTATCGATAAGACACTGAAATTTCATGTAACAATATTCCATTTTTCTGTGGGTGCTCACTTCGTCATATACGTTCATAGTAAAATCCATCCCCCATTTTTTTCGCTTTTTGTTTTTGGTAAACATCAAAGGTTACGTCCTCTTTTTTGTTGTTTTGTTTTTTTTTTTTCAGAAAAAAATCGGAAAAATACAAACTTCCTTTTGTCCTTCCTATATAGTCAAAAAGGCACTTAAAATTTTGAAATGGCGATTTTGGCCAATTTTGTTTTTCAGATTTCTAATCTCAATGCAAAAAGATCTGCTTTAATTCATAACGATAATGCCTAGTAGAAGGTCAAACTCGCAAAGCGGAAGAAGCAATTGCAAATCAAAGTGAGGAAGAACAGGTATCAGCAAACGAGCGAAGAAGGCAAAAAATGGTTCAGATACGTGCCGAAGAAGCAGCAGAGCGACGTGCAGCCAGATTTGAGGATGCACAATTGCGAGCACGGCAATCGCATTCTGCAGCTTCAGATCTGCTTTGTTCTCAACAGAATGAACGCGGCAGGCTGAGAGTGGCTGAAAGACGTCAATGAGAAACAGTAGATCAACGTCAAACACGACTCTCTGCAAACCAGATAATCTCTATATCTGCACAGACAATGGAACAACTAAAAATATTGTGTACCCACAAGTATTGAGAAATTAAATGTGTGCTTTCTCTTTTCTTTTTTTCCATTTAACCAAACAGCAATGCGTGACCGGGTACAGCTATTATACAATAATTTTTTATGCAGTATCACCGACTGATGCCATTTAGGTCGGGTTTCAATCCTGGGTTATAAGCAATCGGATGTCTAACTGTACTGATGAGCTGTGATACAGCGAAACAGATCTGGCTGCGGATAACTATATATATATATATATATATATATATATATATATATATATATACAACGAATAAACTAGATATAGCAGATATATACGATGAATAAACTAGATATCGCAGATAGAATGTGAAAGATCCAAACAAAATATGCATATTTACTTTTTAAGGACCACAAACCAAATTTCGAGAATAGCCTGCAAGCTAGACTAATCAATCCCTCTAAAACTGAATTAGGTTTAGTTTCTAGTAATATAATTAAAAAGATTGTAATATCAATACAAGAAAATATCAATTACAGTTTATGGAAAGATTCTTCTGATACCATAACATGATTCCAAAACATTCCGAACAAGAAAAAAAGCCTCATTTTTGCAATTTAATATAGTAGACTTTTATCCTTCCATTTCGTACAATTTATTAGTTAATAGTTTAAACTATGCTAGAAACTTCACAGATATTTCTAATAATGAAATGGATGTTATTTTAACTTCTAGAGAATCTCTACTAGTATATAATGACTCTACCTGGATTAAAAATATTAGCAATAATTTTGATGTCTCAATGGGGGCTTATGATTCAGCTCAAATCGCGGGTCTGATAGGAATATATATATTATATACTCTCGGTAGAATTGTTGAGCCAAATCAAGTAGGTATCTACCGGGATGATGGTCCTGTGTATATCCCTGACACTAATGGTCCCCTGACATCAAGAATTTCTAAAAAAGTTATTAGAGCTTTTAAAATGCTGGGCTTTAAAATCGAAATTTCATCTAATCTCAAGATAGGTAGTTTTTTTAGATATTAACTTTAACCTATTCAAAAATACATTTAAATCATATCAAAAAAGTAATCAATCCCCTATCTATATTAATGTTAACTCTAATCATCCTAAATCTATCATAAAACAAATACCCAAAACAGTCAAAATTAGAATTAATAATTTATCTTCTAATAAGGAAATATTCGATGAGAATATAACAATATACAATGAAGCCCTAAAGAAGAATGATTTTAAAGATGAAATACTATACGATGAAAAACTGAAATACAAAACTAGAAACAAATGTAAAGTTAGAAAAAGAAATATAATATGGTTCAACCCTCCTTTCTGCAAGTTGTGCAATGTAAACATAGGTAAATACTTCTTAAATTTAGTTAGCAAACACTTCCACCAACACCACCCGGTAAGTAAATTATTCAATAGAAAAACTCTTAAAATTAGTAATTCTACCACAAAAAAATGTGCAAAACATAATTAATTCACCTAATAACAAATTACTTAGAGACTTCTTTAGCAAACCTTCGGTGAACAAATCTTCCTGTAATTGCATCAATAAGATAAATTGTCCAGTTGATGGCAGCTGTAATTCCAAAAAAGCTATCTATGAAGCCACTATTTGTTCAGAGGAAGACCCCAAAATTAAAAGAGTTTATATATATATCTACAGGTAGTTGGAAGCAGAGACTGTACAACAACAGAGAAGCTTTTCCCAACGCCTCCTTGAAACATCAAACTGCTCTATCTAAGCAATATTGGAATATTAAAAACGGAGGATTTACCCCGCTGGTCAGATGGAGGATTGTGAAATACGCCAATACTCCCAACAATTTCAGGGATAGGTGCAATTTATGCCTGGAGAAAAAATTGTTGATTATAAAATATAATAATTCTAAGGAACTACTTAATCAGCGGAATGAATTAAAATTTAAATGCAGACACAAAAATAGATATAAGATAGTATAGATAAATCTTGATTGTGATTTGAATTAGTGTAAATTATATTAATTTACATTAGTTTAATTTTAAAAAGCGTTCATTTTGAAAACTTCTGGAATGTGCTGTTAATATCATTTTACAGCAAAGGTAGTTTTGATTTTTTTAATTTTTAATTTTAATTTTCGAAATTTTTTGTGTTTTTTATTTTTATTTTTATAATTATTATATTGATATATATTTTTTATGTTTCTTTTTCCCTTGTTTTTTATAGAATGAGTATTATTTTTATTACTATCATTATTATTATTATTAAAGTTTGATAAAAATTTTGTTTGTTACACACGCACACACACACACACACACACACACATATATATATATGTATATATATATATATTATTACGAATTGATATTTTCTGCTATTATAATTTTTTTATAATTATTTTATTATTATTGTCTATTATTAGTATTATTATTATTTAAGGGCTTTTTAAGGATTATATTGTAATTTTTATTTAGTTTTTCCTACTAGGAATTATTATTTTAACTTTATTTGAAATAAATTACTACTAGTTGTTATATTGTAATTTATATTAGGATATATGATTTGTGATTCATTTTTCACCGCAAATATACCCTTTAATCGGTATATTTTAATTTAGGAGGGAATCCCATGTAGCGTTTATAAAATTATTATTAATGTAATAGACATTGGTTTGATATAGGAAGTATATTTTAAATTAATTTAATTTAAATTCTTTTCTATATTGTTCTAATTTTATCTCTTTCTTTTTATTTTTATCCCCTCCCTCTTTTTATATTTATCTTTCTAACGTTTCATTTTTTAATGATTTAATTATTTTAACTAAATTTTTAAAAAATTAATAGGATATTTTGGGATACTAGTAAGAGCATTTATTTTTTCAAATTGTATTGAAATTATGTTGCACAATTTAATTTTGTACCGTAAATATATCCCATTATATTTTAAATTACATTTCAATGTTAAATTGTGACATGTATTTTAATATTACAGCTAAATTTTCCACCCCAGGTTAATATTAGTTTACAGCAAAAGCTTGTTATATTTTTTATTTTTTTATAATCATATTTTTTTATAACTATTATATTTATAAGTATTTTTATAATTTCCTTTGTCTTCTTTTGTAATAGAATGAATATTATTATTATGTTATCATTTTTCATCATATTTCGATTTCTGCTATGGTCGCACTACCAACCAAGTCTGCGGGAAGACCGAAGGCAGGTTGTGGTGTGTTGTTATGGCTCCATTTCATGTTTTTTTATATCTCATGGTACGATTCTTGTTTTCAATTTCCACATTTTTTCTATTTCCAGGTCCTTATATTTTGACAGTTTCTCGAACTCCCCGTCTGACATGCTACAATCCGCTGGACAAGCCATATCAATTAATAGGCAAAACTCCTCCTTCTGGTCCCTAACAATGATGTCTGGCCCATCCGCCACAAATTTTCGTCCGCGTAGATGGTGCAATCCCACAGAATGGCGACATCTTCTATTTCTGCAATCGGTGCTGGGCGATGCCCACACCAGCGTTCGCCCACATACCTTCCACAGTGCTTGCACACTGTCCAATGTAAACACTGGCCCACTCTATCGTGACGATCCGTACATTCATCTGGGGCAAGTACAGAACATCCTAAGATTAGATGGTCTATTGCTTCCTGGTATCTATCACAGAACCCGCACACCGTATCCAAATTATTATGTATAATATTTTCCTGAAAGTTCCTAGTGAAAAGAGTAAAGCCTTCAGTCTCAGACTTTAATCCAGATGCACGTAACCATCGATGAGTATTAATTTTATCAACATTGGATTTATTGGCACGTTCTGGATATTGGCCATGCAGAGGTTTCATCTGTTCAAGAGCTTTATCCTTGGCTTTCATTTTCATATATTTTGCCGCAATAGTTGGTTCTTGGTTTCTGTTTTGCTTTTCTATAGAATCTACCAAACGTAAATCATGTTTGCATTTACTGCCTTCTTTTATTATTGAATATTTTTTCTTTCTGTTTTCATGTTGTTTAAATAATTATTGTCCTTTGTTGTTTCTATGTATGTTAGTAAGCCAATAGTTGTCTTGTATGAAAATTGTAGCTGAATAAGACCTCTTCCACCTTCTTTACGGGGTATGTATAGACGGTCTATATCAGCCCTTGGATGATGCATCTTATGCTTAGAAAGAAGCTTTCTTGTTTTAGAATCCATTCGCCTGATGTCGTTCAGAGTCCAGTTTAAGATGTTGAAACTATATTGGACAACTGGGATGGCAAGGCTATAAATGGCCATAATTCTGTTCTGAGAATTCAATTCAGTTTTTAATATGAGTCGTAGATTTCTACAGTACTCTTGACGCACTATTTCTTTCATTTTTTATGGTGAATCTATTCACTCTCATTTACACCTAGGTATTTATAAGCTGCTGGCTTTACATCTTTTATTGTTACAGCAGGGTCTAAGCTAATTGAGGATGTTTGTTGTAGCAATCCACGTAAAACTGTAGCTTTAGCACATTTATTCAAATTGAATTTCATTTATTATTATTATTATTATTATTATTACGTCTGAGAGAAATTTTGTTTTGGATATATATATGCATATGTATTTAAATACATATATATATATATATATATATATATATATATATATATGTGTGTGTGTGTGTGTGTGTGTGTGTGTGCCTGTGGATGTGTATAAATGTATGTATACATTTATTTGTTATCTCTTTATTGTTTTAGTTGTTATTATTATTATCTATTATTAGTATTGCTAGTATTTTAGATAATTTTTAAATTTGTATTTTAATTTTTTTTTATAAGCGTTTTACCCCGAGTAAGGCAAGTCACTGCCACTACTGCGCAGGGGGCTACATAGAGTGGAGAATGGATGGTTAAATATAGGAAATGTCAGAGGGTGGCTAATAGGCGGTTAGGGATACCGAGAATGGTTAAATATAGGAAATGTCAGAGGGTGGGTGATAGGCGGGTAAGGATACCGAGAATGAGGGTTGGGTAGATGAGAGTGTTCTGAGAATAATTGGGAGTTAGTGTGATAGGAGGTGTCTATTGACCCTACATTTAAACACCTGGAGATTGTAGCTGTCGGGAAAGCAGACTTGTGGAAGGGAGTTCCACAGTCGGGAAGCGCGAGAAAAGAAGCTGTTGGAGTAGAATTTACGGTTACATCTTATCTGTTTAACTGTAAAAGGGTGGGACCTAGTTGCTAATCTAGTATCTCGTGTAAATTCGTGCTTAGGCGGCACCAGTGATCTAAGTTCATCGGAGCAGAAGCCATGAAAGTACTTGTAGAAGAGGCACAGGGAAGCCACATTACGCCGGTAAGAGAGCGGTTGCAGCCGGTCTGCCAAGTCAGTATCAACCACGTTACAGATCCTCCTTTGTATTTTGTCAAGAAGCCCAAGGAGAGCAGCAGGGGCACCCGACCAGATATGGCAGCAATATTCAATACACGGGCGGATGGTAGATTTGTATATGTGAACGATAGATTCAGGTGGGAAAAACTTCCGGGCCCTGCACAGAGAGCCGACTTTCATAGCGGCAGATTTGGCAATGGATTCGATATAGTCATTCCATTTGAGGTCCGCCGAAATATTTTCTTATTGGGAGTTATTATTTTAAGTATAGTTAGAATAAATTACTACTAGTGGTTATAATGTAATTTATGTTAGGATATATGATTTATTTTTCACCATAAATATTCCTTATAGTCGGTAGATTTTAATTTAATGGTAAAAATCCATTTTCACTTTTCTAAGAATGAATTATATACGTCGGCTTTGATCTAGCATTTTTAAAAATTTTTTAAATTATTTTAAAATCCGTTCTCTCGTGATTTCTTCTTTTTTCTTTACTTCTTTTTGTGTATTTCCCCTTTATGTTATGTTTATCAAATTTTTTTCTGTTTCTATATTAATTTTAGTATTTTTAATTATTTTAACAATATTTTTTTATATTAGCGTTAATTTTTAGATTAATAGTAAGAGTAGTTATTTTTTCAAATTGTATTAAAATTATGATGTACAATATTTTTTTGTACCGTAAATATATCCTAGTATATTTGAAATTAAATTTCATAGTTAAATTTTCCCATGTTTTTCTAAGAGAACAGTTAGGTGGTTTGAGACGCTATTACGGGAAATGGTGTCAACATTCATTTCTCGGGATACTTTTATTGTACCTCTTTGTCTTTTCTTTTTCTCTTCTTGCTTTCCATTCAGTTTTTTCTGTTTCCCCTTTTTTTCTTTTTTCTATTTTTCTGTTTCGTTTTTCCCTTTTTCTCTTCTTTACATTAATCAATCGTCTATCTTTTTTTTATCCTTGCTTTCATCTTTCTTTAGGGTGGTGGGGGATATTTTGAGGACCAACTGTTGTACAATTTGGGTCTGATGAGCCGCGATAATAACATCAGGACGCGGTGAAATATGTATTACCCATTGTAATAATCTAAAGTCTTATATATATATATATATATATATATATTCGTGTCAAGGCATTTTACTGCTACTGTTGTGCAGGGGGTTACATAGGAGGAATGTTATGAGAAGTGACAGGTTGCAGGGGGTGTCAGGAAGAGAGGAGGAGAAGGAAGAGAATATTGATGAAAGTGGGGTGGACGGAGAAAAACATGGGGGAGAGAGAGGATGTAAGTTAGTGAGACAGGAGATGACTATTGACTTTACATTTAAATTCTTGGAGATTATAGCTGTCGGGAAAACAAGTATGCGGAAGGGAATTCCAGAGGCGGGAAGTGAGAGAAAAGAAGCTGATGGAGTAGAAAGGGTGTGACCTACTTGTTAATCTTTTTGTTCGAGGAAATTCATATATAGGTGGTACCAGTGAGCTAAGTTCATCTGAGCAGAAGCCGTAAAAGTATTTGTAGAAGAGACACTGGGAAGCCACACTGCGTCGGTGAGAAAGCGACTGTATCCTAGTTGCCAAGTCGGGATCGATCACATTACAGATTCTCCATTGGATTTGGTCGAGGACACCTAAGTGGATAGCAGGAGCACCCGACAAGATATGGCAGCAATATTCAATGCATCGGCGGATGGTAGATTTGTATATGTGCAGGATTGTTTTGGACGGGAAAAAACTTCCTGGCCTTACACAGAGAACCTACTTTCTTAGCAGCGGATTTAGCCGTGGATTCTATATATTTATTCCACTTGAGGTTTGATGAGGGATATGGTATAACTGGACAATTGTTTGACCTAATCCAGTCCTTCCTTTCAAACCGTACAATGAGGGTAGTATTGAACTTAGAAGTAATATGGGCTCCTGAACATGTTATAATCTTCATAAGTTTTTCAGTCATTGGTTTTATCTTTTCTATTGTTTTGACTAACATTATCAGCTTTTATAACTTTCTTCTTTGCTTAAATATTGTTTTCGATTCTCATATAATTATCTTAATGAACCACTACTTTTTATTTGATTAATAACTGGACTTGATGTTTTTGAAACTTTTCTTGATAAAGTGTACAATAATCAACTTGATACTAGCCCAAAATATTACTCCATCGCCATCCTGTTGTATTCTAAGTTGTATTGATCGACTATTTTCATGAAGGGCCCAAAGTATATACACGCAATCAGGCCCAGCTGACATAACTATATATTCGTTACTGGCAATTACTGTTGAGAAATAAGTTTTGTTGTACTTCTTCCTCCTACTTTATATTTCACTTTGTGATGTTTATTTGAGTTAGCTATTTTTTTAATGTTTGCATTTTTTCTGTTTACATTCGCAATACCAGCTTTCCCGCTAGTCAATTCAATTTTATTGTATATTATCCTTTTTATTTTTCTTAAGTCTCATTTTAGAAAATCCTTGAGCCTAGTGTCTTGTTATTTATTATATTGCCAATGTGTTCATTTCGTTTTTGATTGATTTTCGATTGAAATTTCATACATTTTCATCTCATAATAAAAACCTTTATGATATTTCTCGTTTCTTACGACCTGTGACTATGAAATAAAAAATGGCTATACTAAGTTAAGTGTTTATCATAGTGTATGTCGATTATTTACAGCATGAAAAACGACCCTCAGTTTGCATCTCACACCATAAAATATGTTATTATAATTTTTTTTAACAAAACGATATTTTGAAATGTACAAGTTAAATTTATTGCATGAATATGAGTAGTTCCTGAATGTTTTATCAATATTGGTTTATTAATAGCAATTTTAGTTTGAAAGCATTAACTTTCCTAATAAAATCTGACAGTGTGTATGTTAAAGCGAATATCAAATTTAGAGCAATTGTGATTACTTGATAGAAATGTTCACATTAATTAATGTACCACTAGTTGTATTGTGCTATATGCTACTAGTAACCAAGAATCATCTCTGATTGGAAATAACCTTTACGTATTTTTTTATGTACGGTTTCCTTTCATGGCTCTCCAAAACTTCATATCCTATGTAGTTCTTAGTAATATTTTTCGTTTTACTATCCTTCCCATCCTTGTTCTTGCATGAATTTATACAAACTCGTTAGGTAAGTTAGTCGCTGTTTTCTCTCTGTTCGTCTTGCCTTCACTATATTTTATGATGGTATAAGAAAATAACAATGTGGAGTTTTAAATCCTAAGATGTCGTCATTCCAAGGGTCATAAATCAGCCACGCAGATTCCAAGGAAACAATGCCGCAGGTGTAAACAAAGTGGGGTAAAAAAAAGATCTGTATCCGAAACTTGCTATGCACAACTATCTTCTATATCCACGAAGAACGAAGGAACCCTGTAGTTGTCCAAATTAGTGTTCTTTTATTGCCATAAGGCAAGATGAAACTGGTGGTGGTTGTGGTGGTGGTGAGGAGTTGCAAACAATTATTATATTTCGTGATCTACTACAGTCGAGATCACTAAACCACAAACCATCAATTTCTTACTCTCCTGATTATGTGTCACAAAAATATCAATATATTTTCTAGAATTTCTCTCTCTTTAGGATTATATTTTTCTTAAAATTTCTTCGTTGCTTGTATGCTCCGTCCACCATTCTGTAGAATCATATATTTTCTAAAGTTCCATCTTAATCTGTGATGAAATTGTCTAGCATTCGCTGCCATATAGGAGGATGAATAAAACAGCAGTTAAGCATAATTTTCGTTGTTTCCGGTTAATACTTTGCTTAGTTTTTGAAGGCATCTTTCTCTCTTTCTCAGATTTCGGTGTGAGATTTCCTGTCATCTATCAAAACATGTTAGATTTTCAAATGAATTTTGCTTCAATAATATTGTTCACTGGCTTATAGATTCTATAAAATAAGTTATCTACGTGCCATTGAATAAAATGCATTCGGAAAAGATTCGTTCAAGATATTTTATTGGCATTTAAGCGATACTTGGTATTTATATGTCAGAACAAACCAGAAAGCAGCAAAGAAAATTGCAAAAATGTTCTCTCGAGTATTCATTTTTGTAGGCGGTAAATGTTTAAAGAAAATGCTAAATGAACGATAGAACTTCATACGAGTAAATATTCTAGAGCTTTTTTCTAGCAGTAAACATGAAAGTCTCATGTGTTTCAAATCAAATATTTTCTTCTAACATATTAATTTGTATCTATGTATTTCGAGTCTGAAAAAGAATCCTGTTATAGAAATGTCATTGTTGTTAGCGTGAAACATTCCATAATGCTTATATAAAAACTGGGTTTCTTCTACAAAAAGTATTGCTTTTGACATTTAAAGACCACATTCAATTGGTAAGCATAATAAGTGATTTCCAAATAATTATAGCGAAGCAAACTTTGCTGTTACTTGAACAAATTTGATCTTAAATTCACCTGTTTCGCATTTTCTTACGCATGTTTGTGCGATTCCTAAAGATAATGTAAAAAAATAGAAATTTAATTTATTGACTACTGAGAAAGAAAAGGATTATATATATATATATATATATATATATTAGAGAGAGAGAGAGAGAGAGAGAGAGAGAGAGAGAGAGAGAGAGAGAGAGAGAGAAATGGTAAAACCGACACAAACAAATAAAAATATAGTTAGAAATTACGAATTGGTTAAGCGAGATATATTATGTGAATGTATTATATATATTTATTTTTTTACCGTAAATATATCCCATTATATTTAAAAGTAAATTTTAATGATAAATCTTCATGTCATGTTTTTCTAAGAAAGCAGATGAATTGCAACAAATGCTGGTGTCAATCTAAGACTTTAACTGTAACTTCCTTTCTCTTTAGACTGTTCGTTCTCCTTCCCTTTCTTTTGTTTTTCTTTCTCTTCTTTCCGTTTACCAATTTTCTGTATTTTTTCTTTCTCTCTTTGGGGATTTTTGAATGAGCGAGGAAATGTTTTTGTAGATTAACGTTACAAATTTCTATTCTCGATATGGTCACGTGAGTGTCTGTATGTATATTTTTCTGGATTATTTTGAATATTAACTGTTGTTTCATTTGGGTCTGACGGGCAGCAATGTTTTCTGTGAAATACGTATTACCGATAAAATTGTAGAATATCTAAATTTTTTTCTAGATTATATTACTCTGTTAAATTAAATAATATATATATATATATATATATATATATATATATATATATATATATATATATATATATATATATATCACAAAAAGATCCGGAGATCAACGAAATGAAATCAACAACCGACAAATTAAATGATGAATGCCGAATGTCACACATTTTCTTAACAAAATTTCTCATAAATAGTAGAAATATATATGTAAATATTTAATTTATTTAGTTTAATTAAAAACAGAATATTAACTCAAATGTAAGCATCGATTAAAAATAATGTTCAAATAAATCAAATATATTAGTTGTTATTTCTATTTCATTAATCTCCGTTGTCTCCGTAACATTGTCTGTTAACATTTTTTTTTAATATCACGATACATTTAAGAGCAGAGATGATTATTAACGAGAAATTAAAAATTGTGTATATAAGTATTAATTTGACTTGGTTTGGACTGTGAAATCATTCGTGGTCTAGTGATCTAAGACTCATCAGATCAGTTGCTGGCTTTCTCTATTGTTCGTGGTAGCAGATTCAAATATTGCCGAATGACACAAATTTTCCTAACAAAATTTTTCATAAATAATCAGGCCGGTAGAAATATATAATTATACTGTGTAATTAAAAACAGAATATCTACTCAAATATGAGTGTCGATTAAAAATAATGTTCAAACAAATAAATTATATAATATGTATGTGCTTGTGCAAAAGTTCAGATATAAATAAAAAGATATCTGTAAAAAGATAATATTAATAAAGGATATGTTAAACACGTGTTGCAAAATAAAAACCTTACATTTGTCTTGACAAAGTCAATCAGGGCACTAAAGATGTCGGTAAAGAAGTTTTCCTTTTCTCCTTATTCACACACACACACACACACACACACACACACACACATATATATATATATATATATATATATATATGCACACTAGGTACCCGTTTATTTTGCGAGATAAAGGTAGCTCCCTGTTTCGTCAAAATTCAAAATTCAATCCTATGATTGTGAGACTGAACTGACCACTCTAAAACAATGGTATATAATGCTGCTTAGACTATATGTGTCCACCTCTCGGCGTATCGATAAGATCCAAAGGAATAGCAAGCATTACATTTCGTGCCAGTTTAGTTACTGGAGTTGCCAGAAGGTTGTCAGTGTTGACAACCAAACTTCTTTGGTGTTCCACTCAGAATGTTCTATCTGGATTTACTTTCATATCATTTGTCACGTTTTGATATGATTGCATATATAAATTAAAATAAATATAGTAAACATAATAAAAGAAATAATTGCAAATGTTTTTCATTACATTATATTTAAGCAATTTTTACGTTTTTTTGTTAAACTTAAAATGAGTTAATTTTTTCATCTTTCCTTGAACACCGTAATCATAACAGCTCCTTTTATGTATCGATTTATGGCAATGCTCTGTGTTCGCCTGTCTATTTTTTGTGCAATAAATTATTTAAGAATATTTTCAAAAGCAATGATGTGTTTGGTAATGATTTAGAACAGAATATGTACAGCATATTTTGCAAGTTAAAAAACAAAACAAAAAAAAAACAAGATTAGGTGTATTGATAGAATGCCAAAGATAATCATCATGCTGAATGTCATTTCTGTAGATGAATGAAAAACAAATGAAAATCGAATATTAATTATTCATTTAGTATTAATTTAATGAAGGTAATAAAGGATTTAGCAATCTAGAAAAATAAAATATTACTGAATGATCAAAACAAATTCTGCCGTTAAGTATAAAATTAATGAAAAAAACAACAAAAACAAGATGCGACTGAAACTTTTTGCTTATGTGAGGGATGCAATGATACTGGAAAGAACATAGAAAATAGAATATTTCTCACAAGTTAAAAGTGTGTGTGTCTATATACCTGTATCATCTCTGGAATTCTAGTAGACGCATTTCTATATGCAAAAAAAAAAGTTTACTCAAGCATGGCTAACTGCAAAGTAACGTTTGGAGTAAAGTATATCAAATAAAAAAAAATCCATTGATTTCTTAGAAATTAATTTGTTTATGTTTTGGATATGAAAAAGAAATGAGTAGATATGGGCTTTCGAGAAGATATGAACGAGAAGGGTAATTAAAAAAGGGTATTTGAACCTTGCTGGGATTTGCGCTCTCTGTGGCTGAACAGTCTAAACTACACCGGATCATATAGTGATTTCTCACAGACCTTGCTGGAGAGCACGTCTCTTTTAAGTCTTTCGAAAGCACAGGCCAGTAGAACTGTTTATTAAAATACAATAGAGTTTCTACTCAAACATGTTTATCCAAAAAATAAAGTTTGAATTAGTAGGGAATATATACTCTAAGGAATATTATTAATTGTATGAAACTCATGCAAAAGAGAACAAACAAGACAACAAGTATCTTCTGTGTAGCGAAACGTGAAGAAAACAAGAATTTTTAAGATAAAATTCTTCGTACTGGATAGAATATCTATTCGTGAATGAGGTAATCGACGTGGAGGAAAGGGAGAGTCGGTAGGACCTGAAGTAGACGCGTTTTGCCTGTTCGCCGCGATTATTTATAGTATTGTTAGCGGTGTTCTTAAAAGAAGATGGATTGGGCAATGAAAAAAATTATTGAAAAAAAATAGATGCATGATAAAATTCTTAGATGCAGGTTCAAGTGGTTAGCATCAATACACACAAGAATAAATCTGCCGATTATACAAATTCCTGATGTTCACATGCTTTCCATTTACGAACCAATGCCTGCTTACGAGACCACTGTTCAGGATACATGTGAAAAAATATGTTTCTCATCAGAATATAGAGAATCTCTACTTCAGGAACAGCAAGAATTCTGAAATGGGATCAGAAAGGATCAGTTCTTCAGAGAAAAAAAATCATCGAATAATTTAAAACCAAAAAAAAACTAGTCTTGGTAAAGATAAACACATAAGGCATGACTGGTATATATTCAGGGATATAATCAACCATAAATAAAATTGCTTGAATTTTTTAAACCATAGTGAAGTGTATAAAAAGCAATGAAAAAGTGAATAGCCGAACATAAACTTCTGTGGGACATTTTAAATACTTATATTTCTCTTTGAACAATTTTAACTACAAAACTACATGCATTTTCTCAATGATCATTTTTCTTCTCACAAATATGTTATAGTGCTCAGTTAACAAATTTCACTTATATTTGTCTTCTCACATCTTTGTTATTCTGTTAATAAATCTTTGCTTTAATGTACAAGCGAAATATTTTATCCTTCCACATTTCAACATCTACATAAGACTTTAAATTCTGCTACCACCAGTATACGCCACGAACACATGGTTGATAGTAGTAAATATCTAAGTGTTCGTGGCGTATACTGGTGGTAGCAGAATGTAAAGTCTTATGTTTCTTCCCCTTTTTGGTAGGTTGTCGACAGGGTGAGAAAGAAGGTAAAACAAATAAAAAATTGTACTTGAGTGCCCTGTTGTTGTTGTTGTTGTTGTTTTCTTTGGCGGCGTGGAGTAAAAATGAAGAAATAAATTTGTGACGCACCCTTTCGTCCTGGTCAGCTTTTTGAAATTTCTTTTGTTACCTTGCCATCAGGACTGTTACCTAACCGCTCCCATGCTGGACTGATATTGACCGGTCACGAATCGTGGTTTAAATAGTACAGTTTCTCATGTCACCGGCTCCAGCTGGCATTTTTACTTCGAGGTGGAAAAAAAGTCATATATCAATTTTCGATTTCCTATCAAATCAGGATTTCCTATCAAATCAGGATTCAGAATTTTTCTTTTCACACTGACTTGTGAAATCTGCCTTGATCTGGGTTTTCCAAAATGTTTTAGTCGTTTTGATCCACTTTTTCGGGTGTTCAATTTAATTTTGTTTGTTTTAGTTAATTGTTAGATGATATAGGTATATATGTATCCTATATAATTACTAGCCTAAAACATGCCTTCTTCTAATGTGAGAGATTCTAAATGGAAACTGACTGAGAAAATATGTTACGTGTTTGAAAGATAAAGTGTTATACAATATCAGAATTTAGTATTCAAGTTAACATCTTCACAATAAGATAGGCATTAAGTAACCGATTTTTGTAGCCGTTCTGAATATACTTATATTTTCAATGTTATTTAATGATGGATTATAACGTTGAAAACATGAGAAAGTCTAATAGAAATAACAGAAGAAAAACAATTGTGAACGATGTGGATATGACAAGTGGTTTCAAGAATATTGCAAGCGTAATAAGCACGAAATGCAAATTATTGTGAAAGATAATGATTGAAGAAGCTTTTATAATAGGCAAAAGATGCATAGATTAATAACGTCATTGGTTAGGTATAAAAGCAATAAAAAATTTAATAGAGAGAAAAATGTGTAAGTAGGGCGAAGAAGTAGGACAAATTTATTAACAGTAATTTGAGCGATGAATGTACAGATACATTGGAAGGATTTGGTACTTTAGCCAGTAGATGGATTATTCAGGGATATATTCAGCCAACAGGACCGAAGACAGCTAAAAGTTTTTGGCAAGTATTGCAGGCAGTAAAATTCTATTCCTGTAAATTTTGATATTATAAAGATAAACGGAGAGAATTATTTCAAGTTGCTGTCTTACATGAATTAAATTATACCTTTATACAGGACAATATTTCTTCACATTCTACAACGTTGACTATTGCCCACTTTGCTAAAATACTTTTTGAAGATACCCATTTAATAGAATGACTGCTTTTCCAGATATGAATCTGAATGAAAACATCTGGATAATATATTACAAAAGATGTATATAAAAACAATATTAAAAAAATGTTCGGGAAACAATGGAAACAGTTGAAGGACACTTTAAAATTGAAACAGTAGTAAAGTTAAAGAAATCAATTGGTAAAAAACGGTGAAGTTTGTAGAATATTAAGAAGCCCATATTATTATGTAAAATAAAAATGTATTAAGATACATGGGATATTTTTTAAATAAAATATGACTATGTGGCCTATATAATTTGGTTTATGCATAATTACTTAAGTTGCAGTTAGTTTAAATCCCGTAAACATTTTATTAATATATTTAAAATGGAGACTATTATACGTTAAAAGCCACATGATATAGTGTTCATAAATATAAGCATATTATGAAATTTATTACGAAAATAGATTGCTTTATAACAATTTTAGCATGAGGAAATTTATTGCCAAAAGTTTTATAACCTTGAGAGGGTGGCGATGAACGGAAAAAGAAAATAGTATAGGAGAAAACTCGTAAAACCGTATACTCAACTAGCAAAAAAGAGATAACTGTCGGATGAGAAATTACCAAAAGAAGTTCTTCGAAATAAGAAATTGAACTCCATTAAAATATCAAGAAGAAAGCAGGAATTTCAAATGAATAGGCACATTGTTGCGCAGAGGAAATTCGAAGAGTGAAACTAAATGTATTTGACAATCAAATCTTGAATGAATGGGTTCAAACAGAGTGCGTTATGTAAATTTATATTTTTAATTTCATGTATGCCTGTTGATTTTTTTTGTCAACTGCACAGTAAAGTATGGTGGGTTGATGATCATCTGTAAAAAAAGAGCACCACGACGTATTTCACTCTACCATAAATTTGGAAGCTTCGTGCTCTACATTTGCGCCGAAAGATCCAATACGAACATTTCAGAGTGTTTGTCTGTCAATCTGAAAACAGTGCAGAGGATTCATAAATAGTTGGGTGATAAATCCAGTCAATATCATAATTCTAATGATGATTACGAAAATATTTGCAATGATCACTAGTGATGGAGATGTTATACCTCCATTCCTCTTCCAACAGGGGCTCAGAATCAACACGGAGGCCTACATCAAGTGACTTCGGGAGGTAGTGCTGGGAGACTCTATGTCTGGCAACAGAACTCGTTACCATGCAACTCGAGCAGGAGAACCTGCTCATAGCTGTCAGACAAGTTTTGCGACTACATCACTCCTTATATCACCCAACCTTCCAGACTGCAACTCCCTTGATTTTTATGTGTGGGATGCGAGCGAGAGACAAACACACAACACACTTTTTTTGCAATACCAAAGATAAAAAGGATTCACCAACTTCAACAAGGAAACCGTTCAGAAGAGTTGCAGGAAATTACGAAGTCAACCGAAAGCCAATGACGATTTTATTGAATAAATTTACTCTTTAGTATTTCAATATATTTTTGTTTTATTTTGGTGAATATCTTTTAAAATGAGATGGCAGTGTTAATTTCATTTTTTGCGTAATCTAGACGACAATTCATTCATCGCACCCTGTATGTAATTCTTATAGTCCAGTTCTACAATACAGGAAAGTATGAGAGACAGAGAGAGAGCATCAAAACCTTAATTTACAAAATTTTTTCTCTATTCCATAATTACACTTAAACATTTGTTTTCATAAAATAGCTTTTTTCTTCGTTAACTTTATTACTCATTTTCGTTTCATCTGTCATATTCATGAATATTTTTCAACAAAAAACAGCGCTGATAGATTTTTTCAATCTTCTAGAAAAATATTTTTTCGTTAAAGGAATTTTTCCGTAATAGAATAAAATGGTAATCGGAGATTGCAATTTATGACGACTCTGGGAAATGATTCAAACTGTTTGCGTGGTCATCAAATTTTTATGCAGGTAGAACATGACATTTTTTAAAAACTTGTGGAATCCACTTGCAAAATTAAATAAAAAAAGCATTTACGTCCTTTTACATGTCGCACATATTGTGAGTCCACATAAAAAAATTACAATAATATAATACTTGATTTAGAACGATAACTTAGGTTTCTTAAACACAGATGCTAGCTTGAAAAACTTTAAGTTTGAATTTCTCGCTAATCTTCGCTGATTGGTCACTAAATCGAAGGCACGTGAGAACATGTTTAGCGATATATACCACCAAAAATTTCAACAAGTATTTTTGATCCTATTTTTCTGTATATAAAGAGAAGACTTTCGTCTGAGTCTTCAGTGAGAATTAGAACTTCAACCGAGTGCCACGAAAGTTCACGTGAGTATGAATAGTTGAATTTTACGAACTCAAAATTAAAACTTATTCACTCACACAATATATTCACTCACTGACACAAGTTTTGTAAGTAGTAGGTCATATTGTGTGTATGCAAAAGTTAACTGGATAGTAATGAAGTCTGTGTTCCTTCCCTTTTTTATGGCTGGCGAGAAAGTGAAAAGGGAGGTGAAACAATAAAGGAAAATGGTACTTATCAAAGTTAATTTTTAGGAGTCAGTTGAAGATGCCTTGTTGTCGTTTTGACGGCGTGTGAGTTAAGACGGAGAAAGGAAAATAGGAAGAAGAGGAAGAACGAATGTGTGACAGGACATTAGGTCCGGGTCAAAATTGAGGTTTCTTTTGTCACATCATAGCGTGTTGTCTTTAATTTTTGTTTCCATTTGACTGACTGATTCCACTTTCTTCTTTGTAAAGATTTTTCTTAGTTTTGCAAATCGCTTTCTTTCATTGGTTAGAAAATTGATTTAACATCGGATCGCGATATTTTGGCTTCGTTTTTTTCTTTCAGTACGAGGTCAATCTTTTTTCTATTCGTCAAAATTAAATTTCACACTGAATTGGGAATTTTGCCTTGGTATTGTTTTTCTAATATGTTTTCAGTCATTCTGATCCGATTTTGTTGGTGTGCAATTTTACTTTTGTGTTTCAGTTAATGATATAGGATTTGTATCCTATACCCTAAAGATCTTTTAATGTTTGTTGTAAATGAAGATAAACATTCATTTGAATGGAAATCTCATCGGTTGTAGAATTTTGAATCCTACCTCCTTGATTTTCTATTTCCACTTTTAGGCCAGTAAATATTTCCACGTAATACATTTGTTTTGAATTGTGACAGTCTTTTATAAAATTTTTATGCATTATTTAATAATGACATATTCTAAATTATCTACTATCAGAGTCAGTTGAATTTATTTAGGGATTAAAATTGCGTTATTATCCTAACGTGTTACAATTCAAAACTAGACTAAATGAAAATAATTATTAAAAAATGAACATGTTCTGTTTAGTGGTTTAAAATATTTAGAATACACTATCTCACGATTCTTATTCTTTGTTATTGTCCATTTATTTTGTTAATTTCTTTTACGAAAGAAAATATGAGCAACACACACACACACACACACACACACACACACACACACACACACACACACACACACACACACACACACACACCAGATATTTTGTAATTATACATATTCTAGCAATTATAGTATTCCTTGTGCGTCAGATTTACGCAAGCCGTCAAATTCTATTAGCGAAATTCTCATAATTAAACCAGTTTGATAGTTTTAGACACTTTAGCAGTCGTTTATTTCATTTTTATAAATAAGCGAATATTTTGTTAAGGGTGATAAATTGCTTAATTATTGAAATAAAACCATTTCTAGCAGGGAAATAGAAATTGCCTTATTTCGATGGCATTTGAAGAGTAATAGGAAAGTAATAAATGTTTGAATTTTTAATCGCATATTTTGAAAATCTAACAAATTATACAAAACGTATATGAAATAAACGACTGCTAAAATGAACATTGTCGAGATTGCCAATAATTAAGCAATTTACCACCCCCAACAAAATATTCGCTTATTTATAAAAATCACAAAGGACCAAATTATAAATGAATAAGAAAAGAATTTTCTATAATTTCAGCCCAAGCAAAGCAATAACACCACTAAGATGGATGGGATTACTGAGTGTTAGAAAGTGAATAAACATAGTAATAAAGAGAGAGAACAATAAAAAAACAAGGATTATGGAGACAGGAGATAACAACTTACGGTTATATATAGCTATTTCAACTGCAAAATGAGACCTTGTCACGCATCTAGTACTGTGTTTAATTTCATAAAATCTAGGTACGGAGAGGAAAGTTCATGAAGAATCTCTAAATATATAGCAGAAGCTATCAGACCAGATTCATCAGCAATATTCAAATCAAAGACGAATGGGAGACTTATAAATATTTAAGATAGATTCTGACTAGAAAATTCGTTCAGCACGGCACAGGCAACCGACTTTCCTAGTAAAGGAACTAGCAATTGATTCAATATAATCTTTCCACTTAGCCTGAAATGTTAGCCTGAAAAATCGTTGTGTTTCATTTTACTGGAGGTTAGTATCAGCCATGCTGATGGAAGTTAAAAGAGTTCTCTCAGATGATTTAAAGAGACCAATTTGGTCTCGAAGGCGTTAAAAGTTTCAACCGTAAAATGAAGCTATTCTGAACGGCCTCTCGTTTAGTTTTTTTTCCTATTAACGTGGGTGTATCCCAGGGCTCCACCCTTGGTCCTATGCTTTTTAAATTTTCTATTAACGACCTTCCCGATGTCATCAGCTCTTAACATAGCATCTACGCTGACAACACAACCATTTGATCCTGCCTCGAGAATAAGGCCGATCAGTCCAACAAGGTCAAAATGGCAGCTGATATCCAAAACGACCTCAAGAAAGTGATGCCATATCAATTTTAACGCCTCCGAATTTCAAATTCTTACCATTAATCATCTGAGAAACACCTCTCTACCCTCCATCAGCAGGGCTAAAGCTAACCTCTAGGAAACCTATTCTTTTTCTTAGGCTAACGTTCACAGTTGACATGAAGTTGATTCCATTTCTAGGCTATTGATTCCATTTTTAGGCTACCTGCTAAGAAATTCGTTTCACTGTGTAGTGCGAGACAATTTTTCTCTCCTGAATCTATCTTACATATCTCTAAATATATCATTCATCCACGCTTATAATATTGCTACCACATATGGTCTGGTGCTCTTGCTATTTTCCTTGAAATCATTGATAAAATCCAAAGAAAAATCAGCAATATTATTGGTTCTTATCAATTTGCAGTTGAGCTGGCTATATGTAGCCGTAAATTTTATGCTAACAGTTTCTTTCTCGCACTTTTCACACATGTGGAACTTCTTTCCGGTTTCATTCTTTTCAGCCAACTTTAATCTGCAAAAATTTAAATGCAATGTTAATCGCACGTAAAACAAATACAAAATTTTGAAATTACATGACCCGGCAGCTAACAAGGAAAGCAATACTACAGCATTTTGGAAAAACATTGTTTTACATGTTTATTTGTAAGTAAAACAAAATTAATTCTTGATAATGGCTAAAAGTATAAGCGAAAGCGCTCGAAAGTACAAAAGCTTTGGACAATACTTATATCACTTCAGTTACGAAAAAAAAAAAGATTATACGAACACATGAAATATAATATAAAAAAAAACTAAATGATAATACCTTGTCCGTCATTTTTAATGAAACATATATATATATATATATATATGTGTGTGTGTGTGTGTGTGTGTGTGTGTGTGTTTATATATATATATATAACAAAATACTTACACATTTTTTCTTTTTTTTCTGTTTTGGAATATAATATTGGGGCTCCGAAATTAGCAATCCCGACAATGATCATGTCCGTTATGCCCTTCTTAACCCTCTAGGGCCATTCGTATCATATTTGATACAGTATTTCCCTATAAGGAAACATTTGGTATTTCCCTATAAGGAAACATTTCGTATTCATTGACTGAGCAGTCAGTACTGCTTTCATTTGAAATTTATAAAATATTTCTCTTAAAAAATTTTTCAGGAAAATATTTCTTTCAAGGCTTGTTTTCATACTGTATCAAATATGATACGAATGGCCCTAGAGGGTTAAAATGACCTCAATGTACATTGCTTTTTTTAAGAACACACACATCAGAAGAAAGTTCTGTAATGTTCAAAAGTTCGTATTTCTCCGCGTTTTATCATACCAGTAGACATCTCAATGTATGATCATCCGATCATAGGCGGTAATCACGCCTTACTTTTCAAATTGACATGTCCTTCAGCTAACACTATGAGTTCTTCTGCTCGAGGTTAACGTCACACATGTAACTTCTTAATTTCAAACATACTATCTTTGAACACAGACAAGCTACCCTTATCTGCAACAAAGAAAATTGCCCAAGATCTTGATTCTATCTGTTGATGATGGGCATGCGATTTGCTTGGAGGATTAGTCGTATCATTCTACAGATCCTAACTCTTAACTAAGTCTGAAAAAATGGACCGTGACTTGTAATTTCCTAGGCTGTCCCGAATTCTTGCCCCACTTAACTACGCACTCTTCATCTGCTTCCAGATATAGATACTTCTTATTAGTGGATATCTCTCTGTTCAACACAGATAAACTCGGGTGTTGAACACCTTTTGATCCGGCAGTACTATTCATAAAAGATAAACTGATTTCCTTTTCTGAAATACGTTTACTTTCTCTTCATCGAAAATCCACCTTCTTGGTACTAACCCGACAATTATTAGTATGTTAACTATGCCAGCACCAACTTCTATAATCAACTTCATCGGGATCTCTTCATACCTCTAGGTAAATCTCTCAATATTTATCTGTTCTAAAGTATTTAATAGTTTTAGGATAGGAAATCTCATCCATGTCACACAATTCTTCCGGCATGGTGTTCATGGAAAAACTTAAAAATTTCCGCGTAATTTGAGATCACACTGCCGGATTAGAGATGTTTATGAGCAAAAGCTGCAGCTTTTCTACTTTCTTAAATCTCTATTTACCGTTAACCTGCGTAGCTAGCACCTTGTAATCATTGTAAGCTGCAGCGGACCCTTTCTCTATCTGTATAGTGGGTAGTGGGCTTACTCTGAGACCTGTCACCACAGAGTACCGTAAAGTGCAAATCGCATTTTGGTTGTTTGGTTGTTACTACCATTCAAGATTCACGTCCTATCCCGATTGCAATTGGAAGTCATCTCTATTTCTGCCTGATTATGCCGAAAAAGTGATATCTCCCAAGCGTCTCTTGAATTAACGTAAATGGGACCAGGGACCTTGCATAGTTTGCTGGTATTTGCCGATCACCGCGCTGCCTCAGTGTGACTTAATAATATCGAGTTTCAGCCCTGTTTACTTCAATCATTTCCGACTCCAGTTCAAATCTGGCCGATAACTTAGAACCACCCGCTAATCCTGAGCGTGTGGGCAACAGAAGAGGAAAATTCAAAATACTATACACCATGTAGAACTGTTCTCTTTCCACTACAACTACAATAGATTTTAAATAAAAAATTGTCCTACAACTCAATATTCTGTAGTAACGCCATTGCCATTATCTGGATCACTCGCAAATTTTAAGTTATCCAGGAGGGCTTGAACTACACTATCAAGTAGTCCTCTCAGTTCGTGCGGAGCGATTATACTAGGAGACAAATAACCGACTGACAACAAGTTTAGCTGTAGTTCCAAGTAGTTCAAAACCATGCGTATGCTCAAGAAATATTTCTTCGATCTATCAACTATAATCTTGTATAACCAGTATCTAAGCGTAAGGATTTCTTTATCTAGATACATGTTTGTCCAATCCCTGTGTTGCGTTCATGGAAATCACAATACTTTTAATGCTAGAAATAAGTTCGGTTATTTTGTGCCTATTATCGGAAACTTTACGTCTCCTAACATTTACAGTAGA
Organism: Ascarosepion bandense; assembly: GCA_037127315.1. Classification (NCBI taxonomy): domain Eukaryota; kingdom Metazoa; phylum Mollusca; class Cephalopoda; order Sepiida; family Sepiidae; genus Ascarosepion; species Ascarosepion bandense. Next base: position 1,715,226 of record JBBBDQ010000344.1, read on the forward strand.
TATGCTATCCTTTATCACATGCAATTTCCGCCTCTGTGTATTTGCTAATTTATGCAATGCCCTTTTGATCACAGGAAGATCATTCTCCGATGCAACTCCAAAAGTTAGCTAAGAGCGTTTCCAACAAATAGTAGCACAGCGCTTTGTTCTGTGAGTCATACAAAACTTAAATCTACGTATTTCAATAACGGTTGCTCGGGTTCTACTGTAATTTCCTTAAATGCGTTCTTTACGTTATTTATCAGCACTTCAAAGGTAACATCCCCAAGGAACTCTTGTGGGAAGTCTTCTTTTGCGTCTGGATATTTCGAATGCATCCTTTCAATAACTGGAATGCTTTCTACAGAGACTGCAACTTCCGTAATTCACAAGGAAGCTAACCTAACTCTTTATCTCAAGCGCTCCTCATTCTTTTAGCAGTTTTCTTCTCTAATTTATCTTACAGTATATCCGCCAGTAAGTCTACAAGACTTCAATTGCTTATTCTTAGCCTTGAGTTCATCTTTGGAACGTATAGTCGCATCAGTTCTTCTACACCGATGAACGTTTGTCCCACTTGGACATCGCTGCTTACCTCGCTGCCAGAAATTTCCTCATCGACACAAGTAAACTCCAGTGTTCCACCTTTTGGGCAATCATCTTTGAGAGTGGATGAATAACTGGTCATGCATTACATTCCAACCTCTTTATCAAAAGCTGACACGTTATTATCCGCCGTTTTACGCCATGTCCTGATACAGTGCTCCATTAATGGAACAATGTTGTGTATGTAGCGTTCATGTTTATGTTGTAGCTTTTTTGTGTTGTGAACAATTCTTCCTTTAGAAGTACTACTTATTTCGCAAGTAAAGTTTTTCTCAATTATAAAATCTTTTCTAAAATGTCGATCCATGAAGGTAGTTATTAACGGCCAGTCCTGTGAGGCCCTAACAGTCAGCGAAGGCATCCCTTCGTGGAACAACCCTCTTTCTGATTTACATGAATGACCCGCCTAAGAAGATAATCAGATCATTTGTAAACACGTGCTGATAATACGACAATATATAGGCACACCTCTAAAACTCTTGACGATCAGTGATTGGCTGCTAACCTCTCTTCCGATCTAACACTAACTTCTCAGAGGTAAAAAAAAAAACTGGATGTTAACATTCAATGACTCGCAAAACATTATCATTATATTCCATCACCGCCGATTTGACCACGAACTACCACCGTCAGTCACGATGAACAGATGTCACCTTGAGGAGGAACTGTATCTTGAGTGGAACTCTTATATAAAATCCATCTCTAAAGATGTAGGTAAAATGATCGACTCCCTGTACCGCTCTAGTACTTGACTCCTCATGTTTTCTTCTATCAGTATAAGAGTCAGATCAGGCCTTAACTGGAATATTGTTGTCAACTTTGAGCGAAAGGTGTGCAGTCTTCACTTTCTAGTCTTGATAGCGTTCAAAATCGTCTCCGAGTTCTTTTTGAGAAGAATTATTTCCTACACTCAGACCTCTTACAGGCGAGATGTAGCGTGTCTCTCATGCTCTATATGTTCAAACCGAAATTATATTGAGTTTCCATTCTAAAATCTTTCAAATTAAAGAAAAAACAAATTCAATTTTTCTGCTATTTTTTATTGACCCATACATTTTGTAAACCAAAGTCAATTCTCGGTTTTAAAAATCTTACAAAAATAAAATATACCTCGCTGACACGTTATTTTAATGAAATTAGGAAATTTAAACTTATTTTACTCTGATTTGAAACAATATTACTTGCTTACTGTCTTAAATGTACTATGAAAACATTTCTTAATCACGGTAGCCATCCTTATCAATGTTATCAGTGTTATCTGAGGCAACAGACGGAAGCTGTCAAAAAAAAAAAAAAGCTAAATATGGTGACCGAATTTGACATAATTTTATATAGCCTAATTTACGCATCGATTTTTTGTTTTTAACTATATAGTAAAATTAAAATTTAACACCATAGTTTTATCAACTATCTAATATTTTGTAGAATTTTAATTAGTTTAGCTTTATAGCCTTACGTTTGAAGATTTTTTATGAAAAATAAAATAAAAATAATATAAAACTTTCTTTGAAAATAATTTTACAATTTAATAACAGAGAATGATATTATGTAACATGACAAAGGTAATTCAATAATTTATGAAATGTTATGGAATTTATTAATTTTTATTTTTAATATCTATTTTTGATATTCTTTAAGTACCTCCAAAAGTTGCTAATTTCATAATTACTTTTTTTAACACAGTGAGGAAACCAGGAATTAAAAATATAAAACTTGTTTTAAATTTTAAAGCGATGATTTGCGAAGACCGTAGAAGGTCGAAACGTAGAGCACAGGAAACACGGAAGCAAGATGAAAGAATTGTACCCTGTTGAAAATGTTTATATTATTTTTTTCTGCAAGAAGCGCAACCTTTGAAATACGTGACCTTTTAATGATATAGCACTTTCGCCCACCCGTAAAATAAAATACGGGTCATCGGCATGCACACACATACAGAAAAATAAAATGTTTTAATTATTTTAAAAATCTTATAGCTAGAGTATCTGTATTAAGCTTTTCAATTTTTGATTAGTAAGTATAGTCTTCACGTATTAAGTTAATAAGCCAAAGGAAACGCAGGGGGCTACGTAATAGTGAAAAGATTGGAAAAGAGAAAGCCAGAAACCACATTCTAAGCAGGGAACAAGGAATAAGCCTCTTCACCTGTTCAATAGACGTGGGTGGAGTATGAACCCGGCGATTCTTTAGTCTATCTACTCCAATTGAAAAAAAAAAAAGAAAAAAGAAAAGAGTGAAAAGATTGGAAAAGAGAAAGCCGGAAACTACATCCTAAACAGGGAAAAAGGGATGAGCCCCTTCACCTGTTCAATAGACGTGGGTGGAGTGTGAACCGGGCGATAGTTTAGTCTATCTACTCTAATTGAAAAAAAAAAGAAAGAAAAGAGTGAAAAGATTGGAAAAGAGAAAGCCGGAAACCACATCCTAAACAGGGAACAATGGATGAGCCTCTTCACCTGTTCAATAGACGTGGTGTGAACCGGGCGATAGTTTGGTCTATCTACTCCAATTAAAAAAGTTGGTGACTTGCTAAATTTTAACTTAGTTAAAGTTCAGTCAAAGAAATTTCTGCTAAAAAACAAAACCAATCATTCAATTAGGCATGAAAAGTTTAAAATTAAGCAAAAATTAAGCAAAAACGAAAAAAATGGCTTATTTTTAACAATATTCAAGACAGTTGATTCCATTCCAAAACACACATTGTTTCTGCCAGTGAGTTGAAAAATTTTTTTTTAATTTTTTGGCCAGAGTGTGGTACCAGTGTGGGGCATGGGAGGGTCAATTAAATAGCCAGTGTTTAAATTTTATTTATCATATCTAATACTAAAATTATGCGTGACAAATGAACTCTAATTTTTTGTATTGGGAATCTACGATCTTTCCTCTTAATAATTGCGAATATCGATCAAGTAGAAATCTTGTCTCACATGAGCGAAATTTTACATTTATCAATAATTCTCTAGGATGTATCTTGTAGATTTTCGGAAAAATTGATATTTCATTTTTTTAGTTTTAGCTTTTCTTATTTAGCGAATTCGACAGAAAATCACGAAAATGTTCTGCATATCATATTTTATAGATTTATTAAAATTAGATGTTAAAATATATTTTGGGACCCTTTCACCAATATCTCAAATAAAAAAACGCATATTATCAGTATTGAAATAGAATGTATTTCTAAAAAAGAAAAGTTATTTTATTCTTTAAACTAATCAAATTCTTGAGCTTCAATGACTCTTGTCTTTTTAATTCTTATAGAATTTTTCTGTTGCGCATTAAGCTTTTATTCATTTTTTTCTTCCTTCAGTTCCTTCGGCAAATTTGTGCAAGCAGAAATTATGTCTCGTTTGAAATTATGGAAATTCATTTATTCAAATATGTAACCATACGCGAAAACGATGTCAGAGAAAAGATAAAGGCCAAAGACGTATAATCGATTCAATGAAGTCTATCGCTAGTTTAGATAGTTACTGTTTTGAAATTAAAATGAACTTTAAAAGAAAAAATAGTCTTAAGTAGATATCTTACAGACAGGTACAATGGCGTACAGAAGGTCCTTTGCCTGACCAAGAAGGGGTAAAAAAAAGATTTAAGAAATTTGGAGAAATGTGTCGGGCAGAGAGTTTTGTAGTAGCACCTGTTGATTGAGTTTTTTATATAATTTCAATACAGATGACATGTCGACAATTTTTGGAATAGTATCGCTAACCTTTAAACATTTCTTTGAATAGTTTCTGTTTATTTGATCGGTTTGGATAACACATCTTCATTTTGTTCACTTAAATCTTTCGGATTAATTTCGCTTCTTACATCGAACTCTGATTTGGTTTTAATACTTGGCGGGAATAATAAGAAAGAATATTTTAGAACTTTTCTTTAATGCATGAATTAAAAGACTTTAACGGATTCCATATTGATTTTTTAATCGTTGAATATCTTTTAGGCAGAATTAGTCAGTTAAGTGCCATGCATGAGACAAGCTTGGGCAATCCATGTCTCTTTCGATCCATGACTGACTAGGCATAAGATTTTCTCACAGTAGTTTGCCATTTTTTCTGCGGTAAACTGGTTGCCAACTGTCCTGCTAGTCAAGCCATAGTTGGAGGGAGACAAAAGAAAAAACTTCTTTACCAAGGCGTTTCGTCTACTGTGGGACTTTATCAAGGTAATTATAACGATTTTATTTTATAAATAGAAAGTAAAAAAGAGGAACATATCGTTCAGTTTTAAAAATTTGAATTTAAGAACGTCATATTGACACCCGTTTCTCTCTCCCCACCCTTTCATACACTTACTATTGTAGATTTAAAATTAAATTGCATTTTTTCTTAATATTTTTCACTGCTCGCAATTCAATGCCCACGTGACTCGTTCATTCTATATATAGGGTTGTAAACATCGTCATAGGAGTTACGAATTCTGTAATTAATTACTTGAACTTTGTTTTTTATCGTATTTATTCACCTATAGTTATAACAATTTTACTATTCACGTTCATTTTTCTAAGTAACACATAATGAAACTCATCGAAATCAAGAAAAATACCACAATAAGAACAAATAAGAGTGGAAGAAGATCACGGTGTAACTTCACATGAAAAAAATTATATTTTGAGACTGATGTGTATTTTTGCGTGTGTGAGCTGCTCGTCTTCCTGTGAATGTCTTGTCCCATCATTTATTTAGGGAAGAACTTGAACAGTAATTTTAAAAATGTGAAAGAAGAAATTTACACAATTCATTTTTACGAATGTTTGTTTTCTTTTTAAAGTTTAAAGTCACCGAAAAAAAGTTTTTATCATAAAGAACGACTGATCTTTTTCACTAAGAAATGATCGGATTCAGGACTGTGTATAAAACATTCGCCAAAAAGAGGATAAACGATGAAATGTACAAAAACTTTTATTGACAAGACCAAGATATTATTATTAGGAAGAAAGATTAAACGATTTAATTTTTTTAATCCTTTTAGAACCTTGGAAATTTTTGTTAAAATCTTGTTTTTTTTGCGTCTGCGCGGACTATAAATTTGTACGGGAAATTTGTGTGTCATTTTTTTTCGGTGAAAGACACATTGATTTCGAAATTCTTGTAAAAATCAGATAATTGTTGGATTTTAATGAAAATTTAAAAACTTATTTTGAAATGAATTAAATTATATTTTAAACGGTTCTTCTATGAGAAAGTCTTTTTAAAATGTTTTTTTTTACATCCGTTACTCATTTAATTTATGCAATTTCGAGAATTCTTTTTTGTAACGCTTAATGCTTATATCAGATATATGGACTCGTCATTGAAGAATTTAAAGCAATTATTTTTGTCCAGTTAGAGAAACTCTGTTCTGACTTCTATAATAACAAATGCAATAAAACGAAAACATTATTTAGTTAGAAACGTTATTAATCGATTTCATGGATAAAATATTGTCTTAAGGAAGAAAAAAATCGAGTAAAAATAAATTGCTACAAGAACTTTATTTTGTAAGATTTTAATTAGAATAGTTTATAAATTTGTAAATCTTAATTTGTATTAATTTGTATCGGTAAAGTGACACAAAATTAAAACTATATTTACTAATAAATGTAAAATTTTACTACAATGTGGTGATGCCGAGCAAGCGAGGGACAGGATGTTTGCCCTCAGAGATTCAGAAAGCAAATGACCAAAACTGGTCTTTGCGCATCTGGGCTCCACGCAGAGGTTCCGGAGGTAAACCAAAAATAAATAAATATCAAATTCCTTTTACGGACCGGTAGCGGAACTCTGGATCCTGATTGGTCAAAATTAAAAATACATTAAAGAAACGGGTTTTCCATTGATAAAGAAAAAAATCGTTTCTGAGCCATCCCACCTGACTGGATTGAATATTTAAGGATGGTCTCTAACCGGTCACAGCGGTCATTTCAGAGGAGGCGGATTGCAGACACACATCTAAGATGTAACTTTCAACTTCAAGTGACCCGGACATTGTCCTCTCTCTCTCTTTCTCCTTCTCTATCTCAACAATTACTGCTACAAACATACTGTACAAAATCTTTAATACCTTATCATTGAATACAAACTCTATTCATAACTTCTTACTAAGGTTTATAATTGAACTTTAATTTCTACAACTCTTGTTATTCCTAATAAATTTCTTTAATAAATTTCTTCTTTTTATAAATTTCTATTTTAGCATTCAAAGTGTATATTTTATTATTCCACTCTTCTACACTAATCCACAGATTCCAACTGCCAACAACAAACCTTCTGATAATAATTCTGATGATGAATATTATTCAACGTAAAATTTATAAGCTGTAGGGAGTTCGGTTAAGTAAGACACAAGGCCGAACAAAAGAAACATAACCAGCCCCCTACACTTCAACGACTTAACAAACTGCAGTATTTTAAAATGAATTTTGAATTTATTTCATGTGTATTGTTGTAAATAAGGATGTCCATACACAAAATTATCATGAAATAAGACCAGTAACTATAGTAAATTTAAAATTTATTGACAATTTTCTCATATTTCTTCAACCAGCATCTCTCTAAGTAAAATTCCGTACGTTTCCATTTGTGAAGGAGTTATTACGCGATCCAGGTTTCTACCATGAGTGGTGTCTTCAGGCGATTTTCAATAATTGGTTTTTACCGTTTTTTAAAGAACGCTCATGTAACATTTTTTTTAACGCTCACGTGGCAGGGAATTTTTAAAATTACAAAAAATTATAATGTTTTTATCCATGGTTGTATGAACCTAAAGTATAGAACTAATTTTGTCTAATTTTGACAAAATTAGCCCTATACGTTGTATTATAAATTCTTTTGTGAAGCGTTTGGAAAGTATCCCCCCCCCCCAAAAAAAAAAACAAACAAAAAAGAAAAAAACATGAAAAAGAAGAAAGCATTCTAGCATACGTTTTTCGCACACAACAAACACAACCCAGAATTATTCACAAAGATCAAAACACCCAACAAAATGATAAAATAATGGTAATCTTAAAAATAACTAAAATAATGTATAGCAAACGCCAACCCCAAAATTTAACAGGCACTCTAACCTCATCAAAATTCGAGCAACACACAACACAAGGGGCTACAAAATGCAACAAAAAGATGTGTAGTATGCAAAATAATAACAGAAGGAAAACACATCTACATTTGAAATAAAAAAGAATCTGAACTGTAACTCGAAAAATGTAGTTTACGCTCTAAAATGCGATAAATGCGCAAAAATATACGTATATAAATGCGCAAAAATATACGTCAGGGCGACACAGTGATGAATAAAATGGTAGCCCTGCACAAAAGTAACATCAAACTAGCAAATAACAGAAAATTGTATGTACATTTACATAAATGCAGTGGAGGTAAATTCAAAGTAATACCTATCTACCAACATGCAGATTATGACACACTCATAATGCAGGAAGAAATATTAAAAAAAATACAAGCCTACGCTTAACGAAACAACATGAAAAACTTAAAATGCACACAGACACAAAAATCGCTCTCTCTCTCTCTCACACACACACGCGCGCGCGCCAAATAGTATCGCCAAATCAATAAAATGAACCAGATGACACAAAAAACAATTTTAAAGCATAAAGACGAAATCAAAAAACGCTCTACACACACACACACACACACACACACACACACACACACACACACACACACACACACACACACACACACACACACCAAATTCATTTTTAAAATGAATTTTAAAACACACCAAACATATTAAAAAAAAACCTATAATATAAAAAAAATTCAATACCGAAAAAACAAAATTCGAAAGAAAAAACACCCCACTCCTACCACGTCTATCTAAGAAACCATAAAATGAAAACCTAGGCATAGGATCAAAGGTAATACATGAATTAGGTCCACTAACAGCAGACATTAATCAATTAAACGATAGCCAACCATAAAAATGACAACTCAACACAAATCCCTCTTAGAAATTCTAACCGGAAGGTATACCCAACTGATAGGACGTACATTCCAACAGATAATACCATTAATCAACAATTTCGCACTTACACACCAGATTCTTCGAGGGTCGAACAGTCAAAACGAGAGACACATTAACTTAATTACCAATAACCCCAACCAATCCCCACGACAACAACGAACCAAATATAAACAGAGAATGATTCCAAACCTTTATTTCTCCCGATGAGGTGTTTCGGTCCCAAACACTGAAACAGCCATATGATTGTAGAGAAGAGGACATATATAGAAGAAATTATGTACATGTTCTAAAACATAATTTCACAGCTCTATACATCATATATCGAGCACTGTTTTTAATTAATGTTTTGGACGGAAAAAACTTTTCTTTTTTCTCTCCTCATTCTATACTCACTCGGATATCTCTCTCTCTCTCTCTCTCTCTCTCTCTATATATATATATATATATATATATATCCGATATATATATATATCACGTATTTGGGCAGCAGCGGCTTTTTTATGCAAATTTGGTTAAATTGTTAAAGACGGCTGACAAGGTACTGCAGTTAAGATTTTATTTACTTTTTCTTGTGTTTTCTGTTGAAAGGTTCTGCATATAGCTTTCGGCTATTCTTTTAGCAATTACCAAGGACGATTTTTATTTTTAATTTTTAACTGAATGTGTTTTTTTATGTATGTATCTGGAGTTATAGAAATATTTAATTTTCAAAACACGGTTAGCACATTGCGGCCGTGTTCGTAATGTTATTGAGTGTTGATTTTTCCTTTTGTATTATTAGGATTTACATTGATTTTAATATATTTATTTTTATATGTTGATGAATTGTATTTTCTAGTATGTTTCGGATGGTGTTTGGTAAGTTTTTGTGTGTGTTTCAATTTTTACTTTTAATTTTCGCTACCTTTTTTTTTTTTTATTAAGGTGGATGAATTTATAATTTTGACCTATGATTCCCCAGGATACCCAGCATAAATAAACGTTATTTTCATGAAGTAAAAAGTAAACATGACTTTAAATCCAGTTAATCTTTAAATTTACAAAATGACTTCGTTACATATATCTCTAGATAAATATTATATTTTAAACAGATCTTTAAATTTGTTGTTGTTCCATGGTCAGTTGACACCAGGAGTTGACATGTCCGTCTTCACAGTCGTCCGTGTTAATTCCAACTGCTCGCACTCGTACATCACGTGACAGTCTTAGCCTACGTAAGCGGTGTCGCATAAAACAAGTTCACATGAAACATTTTTCCCTGTTTAACAATGACTTTATTTTTTTAAAAGGAAATGAGTAAGAGATGAGTGATAAAGCATTCTGTTGCCTTACAGGGATTATTCTGTCCCTTCACCCAACTCTCTTTTTCTTTAGTCTTTTAGCCTTGCTAGTGTTCTGACTATTCTCTCAGAACGCGTTTTACTCATTGAATCGTCCTGATTCTAATAACAATTGGAGAACTCTAAGTCTAGAGTTCTCCCATTGTTTGGGTTTATATCCGGTGGAGGTGTCGAATTTGATGCTTTGAACCGATTTTCTGAAGTAGAGCCTCGATGATCGCCTTGGACTGGGTATAGCTGAATCCCCGCAGATAAACTTCTTGGGAGTGTCTCTGCTATTTTCTTCTCGTCGATCCTGATTCATTGATGTGTTCAATCTTTTCCTGTGGGAATATCTCTTTCTTCACGCTGACCAGGCCCATTTTTGTATGGCCGTTGCGTCTCAGAGTGGATGCAAGTCATCTCTTATAATCATAAGATTCATGGCATATTTCTGTCCATTTTTGTGGTTTGTCAACTTTTACACGGCACTCACCCAGTGATTTCATTTCTGTCCCATTCTCTATGATGAGGATCTTGTCAGAGGGATTCAGATTTCTCTCACGAACATATTTGGTACTTAACAAGTTCACTGAAGATCCGCTATTAAGCTGAAACACAATTATTTTTTTCGTTCACAACCATTTAAACTCGAATTGTTCTATGTGCGAGACTGCCAGCTTTCCCCCAGTAGCAACCATATCCACGTGCTCAATGTCCGACTGACTACTGTTACTATCGCCACTCAATTGCTAGGTGTGCGCTGATCCCGTTTCTTCACCGACTTGCATTTTACCCGAAGTGATTCATGGTACGGCACTACAGACACGTTTCTTCATAAGATGGATATTCTTCCCTACCTGGTTCATGACAAGAAGTACAAAACTGGCATTTTTTTCAGAGTTTTGATTTTCTCCACGGACTATTCTTTGTCTTTGTAGCGATCATGTGTACTTGTTCAATTAGTTTGAGGATGTCAATTCACCTCTGCAACTCTTTCACTGTTAGCAGTTCAGGATTGTGTTTGGGTGTTCCGTAGACCTAGGTACCTCTACTCATTTTTGATACCTAACTTTTAAATTGAATTTTTAAAAATAAAAAAGTTTTCTTGAAGCTTTAATTTTAGTTTTATTGAAAGCTAAATAATTGAATTTACTATTTACAGGAAGCAAAATACTCTGGTGGATTTCACACAGATTATCTGGCCAAATATGGGTGATCAGAATTGATACAAATTTATAAAAACCTACGTGAACGTTTCGTAAAGGGAACAACTCTTCAAGCAGGTTCCGTTTAATGATATGGCTGTTATGTACTATCCGAGAATTAAAAAAAAAGAGAGACAGGTATCTGTACATAAAAATGTTTTAATTATTTTAAATATCTTAGTGCATGATAATTTGTATTAACCTTTTCAATTTTCGATTGGTAAATATAGTATTAACTTTATAATCTAATTGGAACGATGATTGGAAGGAATTTTAAAATATTTTTGAAACTTTACAAATTATTATAATTAAAAAAATAAACATAAAAACAATTCTTGTAACAACTCATTATTCATCGAAATCTTTTCTCTTCTCTTTATAATATCCTTGATGTATATTTATAAAGCAATTAAAAGTTTATTTGAATAAAAATGGCATAGTTTTATCGCATTTTTATTTTCGCTATTCGAAGTAGATTTTCTGAAAATGAGCAACTTTAAGAAACAAAAAAAAGAGGTGATTTACATCCTCTAAGAAGTCCGGCATTTAACTTATAAAACAAAATTTCGAAACGGTAGTTAATTTCTAGAAATTTTATGAAATTATTTGTATGTGGGAGTAACATATGTAAAAAATATATATTTTTACCAGATTTTACAAAAATAATAATTTCAAAAATAATTTCAGTAATTGCAGAAAAGCAGATTTGCGTAGCAACTTCAAATTCTGTGAAGATAAAAAATAAAGATAAAAAGATCTCTTTCAAAAAGGGAAATACAGATCGATAAAATTTAAATAAATGTTAGGGAAATCTCGGTATGTTTTTGAAAATTTCTAAACAATCACATTTTCAAACTGTTTAATTTTTGTAACAATAATTAGTGATTAATTACTGCTTTTCAGAATTGTTAATGTTGAAAGATGTCAATCAAAAATAATGAAAATAAATCAATATAAACACCTTATTAAACAAAAGCAGTAAAACATTTCAGGAAACGAAACTAGAAAGACAGATTTTACCTGCAGAGATTGATTGATTAATTGATTGATTATTTGCTTTAGCAGCATTTGAATAACTGTCGGTCATTTAATGCTGAAACTGAATTTTTTATTCAAGAATGTTTCAAAACGTTTCAAGTGATTTTGAAGTTTCTTCAAAATATTTTTAAAATATCACAAGTTGCATAGTTTGGAAGAATTTCAAAACAAAAGTTGTATGTTTCAAAGTCCAAGTCTTTTCTTATTGTAGGCTGATGATCTTACAGTTTAATGTTTAGGATCATGTTCCAAACTGCTTTCCAATTTCTTTTATAGTGTAATTTTGTTTTTATAACTTGTATATGGGAGTTTAATATTGGTTATTTTCATTTTAGTTGCCTTTTATTTGGTGTGTCCGCTTCATGATTTCCCTTGGTGCCTATATGGCAAGAAATTCAAGTCAATATTATTATTTTATGCTTTATCAAATGATGATAGGGTTTTTAGAGGTCTTGAATAAAGGAATGATTTTTATTCTTTTCTTTAATTTCTATTAAACTAGATAGGGACTCTGAGAATATTATAATCTTCTTATCTTGAATTTCCTATTATTTTAAGTGCAATTTTAATAGCCTGTAGTTCAGCTATTTAGATGTCTTATTTAGTAGCCTGAGTTCACGACGTCTATGGACATGGAGAAGCCCAGGAGGTGACACCCCCCCCAAAAAAAAATACAAACAGATAGGCTATATAACCATAAACAGCAGATTCAGAAATGCAGTGGTTCAAAGCAAGGCCTATCCAGGCGCTGACTGTGGAAGCGACCACGTCCCAGTCATCTGCAAATTAAAAGTGAAACTCCGGAGATGAAGAAGCCTAATGCAGCACCAAAACTGAAATACAACACACTCGTGAAGGACCTCAACCTACAGAAAAAATACACTAACAGTGTGAAAATCAAGTATGAAGAACAAATTGGAAAAGGACACTCGAAATGAGACTCGCTAAAGGAAGCAAGACTGACATCAGCAAACAACATTACCCCAAAGGAACTTAGGCGCAGAAAAGATAACGAGTGGATGACTGAAGAGATTCTGGACATGATGCAAAGGAGGCAGAAAATGATGCCAAGACATGGAATGGAGTACAGGGAAATAAAGGGAAAATGCAGACAGGCTAAAAAGGAATGGCTCAATGACAAATGTGCAGAAGTAGAGAGATTGAGTAGGAATAATAAAGCAGACATGCATAAAGAAATAAAAGAACTGACAGGACAAAAACCTGCTCTTCAACAGGATGTATAAAATCCAAGGATGAAACAATCATATTGGAGAAAGAGGAAATACTGCAACGATGGGAAGAATATATAAAGGATCTTTTCCACGACAAGAGAGAGCAACTAATAATACACAAAGATGAGGACGGACCGGAAATATTAAAGTGTGAGGTGTTATCTGCAATAGCCAAACTGAACAGAAACAAAGCAGCTGAACCAGATGACATAGTCATAGAGCTGCTGATGGCCTTGTAAGAATTTGGTATAGAGAAAATTATAGAAATAATAAATGAAATTTATAATAGTGGTGTAATACCAGATGACCTCAGCAAGTCGATTTTCATAGCAGCTAACGAGTGCGAATTCAACAGAACCCTCAGTTTAATGAGCTATATAACAAAACCGATCGTCAGAATCCTGATGAATAGAGCGAGAAGCAGAATCAGGCCAGAGATAGTGCGGTTTCGTCAAAGACACTGGAACAAGGAATGCCATATTTTTGATTAGGATGCTCTCTGAAAGGGCAATACAAATGAAGAAGGACTTATACTTGTGCTTTATTGATTATGCGAAGGCATTTGACAAAATACACCACAAAGAATTGATGGAGATGCACACCAGCCTTGACATATTTGGGAAAGACTTAAGAGTAATCAAGAATCTTTACTGGCAGCAAACCGCTTGTATACGGACAGATAATGAATTCAGCAGATATACAAAGATAAAAAGAGGCGTAAGACAAGGATGTGTCTTTTCACCGGATCTGTTCAACTTGAGGACCCTAGAAGTCATGCCTGGATTTGTCATCGGAGGCCACAATTTCAGCAACCACAGATGATACAGTGCTGACACAGAAAGGAAACTACAAGACCTCCTACAGAAGGTAGCTGAAGAGAGTGATAAGAAAGAACTACAAATAAACTGCAAGAAAACCGAATGCATGGTCATCAGTAAAAAGGGCAGCTTAATATGCCAAATACGGGCCAGGAATACTAGAATCAAGCAGGTTCAAAAATTAAAATACTTGGGAAGTGTTATATCAGAAGACGGAAAGTGCGACACAGAGATCCGAAGGTGAATTGGCATGGCGATAGAAGCATTCCAGAAGTTGAGTAAAGTATTAAGAAACAGGGCAATTTCGCTCGAAACAAGGAAGAGAGAACTGGATTGCTATGTGTTGTAAGTTCTTCAATATGGCAGTGAATGCTGGACAATATCATCAAAGATGAAGGAAGAATTGGAAGCAACTGAAATGTGGTTCTACAGAAGGATGCTGCGAATATCATGGATCGAGCATGTGAGCAATGATGAGATCCTAGAAATGATGGAAACGAAACGGAAATTAATACTGAGCATCAGGAAGAGACAGCTGAAATTCTTGGGACATGCAATGAGGAAGGATGGCTTGGAGAACCTGATACTAACAAGCCAGATACAGAGAAGGAGAGACAGGGGAAAGCAACGGATAACATATTTGAAGGACCTATTCAGGTGGATGATAGAATGAGTGTTGCATGGTGTAACAGGAGAAGGTGTCCTAAGAGCCACCAGAGATAGGGAGACGTGGAATGCCATGATCGCCTACGTCCTGAAAGGACATGGCACATAGAAGACGAAGAGTTGTTTATGGCGGCTGCGCTTATCTTATCTTGGATTTTTGTTTTTTGGTATGCTAAATAATTTGTTGTTGGATTGTAGTTTTAGTGCATATTGGAGGGATAATTTTTCCCATCTCAGAGATAAAGGTGGTTCATTTTCTTCTATATAGAGACTTTATATGGGTGAGGCCCGGACGGCTCCGAGACTAAATCTCAGTCCTTGATTTTGTATGGTTTGCATTTTTTTTAAAAATAGGATTTACATGTCGTACTGTAAATGATGCATTCTTAGCTTAATTTTGATCTGATGTATGATATTCTGAATAATACTTTTTGGTCGGAACCCCATTTCACTTTTGATATTACTTTTAGAAGTTTCAAATTCTTTTGACATTTTTGTTTAAGTAATGTGCGCCTTGAAGTTAAGTTTGTCATCAAGTATGATTCCTAGATATTTTATTTTTGGACAATAGGAATAAAGTGTCCATTTAACTTTAATTCTGGAATGAAGTGATAGGTTCGTTTTTCTGATATGCATACGAAAAGTTTTTGCTCTGGAAAAACGGAATCCATTTTCATGTGTTCATTTTTCTATTCTGTTTAAACATGTTTGTACATATCTTTCAAAGGAAGGCATGTTTTGTAATGAGTATGATATTGAGATCTAGGTATTTTCAATTCCTGTACTAATGGTTTTTATTATATTTATTTTTAGAATAAATGATGTAACTGATAAAATGATACATTGAGTTAGTTCTATTTCTTGTTTGTGTGCGTCTGATGTTGTACTTCCATTTCGTACATTGAATGTTCGGTTTAATAGAATGTTTTGGATTAACATAACCATTCTTTTATTATTCACATCTTATATATATCTTTTAGAATACCATACTTCCACGTGGTGTCAGGCTTTTTCAAGATCAAAAACTATTGATACAGCATGATGACCTCTGACAAAGTCATAACAAATAAAGGATTCTAGCCATACAAATTGATCATTGGTTTCTTAGTTTTTTTCGGAATCTACTTTAGTAGCAATAGAAGAAATTGTTTCTCTCCAGGTATAACATTAGTCGAGCATTTACCGTTCTCTCTATTGCAACATATTAGTGCAATGGATTAGAAATATGTTGGATCTTTGCCAAATTTAGGAATTGGAACAATGACAAGTTCAAGCCACAATTTTGGAAATTTACTTGAACACCATATATTATTGAAAATCTTGAGAAGAATTAAAAGAGACTTTTCTGGTCGGTGTTTTAAAAATTAGTAATGAAATTAATCTTCACCAGTTGAATAGTTTTTTAGTTCTGTTTATGGAGTCTTTTAGTTGTGTCATAGTAAAGATAATATTCTTGTTCAAAGAACGTTTTTATTGTTACATATTGCTTTTATATGTTTGAAATTTAGAAGTGTAGTAATTTGTTCCTGTTAGGTTAGCAATTTCGTTTTTTCCAGAGCATTTATCTCCATTTGTTTTGGCAAAGTGAACTGTTGCAGCTTATATTTTTCCATTAATTTTCCATTATTTTCAATGTCTTATTTATTAGGGTTTTGTTATTTAGTCTAGAGACGTAGTTTTGCCAAGATTCTCTTTGCGATATTTTTATTATACAACGAGCTTTTGGTTGAGCTTATTTGTAGTTTTGTAGGTTGTTTGTGGTTGAGTTTTAGCATTTTCTTGCTTTTAAATGCTTCTCTGCATTCTGTTGTAAACTAGGGTTTTGATTTGGTAGTAATCTAAAGGAAGATTTAAGTATTGTTTGTCTTGCTATTTGTGTTAATATGTTTGTAAAGGAAACTTAGTTTTGGTTCATTGAGAATATTCATGTGGATTTAAGATGAGCAGAATTCATTGAATTTTAACCAGTTAGTTTTGCGTAGTTGCCATTTTAGATTTCTTTCTTCTAGCATAGGTTTGCTTATAATTAGAAAAATAACTGAATGGTCACTACCACATTAGTCATCACGAACTTTTCACTGGAAGTCCATAAAATTGATTTGAAGCATATGGTTTAATCGATAGCTGCTGTTAATCCGGCATCTGAATGTAAGTATCTGTGGATTAGGTTATTAAAGATACATAGATCAGATGATTCTAGTAGAGATTTTTTAATTTTACCAATTTGATGAGGCGCCTACATCCCCACATTCTGCTGTGTCTGTTAAAATCCTCCACGAGTAAAAATGGAGTGGAAGTTGGCCAGTTAGCCTTTCCACTTCATTCTTATTCAGTCTGTGTTTTGGAGGAATATAAATTGAACATATGGTTATTGTTCGAGGACTTGAAGCTTTTACTGCCAGTGTCTTTAGATTTGTATTTCATTGTATTTTTCATAGGGTATTTTTCAACCAATATTGAAGTACCCCCATTTAACCTATTTTCTATTTTCGAGACATGAAGTTTTTTTGGTACGTTTCATATCCTTTAAATATGATGTTGTCAGTTTCTTTGAGAAAGATCTCGTACAAGTATATTGGATTATAACTTGTAAGAAGTTGATTTCCTCATAGCTTGGTTTAATACCTTTTAGTTTCCCTTATATTATTCTTGTGTTGGGTTTGTCCATTTGAGAGGTAATTATTCTATTTTAGTTAGTGGAAATTAAGGATGACTATATTTTTGGTTTTACCCGCATTTTCCATATACCGATCTTCTTGTACATTTATTCTTAGCATGTCTATTTCTTTGTTAGTTGAAACATCTCCATGGGTTTGGAACGCGTGCTTCTACTTTGGAAAGATTATAGCTAATTTTTATCTTATGTGTTGGTGCTGGTGCATCAAAAGTAATGATATAAGTGTTGGTAAGTTTTTGATAGTGTTATTGCTCCTCATTTCTTCCAGTGCACACATTGAAAATTCAGTGCTTCTCACTATGCTTTTGGAAGAATTTGAAAATTGTGTGTAGACCGTTACCGTTATATGATAATAATTGGTCATCCGTAGTAGAGTTATGGGAAAATAGAAGGACAGATCAGGTTCTATAACCATAGCTGGTAACTGGTCTAGGAGAAGGAAACTCTGAATTCAAAACCAGCTTGGAGAAAACTAAGTTATTAATGTGGACCCAAAGTGGGGGCCATGGAAGGAAAAACGGAACACGGGTTAGAGGTAAAGAAAGATATATTAAACAGAAAAGTTACGAAGAATAGTGTAAGAGTAAGCGGAGCTTACTAACCAGTGGTGTCCGATATTGATAGTCGTATGCGGCTGCGCACTACTGGTGCTACAATAATTAGTCGGCTTTTCCATTTAAGGCGAAATGTGACACAAGGTAGTTTTTATGTGGGTCTTCTGGGTCATATAGACCAGGCTAAAATATCTGTCTATCTTTCCCCGAAGGCAGAGAGCTGACAGTGACAAAGTTAACACTACTGGTGCTACATTATTTAGTTGTCCCTTCCACTAAGGATAACATGTGACACATGGTCAGTTTAAGTGGGTTTCCGTGCTATATGGCCCGGCCAAAAATGGCTGTCTATTTTTCCACAGTCGTGCTTCTACCCTTCGGCGAAACCACGACTGGGTTAGTGCTCTCTGCTCGGAAGCAAAGAGCGCCCTCTACCCGAAGAAAGAGTGCTGGCAGTGTCAATAGTAGCACTACTGGTGCTACATTATTTAGTTGTCCCCCCATTAAGGGCAACATGTGACACATGGTCAGTTAGAAGTGGGATTCCGGCCTATATGGCCCGGCCAAAAAATGTCTGTCTATTTTTACCGAGTCGTGGTTCTACCCTTCGGCAGAACCACGACTGTGTTATTGCTCTCTACTCGAAGGCAGGGAGCTGACAGTGTCAGTAGAAGCACAAGTGGCGCTACATTATTTAGCTGTCCCTCCCAGTAAGGGCAACGTGTGACACATGGTCAATTATGATTGGGATTACCGGGCTATATGGGCCGACCAAAAAATGCCTGTCTATTTTTGTTCAGTCGTGCTTCCACCTTTCGGCGGAACCACGACTGGGTTATTGTTCTCTGCTCGGAAGCAGAGAGCGCCCTCTATCCGAAGGCAGAGAGCTGACAGTGTCAATAGTAGCACTACTGGTGCTACATTATTTGGTTATCACCCCCATTAAGGGCAACATGTGACACATGGTCAGTTAGAAGTGGGTTTCCGGCCTATATGGCCCGGCCGAAAAATGCCTGTCTATTTTTCCCCAGTCGTGCTTCTACCTATCGGCGGAACCACGACTGGGTTATTGCTCTCTGCTTCCGAGCAGAGAGCTCCTTCTACTCGAAGACAGAGAGCTGACAGTGTCAGTAGTGGCGCTCGTGGCGCCACATTATTTAGCTGTCCCTCCCAGTAAGGGCAATATGTGACACATGGTCAATTATAACTGGGATTTTCGGGCTATATGGCCCGCCCAAAAAAATGTCTGTCTATTTTTCCCCAGTCGTGCTTCTACCCTTCGGCGGAACCACGACTGGGTTATTGCTCTCTGCTAGGAAGCAGAGGGCGCCCTCTACTCGAAGGCCGAGAGCTGACAGTGTTAGTGGCGCTCGTGGCGCTACGGTATTTACCAGCCACCCACGCAAGGCTAGATGTGACACATAGTTATTTTATAGTTGGTATTCCCGGCCATTAGCCGGGCTAAAAATGTCTGTCTATTTTTACCGAGTCGTGGTTCTACCCTTCGGCGGAACCACGACTTGGTTATTGCTCTCTGCTCGGAAGCAGGAGTGCCCTCTACCTGAAGGCAGAGAGCAGACAGTGTCATAGTGACGCTGGTGGTGCTACTCCCCTAGTACTACCATTCACATAGTAATATAGGACTGGAAGAGTCCATGATGTAGGTAAGTATCGGTCTCACAACACCCCCCCCCCCCCATCCAATAGATTTCCTCTTTTTTATTTGAAAGGTAAAAAAAAGTAAAACTTCTTCCTCTTGGGATTCAAGTCCATTGGTTGAGTAAATTTTCTCTTTCTCCCAGAGCATCGTATTTCCGGAGAGACTTGGTGCGTGTCAAAATCGAAATGTTCGAATATTACGTCGATCGACTCTTCGCAGATATTTTGTGGTGATTTCTCAGATTCATTCAAACAGCATTTCCTGAGCTGGTTCATATGGCGTTTGTGGGTGTCGATCCCTGGACAATATAGACCAGTTCGCCAATTCTCTGTTTGATGTTGCCTACTTCCCAGAATGTAATGTTGTTTTTGTAAGCCTTAAAAAGGACTTTGTCGCCAGGATTAAAGTATTTCTTAGGGAGCGAGACGGTTTTCTTTAACTTTGCTTGCCGTTGAATAAGTTTATCAAAGACGGACTTGATTTTTCTTGCGACAATTGTTTCTGCAGGCGAGCTTTCCATAGGCGTGTTAGGATTAGGGGTTATCCTATACACCTGCAGAAACTGTTGTCATGCTCTATTCGTCGGTGTGCCTATTGCCTTTTTTAGAGCTCGTTGAGAGATCCTCTCAAATTCTGCATGTTCTTAATGAAACCTTGGTCGAGGAATCTTTGTAACAATTGAACGTTAACTGGAGTCGGCATGTTTCTGATCGCATTAGCTCTTTCTGGATCCGGCCGACGACCGTCTCTATTTATCATGTGACCTAGGTATTTGATCTCTGGTAAGAAAATGTCACACTTTGCTTCCTTAACCTTAAGCCCGTATTCGTCCAACTTCTCGAATACGTTTATTATATGGTACCGGTGCTTTGCCGTCGTTTTACTAGTCACCAGTATATCATCCAAATAGGCTGTTGCGTGGTCAAGGTCGCCCAGCATGGTGTTCATGACCCGCTGAAAGATTGCAGGCGCAACCTTGAACCCAAAAGCCAGTCTGTTATTTTTGTACAAACTTTTATGGGTGTTTATGTAGAGCAATTTGGAACTTTCTTCATCCACTTCTATCTGAACATATGCGTCCGAGAGGTCTATTTCGGAAAAGATTTTTCCGCCATTCAATTTGTTGAAGATTTCTTCAGGACTTAGGAGGAGATAATGGTGATCCTGCAACGCATCGTTTAGCCCTGTGGAAAAATCTGCACATACTCGTATTTGATTGGACTTCTTTTTGACATAGACCGTAGGTGCTGCTCATTCGTTAAAATCTGTTCTTGATAAAATACCCGCTTGTTCGAATCTATCTAATTCTTTGTTGATCTGCTTTAGAGCAGCAAAAGGGACATTCCGTTTTTTTTTTGAAAACTGGTCTTGCACCGTCCTTCACCTTGAACTTAGCTTTTAATTTAGGACATTTCCCAAGGTCGCCAGAAAAAAACCTGGGGTTCCCAAGGTCGCCAGAAAAAAACCTGGGGAAATTGTTGTTTGAGTTCCTTTCCGAGATTTTCCGAATTGGACTTTGTACTTTCTATTTTTCGGCAAAAGTGCTAATTGGGGAGTCTCATAGATTGAATTTTTCTATCAAATCCGTACCGAATAGATTATCAGAATATTTTAGTACGTAGGCTTTCAGCCTTTTGGTAACTCCATTTGTTATTGTAAGGATAACCTCGCTTTAGATGTTAATATTCTCGCCAGTTACAGATTTTGCTATTTTATCCGTCTTTAATTGGCTCGGCTTGTTTAACTTTCGCCAAGTACGCCAGTTGATAATCGATAGGTCCGAACCCGAATCAAGCTAGAATTTTATCGAGTTTTTGAAAATATCGACAGACACATATTTTCGTAAATTCCTATCGACTATATTGTCTGATTCGGCTTGCCTAATTTTACTTTTGTGTTTCCTCGTTTTGTTGGCGTATCAGCACTGAGTTAAGTTATGACCATTTTTATTGCAATTTTTGAAATATGTCTTCTTTTTGGATGGACAGAATTTCATCCAATGCCATTTTCCACAATGGTACTATGGTCCGGGAGGTTTCTTTAGCCTATTCTTGTTTTGTTTCTTGCGGGATGTAGAACATGAGATTTGCCTTTTGTCTTTTTGCGGGGAATAAGAGGTTGGGTTGCTTCTGATTTTTCTAATCTGAGCCACACCTGATTCCGCGAACGTTTTTTTAGTCACACTTGACAGAAATTACTCTTTGACAATTCTTTGCCAATTTTTAAAGTGTCAATCCCTGTTCGTTTTCGAGTTTGGTAAGTACCCGACGTCTGACCTCGGTGTCTTTTACTGATACTAGACATTGTGCGAATATTAAGCACTTGAAATCGTCGGCAGTCAGCTTGGCTAGTAAATCATTCTTCTTCGATATGCCTTGTCCCTTCAGGATGTAGGCGATCATGGCCTTCCACTTTTCCCTATCCCTGGTGGCTCTGAGCACGCCTTCTCCTGTTACACCATGCAATACTCCTTCCGTCATCCACCTGATTAGCTCCTTCAAATATGTTATCCGTTGCTTTCCCCTATCTCTCTTTGCCTCTATCTGACCTGTTAGTATCTGTTTCTCTAAGCACTCCTTCCTCATTGCGTGTCCAAGGAACTTCAGCTGTCTCTTCCTGATGCTCAGTATTAATTTCCTTTTTGTTTCCATCATTTTCAAGACCTCATCAATGCTCACATGCTCAATCAATGATATTCGCAGCATCCTTCTGTAGAACCACATTTCAGTTGCTTCAAGTTTTTCATTCATCTTTGATGGTACTGTCCAGCATTCACTGCCATATTGAAGGACGGACAGCACGTAGCAATCCAGTTCTCTCTTCCTAGTTTCTAGCAAAATTGTCCTGTTTCTTAATACTTAACTCAACTTCTTGAATGCTTTCTTCGCCATGCCAATTTGTCTTCAGATCTCTGTGTTGCACTTTCCGTCTTCTGTTATAACGCTTCCCAGGTATTTAAATTTTTTTACCTGCTTGATTCTGGTATCCCCGACCTGTATTTGGCATTTTGGGCTGCCCTTTTTACTGATGACCATGCATTCGGTTTTCGTGCAGTTTATTTCTAGTCCTTTCTTGTTACTTTCTTTTGCTACCTTCTGTAGGAAATCTTGTAGCTTCCTTTCTGTGCCTGCTATCAGCACTGTATCATCTGTGTACCTTAGGTTGTTTCAATTGTGGCCTCCGATTACGAATAGGCATAACTTCTAGGGTCCTCAGTAAACGTTAGAAAATCTTGCTGGTTGTTCTTGACTGTATTCAGGCATTTCCAACGTTTGTGGAACAAGGTTATGTTAGGCCCGTATAGTTCTGAAAGGAGCTTAATAGTCTCTGAAAAATTCAGGTCCGTAGTTTTCTTGTGTAATATGTAGTTTACGAACCTAATATGTTCGATAGTTCCCAGTTTCCTTAATAACAGACGTACCTTTTTCTCACTAGGCCATTGTTCACAGTCTACGTTGAAAATATCTTCATAGCGCCTGTAAAAAGCCTCGAATGTTTTGTTTTTCTCTGGTACGTATTCGAATGTTTCAATCGAGTTGTAGATTATACTCTGGGAAAATGTATCTGTTTCAGAGATTTTAGAGCCGTTAAATGAATTTACAAGTAATTCTTCAAGTTGTTTTTGCTGTAGTTATGTTTTCTGAAGTGTAAATTGTTGGAATTCTATTTGTTGTTTATGTAACTCCATAAACAATTGTTGCTGTCTTTCGTCTGATTTTTGTTGGTAGAGTTGCTGTCTTTCTTCGCTTTTTGTTGTTGAAGTTTCTGTTCTGTTTGTTGGTCCGACTGTAATTTGAGGAATCTTTCTTCCAATTTCTGCTGTCTTTCATCTGATTTTTGTTGGTGGTCCATTTGGACATTTGGACAATTATTTTTTGGAATTCTTCCATATTCAGATAAAAAAAAATGACAGCGATTTTATAACATGTAGAATAAGTGATGAAAAATCACACAAAACAGAAAAGAAAATGACAGCAATTACTTTTGCTTTGAAAACCCGTGTACCAAGGGGAGGGTACACAAGAAAATCTAGATAGATTTTTTTTCTCTTTTGTAAAAAAAAAATGTACAGACAATTAATAAAATTAAGAAGAACTACTTACTTGTTTAGATCTTTCAAGATACCGCTGTTCCGTTAATTTCAATGTGGCCATTTAAATTTTTTCCACACTTATTATTTTTTTTTCTTCTAGCAAAAAAAAATTCAGCAAGGAAAGGGAGAAAAACATTAGGCGCTCAACAGTTCATTTGCATAAGTATTTGCAATTAAGCAGGTTTTTTCTCTTTTCTTTCCTTCGCCGGGGGACTTTTGTAATTGTTGACGAAAAAAATTCTATTTTTTTAGAAGTGTGGAGAGAAGAATATATAAAAAAAAATAAATAAATGCACTGGAGTTTTTCCTTCTTTTGGGAGAACTTGTTTTTTTTTAAAGAAAAACTCACCTCGGTGAATTTGAGGGGAAGGTAATTTTATGCACGAGATTTCTAGGAATTCAAATCAATTCCATAAAATTTTAAACACTTTGCTGAATTCGCAACTTGGTGAATAGATTTTTCAAGCTTGAGTCAACGTAGTACTTCGAGCTCTTGAGTTTATCAGTTTGTTTTGTGCACAAGCTGGATTTTTTGTAAGCAGTCGTTCTCGATACTTGGTTGCTCATTTATTGTTTGCACATACTTGAGTAACCTTGAATATTATTTGTAAAAGGTAGCTGTGTATTGCATTTCATTCGCTGATGTAGTAATGGCATCTCAAATTCTAGTTCAACACTGATGTGGGAACCATTGGGGTTAAACGAGTCCTCTGTCGATACTGATGTGGGATCGGGGCTTTTGGGTTTCGGCGTGGGCGCGTGTCTCGAATCCTCTGTCGCCACTGATGGGGACCCAAAGTGGGGGCCACGGAAGGAAAACACGGAACACAGGTTAGAGGTAAAGAAAGATATATTAAACAGAAAAGTTACAAAGAATAGTGTAAGAGTAAGCGGAGCTTATTATCCAGTGGTGTCCGATATAAGTAGTCGTACGCGGTTGCGAACTACTGGTTCTACAATATTTAACCGGCCTTCCCACTTAAGGCGAAATGTGACACAAGGTCATTTTTATGTGGGTCTTCCGGGCAATATAGCCTGGCCAAAAATATCTATCTTTCCCCAGTCGTGGCTCTACCCTTCGGCGGAGTCACGACTGGGTCAGCGCTCTCCGCCCTCAGACAGAGAGCTGACAGTGACAAAGGTAGCACTACGGGTTCTACTCCCATAATACTACCATTCACATAGTAATATAGTACTGGAAGAGTCCATGATGTAGGTAAGTATTGGTATCACAACAGTTATATAGATTTGGTTATCAACCAATCTACCGCAGAAATAGCAGGTAATCTACCGCAGGAAAATCTTCAAGCTTTCTCTTCAAACATCCAGCAGAGAAGAGTAGGCTAAAAAATTAACATGAGAATAGTATCCAATGTTGATGCGTAATCTGTAACAACGTGGAATATGCGACTAATGATGTTGAGTAGAGTGTCAACGTCATGCTTTCCTTTGACTTCTATCAGTAATGAATTATTTTTAGTTTTTTGAACTTTTTTTGGAGTTATATGAGATGCTAAGATTTTTTCGATTACAAAATATGGCAACTTCGTTATTAGTTTTTCTTCTATTGGTTCTGTTACTATGAATTTCGAAAATTTTTCCTTGAATTGATTTTCTGTGTAAGCTTTTGTTTTTTTGTGTTCATAGTTTATTTATTATTGTTATTCATCAACCATATCGCCACCTACATCGAAGCCCCATGTTGGAGAGATTATGAGGGGAAATGTCTAGGGTTATATGTCTGGGATACTTAAACGTGAAGAGGGTTCTAAACACCTGTTATATCAGGGATCGTCCACCCCAGTAGAGGTTTTCCTCTGAGGTTGAAACAGCCACATCAGATTTCTTTACCTCTAGTCTCATTGAATTTACAACCACTGCTTACTAAGTCAGTTTAATGTTTGATATGGTTAAAGTGAGTGAATTTTGTTTGTTTTGTTACTCTGACGTGTCAGCCAGTTGATTGGCTCGGGCTTCTCAAACTGCCCGTCTAACTCAAGTACAGGCCAAGTAGTGTTTTGGGGCTCGAAGAGTATACGTACAGTTCAACTCTTAAAGCCTTCAACTACCAGGACCCGTACTCAAGCATCACGGGTGGTGACCCACGGCAAACAAGTCGCTTTCTTGGGAAACTTTTAACCCCTGCAGAGATTTTTAAAGCTCGCTTACAGGGCGGGAGTGCAGAGAAATGAGAGTTGAAAACCAATATAATTAATACTAAAACCATTACGTGTTGGAACGTTACAAATCATGAAATGGTTAATGGTTCCATTAGCCGAAATAATTGAGAGAATTTGACCCAAAGACCTGAAAAAAGACAACGAATATAAAGGGAAAAGAAAGAAATATGGAAGTTACTCTACTACCTGCTACAACAGCTTTTACGGATTATATATATATATATATATATATATATATATATATATATATATATATATATATATATAACATTAAGGCAGATACGTTATTTCATGGTAAATCGGAGGTATAGGCTTATTTCAGGCGAACCATCATCAGCTTCCGTCTTTATTTTACCTACCACTGTATGTACAAGATACTCCTTTGGATTCTTCTATACCCACACTGCATGCTGATATATATATATATATATATATATATATATATATATATATATATATATATATATATATATACGGATTGTATATATATATATATATATATATATATATATATTTCAATCATCTAGTAAATAATAATTATAAGTGAAAAGCAATCTAAAAAGAGCAGACCTAAACAAATGTTTGGAACCCAGAAAAATAATAAAAATGGGAAGTAAAACAGTACAGATAATATCAGACAAGTGCAGATAAAATGGGGTGATTAGTTACATATAAGATATGCAAAAAAGACAAAACCTACTCATAGGTTCATATCAGTCTCAAAACGAATGTGTTTGAACCAATTGCTTCAAAAGCAATATCGATATACCCAGAAATAATAAATGTTGCTTTGATTGAGATAATCACATAATCACTGGATACAGCAGTCCGGCAGACTGGCAGGGCCAAAAAGAAGATACAGCAGGGTTGATACAGCCATAGCCGGCTCTAGAAGGTGCGAGTATCAATTGAATTGTGTTTATGATGATAATCCAAGGATTAAGGAAAGTGTATTTTATAACTGTATATCTTAATATCAGCTGAAATATATTTTACATGCACAAATATTATGACAGTTTTTATAACATTAAATGCTTTGTGCATAGATATCTCATGTTATATACAATGAAATAAAAGGATGATTAAAAACTAATCTTTTCTGGTTTGTTTCAATGTTTCAGGATCTCATGTAAACTCAATTCTCTCCTCCCTTCACAATCTATTGAAATGGTAAACCCAAAATATTTAGGCGTTCTTGACTCATTGTTGACCCCAGGAAAGTTTTTAGGAGTTTGAGTTTAGAATCTAACCTTTCTCCACATGCAACTGCCACTGGGATGGTAAGAAAAATTGTAAGAACAATAAAGAGATTTGGAAATTCTGAAGATTTATCATTACAAGCAAGAAGCTTCAGTATTTTCACAGGATTTTGTAACAGCTCTGATGGGATAATTAGTTTTATTGCATCAATTTCCACATAAAGAATAATACCATCAATATCAGCCATTTTCGTTGTTGTGACTCATTCTGCTGCATGAACTAATTTGGAATAAGTTAAGGTTTTTGCGAATCTGCAGCACATTTTCTTATATATTTTTGGGCATATTATGAAGGCACAAAAATATAAACAACTCAGTGTTTTGTCAGCTGTTCAAATCGAGGTTTAATAATTTGCAAGTATTTATTTATCACCTGATTTAAGCATTGCACTTGAAATGTTTCGTTTGCGTCTAACAAACGTTCACCAACTGCTTCGTAGTAAAAAAATCACCTCTTCTTAGGTACACGCCTGTTTTCAATTTTGAACACCCAGGAAGTTCTCAAAGCCATTTTCTCTGAATGTTTTAGTCTGTTGTAGAGCTTTTCAAATGCCTACAGAGCTGTTGCTTACACTTTGAAGCTCTATGCTCACAAAATTTACCTGAAACAGCAAAGAGTGCTAGAGTCACGAGGAGCTTGTAATAACTCATTTCATTCCTCAAGGGCTTAGCAATACTTTTGGCAAGGGGACTATCAGTAGTGGCAGCCAGCTCTTCAAAGTCAAAGGCTTGGTATATGTGGCCTTTACGATAACTATACGACACTCCCACCTTATTTCTGACAACGGTTTTACAGATAAACCTGTAAATATGACTTTTGAAAACTGTCTGTCTGTAGATGAGGAAAAATGGTGTATCTTCGTTCGTTGTAATGTACCAAAGAAACTCATAGCATCTGGACAAGTTATGGCCATGTTAGATAACAAAAGATTATAGTTATGGCATGCGCAGGTTAGGAAAATTCTCAAGAATTTGTTTGCAGGAGTCGTTTCTGTACACCTGAGCTCTGTCTCATCATATTGGTCTGATTATCATAATCTTGGTCAGATATATTTTTTAACATCAATTCCTAATGCCTGAAATTTCTTCAGGAAAGTTCTTAACAAATTTTCATCAGTGCTACTTTCCACTACGAAATCTTGATGCCCTTGGCAGCTGATGTCAGGGGTGCAGTTAAGAATTATGGTGTAGTACTTTGTAGCTTTGATTCTAGAAATAATTTCTTTCTGAACAGCATTTCCCATGATATCAATCAGCTCATTTTAGATGTTTTTTGTATTAGTATTTCCTTGTTTGGAACTTTTCGTATTTGTTCTTGAAATATCGGATAGAACTTTCCAAGTAACTCAATGACATCTGAAAAGGTGCCATTATATGGCATGCCAATGTATTCTTCAGACACATGAAATGGCAAATTTATTTCTGCCAATACTTGTATAGTAGCCACAAGAGTCGCTCAAACAACTGAGTACAATGGCATGCTTATTTACTTATCTAATCGTCTTTTGTCTAAAAATAATTATAGGTGTCTTTTGATATTTTTTAAGAACAAAACACGCAGGTATAAAACTAAAGTCACCATAATATAACGTCCATCAGTTATCTTGTTCGCGTTTAAATTTACAATGATTTTGCTGATTTTAATCTGTTAAAACATTATGCAAACTGGATGATGTCATTGCGATTACATCCTTTTTTATAATGAATTCCAAGCATGACTTAGCTAAAATTGTTATGCTGATCTAATAAACTATTAAAAAACGAACGATGGTCGACTTCAAAGATATTCTGACAAGAAAAATGACGATGTTTATCAACTAAACCATGAAATAACAGATTTCGTGGAAATAAGTTCGAAATACTTTCGAAAGATTTCGTTACTCTAATAAGCGTAGTTGTAGAACTGAATGAAATTATTCTATGTCTAACTTTTAAATACACTGATTATAAATGATCTAACTCTTAGCATAATCAAAATCAAGATTGGAGCACCAGTAAGGGTTCTTCGAAAGTCAAATCACAGAAATAATCACCTCAATGGTACACAGTCCTCAACGCTACTAAGACATTCCTGACCGTAAAGTTTCCCATCAAGCCTGCTTGGGTTCACTCAGTTAAGTGTCATACGTGATACACGCTTTGGGAGATCATGTCTTGAAAGAGACATGACTGAAGATTATCCCGCAGTAGGTTGACATTGCTTTCTGCGGTAGATTAGTTGCCAGTCAAGGCTATAGAACCCAATCCGTCCTATTATTTAACCCATAAAATGGGGAGAAGAGACGGATTAATACCTTCCCCAAGGGTATTTGTGCATAAGTGAATGAAAGGAATTCAAATGGAATTCGAACTCGTCCCGACTCGATATCCGTTTCAACATCCGTTTTGGTTACATCGGCAAATAAGTGTTAAGGACAAAGTTTGAATACTTATGACTCCAGTATTTACGCAAGGACAATTATATTTTGCTATCAATAGCGTGGGCAATCCACAAACTTGAATATTTCCAGTTCCAAGAGTTTTTAGCCGAACAGAGAGCAGGACACCTTGAAATGATGAAAACGGAATCTTGACTCGGAACTTTTTCTTAAGAGAGAAGTTATTTAGGGCAATGAGCTAAAGATAATTACTTTCTAATTCGTTCAAAGACTATCCGTATTTCGGTAGCTAGAAACTAACTTTAAATATTATAAAAAAATAGTTACTTTAAAACTATTATCATTTTACTTTTTCCTGTGACTTTCTGATATGACATATTTCCTCTGAGTTTCTGTATTTAAATTGAATATATATATATATATATATATATATATATATATATATATATATATATATATAAAGAAATGATATTGCATTACTTCAAACATTCAAAAACTCAAGAAACTTCAGCATTTTCAAATGAGTTTTACAGAAGATATTCTTATTTTCTGTCACTTACATGAAAGTTTGATGAAAAGAACTGCAGATGATTTTAGAAAATTAATTCACACTGAATAGATAAAGCAAATGACACCAGAGCGGCTGACATAGCCAATCCGTACAGAAATTATAT
This sequence comes from Ascarosepion bandense, assembly GCA_037127315.1. Taxonomy (NCBI): domain Eukaryota; kingdom Metazoa; phylum Mollusca; class Cephalopoda; order Sepiida; family Sepiidae; genus Ascarosepion; species Ascarosepion bandense. The sequence goes on from JBBBDQ010000344.1 coordinate 1,745,532, forward strand.
ATATTTTTTTATAATCATTTCACCCCAAGTAAGACAGTAATGTTACTGGTACGAAAGGGTTACATAAGAGGTGAGTGATGAGAAAGAAGAACAAGTCTCTGGGGGGGTGTCAGAGAATGGATAAGAGAAAGAAGAGAGCTGTATGAAAGTAGAGTGGGAAGGGAAAAGAACATGATACAAGGGTTGTCAGGGAAAGGATGCGAATCAAGGATATAAGAGATGGCAGTTGATGTTGCAGTTAAATTCTTGGTGAATGTAACTGTCAGGGAAGCAAGTATACGAAGGGAATTTCACAGTCAAGAAGTGCGAGCAAAGAAGCTGAGAGTAGAAGTAGCAGTTACATTTGATCGGTTTCACTGTAAAAGGGTGAAACCTAGTTGCTAGTCAAATAGCTCGACTAAATTCAAGCAGAGGAGGCATCAGAGAGCTAAGCCCATCGGAACAGAAGCCGTGAAAGTATTGAAAAGACAGAGGGAAGCCACATTACGTTGGTGAGAAAGTGACTGGAGTTACTACCAAGTCAGGATTAATTACATTGCAGATTCTCTGTTGGATTTTGTCCAGAATCCCAAGATGAATAGCAGGGGCACCCAATCAGATTTGACAGTAGTATTCAATGTACGGGCGGATGGTCGATTTATATATGTGTAAGATGGATTCAGACGAGGAAACTTCCTGACTCTACCTAGTAAACCGACCTTCCTAGCAGCAGATTTAGCTATGGATTCAATGTAATCATTCTAGTTGATGCCGGCTGATAGAGTTAGGCCGAGGAGGATGATATGGAGGGCGACTGTCTATGGTGGTTAAAGGATAGCAGCTTTGTTTAGGAAGCATTAAAATTTACTAGCCATTTCTTATCCCAGTCCATCACAGATTTGAAGTTTTTTTCAAGAGCAGCTGCAAGATTTACTTTGTCAGTCTTGGTAGATATCTTATAGAGACGTGAGTAAATGAAGGTCTCGTCAGTATACAAGCCTACTTGGGAACTGATTACATCAGAAAGATCATTGATGAAGATCTAAAAAAGTGTAGGACCTAGGAGAGAACCTTGAGGGACACCCGCATTCGCATGATAGGATCAGGAAACATACCCATTCAATACAAACGTTATGACGCAATTTGAAAGCGTCCAGTTATACCATAGCCCTATAGCTTGCGTAGAAGGCTATCATGCCAGTTATTATATCAGTAGTAGACCTGGTGAAGCGGAAACTATACTGCATATCGGAAAACAGGTCGTGGGCTGTGAGATGTTGAACCACTTCAACATTGATAATAGCCTCGAGAACTTTGCCAAAAATCAGTTGGAGGCTGATAGGGCGATAATTAGCGGGGTCTGAGGGTTCTCCAGAGTTCCTAAATACATGAACCACAGAGAAGGACTTTCAGCAGGCAGGAAAGCAAGAAGCAGAGAAGCAGTAGTTGTAGAGTTAGAAGAGGACAGAGAAGAGTTCAGGGGAATATTTCTTTAGGAAAATTTGGTATTCCGTAACCTCCGCTCGTCTTATGAGAGTCAAGCTTTGAAATTAGAGACAAGTAAGGGAGTAATGAAAACGTCACTCAGTTGAGATCTGTCATCACATTCATTTCTAGGTGGAAAGTCAGGTGCGGATACTCCAGACGAATCAATTGTTGAATTGGTGGAGAATCTGCGAGCAAAGCACTTGGCCTTGTCCGCTGAATATGTGAGGACCTCAAGTTTATTAATTAAAGGGGGAATTGAGAGATTGCTGTTATTTAACACATTTTTAGAGACGCCAGTAGCGGGATGCTATACGCTGCTTCATTCTTTCAGGAAACAACAGCTTGGCATCATTTAGAATCCTTTTGTACTCATTACAAGTAGAATAAAAAAGATGTCTATTATAGTCAGACGCGTGGCTCCGACAAAGCCGGAAGAAGTGATTCCTGTGGGATATAGCGGCCGAGAAAGCAGGGGAGAACCAAGGGACGAATGGGGTTTAAGTCTTAACTTCTTGGCTGGGATAAAAGCATTGATACCAGCTTTAACCCAAGAGAAAACCTTCAATCTTCGACGAGAAGACTAAACATTTTGTTCCAAGAGATGTCACACAGGAAATCGCGGAACGACTCCCAGTCTGCTCTTTGGTAGTATTAAGATATTCAGTTTGTTGGAGGTTCCTCGAGGAAGGGTAAGTGGAAAGAGATATTAACAGAAACCACAGCATAATTAGAGTTGCCAATAGGGCAGAGCTGAATGACATGGCAAGAGTCAGGGATAGAGGTGGAACAGAGATCTATCAGTGAGTAAGGTTCCATTAGGGTTATTAGAGAAACGTGTGGAGAAATCCACCACTAGAGTAAGAGGTTGAGTGATTGAAATGTTCATGGTATAGACACCCGTAAGATAATGCATAACTATCAAGTAGCTGTACGTTTATCTAGACATAAAACAAATTATCATCCGTTTTAATGAGAATTTGATTATTAGGTGCTATTATCAATGAAAAATGTTTCAAGAAAATGGAAAAATATTCTATAAAACACACAAATACAATGTATGCGCATATATAAAGTAACAGAAGACGCCCCAAACGCAATGCCTTTTATTTACAACAGTAATATCAGATGCATAATATCATCTTTGGTAGAGTAAATTTTTAGCGCTGAAACAGTCAATCACTATTGGCTATGTATTTTCTCCAACCTTCACTCGGATCTTTCTCTAAAGAATGTAGAAGTTTTCAAATGGGTTATTTTATTCGTTAGTTTCATTTGCTGAATGTGATGACAGATTTTTGCGCATAAAAACTCTCACCTAAAAGAGTCTTCCTTTTGATACGGAACCATCATCGAAGAAAAGTCCTCATTGTCTTTTGTTAAACCTCTCTTAAGTTATCCAGGATGTTCAACGTTGCTTTGGAATATCGAAAATTTAAAAAATTTCTAACGTTGTTTTCACCTTTTTTAAGGTAAATTTAATAACTTCAGCAAAACGTTCTGAAGTTAAATAGTTACAAATAGTTACAAATCCAGTTCGTTCTGCACAATTATAAAAATACTACTGAGCAAAATGAACTGATTTTCATCTTTATCATGCAGATATTTGCTCACATTATTTAGCAAATACATTCTAGACTCTCATAAGTATTTATTTTTAAATATCGACAAAAACAGTGGTTCATAATGAGATACAGTATATATTTTCCAAGGAAAAAAAAAAAAGAAAAAAAGAAACAAGAATTGTAACCTGATCCATACAGAAGTAATATTTGTTTGGATATGATTGATGTTATTAGCTTTGGTTTAAATTAACTTTCAAGTTCAGTTTTAATTTATAATTGATATTTGAAATTAAAATAAAACCGGCGTATCTAATTCGCTAACGTTTTCTTTCATATAAGTATAGATCAACAGCAAAATCAACAGATCTATATAGCAAAATGATGACTACTTCTTATATGAATATGATAAATTTAGAGTGGTCAGTGGGTTCTGATTTTGTGCAACTCTTAAGAAAATAGTAATAATCTATCCATGAATGTGATCAGCCAAAAGGTAACATTGTGCATTGTCATGCTTTAATTTAACTTAAACGTTTCTGTTAATCTTCTGGACTCTGACATACCGTAGAATGTCCTAGGAAAATTCTTCCTGCTGTAAAATCAGTAAAATGGAACTATTGGCGCCAGGATGTTTGATTTGGCAGAGAAAGAAACCAACAATCACCATTTTGGTTGAACAACAAAAAAGTGATTTGTTTTAAATATCAAAAGAATTTATTTGGAGAAATTCAGAAATGAGGGAAAAGTTTAATCCAAACAATTTTCATGAAAACGCAATCGTTTTTCTTTACTGTCTAACTGAAATAGAACAAAAATATAAATAACATAAACAGTGCTGAATTATTAATTGTGTATGTATACGTGTTCGGATGTACGCATAGTGTAGCGTGTATTGTCGGGGAATTTGATATTAGCCAGTTGAGTTCAAATCTCAGTCGATACGGTTGTTTTCTCGAGAAGGAACTAATCGATATTTTTCACTCTCGATTAGAAATCAATAGTAGAGTATACTAGACGTTCTAGCAATAGATGGCCCTCTAAGAGAAGGGAAACTGAATTTAAAAGCGACCTGAAAAGAGGTGAACCCTTATTGTAAATACCTAAGTGTTGCTGTAGATGTGCTCAACCGATGAGAATAACGGTTACCAACAATTGTGATGTAACAGTCTTTGTTCTCTTGTCGCAATCACTTGGTTATTTAAATTTTATAAAGTCATAAAATGTAAACTCCTCTACTTATCCGATTTATTGTTTTCCAATGGTGATCGAAGTTGATGTAAAAATGCATAAAGACATCCAATTATAGATTTTTTATAGTTAATTGTTCACAGTCTCTAAATTATTCTTCAATTAAAAAAGAAGAGTTAAAAACCGTAGATTTGAGAAAAGCAGTTTGGTATTAGTTTGAGGTTAAATTGTAAGTGAGTTTATGATCAAACTTGATTAACGAGTGAGAACACCGTATCGATATGTGAACCGAAAGCATATAATTACATAATTATATTTACACACACACACACACACACACACACACACACACACTATCTATCTATCTATCTATCTATCTATCTATCTATCTATCTATGTAAGCAGTAAATTTTCATTTAAAAAGTTTTATTAAATTCAACTCACTATATCCGTCTATTTTTTTTTCATTTTAGAATAATTTGTTACATTTAAGGATAAATATTTTGGATAAATTTCCAAAGTCCATGTTTTCTTTCTATTTTGTGCGATTATTTTCGAGTGTCTTAATTATCATCAAAAACTGTTGTCAGTATTGAAGGTAAGGATTGTTATCGTTCATCACTTTAAACAGCATTTAAAACGTGTATGAAATATTTAACATGCAGAAAAATAATTATAAAAATGCATAAAATATCTATATACTAGGTATCCTGTGGCGAGGCTCCAGTCTGTTAAGTGCCATACGTGATACACGCTTGGGCTATCATGTCTCTTTCATGATTCATGACTGAAAAGGCAGAAGATTTTCCCGTAGTAGGTTGCCATTTCTCTGTGCTAGGCTGGTTGAAAACCTAGGCTATATAACACAATTTGTTCTGCTATTCAACCCATTGCTGGAGGAAAAAGAATTTAATTTAGACTTTTCCCAATTTATACTTTTGCGCAAGTGAATGCAACGAATTCAAATGGCATTTGAACTCGGCTCTCCAATTTCTCATTCGGAGTCGATATACGGTACTCAAAAATCTCGTCACAATCTACTTCATATGTTTGAGTTACACGCCCTGTTATTCATTAATCACGGTGCGTCTACTCGAACATGGCTATCCACAAAATAGTTTTAAAATAAATCACATTTCATTTTGCATCCACACACATACAGACAAACATATATGCTGACACACACACACACACACACACACACACACACACACACACACACACACACATATATATATATATATATATATATATATATATATATACAGATATATATATATAGAATTGAACACGACACGCACTAATTATTTTTAGAAACCTTCTTTTGCTTTATTACAGATCATATATCTGGATCCAACGATAGTTGCCATTGCCCAAATAATTGTGACCGAGTGATTTCAATCATATGGCTGATAATTTGCAAGATCCAGGCCTAAGAAATGTCTCTTATATTCAAATACTTTATAGTGAAACCAATGGCCAACAACTGTCAAGTGAGATTCTTTAATGGCTAAATATATTGTCGGCTGTTGCGTTCATTTAAAACTGCAGTTTCATCGTTCAAAAATTGTATTTTGAAGTTTATTGTCAGGGTAAAATGGAATATTTGCAGGAAATATCATAACGAATACAGTTATGGTTAGTTATTCCATTCTTATTTTTTGAAACCTTTTCAGATCAAATCCTCCACAACGCAATAATGTTTCGATTGGGTTTTATCAACATTCCCCAATTTCTATATATCTTAGAAAATACGGTACTCAAAACCTCACTAAATCTATCCTCTATGTCAGACATGTTGATGATAATTTTGATGTGATAAAAATTAAGAACTGTCTTCCAAAAAGGTCTCTTCTTGATTTCCACACCAAACTTCATATTGAAAATAGATACAGATGTCTTACTTGGCTATTAATATCTTAATTAAACTATATGATAAAGTTTAAATATTCTCTAGAACAGAGGCTTTTCTATAATTTAGTGTTTTCTTTTTAGTTCCATTCTTATTTTAGTTTTGATTTTCTTGTCACATCCTTCATGGTGACTTTTCTTTTTGGAGTTTTTGATAAGCCAACTTACCTTAAAGCAATATCAGAACATATTTTTTCAATTCGTATTTCTTATTAAAGAAGATCCCATAGACGACTTTGTTGCAGGCATTCCAATGTAGTCATATACTCTTGTGCAAATTAAATAAAGCAAGTGCTTTAATTTCCTTTAATTTTACTATACGGTCAGTTTTAGATCCACTGGAGTTACAGGGTGTAATCGATTTCTATTTTTTACTCGGATTAATTAGGTAATTTTAAGTGGTGTGCAGTAATTTGAATCTATTTTAGGGGTATATGATGAATTTGTTTGGAAAAATATTGCGTCATCCGTGATTGTATCAGATTTTTATCACGCCCAGACAATCTTGTCTCGACTGTCAATTAGTTGTCCTACGGCCATTGCCTGCGATGGACGTTACTCTAAGAAAGCTTACAAAAATTGTAACACTGAACGAACACATTGGCAAGTCTTACAAACAGATCACGGATATTGCTTGTGTCAGACTTTCAACTGATGGTCGTGTCATCAAGGCGAAGAACACAGACTGAATCTATCAGTTCAAAACGTAAAAAAATGCGGTCTGAAGAGAAAAACAAAACCAAGATCGACGTATACGGGATCAGGAAAAGTGTGAAAAATCCTAGAAAGGCATTATTCGTTTTGTTTCAATTAATTTGCACAAGGGTGTATGTTCGGTAGGCGCTGTTCGATCAAGCAAAATGACACATTAAAGTTTTACAGAAAACAAAAACAAAAACAGGTAGAAGATCAACTGTCCAAAGCATTTTTCTAATATCTAAATTTCGTCAAATTATGAAAGATAACCAAGTAATTAGATAATTTTCATAAGCAGAGTAAAATATACAGGCAATAAAATGTGTGACTATATGATTTGAAGGAAATATATCGATCCAATATAAGAAATTAGTTGATAAAATGTTTAAATGTAACAAAAAAACCTTATTCCGGGGAAGCTCTAATGCAATCTGAGTAAAAGCTTGTCATATGAGAAATATGACGTATAATTTTCAATGTCGAACATTGATAGTTCGTAAGTTATTCTCGCAGTCCATGGGTAATATGGATAATAAATGTTTTCATTGCATTTTATACCACTATAAGTATACAAAAGTTGTTGAATGCTACCATAATGCTGCCATAATGTTGCCATAAGGAATTTTGTTGGTCTGTCGCTCAACTGCACCTTACACGTAATAATCAACGAGGTTGCAGACAGGAGAGTTAGGTGGTTAGACGTAAAAGGTGATATGGTCACAGAAGTAGGTTCTCCTGCTTGTGTAACGTAGTGCGGAATCCTGTTACCAGACATGGGGTCCTTCAGTGGCTACATACTTGACCCAGTACTATCTCCTCAAGGCACTTTATGTAGGTCTCCGTATTGAGTCTGTGGGAAGATGAATGGAGACATAACGTCACGATCACTAATGATCAAGCCAAACACCATCATGTTGACTGGTTATTTGGTTTCCATCAGTCTTGGTACATCTTTTAGAAACACAGCATCCTCTTCACTGTTCTCAGGTTGACACCCAAACATTCAGAAATGTTCGTATTGGCGAGAGTTCCAAGCAATATAGCATCCTGTTTCCAAATTTCTTACGGAGTAAATTGCGACATGTTGCTCTTTTTCTCTCAGACGGTGCCCAATGACCCTACTATACAGTCGGCAAAATCAAAAACAAATAACATGCATGGGCGAAATTAAAAATATCAACTTACTAGATGCAACTTGTATTTTATAAGCCTATTTTAAAGCGAAACTATACTATATAGAAACTATGATGGCAGGGATAACGTGATATAAAACGATTTTCTTTATATCAACAGAAACATTAATTTTTTAAAAGAAACATAATAAAATCTATTACTTAGGATACATCTGTTTGTCCTTTTCATTTCTTTCTACTTTTTCATTTTGACATTCCATCATATCTGTTTATGTTTTACAATTAGATATTGCATATCTCTCTCTCTCTCTCTCTCTCTCTCTCTCAATCTTATACACTTATTAGCTGCTTCCTACTTTGATATAATTTAATTGCCAGAAAAGCCATACTTTATTTCACAGTAACTTTGATGATCTTTTAGTGCTTTTTTCAGATATGCACAAACATTTTCTTTAAGAAGCAAAGGAAGAAAAGCCTTGTAAAGGGACTAATCCCATCGTATGAAGCACGATAGCATTTATCCAAAAAGGAGTAATAGTCTGCAACACTAGATGCAATTGAAATTTCAAGTTTGATATCAAGTTGTACCAGTAATTTGGAAACTACCATCAATACACAGAATGCCAGCAATTTCAAAGATAGCGTGCAGAAAAGTGATGTAAATGATGAAAAGTACAGCTGTATAAATAGAAACGGGAGAGGTAAAACAGAATGGGTGGTTTACAAAGCAGAGTTGGATGACGAGAATCACCAAAGTAAAGTATATGTAGGGTGTACTGAAGGTTAGTTAAAAAAAGATGGTACAATTATCGGTAATCATTCAGACTAGAAAACTATAGAAATTGTACAAAACTGGCCAGCCACGAGAGAGATACAAAGGAATTAAATGGAAAAATCCATAGTGTACATTGAAGTATTTTAAATAAATTAAAATCATTCAACATTGGTATTGCTATGTGCAGATTATGCCAGGAATAAAAATTAGCAGTCATGTCGTATCCAGAACAAAATAGGCAGTTAAATGAGATGTCAGGCTATAAGCACACGAGAAAATACCTTTTGAGTTTGTATAAACACAGATGAGAGCACGTGTATAATTTTCACACTCCCCTTTCCTTTCACTACTCTTGCTTTGCTCATTTCCTTCCATCACAATCCCCGTTGAGGATGTATAAATAAATGAATGAGGCGTTGGGAAATACAAGTAACCTCTATTGCTTGACTAGTGTTTACACATCGTGAGTGGATTTGTTTGAGTAACGAGTAGAGTGACCTATTTTTGTTCGAGTTTTAGCACTGTTTTGCACGTTTGTCGATATCTTTTTTGTTGTAGGTACTCTTGTTTTTTTTAATTTTGTTTTACGTGGGCTTTCAAATCAGATATTGCATGAGGGTGTCCCCGCAGAACCCAGAAAAACTTTCTCCTGTTACTCCATAAGCGTATGCAAATAACAGACTAAAAAGGATGTGTACAAAGATTTCATTTCAGAAAACGAGCTTTTAGCAGTCTCTTCTCTCTTTGACGATCTCCCTGCTGAGCACGGATGTCAGCAAGGAGATAATGGTGGAGGCTTTGAAATATAGTCCCCGAAGTGCTAGCGAGACGGTCGAACGATATGTGAGAAATCCTGCTGGTAATAGTAGAAGAAGTCAAAACCATTTCGGAAAGCATCCTCACAACAAATCGGTGAGGTTGCAAACCGAGAATATGGGCACCCGCAATTCAAAATAACGTTGCACAAGGTGCCCATAGACATTTTGGAGGATTACTTTGGAACATTTTTTAGTCATTACTGACAAGTAGGGGATGTCACATCTGCAAAGAGCAAGGCGGGAATTGCAACCGGGGATGTCTTCTTGTTGATTAAAATGACTCTTAAGTGTTTTAACGACATCCCCGATATATTATCGTGCATAAGCCGTCACATTCTAGTAATTGTTGAAGGTCGTCGACTGCCCTGCTGGTTTTCTGGTGCGGCTGGTAATTTATCAATGGCATCTTCTTCTTCTTCTTCTTCTTCTATGTGCCCTGTCCCTTCAGGACGTAGGCGATCATGGATCTCCACGTCTCCCTATCCCTTGTGGCTCTTAGTATGTTTGCTCCTGTTGCTCCTGGCAACCCCCGTTCCGTCATCCACCTGATCAGACTCTGCAGATATGTTATCCGCTGCCTTCCTCTGTCTCTCCTTCCTTCTATCTGACCAGTCAGTATCAGGTTTTCCAGGCTCTCCTTCCTCATTGCATGTCCCAGGAATTTCAGTTGTCTCTTCCTGATGCTCAGCATCAATTTCCTTTTTGTTGCCATTCTTTCTAACACTTCGTCGTTGCTTATATGCTCAGTCCACGATATCCGTAGCATCCTTCTGTAGAACCTCATTTCGGCCGCTTCCAGTTTTTTCCTTATTTTCGATGATATTGTCCAGCATTCACAGCCGTACTGAAGAACTGACATCACGTAGCAGTCTAGCACTCTTTTCCTCGTTTCTATTGAGATCTTCCTGTGTGTTAGTATTTTGCTCATCTTCTGGAACGCGTCCTTTGCCATGCCAATTCGCCTTCGGATCTCCGTGTCGCACTTTCCATCTCCTGTTAGAACACTTCCTAGGTACTTAAATTCTTGGACTTGTTTGATTCTGTTATCCCCCACCTGTATTTGGCATTTTGGGTTGTATCTTTTGCTGATGACCATGCACTCAGTTTTCTTAAAGTTTATTTGTAGTCCCTTCTTGTCACTCTCCACTGCTACTTTCTGTATGAGATCTTGCAGTTTCCTTTCCGTGTCCGCAATCAGTACTGTATTGTCCGCGTATCTTATGTTGTTCAGGTTGTGGCCTCCAATAATAAATCCTGGTGTGTCATCTAGGGTCCTCAAAATATTCTCGCTGTATAGGTTGAACAAATCCGGTGAAAAGACACATCCTTGTCTTACGCCTTTTTCTATCTTTGTGTATCTACTGAGGTCGTTACCTGTCCGTATGCAGGCCGTTTGCTGCCAGTAGAGATTCTTGATTATTCTTATATCTTTGCCGAAAATGTCGAGGTTGCCTATCATTTCCATCAATTCTTTGTGTCGTATTTTGTCGAATGCTTTCGCGTACACTGGCAGAAAACCGTAGCCAACAATACAAGAGCTACCACAGCAACCAGCAACATCCAAGGAAACAGTAGATTCAGACGAATCCGTCCAGGTACTCAGTGAATGGCAGCATCTAGCGAAGAGTGGAAAAACATCTACAACATCTCCTCCTTAGCATGATGTATCACAGGAACAGAAGCAACAGAATCAGCAACAGCAGCAACAACAACAACAAAAACAAACAAACAAACAATCAAAATAACGCAATAACAACAGCAGGAACAGTAGTGATAGTATCAGAAAGAACAGCAGCAGCAACTACAGAAACTATAAAAACAACAGCATCAGCAAAAACAAGAACAACCGCAGCAACTATAAGAGCATCAGCTACAACAGCAGCCACAGCAGCAGCAGGATGAAGGTACGGAGGTGGGTAATTTGCCTCACTGTGGTCTTCTTCTTTGAAAAGTAAGAGGAAGGATGAGAAAGAGGAGTTCAACTCTTATAAAAAATGAAAAAAAAAAATAGGTCGAAGAAGAAAAAAACTGTTCTCCAAGAGGAAGGCGATCTGTGAGTTCAACAGAAAGGCTCTGGATAGGGACTTTCTATAGAAAGGAAGGTCCTGCTGAGACCTTTGTTCAAGTGTACAACTGTACAGGAATTTTCCCTAAGTTCCAAGAGTAATAAGCCTCATTAGAAATACTGGTGGGACCCTGAAGTTTGTGACACCTGGCAGGAGCAAAAGACGCTTTCCCAAATATGAAGAAAGCCAAAATAGGGATTTGGATTGAAAGAAATTATCAAAGTTATGTACAGGGAGAGACTTGAGTATTCTTCATACCTTCTTATATTAGGGCTCTTAAGTTAACCTTCCTGACGAACGGTGGAGTAAGGCTGCCCGGCTGTTTCGTGATCTCTTGTCTTTTGATGTAGATGTGGCCACGATTCGGGAAACACCCTTTGTTTGTGAAAGTGATGCTTGCGTGCTGTCTGGCGATTTTGTTGTCTATTTAGCATACGGGGACCATCTGGTCAGATGTGTTTCTTTGCTAGTTAAACGTATGCTGGATGTAAGGGTAGTTTTTGTCCGGGGAGGGAGGCGGTTGATCGTGTCCGATATTGACATGAAAAGAGGTTAATTTCAAATCGTTGCGGTTTATACGCCCAAGAATCACACAGAGCGGGTCTTCTTTTTACGTCAGTTAGAGCTGCTCTTGGTAGTTTTGTTGAGTTTAGTCTTAATGGAGGACTGGAATGCTATCTTGGGCCCCGAATTAAACAGAAGGCGAGAAGTTAGCAGAAGTCGGAAAATTGTAACTTGGTTGATCTGACCGGTGAGTTAATAGATAACGAGTCGATCATCCAGTGCAGAAGATGTTAACGTGGGCACTTAAGTGGCCGTATGCTCAGGTACCTAGCTACTTGGATAGAATTTTTGTAAGAAAGATCGATCTAGATCGTTCTATCCGTTAGGCTATTCGGACCATAGAGTTGTCTGTGTCTGCATGGTGCTAGGTACTAGACCTAGAATAGCTGGACACTAGAAGTTCAATCTGTCATTAGTTGACAGTTAGGACTTTCGGCAACAGCTGACTAGATTAGTGCAGCGGAAAATAGTGAGGTAGAATAAGTGGTGGGATAGTATTATGTCTTCATCACCGATTGCTGTCTTTGTCCGTTTCTCAGGGTTGTGCACTGTTGCTCTTACTTTACGCTTTGGCGTAGGAGCCTCTCCTACGCTGGCTGAGAAATTGTTTCCGCGTAAGCAGATGACGTATTTATTTTCGTGTCGCACTTCAGTGACATTGAGGCGATACAGAATTCTCTTAAACAATACGGTTTGAAGTTATGTGCCTGGAAGTGATTCGTTTTTCAAGAGTCCTTTAGTTGGACTGAAGGACTTGGCTCTTACAGCGATTGTCCTTGAAAAGAGGGCTGAGTCGTGTGACACTTATGTATTTCTTCTAATCCTTTAATGATTGCATGTTCTCCCCCTCTGTAAGGATTATAAGAGAGTGATCGGGAGCTTGCTCTCCTCTCTTTTGTTAGGTGATCGTAAGTGTAAGATAGTCAGAGATGTCTGTGTCCTGTGGAGGCTAGGAATACCACACTTGGCGATTCACTGATAGGTCCCGAGGTTGGCTTTGCTAGACCGCGCGTTGCCAGAGAACAGGAGTGGAGTAATAGGGGCGCCTTCTGTAGTCTTATAATTACTCCCTCCATTTCTGGATCTGAGTGGTGAACTAAGCTCCGGAATCAGTTGGGATTCCTCCAAGAGTGTCTAGCAGCCTTGAGAGGTATTCCTCGGTTCAGTGACCATTTACTGACTAGGAGACCTTTTTTTTTTTATCGGGAAAGGGGTCGTGAAGGATCCTCTTTATGAGCAGCTCGGCTTGTCGGCGACTAAATCGCACTCTTTGTGGTCTTATGCGCCAGCGGCGAATTACCTCAGCAACCCTGGCTTTTTGCTTACCTGGCAATTGATTCAGTACGTGCTGTATCTCAATGATTTAGCCTTCAGATGAGTCTGGCAGGTTTGCCCAATTGTCATCGGCGTGATCTTGGTTTAGAGGAAACAATTTTGCACGCCTTCTACCATATGTTATATCATGGCGGTTTTGCAATGTATATGTATGATTGAATGCTGATGGATGAGTTCTTGTGTCGAATGAGCAAATTGTAATGATTGAATGAGTCGTGAATCAGATTAGCTATGTCTATGGTCGTTAATGTTGACCAGCCTTACTTCACTTCCCCATTGGCCGTGCGCCTCAGTAGCACATATTTGGAATAATAATCTACTGTTTGACGAAACCTTAATAGTGAAAACTATGGTAGCATAAGTGGTTAGTATTCGTTCATTATATATATAGATATATATATATATATATAGAGAGAGAGAGTGTGTGAGAGAGAGAGAGAGAGAGAGAGAAGGATATAGAGACAAAGAGATATTCATTGAATTTATTATTTCACTCTGTTTTGTAAGTAATTTTCCATATCAATCTAGCTTAAAAATACACTACTGAATGAATATTTCAAATATCTAAATTACATTACATAGAGTGGTGAATGCTGCCTAGAAAGTCATGATCAATTCTTTGTTTACACTGAAGCTGTAAAGTGGCTAAAGTGAAAATATCAAGATAAGATTTCAGTTGTTAAGAATTATTCTTTAGAAGATAAAATACAAATTCCATTCATGTGTGAAGATTACTAGGACATAAATACGTCAACAAAGAGACGATGAAAGTGGGAAATCTAACTTCTATTAATTTACTTTGAAGCAAATATCTTTATCTGATATTAGATTGCATTTTTAAATTATTTTTTCTGGGGAAAATTTGCATTTAAAAAAATTCACAAATGGTGAAATTATGAAAATAGTTATTGTAGTTGTCAGTTTTCTTCAGTATTTAGAGTTGATTTCAATGTATATACTAAGTAATTATGTGACATATATTTTTGTCTTATTCAAATTTCTTTATATAGGAGTATCTCTAGTAAAAACAGTTAAAAACATTCACTGCTTTTAGGTGCCGAGTCCCTTTAGGAAATAGGTGATTATGGCACACCACAACATTCTATCTCGTGTGGCTCTTAGCAGTTGCTTCTCACTTAGCTAATGTTGCCCCCTTCTCCGCCATACATTTATTCAAACTCGTCAAGTAAGTAGTTTTCTGCATGATCCTGTATTCTCCGTGAGAAGTAAGTTTTACTAGCCCTCCTATTTCATTATATGTTCAAGGAATTTCAGCTTTTTTTCCTGATATAAGTGTTCTTTCTGTCGCCATTTTCTTTAAAACTTCCTTGTTACTTACTCGTTGTGTCCATAAAACTTTCAGTATCCTTCTGTAGAATCAAATTTTTGCTGCCTCTAGTTCTTTATATAGTTTGTTGGGAGATTTCGCAATATTCACTGCTATAGAAGAGGATTGATATCACATAGTAATTCAAAACTCTTTGTTTCAAACAAAAATTTCTTGTCTTTCAGAGCTCCTTATTATTTTCTTATCTTGGAATTCAGGTATCCCATGATGATTCGTGAGGTACATAAGGCTTTGGCGTAGTCGAGACAGCTGTAAAAATTATTGTTTTGCTCTGCACTGATGGTGCGTATACAACGAGAATTATTATGTTAAAGGGTTTCCCTAACAGGATTCTGTTGCGGAGTATATAAGACCTCTTAAAAAAGAACTCTAAGCTGTCAGACAAGCTCTCTGTCGTTGAACAGAGAATGACTTAGTCGGAGCTCGGTCTATGAACTGAAACTCGGCTGAGAAGGAAAGACAGGCTTAGTGCCCAATTCCGCGGATGTGGAAGATGGCCAAATTTGGATCTTTGGTCCGAATGTCTGCGTTCCGGTTCCTCACATAAAGCTCCACCTTGTTTCATATCTCATCTCAGTGGGGGAGTGGGTGAGCTCAGGGTAATTATTCAGAGCTCCGCTTCGAACTCTCACTAGTCGGACTCTCAGGAAGCTAGCGGAAGATTCGAGGGACCGTAGCCTGGTTGATTTGGGCTCGTCGATAGATACCGGGTCGATCACTCTGAGGGAAAATGTGGACGTCTATCCAGGAAGTTATCTACTTAGATAGGATGTTAGTGAGAAGAGTCGATATAGACATTAGATTGTCCCACGTTCCACTAGGGCACCTGGACAGATCAGAATAAATGTGATCACTATCCTGTGATCACATTTATTCTGATCTATCCAGGGTCCACGTGTGGTCTACTACTGTTGTCATGACGATGCGTCAGTAGTGGCAAGCGTCTGTATATTAATTTGACCACGCTTGCCAACACTGAAGCAACACCGACACATCACGTCTAATATGTGAATCGATTTTCAAAATAAGCATCCAGCCTCGCCAAGTCTCACAATTCGACCCCACTAAAACGTCACTAACTGAACAAAAATATGGTAGCATGACTTTCTAAAGCTTAGTTACAGAAAGTGAGCTGGGGTGAGTTACTATGTCGCATGATGGTTAAAGACTTAAATAAAGAATATTTCCTTGTCCTAGCATGCTCATAATCAAATCAGCAATGCTTTTCAGGGTGTTATTCCCCACTTTCCATATATATACAGTGCTGTCCGATTATTATTAGCATCTGCTAAAAAGTTAAAATTGTCTATTCACAAAGTACTGTTATTTAACTAGCCGTTCCAATTGTGGACTGCGTGTTGAATATTATTTTACTGTCCTTCCCTACCCCTAAAAAAATTCGTCACTTTTTCTCATGTTCAGTGGGTAGATTCTATTCAGAGTTGAATTTCTTCAATGTTACTCATTTGTTGTATTTCTCTGATTATTTTTTTAATTTTAATTTTAATTTTGATTGAAACGTTCTGCTATTTACAAAAATTAACTTGTCAGAAATTTTGGTTGCAGCTAGTTTGGACTTTACCTAAGTTGAAACTTTTACTATGGACTAGATAGACCCTTCTATCGCTCGGTTCACACTCCACCCACTTTCATCGAACTGGCGTAAAGGGTCTTCCCTTGTTTCCTGTTCAGGAAGTGGTCTCCAGCTCTCAGACCTTGGTAATGGTGCTTCTGGGATTTTCCTGCGTTGTGCGTGGTCGGTGGCAATGTCTCTTTATTGTGAGGGTACCGGGTTGGCAGTTTTCTGGTTGTTGCATCTGAATGGTAGTTAGGAGCCCTACCTCTTGTGTAGCGTCAAGAGCGGCCGCTTTGATCAACAGTTGCATAATGTCAGAGCTTTTGCAGTGCCGTGTCGCGCATGGATAGGTGTCCCTGCAGGCGCTTTCGGTGGGCAACCACGAGGGCACACTTTGATGCAGCCCGCACCAGTTCCCTTCCAATGCATGTCGCAGCTAATGACCGTTTGCCTCCTCTACTCGAGGTCTCTCTTCAACAACACCATTAAACATGAACATCCATATTTCCGCTAAAAAAGCTAAATCAGGTAAATTAAAATCACCTAAACCTCTTAACATTTCCTTTCCTAATATCCGCCGTATCCGAACCAATTTCATTAGCGTTGAATCTTTTCTCTATTAAAACTCCCCTGACATCCTAGCTCTCTGCGAGACTAATCTCAACCCCTCAATTCCTTCTCTGACTTTTCTATCTCTGGTTACCTTCCTCTCTTCAGAAAGGACTCCAATGTCCGCATGCATGGGCTTGGGATTCACGTCAGTGAACGCCTTCCTCTAGCTAGGATGATTTCTCTTGAATCCTCACATCATTCTTATATGTGTTTCCGTCTCTCCCTTCTAAGCTCAGTAAGCTATCTCTTCTTTCTCTACCGCTCCCCATCATCTCCCTACTGCCCCGTTCTTACAGCATCTCCAACAAGATCGACAAGGCCATTTCCTCTCACCCGTCTGCCCATATATTTGTGTTTGGCGACTTTAACTCGCATCATGCTTAGTGGCTAGATAACTCCGTCACAGATCTTGCTGGTGTACACACTATGAATTTTCTATCACTCATTCCCTTACGCTGGTGGTGGAGTTCCCCACGCGTTTTTGTAATAACCCTTACGGACACGACTCACTACTAGATCTATGCTTTACCTCCACCCCTGATTCTTGCAATGTCAAACAACTCTTACCTCTCGGAAACTCTGACCATGCGTTAGTTTCCGTCAATATCTCCTTCTGCATCCACCCCACCCAAGAAACTCAGACCAGCAGAATATCTTACTGATACCAAAGAGCCGACTGGGACACATTCCGCGATTGCCTGAGTGACGTTCCTTGGAATAAAGTATTTAGCCTTCCTGTTAAAAACTTTGCGGCTGAGGTCTCCTCTTGGGTTAAGGCTGGCATCGATGCTTTCATCATTGCCAGAAAGTTGAGACTAAAATCCCACTCAACCCTCTGGTTCTTCCCTGCTACCATTGCCCACCGAAATCACTTCTTTCGGCTTTACCGGAGTCACGCATCAGACCATAACAGGCGCCTTTTTGCCTTGGCTCGCAATGAGTGCAAGAAGGTTTTTAAAGGAGCTAAGATGATGTTTGCAGAAACAGAAAAAAAAGTTTAAAAAAAGGTCAAAAGATCCACATAAAAAAAAGAAGGAAAACCCAAGACAAGCCTTATTTCCGAGAGAACTAGTCATGGGTATATGTCAGAAGAAAATTTAAAATTCAGTGATGAAAAATGGGTAATGTTCAGAAAAAAGGCGTGAGAATAATGACCTATTTTTCACCCCTGAAATCTAAGTCAATAAGCACTTTGTTCTTTTAACATATCAATATACTGATCAATCTTTGTAAGATATGCCCAATTTCAATTACTGATTAAAGTATGCCACTAAGTTTACATTATACTGATGAATAATAAATTCACTGAAGTTTATATCAGTTTTTGTTGTTTATTTTCTTCTTCTATTTTAAAAATTTAAGGAAGTTTTTAAAATTTAATCACATACTCATTAATAAAGTTGTTGAACAAATGACAAATCAAATGGTGATTAATTTTACTAATATGCTAATGAATTTCCTCACGCAAATCTGAAGGTGGTCGAAAAATTATTTTCTGTCTAACAAACTTTATTTCTCATAACAGGATCATGTTTGGAATTAAATAGAAAGAATTTTACGCCTGATTGAATAAAGAAATTGATTTAATCTTTTGCATAGAGAAAGAAGTTTATAACTTTTACAGCACACCGACGAATTCTGACACGGCACACGATTAAGAAGTAACTACCATATGTTTTCACGATCACCTAAGACGTTTTTAGATATCGGGAATCCCTGGAGGAGACATTGAAAACTAAATAGATTACATAACAATCAAGAAAATTCAGAAATGTATATTTACATTGTGAAACCTATCCAAGTGCAGACTGCAGGAGTGATCGTCTTCCAGTCAAGTTGCAACCTCAGAATAAAATTATGGAAATTAAAAACCAAAGCAACGCCTAAATCCGAAAAGACTCATAAATAACACAAATTGCAAAGAGATGTATGTTGAGAGTTAAAACCAAATATAACAAATTGGATAGAAACTGGAAATTAAAACGTCACTAGAGAAGCACTAGTGATATCGGCGAATGAAATTTTCCTAAAGAAAAAAAAAGACAAGAGAAAAAAGAAGTGGGTGACAGAAGACATTCTCAAGATGATTAAAAAGTCAAACAAAGGGATTTTACAGACTATAGAATATTAAACACAGAAATTGGAAAAATGCGGGCAGGTTAAAGATAAATGGATTAATGAGAAGTGTGAGGAAATAGAATGAGCATTATAGATAATAAATGAGCATTATAGATAATAAATGAGCATTATAGATAATAAATGAGCATTATAGATAATGCAAGTGTTCAAAAAAGAATAGAATAATTATCAGCATAAAAATGTGCACATCATTAGGTTTCATAAAATCGACAGAGAAAACATAATAGCAAAAAAATATTCTAAAGATGAAACGAATATAGGGGGGAATTATTTTAGGACGGGAGAAGCATTTGCAATAATGAGAAAATAGAGAAGGATCTGAAATATTAGTCTGAAGAAAGATCGGCACTAGACAGGATAGATATAAATAAAGTAGCATAATTAGATGGGATTGTAACATTAATGCTCTCAGGCAATCTCGGTATTGACAAAATTACAAATAATGAATGAAATATACGACAGTAGCGATATACCAAAAGACCATTTTCGTAGCGCTGCATATGAAACGAGATACAAATGAATGCGAGCTCCATCAGACAATCAGCTTAATGAGCCACATAACTATACTTAAATCCGAATTATGATGAACAGACTGCGAAGTTGAAATATACGAAAAACAGGACAAGAGCAGTGTCGCTTTGTCAATGATAACGAAACAAGAAATGCTGTATTTATGATCCGAATCTTTTCGGAGAAAGCAATGCAAATGCAAAAGTAATATGTTTATTAGATTACACAAAAAGATTTGAATAAGTACGGCACAAGTATCTGTTTCAACTGCTCGCAAAATTTGATTTATTTGAAAAGGATTTAAGGATAATGGGTGAAAACCGCCTGCGTATAGATAGAAAAGTAATTAATTACCCACAAATAGAAAGACGACTAAAAGAAGATATTCTCTCACCGGATTTATTCAATCTTTTTAGTTAGGCTATCCTAAGGCAACTCTAGATCCAACCAGAATTTGTTATCAGTGGGCACATTTTCAACAATATAAGATACGCAGATGGCACTATGTTGATGTTAATCACCGAAATCCGATGGGGTATTAGGATAGCAAATGTTGCCTTTCAAAAAATAAATGTATTAAGAAAGAGGAAAATTCTGTTAGAGACAAAGAAAAGCGAGTTGAAATATGTAATATTAATCCTCTTATATAGCAGTTAATGCGAGACAATATTAAAGAAGAGAAAACTTTATTAAATTGGTGTGGTTCTACAGAAGAATGCCTAGATTATCATGAACGGAACAAGCAAGCAACGGGGAAGCTCTAAAGTAAAGGCAAACTAAAAAATACATAAAATAATGAATATATTTTATATTTTTCGGAATCATAAGAAAAGAACTTCTGTTAAAAAACTTGGCATTCACAGGACATTGAAGGCAAGATGGACAGAAGAACTCAGCGGGTAACCTACATAAGTAAGAATACTGATAGTAAAAACAAATATTGCTAAGAACAATTTACTAAGATAGGAATTTGAAGTGAGTCATGATCATCTATGTTTTAAAGAGACACAACACAGAACAGGATACATAATAACAAAAACCTCGATGAAATATAAAAAAAGAAAGACTGTTTAAAAAAGCAGTGAAAAATCTTCCACATTTTAGATATGAACTTAATGTTAATAATATCATCTCTTTCCTTGATGTTTTAGTAGACGCTTTACGTGTTTACTTTATAAAAAACACAAATAAAAATTCGATTCTTTTTTTTTTGTTTACTAAAGTGAATGTTTCCTTAGTTATAAAATAGCTGTTATAAAAACAGGATTACGGAGTCAAAGAATTTTTTTCTTCCTACACATTAAAAGTACATAATACTAAAATATTAAAACACTCACTGGAAGGAAAGCCTCAAAATACACCAAATTATTATTATAAAAACAAACTGCATTTAATACTTTAGCATTTTAAAGTGTACATTAACTAATTAACTTGTGCATAAACCAATAATAATACGTATAAGTATTTGATACATTCTTTTTTCAATGTAATCACGTCATTTATTAGATACACATACTTGAATCTGAAATGTAGCGTTCGCAAATGCCCCGATATAGCTAACAGAATATTGCCTACTATACTATCAATATTTAGTTCTTGATAAAGAATTACAGAAAAAAAAAATGAAATTCTTGCATTTTATACACAATTCTGATTTGTGTATACGACCTATTGAAATATTAAAATATGCAGGTCTCTTCGGTTTAATTTAACAAAACCTATTTATACACGACAATTACACGACAATTTGAAAGTCAGAAGCATTTATATAAGGAAAGCCTCTAGTATAAATCATATCACAGAATTATGATTAGATTCTGATATTTACAACGTTTTGTTTTGAAACTTGATAAGGTCATAATTATTTAGTTCTTTCTGATCACATCGCAATGACCATGCCCAGAATTTGAAAGTTGAAGGATATTTTTATTCAATTTTTTATCGTGCAAATATTGAGGTTGTCAGGTTGAAAACAGCTAACACAAATGATAGAAATACATTTTCTAATAATAATAACTTAACAGATGCTGTTTATTCTGAAATTCAAAATTGGTTTTGAAAACTGGTCTAAAATTTAATTAACTTTCAAAAATAAAACCATTTCAAACGATAAGCCAAAGCCAGACTATTTCGATTGAAAAACAGATTTTCAATTGACATTTTCAAATGATTAAACATTGAATCAGGTTTTGCTTTTAATTAAATTAGAAAATTGTAGCACAAAACAGGTTAAAAGAGAAAAGTATAACACCTTCAAGTCCGCTAATTGAAGCAATGTAACTTTACTAAACGTAATTTCACATTTTGTCAACTCTAATTATTCTCTCGGTTTTATCATTTTTTTTAAATTTGAAAATAAAATTGAGACCAGTTACATTTTCCTAAAAGAAAAGAAAGCAATTGATGAATGAAAGATAATCGGAACTTTGTTAAAAACTGAAAGACATTTTCTAATTAAATTATTAACCGTTGAATAGTTGCTGCCAAGTAAAGACTTTTTTTAAGAATCAAGCATCATCTAATAATTTCGACTAATTTTGTAGAAGTAAAAATACATAAAGAATGGTTAGATTTGTTGTTAATCTTTTACAGTATAATGCATGTGTACAGTGAAAGATTACATATCAAAATATGGTGTGTCATTAAAATATGTCTGATTACATTTGCAAGTTAGTATTTATGCGTGCCTTGTCAGCTGGGGCTTCAGAACACGCTGACTGCACCTGTAGAGGGGTAATCCTGCAATGAGATCATCTGTTTACCATAGGTAGAGACCCATGATACTTGAAGACGGGATCCTTGGGATTTAGTAAGAGGCTGTTTAAACTCCTGAACTTCAAAAAATATTTTGGTCCTTACTCGGACTATACGGGCGGTCGAAGAGGCACGATCCGATCAGCAAACTGATAATGAGAAGCCCCGTTTCAGACTTTTGTAAAAACCTGAATCAGAAGGCGGTAGCTGTAGGGTGAATCATTCTAAAGAGAAACTGACGATTTCTAACTCTCCTTGGATAACTAATTATCTTAAATGAAAATTCAACTTTAATGAACCTTATACCCCTCACAATCTTGAAACGTTTTATCATCTGTTCACAAGAAACCCACCTAAAAGAAAATGGAAACATTAAAACTACACATCATACGACTTTATTTGTAACAGCAGCGATAGAACCTCAAGTAGCGCCACTGTAATAATAAAAAATAACTACCACAAAGTCATATTGTCATGAAGACAACATTACAAGCAGTTGCTGTAAAAGTCTCCCTTTCAAAGAACTCTCACTATATACTCTAATTATAATCCACCCAATGATTCCATAGATGAAAATGCTTTAGATAAAAATATATATCCTAATATATAGCCATAATATTATCTGGAGTTGCAAAAACAGCAATCAGAAAAGCAAAATTATTGAAGCTTTTATAAATAGGAACAATTTATGTTGCTAGATAAGAGATCTATTAGACAGCATTCTAAACTGCACCCAAGAAATAAAAAACTGAACGAATACAAAGTAAACAGAGTCAAGGCACTTGGAAGATATACAAACACTAGCACAAAAGTCAAAACCGAAAAATCTCTGGAACAAGAAACAAAAATACCCTTTGTAAAAAACCAATCACAAAACACGAAAGTCAGAAAAACACAAAGACAAACATTTTTTCAAAAGAAACTTCTTCAAATATCTATGATGTACATTTTTAGGATATTAAAAGAAGAGAAGAAAAATAAAAAGTTAGGCTTCCATTCAAATAATAAAGAAAACTACAAGCAGCTTTTACCTTTATCGAAACTCAAGAGAGATCTCTTAACTCAGAAGCAGTTCCTGATGAATTATCAATCATCTGAAATTTATCTCATATACTTACTTGAGATATACAATAATATATGGATTAGTGGCAATATTCCCAGTCTTTGGAAACAAACCATCATTATTCCAATCCCGAAGACAGACAGAGATTTGAAAGTTTCTTCCAATTACCGCCCATTTGCACTCACTAGCTCTCAGTGTAAAATTCTGAAAACAGGCTCACTTGGCTCTTCAAAGTAAATAATATTATTTCAGACTTTCAAGTAGGCTTCAGAAAGAATAGAAGACAAACAGATGATCTAGTCCAATCAGAAACGCGTATTAGATTAGAAAAAATATATTAAAAAGATGTGAATGCATCTTTTTTATAAAGGCCTAGGATACTGCATGGTGATATGATATCATGCAATATCTAAGGGAAATGGGCCTCAAAGAATGATTGCCAGCATTCATCAATAATTTCATTACAGAACGAATCTTTAATGTCCGTGTTGGTACAACTCTTTCTGATTTACAAACCCAAGAAATGAGAGCACCACAAGGAAGCATCCTATCAGTTTTTCTTTTCAGTATGAAATTTAATGGTATATACAAATGTCTAACTTTTTGGCTGGACTGTTTTTTATACGTTGACGACTTTCTAATCTGCTTTAGGTAAAAAAATATCCAGACAATTCAGCGTCAACTTCAACAGTGCCTTAAATGTTTAAATGTTCAACAAATACACAACATTTGCATTTTTGCCAAATATGGAAGTTAAGTTTTGGTATGTTATATTTGATAGAAAATTATATCTCATACTTCACATAAATACTTCGAAAGGAAATTCAACTACTCAGAGTTGTAACGCACACGGGCTAGGGCGCTGACAGACGAACCCTAATGAAATTATATAGATCACTGGTTAGAACAAAATTGGACTAGTGTTGTTTCATTTATGGTACTGCAAAGAAATCTTACTTGAGGGAGTTTCATACTATCCACTACTAAGAATTTCGTCTCGTCCTCGGGGCCTTTAAATATCGCACGTGGAAAGCTTATATATTAATGAGTGCCACTGACATTAAGACGACAAAAATTAGCACTTCAGTATTATACCAAACTACAATCATGCTCAAACATCCCGTCATTCACCAGCGCTTCCTGTGCACATATCTTTATTCAATCGAGAAAAATGCTATTAAACCTTTTGGCCTTTACATGGAAAATCTCATCAACAAATTTAATAAATACAATACTACTATATAAAAACAACCATCTCCAAAAACCGACCATGGTTACAATACTGCTAAACTTTACTAAATACCCTAAAACTAATATCAATTTATCTTATTACATGGAAGAAATCTATAATATTAGACAAACACACAAATTATAAACACACATATACCGATGACTGTAAAATCTTGGATAGAGTTGGATTCTCTTCTATACTTAACAATATCGCAATGCAGGCACGAAAACCTGACAGATTCAATTTTAACTGCAAAAGCATTGGCTATATATTTGTCTATAGATATCACGGAATTTAGTGGGTTAAATAATGATTCTGAGAAGATGATAAATTTATATGTACTCACATCACTGAATAATAAAAACCCTTAATAAATACATTTTTAAATAGGATAGATGCTATAGAAAAATGTTATAATAGTCTTATGTTGGATAATGTAAATAGAAAAGTTGGAAAAATGACAAAGGAATCGCTCAACATAGCCCTCTCAAATATAAAGGTTCCACACACAGACATCCGACCAACCATAAAAAAGACCGTCAAAGAAAAATGGCAGCAATTATAAAACAACTCTCAATATAACAAATTACACAACATTCAGTCAATATATATATATATATATATATATATATATGTGTGTGTGTGTGTGTGTGTGTGTGTGTGTGTGTGTGTGTGTGTGTGTGTGTCTGACTTTCTGTGTGTGTGTGCATGTGCGTGTGTGTTTGTATGTCTCCATTCTAACAAACCCTACTCCTCCGAAACCCTTGGTCCGATTTCAACCACAATTGGGTCACTTGTCGATCATAACATGAACCTCTGATGTATGCAAATTTTCGAGTCGATATACAGGGTAAGGCAGAAATCACCGAAATGCTTAGAATTTACGAATTCAACCAAAATCGGGTAACCTGTAGATCAAGGCCTGAACCTGTGATATACACAAACATTTTTTGAATCAATATACCGGGTTCGTCAAAAATCAACGACAAACATAATTTAGGGTGGTCTTTTGTGCAGTTTTATGCATTTCTCTAAGACGCTTTACTCAAACACAACCAACATCGAGTCACTGAAGATCAAGATCTGATGCCTTGATATGTGAACAAAATTTTAATTGACACATAGCGGCAAAAATTAATGGAAAATGTTGCTTTGTGATCGTTTAGTAGTATTCCAACAAAAATCGGATGTACTTTGTAACTTCTACCTTCTATCATATGCCATAAGAATTTCACGTTTTCTACAAGGTGCTAACTCCTCCAACGTTGCAAGGATAATCCATCCACTTCTACGTCACAACGTTCTTTCAATTATACATACATCATTCCCGTTTATTGACAAAATTGACTAAGCATCAATCCAATTTTACAAATACAACGCATATTGTTAACTTACGGTTTCAGGTTTTAGAAAGCAGACTAAATGGGATAAATTCTTATTTATAAATAAATTCGAAAGAAACATTTGATTAACACAATAGCTCATATATTTAATTTTACATGTTAATATGGGTTCTTTACATTCACAAACCTTAATCAGTTTTTCCCCTATTGCAAACTTTACAACTATTTCAATTTTAACATTAATTCAGGCAGCTTTTATTGCTTCTCAGATATATTCCTTCTTAATGTAATGTTTTTCATTTTCATATGCAACACTTTTAGCGATTCACAATTTCTTTTATTTGATTAATATCTGGCGAGATTGGTGACCATTCTATAAAGTTCACCTACCAATTGTTGTCTTCTGTTGTGGTCGTTTATTATTTAGATGACGTACCTACCGACTCGCCCTATGATATTAAGTCCGACATTTATAATTAAATTTACATTTTTTACAATTATTTCTTCGCCTAACTTATATATTTCTCTTTAGGTATACTTTTGCATGTTTTAACCAATGTTTTAATATTCTGTATCATTTCTCCCTGTAAACACCAGACTATTAAAATATTTTCTTGATTGCCATACCTCTTTTCTTTCATCATTACTCTAATTTTTCTCTGATCTTTTTTTTAAAAAAAATTAAAGCCAGTTTTATTTCTTGTGCTGATCTTGCTAATATTTACAGCTTGTTGGTTTTATTGTTCTATGACATCTGTTCAGTAAAGTTCCGTCTAGGCGACGTTTGTGGCCTAACATATGCGCTGAATTAGTAAGTTTCAGTGCTGTTCTCTGTCTATTTTTTCAACTTCATAAAACGAGGGTGGTGATCCTCTTTCTCCCTCCATATGTGATCAGCTACATTTGATTTTTCTATTACGGCTTTGCGATGTTCTTACAGCCTTATCTTAAGGAGGCGAGCCGTTTGTCCTTTATATTTCTTTCCGCAGCTGCATGGGATGGCGTACACACAGTCCTTAGTCAGGTTTACCTCTATTGGAGCTTTTACTCGGCAGAGGTATATGCGATGTATAGAACCACTTTTGAAGGTTGACCTGATGTTACATGAACCACAGATCTGTATTTTCTCTGATGATCCCTCCACATAAGGAAGGCAGACAGAGGTTGTTTACTGAATGTAGTTTTCCTCATGCACCATCCCCTCCACGTTTGTTGGAGCTCTTGTCATGTATCCCAGTAGTTGTTACATTGTAGGGTACTGTTTATACTGAACATTTCTTGTTCATATATCTCTGGGTTGCTAGCTTATGACTTTTGCTCGATGTTACAAAATACGTAACAAATGTTATATATCTATTAAGTATTTTCTAATTTCAATTGCTTTTGTATTAAAATGAATTTTATCATTGTTATAACTAATTTGTTTTTAATAGCATTAATACTTTGTGTAATATTTGAAATGTAGGTACGTAAAAAGACAAATTTTAGCCTCGTCTCTATTAGGCAAACACTGGTTTTCTTTTTAAGTTTTCTGTATAAAAATACTAGCAGTATAGCCCGGCGTTGCTTTAATACTAATCCATGATCCTGGAGCTCAGACTAAGCCTAAAGAATATTTGTGTGAAGTTTGGTGAGAATCGGATAAAAATTGTGGATTTGTATGAAGGACATACAGACAGATAAACAGACACACACACAAACATCTTGCCTTATATATATATATATATATATATATATATATATATATATATATATAGATTATCGATTTTCTGCACTATTGTAAAAACTGCAACCCTGAAACTTCTGAATATCTTATGTCTTTGTCTATGAGTGTAACAAATTTGATTAAAATCGGACCACTCCTTCTATAACCCGATTTTTTCGATTATCGATTTTTGATATTTATCGGGGGTACCTCAACACAAAACCTAGCTAAGAACACTTGCAGACGCTTATAGTACAACTGCGGAAATTTTCAAGAAAATCGGTTCAGCCATTTCGGAGTCTATAGGTAACGGACACACACACACAGACACACAGACATACACACAGACAAAGTTCCATTTATCAATAATTTTAGATATATATCCGTGTATAATTATGTGTGTGTATGTGTGCGTATGTGTGTGTGTGTGTGTGTGTGTGTGTGTGTGTGTGTGAGAGAGAGAGAGAGAGAGAGAGAGAGCGAGTATAGAAAAACTAGAGAGAAACCAAGGCATTAATGTTGTACACTGAATATTTTCAGAAATAACCAGTTAAATTATTTCTCTTATATTTTATTACCAAGGAAAAATTCATAGTCTTGCAAGAACTGCTTTAGATAAAATCTTTATAAACGCTATTTTCGATACTTTAAGGACATTATTCTAAACAAACATTTTTGGCTTCATTCATTATATGACCTTATCGGTTTCTTGACACAGATGTAATTAAACACGAATTAAATGCGTTTTACGCACGCATTTTTGAACGAAATCAGAAAACAAATTCGATTCGCTATTTAAGGTTTATATTTCAGAATGGCAATCCATCTTCGATTTGAGGTCAGCTAGTCGGCAATTATCAAAATTGATTTTCAAATTTATAATTACAAGAACATCAGTCAATACTTTTCACCTTTTCGCGCATTCATTCTTGTTGCTAAAACTTTGTGTATTGTGTATATTTTTATACCAGTGAAAAGTGAAAACAGAAAACGCTAAGTTGAAATTCATTGCATGCAAAGAACATCATTTTTGTTGGTTGTATTATTAATATATTTGATAGATTTTTCATTTGTCTGGTAAATTAGGACTAAATTAATTTCCGAAGAGACGAAAAAGATGAAAGTTAGCGATCATATTTTTTCTCCACGTTGGTAATTAAAAAATAAAACTTATTTTTTATTGATCAATTTAAACAGGCTCACCAACAAGTATTTTATAGATAGATTAAATCGGATCGTCTGCCCAATCACTTACTTTACAGTTGCATGCAAATGCATAGTTTTGTAGTGCCCTTTAATAACAGTAGCAACAGCCATTAAATATAATGGTAGCAGTTCTAAAAGCATATTACCACCAGCAGCAGTTCTCGGATATAAAATTACACGAACCCTTAGTAACCCTATATCTTTCGAGCTGGTGACACGAATTTTCCACGCTGTAGCTAAAAGAACGCTAACACATTAAGTCCCATTCAAATGTATTGTGACACTATCTCCGGCGGGGATACTTTCCTTTGGTTGGTTTAAAACAACGGAGAGAGAAATTGATATTGGCAATATTATTAATGCTTTATTGCGGTACGCGATGTGAGCTTAGGAAAAATAATAATACCATCAAGTACTTCTAAAAGCCGGGGAATGTAAAATCTAACCATTCTGGTAAAATATACATTTCTCTTCTTTCCAGTTTATATAAATTTCTCTTCTTTCGGGGTTTGAAATGTCTATTTTGCTAAACTGAAAACAAAACAAGTGTCAGAGTGATTTGATAAGGTCACACGAAGGACAAGGTTCCTCGATAGACCCGCTGGTAAGCCAGAATCTGTGGGAACTCGTACGAAACCGAAATCGAAATCAAATGTGAGTTGGCATAATCTCATTCGTCGAGCTAAAGCCTTCCGCAAATCGAGTGAGAGGAAGACGATTTCATTGGCCGAGGGCCTCGAGCCGGATGGATCCCCAGAGAGTTAGTTGCTGAGAGTTTTTACTCAATATTCAGCTTTCTCTTGAAGTTACTATGAGTCGAAATGTAACGACTGAGAAAAAGGTTCCCAACCAGGGAGCCATGACCCACGACTTGTCGCCTACCATAGAACTTATGGTTAAAGAGGTAATTTCGAATGAAGCCTACCGCAAATTAATTCAAAGAAGTTAATTTGGAATAATGCGCCATCGATATGAATCCCGAAAGAACGTTATTGTTATTTTTTTTTAATCACGGGAAAATCAAAAATTGTGACTCTTTGTTCGCTCAACTTCGGCAAACTCCGTTAAACTCCGATAAGGACCCGAAAGAACTTTGCTTTTTTAGAATTACATAGACAATTGACAACCCTGATTATAGAGAATAGGTGAAAAAACTTTGATGAAAATTTAATGAATACGTGAAAAGACTTTAGTGAAAATGTGAAGGGGTCTGTTTACTTTAACGATAACGAATCTTAGACAAGATATTTTACTTAAGGATTAGAAGCTATGATACTTTTAGCGAACTTTCTCTCTCCGTTGTAACCAACATTTTCGACGAATGTATATCACTTTCGACAACTGTATTCCTGGGAAAAGAAAGACATTGATTTTTCTTCATATAAAGACATTCTTCGTAACTCCCCAGGTGTGTTCGACCTTGTTAATTTATTTTATTAATTTTTTTGCTGCCGTGTTTATTTTTTTCAAACCACAAGTGTACACCAGTGACCGGACTGGCACAAGAAGGTGACTACTAAGATTGTACGACGTGACCTCTGGGATCTAATCACAACGTGGAACAGTGGCCCGTTGTTGCAAAAGACGTCCTGTAACCCAGCTTTTGTGGCGTCATCGTTGGACGAGATCGTCACGACCAGCAACAGCGACCAAACCAACCATACAACCGGGTGGCAGTGTAACAACTGGGATCGTCACGACCGTCGGCGAGAACGAGCGTCACATTAGACAGACGGCCAGCCCGGCCTGAGGCGTCACAACTGGTGCTGACTCGACCATGATCTGACCTGAGAGTTAACCAGCAGTGCAGTGGTACAGTATTACTGAACATTGTGTATTCAATTTACTTCTCACAAAAAACTTGTTTAAACTTTTCTTTTGTTAATTTTGTTTTAATAAATCTTATTTTGTTATCAAAATAAAAAAATCAATAATTGTAAATACAACAACATTTCAGTTTGTAGAGAAGCAGACAACGATAAAATAAGTCAAAATGAAGGAGCGATATCTGTTACTACCTCAAGAAATTCGGTGACAGAAGTTTAAAATGAACAACCCCTTGCAATTACAAGTCTTAGGGCAACAAATAAGCCAACAATCTTCGTCAGTGGGACACGTTTGCATTTGAAACTCAAGTCGACTTTTCTACATAATCGACAGAAATTCAAAAACAATATTACTGATTGACATTGGAACACAATCCAGGGAAAATCACATTACGAGCGGTAAATGGCTAAATTATCAACACAAAACAGAAGTCATCCTCATGAAGACCCTGTAGTGATTACCATAAACTGAACGCGATTACTATTCCTGATATGACTTTACTTCTTCCAACTAATATTTAAGATTTTACCAGCCAACTACATGGAAATAAAATTTTTTCAAACTTGACTTCATCCAAGCTTGCTACCAAATACACATAAAGGACTGACATTACAAAGAAGGCAGACATTACAACGCCATTTGGGCTTTACGATTTTTACCGTTTGGACTACGGAATGCAGCCCAATCCTTTCAAAAATTTATGAACCAAGTTCTTCCAGAACTGAATTCAGTTTTCTGCTACATCGGTGACGTGTTTATTGACAACTCTTCACCAAAAGAACATACAGGGCATTTAGAAGATGTTTTTGAAAGATTTAAAAAAATATGGCGTTGTTGTGAATCCAATTGAATGTAAATTTGGATTGTCTGAAAGTGACTTTTTAGTTCATAAAATTGATAAAAATGATATCAAACCATTACTTGAAAGAACCGAAACTACTCGATGCTTTTCTGATTCCTAAAACTTTAAAAATCTATGCCATAGTGAATTTTTATAGGAAATTTATTCTTAATTTGGCGAAAATAGTTTTCCCATTGACAGATGTTCTTCAAGGATAAAATTGAAATGACTGTCATATATATTTTTCTGAAGAAGAGCTTAGCAAAGGAAAATTTAACCAATGTTAGTAACCTGACTTTTTTCAGTCATGAAGCAAAGTTATCCTTGGCAGTAGATACCTCGAGTTTTCAATTAGAGCAGTCTTGTAATAAGATGAATCCGACGAATGGTTACCCGTATCTTTCTTTTCAAAAAAAGTATCAGGAACCGCTACTCGGTACAGTACTTTAAGACGAGAGTTAATGGCAGTGTACTGTGCCTTTCGATATTTCTTGTAAGGTAGGTCTTTTTACGTGCACACAGATCATAAACAATAAAGGTGAAATCGGATAACTATTCTCCTCAGGAACTTAGGCACCCCGATTTCATCAGCCAATTTACAACGGATATTCGACAAAGGGTCTATAAACATTCTAACAGACACATTTTCCAGGAATATTTCTAACATTATTATAAGTCCAGTCATAGATTTTGATGCTATTGCAACTACCTAGAAAGATCAAGATCTAAAATGTCTTTTAGAAGATAATAATTCTTCTCTATAAGTGAAACATTCTATTTGGAGCGATATTTTTACATAAAATTTGCGGCCTTTTATTCCGAAAATTTTTTGACACACTGCACTCAACACCACACACAGGTATAAAATCCACTTACGGGTTAATTAGCCAAAGTTATAACTGGCTCGTGATAAACAAGGATACAATGGGTTGGACACGTCATTGTGTATTTTTATCAAAAAGCCAAAGTAATGAGACATGCTAAATCATCTGCTACATGTTTATTGTTCCTGATACTCGATTTGACCATTTCATGAATATTATGATCTCCTTAACTGCATTCACAGATCCACCCGCTGGCATGAAATAACTCTCTTTACTGGTATCAGTGCAAAATCAAAATCATTTGCACAAGATTTTATAATTTGTTGGGTTTGGTATTCCCACTACCATCACCACTGATAGAGAAACACAATTTCAATCCTAACTTTTTGCTTCTCTAACCAATTTGTTTGGTACAACTAGAATTCGTATAACCACTTATCACCCGGAAGCTAACGGCATGATAAAACGCTTTCATCGTTCTCTGAAGGAATCCCCGAAAACACCACTGAACTATACTTCTTGGTTTCGAATATTCCATGAATACTTTTAGGGCTAAGAACAGCTGTAAAATTTTATTCACAGAGTCCTGCAACCAAACGTGTATATGGCACACCTTTTCATTTACCAGGAGAATTAACAATCAAACCAAAGGAACCAATCTTGGATCCATCTTCATTTCAGATGTGTTGAGATTGAAGATATCTCAAATAATATCCTCATCTCCGAGACAATCGAGCCATGTAACATGTGCTAGAATCCCTAAAAAATGCAACTTTGAACTAGTAAAAGACAATGCATCAGAACATCCTTAGCTTAGAATTAGCTTAGAAAAGTCCTCACAACGGTGTAAAATTAGCTTAGAAAAGTCCTCACAACGGTGTAAAACGTACAGATAAATATTTCACAGTTATAATTAATAATAGACAAGAGAATATTTATATTAATCGACTTAAACTGGCATATTTAGACAATATTGGAGATGAATAACAAAAGTTCTTCTTGAAAC
Source organism: Ascarosepion bandense (assembly GCA_037127315.1). Lineage (NCBI taxonomy): Eukaryota > Metazoa > Mollusca > Cephalopoda > Sepiida > Sepiidae > Ascarosepion > Ascarosepion bandense. Next base: position 1,779,032 of record JBBBDQ010000344.1, read on the forward strand.
TTTAATTTTAGCTTAATTGAAATTTAAATGATTAAATTTACTATTTACACTAAGCGAAATACTCTGGTGTATTTCAAACAGAAGTTATATTCATCGTAGTCTAACATTTTGAGATTTAAAAAAAACATTTTCAGTTTTTCGGCCATTTTTTGAGCGATCGACGCATTTGTAAACAAAAGTTAATTCTCGGTTTTAAAAATCTTGCAAAAATAAAATATTCATCTCTCACGCGTTATTTTTTTAAAATGAGCAAAGTTAAATTAATCTGAGTTGAAGCAAATATGACTTGTTCATGGCATGAAATTGAGAATAAAATATTTCATTACCACAAAGTTCTGACTCGTTGACCTTTCAAGTAGGCGATGACAGAAACTTATCAATGTGGAAGTATGGTGACCAAAAGCTGACAACTTTTCGTAAGGGAACAAACGTTGAAACGTGTGGCCTTTTAATGATAAGTCTCTTATAAGTTTCTGTAGTAAAAGAAAATGTGCACTTTAGCATAATAATAATAAAAAAGAAATTATTTAAAAAATCCTAATTCTAAATTGCATTAAGCTTTTGAATTTTTTATTTGTAAATAAAGTCTATTTTTAATGATTTAATAATCGAAGACACTGAGTAACTGTAAGAAATTTTAGGATGTTTGAAACTTTGAAAATTAGCAAAGAAAAAATAAAAACAATTCTTATAAAAATTCATTATTTATCAAAATGTTTTTCTTCTTCAGAATATTATATCCGTAAATTATATTATTTATTAAATCAATGAAATGTTTATCTACATTAAAAACAGCGTAGTTTTAATGCATTTCTGATTTTACTGCTCGGAGCAGATTTTCCGAAATAATGGTCTCGTAATTAAAAAAAATACATGATTTACATTTCCTTATGAATCCTGCATTTAACTAATAAATAAAAAATTGGTATAGATAATGTATTTCTAAGAGTTTTATCCATTAATTGGAGTGGTGGGTAACAGATGTAAAATAATATTTTTAGCAAGATTTTCTACAAATAATAAATGCATAAATAATTTCATTTATTTGCAATTAGGTTCTGAAAGTTTCATTAAATCAGACAACTAGTTAATTTTTGCAAGAATTTTCAAATTAATGTGTTTTTCAACGCCAAAAAACGTTTTCTTTAATTGTCACATTTAATATGAATTTCTTGGGTCAATTTACAGGAACTAAACAACGTCTCTATCCACTGGGCCATGGGTCCTCGAGGAATTATCTTCTCAAATCACCCCACTTATTTTTACACAAGAACAGTCTTCAAAATTACATATTTTCTATTATAAAATTGATCCATCCTTGCAAATTAATTGAAAAAAAATTCGGAATAGATTTACAGCGATTATTGAAATGATCGATTTTTTATACTGAAAACTAGCACGGTTAATAACTTAGCCAGTATTTTTATTACTAGAGTCACAATTGCTACAGCTATACCTATATTGTATACTTTGATTTATTTTGTGATTAAAGCTACATATTTCTGTTTGACTGAGGGTATCGAGCTGAAATTAGAAATCTTGAAACAACTTTTTTAAAAGATTAGATGCAATGTAACACAAAGCGTTTAAAAATGACATAACCATGAATCTATGAGATAAGAAACTTTGTCAAAAAAGTAGAAATCTGTTTTATAGAACATAGACTGGCTGCACTAATTTTCCCTTCAGTAAACAGTATATTTGATGATTATAAAACACTAACAACTCTTAAATAATCTTGAGTAATTGAAACAGAATCTTTATGACAACTATTACCTTTGCCGGAAGCGTTTTAGATGTCAAAATTCAGATGTCAATACTTCCTTTTTCAACAATACAACAAAACCAGATCGATCTCCAATTATTGGTGGTGCAAAATCTGTGCAGATCGCTTCTAGCTTTTCCTCTTCCAGCTTATTTGCATCAAAGTAATTTGAGACAACCTTATAACTCTATCAGTCGTAGTATTTTACAAAGAAATACAGAAACAAAATTCACACCTCAATTTCTTACTGTATAGTTCAACATATAAAACGATATAATTGACTACTGTTCAAACCTCTGCTGAACATTACCAGTTGGAGAGCAAATCTGAAGGTCGATGTTTATATATCACTTATTCTTTAACGTCATTTAGCACTTTGACGCGATGTTATGATTCGCAAGCTTGTCTCGTTAGATCAGTTACGACAGAATAGAGAGTTCGATTCTCACTGTGTGCCCCATGCTTGTGCCACATCTAAGCAGACACTTAGTAAATCACGATTCCTCAATGTCATTAGCTTTCTCTTCAATTCATCTTTGTACAATATCATTTGATATAAATGCACTTAAAAATGTTAGTCTTTACTCCACATACCCTCTCAAGTGTTTCGCTACCGGCATAATTTTTGTCATTGTGTTTTTTTTGTATCAGAAAATATGCAACTTTGTATAAGGTATGAACCACATTCATACTTATGGCAAGAGGACATATATCAATTAGCTCCGTTCATGCAGAGAAATTCTACATGTGTTATGTTCTGAATGCACACTCTCCAGATTTCGCAGTTTCTAGAGTTTCATATTTTCAGACGACAAGATCTCTAATTGCTAATTTCCTTATCAACAAACTAAGCTAGGCCAACTTCAGGAAATCATTTTTTATATATATTTTCAGAAAGACAATGTATAACAAATACAGGGTCTATTTTAGACCTTTTAGTGCTCTTGGCAAGTCTAGCTTCTTGTGCTTATAACAAATGCCAACGTCGATTTGGAAACTAGATAAAATATGAATGGAACAAAGTGAAGAATTTTTGTCAGAATATTTCGGTTACTATTAAGAAAAACAGACGCAAATACTGGCGTAAAATCTATTTGTTTCTGTTCTGGAGAAGCCCGAATATCGGTAAAATCTGATAGCCTAAAAACACATTAATTATAAAATGTGCCATATTTGATGGAAAGTCAATTTATATCGAAAAAAATTGTAAATGTTTTTTAAATTCTACTCAGTTATTTTTGGAAGATATTAAATTTATATAAAATCAGAAAGAGTTTTTTCTTTTATTTTTATCCTCAATCTTTCAATTTGCACAAGAAAGTAAAAAACAAATTTACAAAATATAAAATAAAAAAATGGAATCAGATTGATATATAAAATATATGATTAATTTTTATAAGTAAAACAACAGAATATAAATGCGTTAATACAAGTACAGCTTGTAATTTTACCTCATTGCTTACTTCAGTTTAAAAAGGAAATATATTTTGTGTGGAGCAAGAATTCTTTTTACTTATATAAAAATGTCATATATATATATATATATATATATATATATATATATATATATATATATTAGTCATCCACATACAAGCCTGTTTCGCTGTATCACAGCTCATCAGTGTGACTCGACACATCCACTTTCTTCTGGCCGGGATATATATATATATATATATATATATATATCCCAAGTGAAGAGGACTCAAGGTTTTTTTTATATTTTGAGCGCTCTGGCATTTATTTGATTATAAACAGTGCTCAATATAATGAGTATTATAGAGCTTAATATAATATAATTATATGGTAATGTCAATTTTACATTGCGACATGGAAATTTCTATGTTTCGAGATTAATTCTCATCATCAGGCAATGTTGGTGTGGTTCTGCAGATGATTTACATTTAAATGACAAATACTTTCGGTTTGCTGTGAATGTATGTGGGTGATTTTTTTTTTGTGTGTGTGGCTAATCAGAATGGAGATTCACTTTGGGGTTTAATAATAAATAGTTTTTCATATAAGCATAATGAACATGGTTCATTTAAAGACTTAAATGTTTTAGCTTTTTTTAGGATTTTCCACTTTATTTTGGGTGTTTTTTTTGTTTCCTTTAGGTACCAATATCTCGATAGGGATGTTCTATTTCTGTATTTGCTATTATTAAATGAAGAGGTGTGCTGGTAAATTCTATGCTTTAGAGTGTTTTTAGTACTCCCTATATAGACTTTTATATTGTTTGGGTTTTCCTTCGTTGATATCTCGCATTGAGAGATTATCGATCCCGTCAAACACCTATTTTCTAGCGGACAGTTTATGGGGTTTTACAATTACATTTTTCTTGTCTAAATTGTTATTTTCTGTTGTCTGGTTATTTTTACTGGTTTTGTTGAATTTTTTAAAAATCTTATTATTGTGGTTTTTTATAATTTTTTCTAGATTATTCCTACAGCTGAAACTTAATTTTATAGTATTTTTTTATTAAAGATCTTACTTTGTGGATTTTTCTCCGGGAAGTGTTTCCTAATTAACTCGAGGAATTTTCTTCCCAACCTACCATTAGTCATCTGGTTGTAAGGGGGTGTGTACCAGATGATTTTCTCATTCCTATTTTTTCTTCGAGGGTTGCTTTTCTTGCTTTTTTCTTGCTATTTTTTCTTCGAGGGTTGCTTTTTCCAAATATTTAATATTTGGGTTTATGTATCCACTATTTTTCAATGCAGTATTATAAAAGTCGCTATGTTTATTGAACACTTCCTCATTAGCCGAGTTTCTACTAATTCTGTATTCTATTGATGAGGGTATATGCTTGAAGGAGGGTGGTTAGATTTTGGGTGGATGTATAAAGGGTTTGTGTTTGTTTTTTGTATGGTTGGTGTATATGTTTCTCTAGATCCAAAGTTACATCGAGGAAATCTACTTTTTTTATCTTAGCTTTAACTGTTACTTTTAAATTGAGATTTTTAAACTCCTTGTGTATCATTTTTCTAACCCTGTCTATTTTGAAGTTTGTGGTATTTCTTATTACTATGAGTCCGTCATCTCTATAAAGTCCAAAGTCTTTAGTGTTTACTTCCTAATAGGCTGTAAGATTATATAATATTAATAATCCTACCAGATTTGAAGATTCTGCAGAATCCATCGAACCCATCGTAATATCAAAATTGTTCTCGTTGGAATTAATTTTTTTCCACTTTCTTCCTTGTGGATGAGCACAGATGTCTTGGCACTCATTATTATTGTTTTCTCCTCCTCCGTTATATCCAAATAAAGAGTAGCGAATTCCAGAGCCGTAACGAATAGTTTCTTTGATATCGATGGATAGTATTCTTCAATATCAAATTGGATAAAAGAGCAATTGCTCTTTTCTTTTATATTATAGAACCACCCTGTTACGTCCGTGTTGTCTTTCCATAATTTCAATTCCAGCGAATCCTTGATTTGTTCGTTGATTCTTTCTAAAATTTTCTTGCTAATTTTTCCTATTTCTGGTTTGGTTGGATTTATCATCCTAGTGGTGGGATTCATATTAAAGTTTTCTTTATGGTCTTTTACCGTTATATAGCACTCCCTTGTGTTAAGTTTTGCTACTCTATCGCTAATTTTTAATCTATCCGTGATTTTTTTATAAAAAATTTGTAAGGATCGAAATAAATAGTAATTCGAAAGGTTCGTGAAGCTGATGTAAGGAAACTTTTGTCTCATTGCCCTGATGGAAGTAGACACCTTTCCGATTGGTCGATTCATGCCACTTTTGCTTGATTGCTGCCTTTAATCTGTTTAACTGGGAAAAGTAATTTCTGTGTCTAATTTTGTAGGAGAAGCTTTTAATTTACGATATCCTTCCAATCCAACCAAATACACAGCCTCACGTTCTTTACGTGCAGACTAGGTTTTGGAGTAGTTAAAGGGGGTTCATTTAATTTTTCTAAAACATTTATACTCCACAATGTTGTAAACAACCCATTTTCATCGACTGTGAATGTTCTATCAAAAATGGTTCGAGTAGAGAATCGCAGATTGAAATATAACCTATTTGTTTTTCGTTTACTCGTCAGACATCCAAGAATCGTAGCGATTCCCATATCCCCGTTTTCATATGCTTTACAACATTTTTAAGAAATATGTGAAGTAAATCCGCAATATCTCATGTCATGAACCTTAATTTTTTGTAATATGTTCGTGGTGAATATTTCTACTTTTGAACAAAGTAGATTAATATTTTTAAGTGGTCTGCTGAGTTAACATTATTTTCTTAAAAACACATTTTTTATGTTTGTACCGAGTTTTTTCCTTTTCATAAATGAGCATGAAAGTACAAAAATGCATCTCATTTTCTCCCATTTTTGCCTTTTATCGCTAAAATATTTAAAATTCACACGACACGCACAAATTGTATAGACGCATTGAGAGGTCACTTTTCAGAATATGTAAATAAATCATACATTTCAATTACGATATGTTCAAACACATACTAGTAGCTTTTTTTCAAGCTTATAGTTTGTATATAATATTCTATAAAAACTTATAACAAAAAATTAAGATGTTACAAGCTTCAAGCATTTTTATTAACCCATACTTTATTTTGTAAATGTTTCGTTAATTTTAATTAAGAAAGGTTAATATTTACATGGCTTGTTTTACCATGTTAATTGTTTAAAAGTAAGATACCGCCTTACAATGTTTATTTTGGTCAAAGTTCTCGTTACCCAATGTAAATGTGACTAAAATAAAAGAAAAAAGATTAGCAACAAAGACTTTTTTCTTGCATTCCTGCAACTGTTGGGTGAAATATTTTTGCTTTTTGTTAGGTGACATAAAACTAAAAATTTTTCTTTCGAAAGTTTGTTTTTAATGTTTTGGCGCTATTTTGTCGATGTAACTTCAAAAACACTTAAAGTCAGCAAAATTATCCATTATTGCTTAAGACAAGGTGATGGTCTAAGTTTTTCAAAACTTATGTGTTTGAAGTTCTTCACATGAACATTTTTCGATGCGTTTGATGTACATTTGAAAATTTTACAATAATCAACTGTTTTTCGTTATCGCTTTTTGGACAGTATCTCCGCTTACATTGAATGTATACTTCATTTTTATATTTTATTTTCTACCTTTTTCCCTCTTTCAAATTGCACAAAACGTTGACCATCTCCTTGATGCTTTTTTACGCGCAGAAAATATCCTTAATCCAAAACCTCATTTTTACTAAGATCTGGGTAATTAACAAAAGGCTAAGAAGTACTGCCTTAATACCACATGCTTTCTGTATATATAATATTTCCTGATGTATTCTACGTGTGCGTGTGGGCGTGCAAATGAAGATGTAAAAACAAATGATATGAAAGAATAAAAAAGACAAACGGGCACTGTAATATGTTCTGGTAAATATCTTGTTTTGCTGATATTCCTAGTTTTAATTACGTTGGGCGCAGAAGACAGGATGTCTGGATAAATTTCAGCACTTATAATCAATCTAAAGGAAGTTAACCTTGACCGTCTATTAGGTTTCATTTTGCGATTACAAGAAAAAGAAAATTTCAAGTGGAGCTTTAAAAGTATAATATTGATACAGATTCTTTTTGTTCTTTTCATTTTAAGTAACTGAACGAATCTATAAGATCATCCTAATGTCTGTATTTTTTTGGTTGACGTGGCATGATAACAGTCACTTCAGTGCAATCAGCCGTTACTTTGGATGCTTTCTATTTGAAATAATTATAACTTGATGCCATCCATCGAAGATAAACAATTTTTTCCTTTTGTTCAGATATAAAAAGAAAAAAGCGTTCTTTTGAGAATTATGTATTGCCTACGCCATTTTCCTCAACAAACGATTTGAAATAAATTAACACGTTGTTCGTTAGTGTCGCTAATTATTCATAATTTCAGCATTTTTTAATCCATCGTGAATTTTATGTATCAACGAACGAAGACCGGCATTTTGGTTTGCAAATATGAATAAAATGACGCCAAATTCTTGACAAAATTTCCCCAATGTTTGCAAAATAAAATAAAATGTTTGATTTGTAAATGCTTAATGAAGTTACTTATTTTTAATGAATTGTATCAAGTAAAAATAATACTTAACGGATCTGATAGAAAGAAGAAAGTGAATATGAGCTCAACTTCTGTTTTAGTGTATTTTCGGTGTAAGAAGTATTTTGTCACTATATTAAATTTTTCATGTTTTGTAGATCATTGTGACCAGTAAAGTCTATATTAATTAATATGAGTTTAAAGGTGCAATGAGTTTATTGGCTAAATATTTGATGCATTGATAATCTTTGAAGACATAATCTATAAACATTCATTTGTTGCAAAGACTTCAAGTGGTAAGATCGTAGATGAATAAGTACATTCATTACAGATTTTATTGACAGTGAGATCTGGAGAGTAATAAATAGATTTTATGAAATTCAAGGAAGAATTGAGAGTTTTTACTAATTCAAGCAGTCTTTGTCTGTAAATTCTGCTGTAAAATATAATTTCCTTAGGCTTGAAGGAAACATTGCCAACGTTGTGGCTTTGAGAAAGGAAATAGAAGAGAAAAACAAGAAGATGTAGACAAAAATCTCATATATAAAATTTAGGCTTGTTAGTCTTGCTTGGTGCTTTGCCAATCGTAAATTGTTCCATGGACAAGCACCAAAGTAGATTTCATCAAGTTTAGACTAAGGCTTGCAGATGCCAGAAATCTGACGCGTCATCTGCCGCTTTTACTAAGAATATCCGAAATAAGAGATTTCTGAATTTCGACACAATGGTAGTTCTTGGTAGCTTGATACCGTGTTAACATGATACAGTAAATTACGATGCGGTCCTCGATGGTAAACTTATTCTAGGATGTATCTCATTACACATTATCTTCACTGCATTAGAAAGTTCACTAACTTTATATATAGGAAAGATTATTTCTTTTTCTCTCTATTTATACGATGAGATGTTCAAAAGTTCATGGCCTAAACAAGAAGAGATACTGGTCATCTAAGCAGATTTTGGGAAGTCAGTGGTATATAAAGTGTGTGTGCCATGTAATTGAGAACAAATTATAAAGAAATATAAATATATTCATTGATAAAGTTAGTGTATTTAAAAATGAACAATATATTTATTATTACATAAAACCGCCTGGAAGATGTCCAGATCAAGTATTTTTTGTTTTTGGTAGTCTTAATGTTTACGATGGCAGCCATTATAAAGTCCATGATAATATGCTGTTGCTGAATTATCTTCCTTTTTACAAAACCGCAAACATTGTCGTCCATGGGATTTAACTCAACATTTGAAGATAAACATATTCGACGTAATATGATCGTAAAAACTCTAGGCTGGGCATAGCTTGATCCCGCGAGTCATCGAAGGATGAATAGTCCTCCGGGAATATGTACGGTTACCCACTTGTTCGATGTGGAGACGATTTCCTTATTAGACAATTTCACTTATTTAGGAAGAGGAGTGATCTGACAAGAAAATAATTTCTCACAACATCGAACTTAGTGTACATTAACGTGGTTACTTCTATGAGTCCTATCTGTCGTTTCTCCTGAATACCTAGCTACCTACAAGAAATGCCAAAAAACACATTGCCTTTTATTACCTGTTGGATTGGAAATCACCACATTTAATACGTCTGGAAGAGAAATATGAATATTAAAATTTTACGCATGTCGCGTAACATTTGTTCGTTATCCATTTACGCGTATGTGAGCATACGTCAACTTAGAGTTTTTTTTACAATATAACCAAATCTGATAAGATTTTATAAATATCAGTCGTAAGTTAATATGCTTTATATTCAGCAAATATCAAACAGTATTTGTTTATTGATCGCTATAGCTGTTTACAATTCTACATATGAATGAATGAACAATAAACTATATGTGCACAAACCAATACATTTAATACTAAATATTTAAACAATTGGTTTGTGTGACAGGAAAGTACTTGTTCTTTTATATGAAGGAAAGAATACGTGTGCGTGTGTATTCGTTTCTTCTATTGGCAGTATCTGTGTACATATTTTTTATAGTTCAATGTGTCCTTTGTCTGACATTGTGCAAAATTTCAAAGTTATGTAAAAAAAAGAAAAAAAGAAGATATCTGTACATGAAAATAAAAAGCACACAGAGAGCTATTTTAATATTTATTGTAAGTATATAAAATCAGAAAAAATAAAGAGATGGAACAAAATTTTTTTAAGAAGAGAGAATTAATGAGGCGAACAAAAAGATTGAAGAAGTAACTCTTGGATATTTTGCCAAAACACTTTTAGAATCGAAAACAAAACTCAGTCATTCAATTGCAATTATTGACAATGTCTCATAGTCTATTTTTCCGCTTTTTTTGTTTACTTTGTAAACTTTTAACCTTTCTTATTTTAGTAGTAACGATAAGTATTTGTGAGGATTATCCATTATGTTGGATAGACATGACATTAACGTTAGTTGCGGAAATTCTAATGAACTTTAATAATTCTCAATATCAAAACATTTTCCTTCGTATTTCCTTCGTTTGGAAGTAAATTGTATTTATTTTCTTAATGATCCATGTCTGCGTATAAACAGAAAAGTGAAGCAGTATATTAAATATGAGTATATGTGTGTGCTTGAGTGAGAGTTAGTGTGCTTGCCTGTGTATGTATAATTCTTTTTCACTCTATTCTGTCATTTAAAAAATCGCAGAAGTGTGTGCGCCTAGGGCATTAGGGAAAATGACATGCCCCAAAGTAAATTGCTTTCCAGTCAGTTACACCAAAAATCTGTTACTTCAGTTGTCAACCTTGACAGGAGTCAATCATCAAAACATAGCAGATTTGATATTCATTAGCTTCATGCATTTTACCGTAAATACGAATATACATTCCATTTAGGATGAAATATTTTTTCGACCAATGGGTTCAATATTATTTTTCATGAGAATGATGGTGGTTATTCTCCCACATTGTTAGGTAATTTGTTTAATACACCTCAATTTTACAGATAAAAAACCTGGCTCAAAATATTTTCCGATATGTATCTTGAATGTATGTCCAGTACATTTTTAAACAGCTTCTAATTCACCTGACAAATATTTGAATCACGGTTGCATTTGTTTTTTCAATCAATGTAAAATATTATGATTTTAACTGAACTTGGATTTTGTTGTTCTTTACGAGAAAGGCAGTTCGATCAAAACCACCACTTTTAAAAATAATATTGAAAATATACTAAAGCTATTATTTTTGTTCATGATTGGTAAATAGTTGCAATTTTATGCAATGGAGCAACAGGTGTCTCTGGACCGTTACCCTGCGACTGTGCGCAACAAAGAAAGGTTCACCTTGGGGACATGGAAGGTCAGGACATTAAGCAACTGCGGACAACTAGAGAATGTCAAGCAGGAAATGAACAGACTAAAAATCAATATTCCGGGAATATGCGAAACCAGATGGCCAAATAATGGCGACTTCAACAGCGACAACCATAGGATAATATACGCTGGAGGCAAAAATAATGAAAAAAGAGTCGGCATAATACTGGACAAGGAAATGAAGAAATGGGTTTTGGGATACTGCCAGTTCTCCGAAATAGTTCTCCTGTTCAAACTGAAAGGTAGACCGTTCAACATAGCAGTTGTAGTCATATATGCACCAACAACACAAAGAACCGAGGAAGAAATATAATCTTTTTACTCCACTCTAGAGAAGGCCAAGGCTCAATGTAAAAGCCAAAAAATCAGGATCATCATGGGAGATTTGAATGCCAAAGTAGGCAAGGAGAGGGAAGGTATGACAACTGAAAACTTTGGTTATAGAGTCCGCAACGAACGAGGAGAAAAATGGGTGCAGTGGTGCATGGCAAATGACCAGCTAATAACTAACACCTAGTTTCAAGAAGACTCACGACGTCTATGGACATGGAGAAGCCCAGGGGGTGACAAAAAACAAAAAAACAAAAAAAAACCAAAAAACAAACAAACAAACAAAAAAAAAAAACAGACAAACTACATAACCATTAATAGCAGATTCAGAAATGCAGTGGTTCAAAGCAAAGCCTATCCAGGTGTTGACTGTGGAAGCGACCGCGTCCCAGTCATCTGCAAATTAAAAGTGAAATTCCGGAGATTGAAGAAGCCTAATGCAGCACCAAAACTGATATACAACGCACTTGTGGATGACCTCAAACTACAGAAAGAGTACACTAACAGCGTGAAAGCCACATACGAAGAATAAACTAGGAAAGGACATTCAAAATGGGACTCGCTAAAGGAAACAATACTGACATCAGTAAACAACATTGCCACAAAGGAAAATAGGCGCAGAAAGAAAAGCGAGTGGATGACGGAAGATATACTGGAAATGATGCAAAGGAGGCAGAAAATGATATCAAGACATGGAATGGAGTACAGGGAACTACACAAGGATATAAGAAGAAAATGTAGACAGGCTAATGAACCAATGACAAATGTGCAGAAGTCTAAAATCTAAGGATGGAACAATCGTTTTGGAGAAAGAGCAAATACTCCAACGATGGGAAGAATATATAGGAGATCTTTTCCACGACAAGAGAGAACAACCAATAATACGCAAAGATGAAGACGGACCGGAAATATTAAAGTCTGAAGTGGAATCTGCAGTAGCCAAACTGAATAGAAACAAAGCAGCGGGACCAAACGGCAGTCATAGAATTGCTGATAGCCCTGCAGAATTTGGTATAGAAAAAATTCCTGAAATAATAAATAAAATTTATAATAGTGGGGTTATACCAGATGATCCCAGCAAGTCTATCTTCATAGCATTACCTAAGAAGCCAGGAGCAAACGAGTGCGAACTCCATAGAACCATCAGTTTAATGAGCCATATAACAAAACCGATCGTCCGAATCCTGATGAACAGAGCGAGAAGCAGAATCACGTCAGAGATAGGACAAGAACAGTGTGGTTTCGTTAAAGACACGGGAACAAGGAATGCCATATTTATGATTAGGATGCTCTCTGAAAGGGCAATAAAAATGAAGAAGGACTTATACCTGTACTTCATAGATTATGCAAAGGCATTTGACAAAATACTCCAGAAAGTACTGATGGAGATATTTGGAAAAGACTTGAGAGTAATAAAGAATCTTTACTGGCAGCAAACCGCTTGCATACGGACAGGTAATGAATTGAGTAGATATACAAAGATAGAAATAGGCGTAAGACAGGGATGTGTCTTTTCACCGCATCTGTTCAACTTGTACAGCAAGAATATTTTGATGACCCTAGAAGTTATGCCTGGATTCGTAATCGGAGGCCACAATTTAAACAACCTGAGGTATGCTGATGATACAGTGCTGATAGCAGACACAGAAAGGAAACTACAAGACCTCCTACAGAAGGTAGCACAAGAAAGTAACAAGAAAGGACTAGAAATAAACTGCACGAAAACTGAATGCATGGTCATCAGTAAAAAGGGCAGCCCAAAATGCCAAATACAGGTCGGGGATACCAGAATCAAGCAGGTACAAAAATTTAAATACCTGGGAACCGTTATAACAGAAGACGGAAAGTGCGAGACAGAGATTGGAAGGCGAATTGGCATGGTGAAGGAAGCATTCCAGAATTTGAGTAAAGTATTAAGAAACAGGAGAATTTCACTAGAAACTAGGAAGAGAGTACTGGATTGCTACGTTCTGTCCGTCCTTCAATATGGCAGTGAATGCTGGACAATATCATCAAAGATGAAAGAAAAACTTGAAGCAACTGAAATGTGGTTCTACAGAAGGATGCTGCAAATATCATGGATCGAGCATGTGAGCAATGATGAGGTCTTGGAAATGACAGCTGAAGTTCCTGGAACACACAATGAGAAAGGAGAACTTGAAGAATCTGATACTAACAGGCCAGATAGAGGGAAAAGAGAGGGGGAAAACAGCGGATAACATATTTGAAGGACCTAATAAGGTGGATGACGGAGCGCGGATTGCATGGTGTAACAGGAGAAGGCGTGCTCAGAGCCTCTAGGGATAGGGAAAAGTGAAAGGCCATGATCTCCTACGTCCTGAAGGGACAAGGCACATAGTAGAAGAAGAATTATTTCAGTAATTACATTATTGTTGATAAATTAAAACAAAACAAGGTATGATTGTCAGCAAAATGTTGTGAAAATTAGAATGAGAAGTAAGGTTAGAATTTATCAAATATATTGGTTCATATATAAAACCTGTGTAACATTCTGCATTAAAACGTGCAAGTTTCACAAGGACGATATTTACAGTCGATTTCTTTTAGTACATTTTTTGTATCAGTTTTACAGAACTTTACCAGATTATCACGTTTTTTCCAAATACTACAATGCCTTTTTTGGCTATATATATATATTCTTTTAGTCAAGGAATACTTATGAGTAAATGGTGATTCTTGTGAAAATAAACCCAGTTCAGCCTGATGTTTATTGTAAGAAACGCATTACCAGATACCTTGAATAAACAAATTATTTTGTCAACTCCTATACCTGAAAATATAAGGAGCATTAACATTGAATGTGCAGATGTTTGCTTCTTTCTTGGGCACTTCTAAGTAGTGTAATGGTTAGCAAACTTATCTCGCTAGATCTCTTACGATGTGATACTGATTTCGACCCTCACTGGGTGTCTATACATTTGACCTTGTACAAGATCTATGCTACACTTAGTAAATCGCTATTTATTACTCTCTATCACAAGGCTTAACTGAAAGCATTCGGCAATTAAGCTTTGGTCTGGATTAGAATAACTACTCATGCTGTTGAGAAATACACATTCTATCTCTGCTGCGCATAAACCTTTGAGCTGTGGATGGTCAAAATAGCACTCAATTATTATTTTGGATTCGGTTAACTGCCGAGCGAGAGTCAAAACAATTTATTAACTGAGCTTACTCTATTTGACTTACAGCGAATACCTTTTGAATGACGAGAAAATATTTTTTGTAACAGAAAAAGGTTCATTCCTTTATACTTTAATCACTGGTAACAAGATAATTAAATTTAATGTTGAAATTTTAGGTCCATTTAAAATACTGCTTTTATTAAAAAATATATACAGTTTAAATGCAAAAGTCATAAAAATGACTTAAAAAGTTCGTACTATTTCCTATTACCCAAAGGTGAGCCCCCATTACACAGATGTTTATTTTAGTTTTAGTCAAATTATGTATGTGCATATGTATATATTTAATTCAATGAAAGACCTAGAAATGTTTCATAAATTAAGAAAATTGATTTGGTTTCTACGGCTTATAAACCTTTAGCCGGTTATTTGAAGCGAGAAAGTATTTTTAGATTTCAAGAATATTTTTAGAGAATAACTGTTGTGATAATGGTCTTACTAATTAGCCTATAGCTGAGAAGAAAATTTCCCAAAGGTACTTGCGCAAAAGTAAATATAACAAACTCAACGGGAATTGAAACTCTGATTAACAATTCCAAAGCCATTATCCATTACATTACCCGCAAATCAATTCTTACAGCATCTGTTATTCCCAAGCGGTTACCCATCTAGGTACTAACCAGGCTCGACGTTGCCAATCGTACAGAAATCGGTGTTTCAACTTGACGTGTTGGAAACCTCTAATAGTGCAATAAAATCTAATCTAATTTTTTACGATTTAAAAAAATTGAGTGTTTTATAAAGAGAAGTTAGTCGTGCCATTTTTACCTGAATTTAAATCTTGTGGCTATAAAGGTACCTCTTTAATTCAATTAATTAATTATTTGCTAAACAATGAACATAATGATGAAATAATGCCCTAAATATAATTCGAATTTTTATCGTCAAAATTTTTGTTATTATTAAGATCAAAGGGATTTTGGATTATTAAATTGTAATTTTTTAGAACTTTCAAAATTTTGGTTAAACATGGTTTTTCTTTCGTTCGCGGATGCAAAACACAGATTTTGGCATTCTTTCAGAAATCAGGTAAATGTCGGATTTTAATGAAACTTTCAGGACTTATTCACAAGTTTGAATAATGAAATTTGTTAGGTCAACTAGGACCCTCAGTAATAAATCTACTTTGTAACGTAAAATAAAGAAATGCAACAAAATTATGACATTATTTAATTAGAAAAGCTTTAATTAAGACATTATTTAGAAAAACTTTAATTAAGACACTATTTAATTAGAAAAGCGAAAAAATAAATTATGTATAAAATATATCATGGACACTGTTACCTTAAGAAAAACATTTTTTCACAGAATAATAAATTTTTACAAGAAATGTTTTCATTTTTTAAATTTGATTTAAAATAATTTATAATCTTTTAAACCTTTTTATTCATATATTAATGTGACGGTTAGGTGATACTGTTATTAAATTAAAACTTTATTTACTAATCATGAAGGGAAAAGCTCATTACAATCCAACGACCTGAGTATTTTAAAAAGATTTTTTAATCTATTTTATGTGTAAATTATGTGTAAATATTTTTGTATATACTGATGTTCAAACATGACATCATCAGATAATAAAATCGATAACTATAAAATAAAAAATTATTGATAATTTTCTGACATTTCCTCAATAAACATCTTTGCAATTTAGACTATAAAACTAAGGTACCTACAATTCAATTAATTGTTACTCTTAGAAAATAGTTTCTCCTATTAAAAAAATTCCACACATAATTTTATCGAGTTGTCAACATCTTTTAAAACATCTATCTCCGTGTAAAATGTTTTTTCTACGATATTTTGAATTAAAATTACCCTTTCTTTCAGAAGAAGGAAATTACTGGAAAGTAATTGAAACTCACCTGAAGCAAGCTAAATGTATAATGCTCTTCATGCCAATGGCATTTTCACTGAACCTCTCTACGGCATATGATTTCATTTAATTTCTTTTAATATCTTCTTTTCGAATTTATATTAATTTGGGTGTCATCAGAAGAGAATGTGCACCGTTTCAGAGCTTTCCTTTCAATTAATTAAATCTTAAATCAGCTAATCTTTTTCAGAGTTTCAGAAAAGTATATTTCATTTTTGAAAGATTTTTAATAAAAATAATTATGTTGTGCTGACTGATTTGTCGATATGAACGATTTTATCATTTTTACTAACAATTTAAAAAAAAACATAATTCCCATCAATTTAAATTCTGTTTGAAATACAGCAAAGTCTTTTGCTTATCAGGAATATCAAATTTAATCTATGAGCTTGAAATTAAAACTAAAATAATAACTTCAAGAAAGATTTTCCATTTAAAAAATGCATTTTAAACCTTAAGTATCGCTTTTCATTGGAAAGTCTCTAATTTTATGTCGTTTTAATTTTGATTTCTTCGTCTTTGTTGCTTTCTTTTCACAACATTTCGAACGTATACGTGTGCGCTGTAAGTGCATTGAGTATCGTCTCGGAACGAGAAATCAGAGATCCTAGTTCGAATTATAGCTGAATTCGTTGCATTCACTTACGCACAAATACCACCGGGAAATGTGTTAATTCGTCTGTTCCCTCCGGCTATGTGTTAAATAACAAGATGGATTAGGGTCTACAGACTTGGTTGGCAACCAATCTACCGCAGAAATTAAAGTCAATCTACTGCGGAAAATCTTCTGCCCGGTCAGCCATGTCTCTTTCAAGACATGATCACCCAAATGCGTATCACGTATATCACGTAACTGACTGTACAAAGTAGACGAATGTACATTTCCCCCTCTCTACCACATGTATGGTCCAGTTTTTATATTTTTCTACTTAACAGTGCTGATCTCGTAAACTGCTACTACCTTCATAGGGTCCCGTGTAAATTGAATTACAGCGTTTTGGTATTCGAAGTCATATTTGAAATATTTTGAACACTATTATATGTACAATTTCTGGCTATATTTTCTTGTGGTATGATGATATGTTCGCGTAGCGTGAGATTGCTTTTAAATACAGTCCTCATGTTATACTCCAACTCATTTCTAATATTAGACTTTCTCAATGTTTGTGTGTTTCCGATATCGTGACGTTGCTGATGTTTTCAGACAGGTGAAGTGTTCTGACAGAGAGTGGAAAGTATAATACTGAGATCCGAAGGTGCACTGGCATGTCCAAGGACGTATTTCAAAAGCTAAGCAGAGAGAGGAAGATTTCGTTAGAAACAAAGAAAAGAGTACTGGACTGTTATATGATATCTGTCCTCCTATAAGGCAGCGGATGCTGGACAATCTTTTCGAAGATAAAGGTGAAGCCTAAAGCAACAGAAATGTTGTTCTACAGAAGGATGCTGAGGATACAATGAGCCGAACATGTTTTGAAGTTGATGTAAACGAAAATGAAACGTATACTTAGCATCAGGAAGAGACAGCTGAGGTTATGAGACACGTAAAGAGGAGAGAGGGCATGGAGAATGTAATAATTACAGGACAGGTAGAGGGAAAGAGAAATAGGGGAAAGCAGCGCAAGACATACTTGATGGGCATGAGCAAGTGGATAGCTGAGCTGGATTTAGGAGAGGTACCAAAAGGAAAAGTGTTAAAAATGACAAGAGATAGAGGTAAGTGGAAGTCTATGATCGTCTAAGTACTGAAAGGGCATGGGTTTAAAGTATAAGAATCTCGTTTGTATGGGTCGCTATACATGTTTTGCTCAATGTTGGAGTTTTGTATATTCTCAATATGTATTCTGATTGGATTATTAATACATCGAGAAAAGTTAATTCAACATTTTTCTTGTCTATAATGAAATCTATTTAACTCGGACTTCACATGATTTCTATAAAGTAATAATAAGGAGTAATAATTATAAGAGTTTATATATAATGCTTAAATCGTTCAGGATTATTTATCCACATACGTTTAACAGCTGAAAATAGTTTGCTTTCAGATTTGATTTTCAGTTATTTGGATGCTAAGTATACAAGTGTGTAATAGAAGGTCTTAATAATTGGAAGAGCTGAAATCTTTCTTATTATACAATAGGCGGTCAGTCTAAGAATCGTTTAAAGCGTGAGAAAGTGTGAAATTATACACGTGGGTGTCGGAATATTTCTTAAAAAAGAAAAACGCTTTCTTTTATGAGGTACCTATGAGTAGAGAAATTTATTTATGACAGAAATAGTTTTGTCTTATCTTTCGTTCTTACTGGTAGACATCTCAACTTTTCAAGCGGTTCAACAGAATTATATCTTTGTTATAGCCTATTTAAGAACTTTGGTGGATCATTTCGTTTTTTTTAAGCCATTTCTCTGTCGAAATTTGTTCTTCTTAATCATTTCATTCCAAGCAAGGCAATAAAGCCACTAGGACGCAAGAGGTTGCTGAGTGTTAGTAATTTTCTTTAATATATTACAATACTGAAAAGGAAATGAGCAATAAAGAAAAAAGATAGCAATAAAAAAGTCGAAAGCACATAAAAGAATTACCTGAAGACTCAATTACGCTGTAATTGGGAGATTCTTTTGAATATAAACACCGAGCTGAGTCCATGCACATGTATGCTAGAATCTTTTCGGTAAAGAGGAAGACAACATGGAACAAAGAATTCATTGGTAGCTATTTAAATTAGTTTCATAAAGTGCGAAGAAATCTGGAAAACGTTTCAAGAGAAAAGATTCAGTATTATAGAAATTAGAAAGAATACCACGAATAATGAAGAACTAAAGATTAAGGTGGGTAGGGGAATTTTTGTTTACTAGCTTGCACGTATTTCTTTTCATTGTATCTACCATAAGAATATTTGTTTTAAGAAGAAAAAGACTAAAATAATTATCACTATCTATCGTCTATAGCAATACAAACTGACTAGCACGTGGTCGAGACTAATGTCGTCTCAGGGTTGCCCATCAGAAATACATACAGCAAAACCTAATCATACACGACATGGCACTACAAATACCCTGATATTATGCGACTGTTGGTCCGAATAACGTCATCAGGCTCTCTGCCCTCGAGCGGGGAGGAACCTGGATGAGACTCAGCCGAAGAGCAAAGTCTCGTCTGGGGAAACAGGTGCCCAACCTTGCCTTGTCTAAAAAACAATGTGCCCATACTTAAGGCCTCGGAGTTCGCACTATAAAATGAACTATATAAATGAGAGGTTACTCTGGGTATCTATCGGCTTCCATACTGAGGCCAGTAGATACCCAGAGTAACATTTCTAAGCAATGCTAAGAGTCCAGACTCCTTAATATTAGTCGGAAGTAGCAACCAGAAAACTGTCAAACCAAAAGGTCTTAGCCACTGATGAGTTAGATCACCAAAAAGTTAGGACAATTAAATTATTATGGTCATGAAAGAAAGAACTGGTAAACCACATCCTAAACAGGAAACAAGGGATAAACCTCTACTTTTCTTTAATAAACAAAGAAGTACAAATAGGCTAAGATTGTTTTTATATAATTGTTTCCATAGTTTGTGATTAATTTGTATTATTTATCCACATTTTCGTATTGAATTCATCATTGGAAAAGAGAAAGCCGGAAACCACATCCTAAACAGGGAACAAAGAATGAGCCTCTACACCTGTTCAATAGACGTGGGCGGAGTGTGAACCGGGCGATAGTTCAGTCTATCCACTCCAATTGAAAAAAAAAATAACAAAAGAGAAAAGTGGAATAAAAACAATTTTTAAATAAAATTTTTAAAATAAAAAAATAAAAATAAAAAGCGGAAATCAACATACCAGTTAGGTAAGACAGACTGAAAAAGTTGAGCAGAAATACCGAACTAGGATTCCGTTCTTTAATTTTCCCAGAGAATTTACTGGTGTTATCCGCCATCTTGTGTTAGCTGAAATCGGAAGAGAGAGAGAGAGAGAGAGAGAGAGAGAGAGAGAGAGAGAGAGAGAGAAAGGAAGGATGGCCCGCTGCGAAGAGGGGTTCATAATGACCGATGCTACAACACCGACCCTACTCTTAAAGAATTGCTTCAAACAGTGAAACCACTATGAAAACTTTCACCATTTACGTCGAAACGAGATTTAAACGCAAAAATTATTTAGAATAGCAGAATACTACCCCTGTTAAAAAATTCAGACAAACTAAAGACAAGAATGAAACAGACAAAAATTAAAATTAAAATTAAAATTAAAATAAAAAGCGGAAATCAACATACCAGTTGGGTAAGACAGACTGAAAAAGTTGAGCAGAAATACCGAACTAGGATTCCGTTCTTTAATTTTCCCAGAGAATTTACTGGTGTTATCCGCCATCTTGGGTTAGTTGAAATGGGAAGAGAGAGAGAGAGAGAGAGAGAGAGAGAGAGAGAGAAAGGAAAGAAGGAAGGATGGCCCGCAAATGACCGATGCTACACCGACTCTACCCTTGTTTGTAAAGTATTCGATCCTAAATACAAGCTAGTTAAATAAATTTAAACTGAAAAGATTAATCTTCATAAAGAAGCAACTTTTACAATTCAGATTTTGCCTAGGGTTAATCTAGGATTTACATAAAAGCACTTTCAAAGAAAATCGACTCGAATAAATTTATTAAAAGTTTTTCATTTTTCCGGCGGCGTTAACGAGAATTTGTATAAGAAAGCACTTACCACGTAATTATTGACGTTAGTTTACGAAATAGAATAAGAAAAAAATCTTTAATTGATGAGGAATAACTCTTGCTGATATTTGCAAAAAGGAAACAAACAAATTGGATGCCATGTTATTTAAGCTCATAATTAGAACTTGATATAAAATGCGAGATTTCGCTTAAAATTTTACAAACCCCAAACTTGAATTTTGTTAACAATGAAAACGTTTGAGGAATAATGTTTTTTTAAACATAGGCAGAATTCTTCTTTAGAATATTAGAAAATTCAACTCTTTTACTGTAAAACCAATAAAATGTAGCCGCAACACCCACTCTATTAGCTTCTTTTCTTATTGGAGGACTCTGCAGAGTCCAGCGCACCCATCTCATCTGCTTATTTATACTATATAATCTCACTGCACACCAAGACATAAACACACAAGACATAGAGCTATACAGAGACGACTGTCTCATGATAGTACAAAACTCCACACACTTTACAACAGACAAAATAAGAAAACTTATCCGCAGAGAATTTAAAGGCTTAAACCTAAAAGTAATAGTTAACACAAATTTAAAAGTAATAAACTTCCTCGATGTACCACTAGATTTAGTTAACAATAATTACCAACCATACATAAAACCCAACGAATATCCACTATACATCCACCCAAAGTTAAACCACCCCCTAGTATAATCAAACACATACTCTCCTCCATAGAATATAGAATTAGTCAAAACTCGTCCAGTGAAGAAATATTTAACAAACACAAATGTCTCTACAACAAGTCCCTAAAAAAAGTGGCTACAAAAACCAAGACAATCAATACATAACAAACTATAACCATAATATGAAAAATAGAAATAGAAAAATCATTTGGTATGCACCTCCTTTCAACCAAATGATAAACACCAAGCTAGGACAAAAGTTCCTGAACTTAATCAAAAAACATTTCCCCACCAATAACCCTCTTACTAAAATCTTCAACAAAAATACACTTAAACTAAGCTACAGTTGCACAGACAACCTAGAAAAAATCATAACAAACCATAACAAATATATCCTAACTCAACACGCAGATCAGAATAAAATCGACTACCAAAATACAATAAAAGACAACAATAAAAACATGTGTAATTGTAGAAACCCTAGCAACTGCCCACTACAAAATAAATGTAAAATAAACTCAATAATCTATCAATGCAACATAACATCAATTGAAAATCCAACTATAAATAAAGTGTATATCGGATCAACTAAGAACACTTTTAAGCAGCGATGGTACATGCACCTAACTTCATTCAAAAACAACTTATATCGAAACCAAACATCCCTTTCTACATTCTTTTGGAAGTTAAAGGATTCAAAACAGAAACCCAAAGTAAAATTGAAAATCCTAGAAAAAACTAAATCTTGCAACTCACTTGACGACATCTGCCCTTTATGTTTAAGTGAAAAGCTACACATTCTAAAGCACCCCAACAGTAGTGAACTATTAAACCGTAGAAACGAATTAGCAGTATTATGCAAACATCGCAAATATTTCTCGTTAAAATTTAAATAAACAAAAAAGCACCCCACCTACACGACCCCCACCCAAAATGCAATAAATATACATAATCAACCCTATTAATAAATAGAACAAAAACGTAGAAATAAAAGACAACAAACCCCACACCACACCAACAATAAGTCCAGCTATCTGTAAATGGTAGAAAAATAAAAGAAACTATCGACACTGCAAAACAACCAAAAAAAAACCATACATCCCAATACAAAATAACCTAAACTAAACGAAAAAGTGACCAGCCCAAAACTAAATAACACATATCCTCCTCTAAACCAAATTGCAGCACCTTAAGAACCATAAAAGAATCGACTAGACCATCCAAAAATCACATACCACTCATATCATTAACAACGACGCCACTACTACTACATCCAAACAAGATAAGTAGGAAACCTGTCCTGAACTAAGCCACCTCTTCCAACAGCTAACTCTAAGACTACAACAGAATCCAAATAAGCTCCGAACCCCACTTTCACCATAAAAAAGCATATTCACCACACAATAAACCGTTTTTTCACCAGATAATTTTCATTCCAACTTCTTCACCCGATGAGAAGCACCTAAAAACAAGGTTAGCTTCGAAACGCGAAGATTTTTGTGTAGTGATACTATGAGTTTATAAACCATTGTAACAACTATTACAATATAACGCTCTACGTTTGTATCGAGCACTCTTTATAAAAGTAAATGCATGAGCAGCAGGGTAAAAACCTACGAGTTCCACAACTTTGTTACAATATATATATATATATATATATATATATATATATAAATTAGAGAAAATTTTCAAAATTCAAAGGTGTCGGATGTACATTTCGATATAGGATCTGTAATAAAGACTCTACGTCACGCCAGCAACATTGTTTTTCCAAATGGCGAAGGCCCTGGGTTAGAGTGTGGAGGGGTTTTAGGTTAACAACGGTCACAAAGTGGAAAAGACAGAGCTGGTAGTCGCGGGGTGTTGAAGTTGTATATTTAGGGAGGGGAGCAATAGGAGTTCATATTTTATAAAGATAGACAACTAAATGAGTTAAATTACTTTTTAAAGTTAAGATTTTGGGCTGTTTGAAGAGGTGTATGTAGGTGAGAAGGAATGGGTTTCAATATAAGATTTTAAAAACTTTTATTTAAGTTTATTTGATTAAACCTTTTAAGTAGAAGCGAGTTAAATGCCAATTACAGGAAGTTATCAGTTTAAAAATTATTAGAGAAAAAATATTAGAGAAAAAATATAATGTGTTAACCAAGGAAAAAGGGGTTTAGTAAAAGAATCCATATTTTCTAAAGGTAGGCAATTAAAGAAGCTTGGGATAGGAAGGTAGGGAGGTTAAAATACTTTTAAGGTTAACGTTAGGGTAAATTTAAGATTAAAACTTAAATTGAATCCTTTTAATTTATATTCTAACATCTAGTCAACGGGGATTTAAATTCTAAATTTAAGTATTCGAATAATTTGCCTTGTGGCGGCACTTACTGGCGGCATTTACTCCTAAGATTAAGTAGCCGGTGTTGGTGGGGGTATTTTAATATTGAAATTTTTTCCAGTAAACATAGACAGCACCTACCACGAAAATTCCTCGGAATACGGGCTGAACCTATCAGTTTCCAGCTAATTTCAGGATCCAGCCCTTCCTCTTTCATTTTCCAGAATGCCCACGAAAGGGCTGTCTGGTACCTGTGGTTATACAGTCTTTGTTTGAAAGGACCGGCGGACATACCGATATAGGCCCGGAAGTCGTTTTTTTTGTTAGATGGAGAAATGCGGGCTTCATAAATCACCTGGGTGGATTTGCATTTTCCCTCCACCGGGCAGGCGTCCACAGAATTACCGTTGCATTCGTTTAGAATTCCGAACCTAGATTTAGCATTGCGCAAGTTCACCAGAATACTCCTATTATGGGAACTAATAAGGCTGTCCATATTCGGGGTGCAAGAATAACTAATTTTAAGGGTGTACCTATTAAAAATCTTCCGTAGAGGGTTACTGTTATTAAAATTTTTGTCTATTAACTTGAGAAAATATTTACCAATATTGATGTTAGTTAGTTTACAATATGGGGGGTTAAACCAAATTATCTTTCTTTTTCTACAGTTTCCTTCATTTTTATTTTTGGATAACCCGGAGTATATTGTAGGTTTATTATATGTTAACTTGTTCTTATATCCGCTTTTTTGAAGGGCCTTATTGTAAATATTTTTACTTGCGTTGAAAGTTTTAATGTTGGATGATAATTGGTTGATTCTATTATTCACTATATTGGCTATCTGTTTTATAATATTTTTGGGGTTGTTGGATGAAATATTATACCATTTCAACACCCTGTAACCCCGCGACTACCAGTTCTGTCCTTTTCCACTTTGTGACTGTTGTTAACTTAAAACCCCTCCACACTCTAACTCAGAGCCTTCGCCATTTGGAAAAACAATGTCGCTGACGTGACGTAGAGCCTCTGTTAGAGATCCTATGTCGAAATGTACATCCGACACCTTTGAATTTTGAAAATTTTCTCTAATTTATATTGTCTCTGTATTCTTAATACATTGAGCTCTCTGCCTGCATCACTTTTTAATGTTAAAAAATTTTTAATATTGAATAGGATCAGGTTCTTGGAATTTACCTTCCTACTCTTCCACTTCGGATTAAAGAAAAACAATATATATATATATATATATATATATATATATATATATATATATATATATATATGTATATGTATATATCAGCATGCAGTGTGGATATAGAAGAATTCAAAGGAGTATCCAGTACATACATTGGCAAGAGAGCTCTAAACATATATGCATATAAATACATATAGAGCAAATATAAGAAAAATTAAGGCAGACACGTTATTTCATGGTGAATCGGAAGTATAGGCCTATTTCAAGGGAATCATCATCAGCTTCCGTCTTTATTTTACAAAAGATTTTACACGAATGAAATTTACAAAGACCTAAAAAATCGAATAGAAACAATGGTCGCTCCCTTAAAAGAGAAAATTTAAGAAAAAATACATAAGTTCGGCGAACATATACACATATTCATACATAATCATATATACACGCAACATATAATCAGATGACACGCGTAGCGGCCAATGTCAACAAAAGTTCGAAGATGCAGTCGTCTAACAGTTAGGTTGCAAACCCGTAGATTTGAAACGTAAAGAAAGTGGGTTAGGTGTGTGTGTGTCTGAGAGAGAGAGAGAGAGAGAGAGAGAGAGAGAGAGAGAGAGAGAGAGAGAGCGTTAAAAAGAATAGGTAAGTATCTTGAAGCGTAAACGAAAAGGGAAGAAGAAAAGGAAAAAGGAACAGAGGAATAAATTTGCCCATTTCCACAACCAACAAGCCTTACAACGGTGGCAAAATATGTAGACTGTGCTAGGTAGAAAAGTTAGCTATTATGTTAATATATTAATTAATATATTAATTATTTCATTTTTGTTTGGGAAAAACAAAAATGAAATAATTAATAAAAGAACAGAAATTATGATCAAATGTAACCATACTATAAAATACGTATTAGGGTCATACAACCATGGATGAAAACGTTATAATTTCTTCTAATTTCGAAAATTGTGCGTGTGCGTTCAAAAATCACCCTTATTGCACCTGATGACACCACACGGTTGAAACCTAGGTCATGTAAATAACTTGTTTACAAATTATATATATATATATATATATATATATATATATATATAGTATTTACGCTCTCACACCCTGATTGAGCACTCTGAAAGAGTGGGAGACTTTGTAAACAGTAGCTACTCCGGCATATACGCATTGCTCATACGATAATGAATTGGAGCACTCTAGCTATTGGGCGTGTTTATACGCGTTAAAAAGCCTGCCTTCTTCTCCCGGACGCTCGTGGCCTAGGGGTAGAATCGCCGACTGATGCCGATTCGGTTGGGTTTCATTTCTGGGTTAGGAAGCGATCGGAGTCTAAAGCCGTACTGATGAGCTGTGATACAGCGAAACAGATCTGTCTGCAGATGACTATAGTATATATATATATATATACACGATGTGTCTGTGTATTTATATAGGTTTTAAATTAGTTCTTTTAAAATAAAAGCAACAGGAAAATTCTTGATTCGTCGTTTCACCATCAAAAAATTGCCCAGATCATCACATTACACGCATCAGCTAATCTACGAGTTCAAGCTGATTCTATATCTTCTACAAGGTAATTACCCATACAGACCTCGCTGTCTATATTTTTCAGGAGAAATCGAAACTCATTGAAGAAGGCAGCCTATTGAAACATTTTAGTAATGAATATTGATTCGCATGAGTACTCTGACTAGACTGCATCTATGCAGCCTCACCCACAATGAGAATCGATTTACTGTTTGTTATGAAGCATTCTTCTCATAAGTTTGATTGAAGCTATCTGATATTTTGTGTCGCAGTATTTCATTGGCTCGTACGTAGTGGGAAAATATCTATCTACTTCTCGGATTGGTAAGTTTCAATCGATTGTTTAATGTTTTTTGATGATTTTTGAAATACGCTTACAAACATACGCATGCAAAAACTATATATATATATATGTGTGTGTGTGTGTGTGTGTGTGTGTGTGTGTGTGTGTAATAAGTGGATTGAAATCCAACAGGACGAATAGGATAAGTCAGGAACAGGTAGGAAAAAGTGACTTTAACCTAACATGCTTCACGCTAATAAGCTCCTTCAGGAATTTGTTAAGCGAAATGATTTAAAATTTAAAAAAATTAAGAGACAATATGTTGATTGAGGTTTGATTTCATTGGTCAGATATGTAATAAAACAATTTTTATGATCATTTTTAAATGTAAGAAAAATTTAAGCCTGTTTATATTTGTGAGTACTACGTGTAATAAAACCAATATATGCTTATTTTAAGTGTAAGTGTATGCATGCGAAAATAATGCATGTGTCAAGCGTATTTAAACTATAGACGATTTGTGTTTATATGTCGGTAACGTTAGTATGTATGACAAAACGGTAAAAACGGTAACGTTAGTATGAATGTTAACGTTAGTATGAACGTTACAAAACGGTAACGTAAGTATGAATGACAAAACGAAATATATTTCCGTTCAAAATTGTAGCGAAATAAGGTATACAATATCAAGTGAGCATTTTATACATAAATAAATTTTGAATGTAAGTTGTTAGCTGCTAGAATCTTTCAATGAAATATATATTAAAATACTAAATATCTATGTATTAAAATTACACTCATAATTTTTTAATATAAGTCATATTTAGAAGTACTAAAACATACAAAGATATTAAAGTATCATATTACCATATTATAATATTGTAATTGGAATGAGATGAAAGTACCATGTTATATAATTGCGATATTACAATTAAGCAATATAAATAATATTTGAAAACAATAAATTATACACATATATTAAAGTATTGGGTATAATAAAAATTATCGGTTGGAAACATATTGAAATTTATAGGTAAGTATTATAATTATTATTTTTATAAAAATACAGGAAACCGTTGAAAAAATTTAGAATATTACAAAAACATACATAAACAATACATACATAGCACACACACACACACACACACACACACACACACACACACACACACACACATATATATATATATATCTTTCTCCTTAAAAGGTTATGTTCTATATATCTTTCTCCTTAAAAGGTTATGTTCTTTTTTAATTAAACTAGCATTAGAGAAATCAAGATTGTGTCCTATGTCGTTTAGATGTAATACAAGAGATTTGGAACGTTTGTCCAACTTTTTGGAACTTTTGTGTACGTAGATCCGCATTATGGAATGTCAGGACGCTCAACAACCGTGGACAACTAGAGAATGTCGAACAGGAGATGGACAGACTGAAGATCAATATTCTGGGAATATGCGAAACCAGATGCCTAACAATGGAGACTTCAGCAGCGACAACCACAGCATAATATACGCAGGAGGTAAAAATAACGGAAAAGGAGTCGGCTTAATACTTGACAGAGAAATGAAGAAATGATTTCTGGGATCTTGCCAGCTTTCAGAGAGAGTCCCCTTGGTTAAACTGAGAGGAAGACCCTTCCACATATCTATCATGGTAGTTTATGCAGCAACAATCCTAAGCACTGAGGAAGAAATATAATCATTCTACTCTATGCTAGACAATGCCAAAGCACAGTGCAAAAGCCAAGAAATTAGAATCACAATGAGAGACTTGAATGTCAAGGTACGTAAAGAGATGGAAGGAGAGACGACCGGCAACTTTGGATTAGGAATCCGCAACAATCGAAGAGAAAAATGGGTCCAGTGGTGCACAGCAAATGACTAAGTAGTAACTAACAGCTGGTTCCAAGAACACGCACGATGTCTATGGAAATGGAGAAGCCCAGGAGGTGACACGAAAAATCAAATAGACTACATAACTATAAATAGGAGATTCAGAAACGCATTGCTTCAATGCAAAACCTACCCAGGCGCCGACTGTGGAAGCGACTACGTCCTAGTCATCTGCAGACTAAGGGTAAAACAACGGAGAATGAAGAAGCCTAGCACAGTACCAAGACTGAAACACACTCGTGAATGACATCGACCTGCATAAAGACTACACTAACAGCGTGAAAAACAAATACGAAGAACAAATTGAAAAAGGACAATCGAAATGGGACTCACTAAAGGAAGCGATAGTGACATCAGCAAACAAAATTACCCCAAAGGAAATCAGACGCAGAAGAAAAAACGAGTGGATGACTGAAAAGATTCTTGACATGATGCAAAGGAGACAGAAAATGACGACAAGACATAGAATGGAATACAGAAACTACACAATGAATGAAGGAACAAATGCAGACAGGCTAAAGAGGAATGGCTCAACGATAAATGCGCAGAAGTAGAGAGATTCAGTAGAACTAATAAAGCATAAATGCATAAAGAAATAAGAGAACTGACAGGACAAAAATCCTGCTCCTCAACAGGATGTATAAAATTCAAGGATGAAACGATAATATTGAAGAAAAAGAAAATACTCCAGCGATGGGAAGAATATATAAAAGATCTTTCCCACGACAAGAGAGAGAAACCGATAATACACAAAGATGTGGACGGACCGGAAATATTGAAATTCGTATTGGAAGCTGCAATAGCCAAACTGAATAGAAACAAATCAGCTGGTCCAGACGATATTGATATAGAGCTGCTGATAGCCATGGAAGAATTCGGCACAGAGAAAATTACAGAAATAATAAATTAAATTTATAATGGTGGTGCCATACCAGATGACCTAAGCAAGTCGATTTTCATAGCACTGCCTAAGAAGACAAGTGTAAATGAGTGCGATCTCCACCGAACTATCATCTAATGAGACATATCACAAAACTAATCGTCAGAATCCTGATGAATAGAGCAAGAAGCAGAATCAGGTCAGAGATAGGACAAGAACAGTGCGGGTTTGTCAAAGACACTGGAACAAGGAACGCCTCATTTATGATTAAGATGCTCTCCGAAAGGGCAATACAAGTGAGGAAGGACCTGTGTTTTATTGATTATGCAAAGGCGTTCTACAAAATACGCCACAAAGAATTGATGGAGATGCTCAGCAGCCTTTACATATTTGGAAAAGACATAAGAGTAATAAAGAATCTCTACTGGCAGCAAACTGCCTGCATACAGACAAGTAACGAATTCAGCAGATATACAAAGATAGAAAGGAGCGTTCTGTTCAACTTGTACAACCATACTATTTTGAGGACCCTAGATGTTATGCCAGAATTTGTAATCGGAGGCCACAACTTGAATAACATAATGTACGCAGATGATACAGTGCTGATTGCAGACACGGAAACGAAACTACAAGACCTCCTACAGAAGATAGTTGAAGAGATTGACAAAAAAGCACTACAAATAAACGGCAAAAAAAAAAAACCCGAATGCGTGGTCATCAGCAAAAAGAGCAGCCCAAAATGCCAAATACAGATGGGGAATACTAAAATCAAGCAGGTAAAAAATTTAAATACCTGGGAAGTATTCTAACAGAAGACGGAAAGTGCAACACAGATCCGAAGGCAAATTGGCATGGCAAAGGACCCGTTCCAGAAGCTGCGTGAAGTATTGTGATACAGGAAATTTTCACTAGAAACAAATAAGAGAGTACTGGATTGCTATGTGATATCAGTTCTTCAATATGGCAGTGAATGAAAGATGAAGGAAAAACTTGAAGCAACTGAAATGTGGTTCTACAGAAGGATGCTGCGGACATCATGGACCGAGCATGTGAGCAATGTTGATGCGTTGGAAAGAATGGAAACGAAAAGGAAATTAATATCGAGCATCAGGAAGAGACAACTAAAGTTCCTGGAACATGTAATGAAGAAGGAGCGCTTGGAGAAACTGATACTAACAGGCCAGATAGAGAAAAAAAGAGACAGATGAAAGCAGTGGATAACATATGACAAAACGGGGGCTGCAAGATGTTACAGGAAAAAGTGTGCTCAGAGCTACCAGGGATAGAAAGATGTGGAAGGCCATGATCGCTTACGTCCTAAAAAGAAGAAGGCATAT
Organism: Ascarosepion bandense; assembly: GCA_037127315.1. NCBI lineage: Eukaryota > Metazoa > Mollusca > Cephalopoda > Sepiida > Sepiidae > Ascarosepion > Ascarosepion bandense. The sequence continues at coordinate 1,810,349 of JBBBDQ010000344.1, forward strand.
AGGAGAAGAAGATGTCTCACCTACTTATATATATATATAAGAGACAATGAATGTCTATTATGTTTAATCATGATCCGTTCTAAACATCGGATTTTGGCTTTAATTTCAGCTGAAAATAAAGACAAAAATTCTCCAACATTTGGATAATTTTTTATGAAGTTGGTTCTAAGCTTTCGGCTCATATGATCCATCTTCAAAGAGGTTACAGGGACGTTAACATAAAAACATCCACCATCAAAGACGATTTTTTCTTGTGTTGACATAAAACGTTGCTAAGCAACGATAACAGTTACCAAATCGCAAACGCAGTTCGTAAATTTATAATGTGGTTCTATGATGCCACACTGCGTGAGAGCTCGAAATGTTAACAGAACCATATATTTAAATGCAAGGTAATGTGCTATGACCAAATTTAAACGTGATTTTATTAAGTGTAGATTGTTTTAATTTAATGTAGATGGCCTCCAATATCTGAAGGTTTTTTTTATTGTGTGTATGAGTAAGGATTATTGTATTGTTGACTAAAATCTGTCTGATATTACCTACATGACTATTTTTTTCTAAGAAATGTTGTTAAATTGAACTCTGATCAGAAAAGTGACAGGTAAGTCTACGGGAGAGCGTGGTTGTAGTAGAACTAATATATGTAATGGGTTTATTATTAGTACCAGAGATACACTCTCTGAAATGGCATGTAAATTGATACACGACATTGAGTTTCTGTAAAGGATTTAGTTGTGTTGTTGTAAGGTTATTTGAGACTATTGAGTGTCCAAATGTTGAGGAATTTTTGTCTTTATTTTCAGCTGAAATTAAAGCCAAAGTACGATGTTTAGAACTGTTCATGATTAAACATAATAAACATTCATTGTCACTTATATTTAACAGTATATGTTTAGAAAATTATCTGCTGCCTCGATATACTCTCTCTGTCTGTCTGTTTGTCTGTCTGTCTGTCTGTCTCTATTATATATGTATAACATAGCACACTTGGGATACAATCCAGATAAATTCCGATAGAGACGAACTCAGGAGAACGCAATGTTAAATTCATTTATTTAATTTATAAAAGATTTTAAATTATTACAATAGGTAATACATATTTCACCGCGTCCTGATGTTATATCGCGGCTTGTCAGACCCAAATGGTACAACAATTGATCCTCAAAATATCCCTCCAAAAAATTTCTTTTCTTTTATTTTATTTTACATAGACGCTCACATGTCCATATTAGAATAGATATTTGTAACGGTTATTTACGAAATTTTCTCTCTCATTCGAAAAGAACACCAAAGAAAGAGGAAAGCAAGGATTAATAAAATAGATAGACGATTGATTAATGTAAAGAGAAGAAAAGACAAAAAGAAAAAGAGAAAAAAGTAAAAAGGGGAAACAGAAAAACTGAATGGAGAGCAAGAAGAGGAAAAGAAAGGACAAAGAGATACAATAAAAGGAAATACAGTATCACGAGAAATAAATGTTGACTCCATTTCTGCGTCTCAAACCACCTAACATAGCATTCACTCATAGGTTTATCTTTCTAACGTTTCATTTTTATTTTTAATGATTTAATTATTTTAACTGAATTTTTAGAAACTTAATAGGAATTTTTGGGATACTAATAAGAATATTTATTTTTCAAATTTTATTGAAATTATGCTGCACAATTTCATTTTCTACCGTAAATATATCCCATTATATTTTAACATAAATTTCAATGTAAACTTTTTACATGTATGTTAATATCATATTACAGCTAAATTTTCCACGTCAGGTTAATATTAGTTTACAGCAAAAGCTTTTTATATTTTTCATTTTATATTTGTTTTTATAATTATTATATTTATAGGTATTTTTGTAATTTCTTTTGTCTTCTTTTGTGATACAATTATTATTATTATTATTATTATTATTATTATTATTATTATTATTATTATAAATTATCATTACGTCTTAGAGAAATTTAGTTTGATACATACATGTATATATAATGACATATGTATATAAATACATACATATATGTGCATGTGCATATATCTATGTATGCATATATTTGTTATCTCTTTATTATTTTATTTGTTATTATTATCATTATTTATTCTTATTATTTATTATTAGTATTGCTAGTATTTTAGATATATTTAAGATTGCATTTTAATAAATTATATTTTCTTATTGAGAGTTGTTATTTTAACTATAGTTAGAACAAATTACTACTAGTGGTTATAATGTAATTTATGTTAGGATGTATAATTTATGATTTATTTTTTCACCATAAATATTCCCTATAGTCGGTATATTTTAGTTTAAGTGTAAATCCCTTGTCGCGTGTCTAAGAATGAATACGCTGGTTTCGATCTAGCGTTTTTTAATTATTTTGAAATCCGTTCTATCGTGATTTCTTCCTTTTTCTTTCCTTCTTTTTGTGTATTTCCCCCTTTTGTTGGTTTATCTAATTTTTCCTGTTTATATAATTATATATTTTAATTTTAGTATTTTAAAATATTTAAAAAATATTTTTTAAATATTTAACAATATTTTTTAAAATTAGCATTAATTTTTAAAATAATAGTAAGGGTAGTTATTTTTTTCAAATTGTATTAAAATTTTGATGTACAATTTTTTTCTTTGTACCGTAAATATATATATATATATATATATATATATATATATATATATAATTTTTTTTTTAATCATATCACCCCAAGCATGACGCCACTGATGCGCATGGGGCTACTTAAGAGTAAAATGATTGGAAATGAGAAAACCGGAAACCACATCCTAAACAGGGAACAAGGGATGAGCCTCTTCACACGTTCAACAGATATGGGTGGAGTGTGAACCGGGCGATAGTTTACTCTATCTACTCCAATTGAGAAAAAAGAGAGAAGAAAAAAGTGAAAGAGGATGGGAGAAAAAAAAAGAAAGAAAGCCGGGAACCACATCCTAAACAGGAAACAAGGGATGAGCCTCTTCACCTGTTCAAAAGACGTGGGTGGAGTGTGAACCGGGCGATAGTTTATATCCCAGTATATTTGAAATTAAACTTCATAGTTAAAATTTTCCTTGTTTTTCTAAGAGAACAGTTAGGTGGTTTGAGACGCAGAAATGGAGTCAACATTTATTTCTCGTGATACTGTATTTCCTTTTATTGTATCTCTTTGTCCTTTATATTCTTGCTCTCCATTCAGTTTTTTCTGTTTCCCCTTTTTCTTTTTTGTCTTTTTTTTGTCTTTTTTCTCTTCTTTACATTAATCTATCTTTTCTTTATCCTTGCTTTCCTCTTTCTTTGCTGTTCTTTTCGAATGAGCGAGAAATTTTCGTAAATAACCGCTAAAAATGTCTATTCTAATATGGACATGTGAGCGTCTATGTAAAATAAAATAAAAGAAAATAAATGTTTTTGGAGGGATATTTTGAGGACCAACTGTTGTACCATTTGGGTCTGACAAGCCGCGATAATAACATAAGGACGCGGTGAAATATGTATTACCCATTGTAATAATCTAAATTTTTTTTTATAATATATATATATATATATATATATATATATATATATATATATATATATATATATAGTTGGACTTTACCAAATATCCATCAAATGTTTCTTAGAAATGTCCATTGTATTCAGTATATCTAAATGAATTACTGATAAATTTTGTGATGTTATATATCTAATGCTTATATTTGTAATTATTTCTACAATAAAAGGTCAAAATTTACTGATTCATCACTCTCTCTCTCTCTCTCTCTTTCTCTCTCTCATATATGTGTGTGTAGAGAGAGAAAAAACATGGAAAATTTTGAGTGACAAGTAAATGGAAACTGCTGATACCTTTACTCACTTAAAAGCATCGAACAATGAATTAATCGCATGATAAGCAATCATAGAGAAGAGAAAAAAACAATTTCAAAATAAATTTTATTTTTTCAATACATGAACTTCATTTATTAATTGCAGAATTAAAGAAAAATATTATCTTCGGGGGAATATGTATATTAACATTGTCGAACTATTATTAATGTATTTTTTCACATAAAAGATTAATTCGATTATTAATAGCTACAAATATCAATCATTCTGGCATATTGAATTAAATAAACCCACACACACATTTGTACGTAAATGATTTACTGTAAATATATATTTACAGATCCTTTGTTTTGTTAGATAAACTAAGACATATATTCCTATTGTATTTATATATTGCTTTTATTTTAAAGAATATATTTTAAATAAACACGTGTGCTTCTACATAATATATTGAAAATATATTGTTATACATTGATTGTATATGTTACTTTCAATCATAGTGAAAAATTGCATATTATATATCAGGTATGTACAACTTTTGGGAAATTAAAATTTCCCAAAACACTCATGATATTATAAATCAGTTGTATACAAAAGTTCCCAGCAATCTCTTTCTATTTTTTTGGAGAAAATGGTGATTTTCTAAGCGCAGTTTAGATGCGGCGAAGGCCAAAAGTATGGGGCGTCCATTCGGGTTTAACTCACAACGCATATGTAATGATTCTAGCAAGACATGCTTCCTACCCATTGCACCACGCTTTTTTGTAGAGAATGAATACAAAGTTGAGGGGAAAATGTCTGCGAAATCGAAAGCAATCATCATGTAGGAAAATATATTCTACACAGGTGTACGGAAAGTATTTTCTTGCCATATACAAAACATTTTTTGTAAAAGTATCTTGGTTAGATTTTGGCTTATGCTTCTCAACCTAAAGAGGGTCAATTTTTTTTTCTGAGTTTGATGTGACTTAAAGAATGTTGTTATTAGGTATGTCTGAAACAACGATAAAATGTTACGATAAAAATGTTACGGCACAACGCTACAAGAAATATTGGCTTATTTGAAATCGGCATTGTAACAGGAGATACATTTTCTCTGGGCAACGAAAATGACCGGTACGTTTGTTGCAATACTACTTTTATCATTAAGTTGCATATGCGACACAAAGCAATAATTAGGTTGGAATAGGGAATTCATTATATAAACTCCGTATCTACACCACGACTTCCAACAGTTGTAGTTATCTATAAAAGTACTGAGGATAAGTATCCACTTCCCACCATATCATTGTGTAATATTTTGATGAGATGCTTTAAACTTAATCTTTTAATTAACCATAAGAAAAAACATCAATATCATCATCAACTCAAATCTTAACTCTAAGCACTACTAAAAACCCTAACTTTAAGCCCTGAAACTAAAACCTAATCCGTGCTTCATATAATCCGCATTTATACTAAACTTAAAAATCAACCCTGATACAAACAGTAACCCTAAAAGCTGTAACGTTAACCGTATTCTAAGCATATCCCTAAACGGTAGCCATAACACTAAACCTAAAATCTTATTCAAAAAGTAATCCTAACCTTAAACTACTCATCCTTTCACAACATTAATCGCTAACCATGCACTAAAATTAATTACTACCCAAAATAACACAAATCATGATCTTAAACACTAATATGAACCCTTACACTAATTTTAAAGCGTAATCTTAAAGCTAAACTTAAAACTTTAATCCGAACACTAACCCCAGACATTAACCTTGAATCCCAACTCAGCCACATCCGTAATCAATGAGACTAAAACTATTTACTAACCCTGAACCCAACTCTTATCTAAATCTATAATCCAACTGTAATTCCTAAACTTTGGCCTTAAACTTTCTTACACTAATCATTTATGTGTCTCCACTAATTTTTCATTTAAATTGAATTTTTAAAAATAAAAAAAAAGTTTTCTTGAAGCTTTAATATTAACTTTAATTAAATTTATTAATTCCAGTAAGCAAAATACTCTGGTCTATTGCAAATCGAAATTATATTGATTGAAATCTAAAAATGTTTTGATTTGAAGAAAATTAAAGTTTTTCAACCATTTTTCATCAATCGATACATTTTGTAAATAGGAGCCAATTCTCGGTTTTACAAAATCTTGCAAAAATAAAAGATACATCGCTGACACATTATTTTATTCAAATTAGCAAATTTAAACTTACCATAATCTGAATTGAAACAAGTATTACTTGCATACTACGTGGAATGTAATATAAAAGCATTTGTTAATTACAGTAGCCTTGTTATCAGGGGTTATCATCGTATTACCAGAGGCGATGACTGACATGACAGACGAAATCCGTCAAAAATGCTAAGTATGGAAAACGAATTGGACATAATCTTAATAGTACGTTTCGTTTTTAGTTTTTAACTATATAGTAAAATTAAAAATTGAACACAATATTTTCAGCAGTTATATAAAATTTTATAGAATTTTAATTTGCTTAGCTTTATAGCCTTACGTCTAAAGATGTTTTATGAAAAATAAAAATAAAAATAATATAAAAAGTTCTTTTAAAATAATTGTGCAATTTAATAACAGAGAATGAATTTATATAACATGATAAAGATAACTCAATAATTTATGAAATGTTATGGCATTTATTAATTTTTATTTTTAATATCTATGTTGCATATTCTTTTTAGGTCAGTCAGTTAAGTGCCATACGTGAAACACATTTGGGAGATCATGTCTCTTTCGAGACATGATTGACTGGGCAGAAGATTATACCGCAGTAGGTTGCCATTGCTTTCTGCGATAGATTGGTTGCCAGCCAAGGCTATAGAACCCAATCTGTCCTGCTATCTAACTCATAACGGGAGGGAAGAGAGGGATTAATACCTTTTCCAAAGGTATTTATGCGTTAGTGAATACAATGAATTCAACTGGAATTTGAACTAGGCTCCCCGATTTCTCGTTCCGAGCCGATATCCACTGCACTACAACGCACATCTTTTTAGGTACCGGCACAAATTGTGAATTTCACAATTATGTTTTTTCTAACAAAATTAGGAAACTTGCTTAAATTTTAATGGAATGATTTGCAAAGCACGTTAAATGTTGAAACGTAGGGCACAAGAAACACGGAAGCGGGATGAAAAAATTGTACCTTGCCGAAAATGTTTATATAAATTTTATATGTAAAATATTTATATATATTTTATATATAAAAAACTTTTTTGCAAGGAGCACAACCTTTAAAATAGATGAACTTTTAATGATTTATATCACGTACGGCCACTCATAAAAAGAAAATACGGGTCATCATAAGCACACAAATAAAATGTTTTAATTATTTTAAAAATCGAATGACTTGATTAAGCTTTTCAATTTCCGATTAGTAAATATAGTTTTCACGCATTAATTTAACAACCTAGAGTGAACGATGGAGGAGGAAATTTTAAAAGATTTTTGAAACTTTATAAATTATCATAATAATAAAATGAAAACAATTCTTTAAAAAATTCATTATCTAAAAAATGGTATAGTTTTATTGTAATTTTGTTTTCACAATTCGGAGCAGATTTCCTGAAAAACGGATAATTAAAAAGAAAGAAAAAAGACAGTTGTTTAGCATTCAGCAATGACATGTTATTTTAAATAATTTCACCTTGAGCAAAGTATTCCACTATTGTGCATGGGGTTACATAGAGGAAAGTGATGAGAAAGAGTGGTTAGATATAGGAAATGTCAGAAGGAGGGTGATAGACGAGTAAAGATAACAAGGATGAGGGTTGGGTAGATGGGAAGAGTGTTTGAGAGAATGGATGCGAGTTGGTGTGTTATGAGGTGTCTATTGACCTTACATTTAAACTCCTGGAGATTGTAGCTGTCGGGGAAGCAAGTATGTGGAAGGGAATTCCAAAGGCAGGGAGTGCGAGAAAAGAAGCTGTTGGAGCAGAAATTGCGGTTATATCTTATCTGTTTCACTGTAAAAGGGTGGGACGTAGTTGCTAATCTAGTATCTCGTGCAAATTCGGACCTAGGAGGCACCAGTGATCTAAGTTCATCGGAGCAGAAGCTGTGAAAGTATTTATACAAGAGGCACAGAGAAGCCACGTCACGCCGGTGAGAGAGAGACTGAAGCTGTTCTGCCAAGTCGGTATCGATCACATTGCAGATTCTCCGTTGTATTTTGTCAAGAAGCCCGAGGTGAATAGCAGGAACACCCTACCAGATGTGGCAGCAGTATTCAATACACAGGCGGATGGTAGAATTATATATGCGCAGGATAGATTAAAACGGAAAAATCCTTCCGGGCCCTGCACAGAGAACCGACTTTCATAGCAGCGGATTTAGCAATGGATTAGATATAGTCTTTCCACTTGAGATCCGCTGAGCGTGTGAGACCAAGGAGGCACAGTGTTTTACTCTCAGGGAGGCAAGCCTGTTCCATGCTAATGGGAGGTAGGTGTGATTGTCTATGATGGTTAATTGATAGCAGCTTTGTTTTGGAAGCATTAAAATTTACGAGCCATTTCTTACCCCAGTCTACTACGGATTGGAGGTCCTTTTCAAGCTCGGCAGAGAGGTTCTGTTTGTCGCGCACACCAGATTTTTGATCGAGGCGAGAGCAAACTGTGGTGTCATTGGCGTACATGCCTACTTGGGACCTCATGGCATCGGGGAGATCGCTAATGTAGATCGGAAACCATACTGTTTTTCCGAGAGGAGCCTGTGGGCTGTGAGATGCTGTACCACCTCGGCGTTGATAATGGCTTCGAACATTTTGCCAAAGATCGGAAGAAGGCTGATAGGGCAGTAAATTGCGGGGTACGAGGGTTCTCCAGTATTCTTAAATATAGGAACTACAGAGGAAAACTTCCAACAGGCAGGAAAGCAGGAAGCAGATAGGCAGAAGTTGTAGAGCTTAGAGAGGACATAGGAGAGTTCAGGGGCACATTTCTTCAAGACTATGATTGGGATTCCATTCCCTCCGCTCGCTCTGAATTTATTTAATTTTAGATATGTGGGCAAACTCCTGCGAATTTCTAGATATTTCAGGAAATTAATTGGTGGAGGTAACATATATAAAAAAATTTACCAAGATTTTTTAAAAGTAATAATTTCAAAAGTGATTTTAGTCATTTCTAAATAAGTCCTGAAATTTTCATCAAAATCCGACCATTATTTGATTTTAGCAAGAATTTTCAAATTAATGTGGTTTCCATTGGCAAAAAATGTGCGTAATATTACCTTTGTTGTAATAAACTCTTGTAAAAATTGCGTCACCCATGGATAAAAGAAAAACACATTTTTATACTAAAATTTCGAACGTGTTAGAAAGAATTAATTTTTTTTTTAAATAATTAAAAAATAATTTGATCTCTCCTCTTAATAATAACATGAATATTTTACCGATAAAACTTTGTTTTTTACTCAGTTCGGGGCTTTTTTTCTTAATACAATTGTTTTTTCAGTGAATTCGTGAAAGTACCTACATAACTGCAAACTACTTCCGGATAATCTTCTGCCCAGTCAGTCATGTCTCTTTCGAGACATGATCGCCGAAGCGTGTATCACGTATGGCACTTAACTGACTGACCTACATAACATGAACAAAAATCTAAGCATAACCAAAGCACTGACACTGAAACCAAGCCGTCTTAATGCTTAATTTACCCATTGCACATGCATAAGACTTCCAAGGTAATCTGTGTTTGTTATGTGACTTGCGTTACAAAAATGTACAAATGTTTTTCAGCATAGGCAATAATCCTGAAATACATGACATTTTATTTTACACATAGAAATTATCATACAAGAAAAAAGCTTCAAATACACAGAAAAAAAATGAAAATTATTTAAAAAATACGATGACCAAAGTATTTGTATTAAACTTTTCAGTTTTCGATTAATAAATATAATCTTCACTATGCAACCTGTCAGCATAACATCTAAGAATTGGAAATATTTTAAAAACATTTTTGAAAATGTATAAATTATTATAATTAAAAAAAAATTAATCGAAAAAATTCATTACTATGTAGACTATATTATTTATTAAATCAATTAAATAATGTCATAATTTTTATTGCATTTGTTTTATTTTACTATTCGGGGAAGATTTTCGGTAAAAGGAGCTAAATGGTTTTAAAAACTAATACATGATTTACATTCCCCAATGAGTTCTACGTTTAACTAATAAAAACCTTCTTGTCTACAGAATTTAATTTGTTTGAAATTTACATGAAGGTGGGTAACAGATGTAAAAAAAAATTACCAAGATTTTTTGAAAAAATTTCATTTATTTGTAAATAAGTTCTGAAAGTTTCATTAAAATCTGAGAATTATTTAATTTTTGCAAAAATTTCCAAATTAATGTTTGCCACCGGAAAAATGTGAGTTAGATAATCTTAAATTTTACATTGTAATCTCTCGTAATGATTTGGTTTCAATCTGGCAATGATGAAAACAAGATTTTTACCAAAATCTCAAACAAAATTAAAAACAATTAAAAAGAATTTGAAAAGTAATTAAATGTACGTTGACCTTTCCTCTTAATAATAACATAAAAAGTTTGATAAAAAGTTTGTTTTTATTAAGTTTGGGACTTTTTACTTCATAGCATGCTGTTTTTCAGCGTATTCTGGGAGATAAAAGAAGGCAGTAAATACAAACAAGAATTACAGTTAGTAGATTCTGTAGAAAAGCAAAACAGTAGCCAAGAACCAACTATTGCGGCAAAAAATATGAAAATGAAAGCCAAAGATAAAGCTCTTGAAAAGATGAAACAGCGCTGGCAAGACAAACCTCTGCATGGCCAATATCCAGTACGTGCCAATAAATCCAATGTTGACAAAGTTAATACACATCGATGGTTACGTGCATCTGGATTAAAGTCTGAAACTGAAGGATTTATACTTGCAGCACAAGACCAAAGTCTTTTCACGAGAAACTTTCAGGCAAATATTATGCATAATAATATGGATCCAAAATGCAGGTTTTGTGATAAACACCAAGAAACAATAGACCACCTAATCTCAGGCTGTTCTGTGCTTGCCCCAAACGAATATAAAAATCGCCACGATAGAGTTGGGCAATATTTACATTGGGCAATGTGCAAACATTATGGAAAAGCTGTAAACAAACACTGGTATGAACATCATCCATCACCGGTTACAGAAATAGAAGATGTAACCATTCTATGGGATTACACCATCTACACAGACAGAAAAATTGAAGCAAACAGGCCAGACATCATTGTTAAAAACCAGAAGGAGAAAACTAGTCTATTAATTGATATGGCTTGTCCAGCGGATTGTAACATAGCAACCAAGGAATTTGAAAAACTGTCAAAATATAAAGACCTGGAAATTGAAATAGAAAAAATGTGGAAATTGAAAACAAGAGTTGTGCCAGTGATAGTAGGTGCACTTGGAATGATAAAAAATGGAACAAAACAACACATTGAAAGAATCCCTGGAAACCCCAGCTTAAGAGATATACAAAAAATTGTATTATTAAGTACAGCCCACACACTAAGGAAAACGTTATCTATGTAATGCTGGGGATGATAGGGAAGATAGAAAAACATGAAATGGAGTCATAACAACACGCCACTACCTGCCTTAGGTCTCCCCGCAGACTTGGTTGGTAGTGAGACCAATGCAGAAATCGAAATATGATGAAAAATGACATAATAATAATAATAATACCCAAGAATGGTGAAACAAACAACCCGAAAAACTACAGACCAATTACATGTCTTCCGACAACATATAAACTACTAACATCTATTTTAACAAAACAAACATATTTATTCTTAGAAAGAAATGACATAATACCGCTTGAACAAAAAGGGTGAAAACGTGGCTGTTATGGTTGTAAAGACCAATTGCTAATTAACAAAATGATCCTGGAAAACTGCTACAATACAAAGAAAAATCTTAGTACTGCCTGGATAGACTACCGAAAGGCATTCGATAGTGTGCCACATGACTGGATTTTAAAGACTTTAAATATATACAAGATATCGCCCGTCATCATCAATTTCATCAAACAGTGCATGTCTATATGGAAAACAACCCTTTACCTCAATCATATAAATGGAACGTATAAGTCCGATGAAATAAACATCAAAAGAGGTATATTTCAAGGTGATTCTTTATCTCCCTTACTATTCTGCATATCATTAATAGCACTAACCAGTCAACTTAATAAGACAGAATGTGGTTATAAAATAGGCCAAAAGAAAATAAGCCATCTATTTTACATGGATGACTTAAAGTTATATGCTAAGAATGATAATGAGCTGGAAGGTCTTCTGCAAACTGTAAAATGCTTCAGCGAAGACATTGGAATGAAATTTAATTTGAATAAATGTGCTAAAGCTACAGTTTTACGTGGATCAATACAAGAAACATCCTCAATTAGCCTAGACCCTGCTGTAACAATAAAAGAATTGAAACCAGAAGAAGCTTATAAATGCCTAGGTGTAAATGAGAGCGAAAACATTCACCATAAAAAAATGAAAGAAATAGTGCGTAAAGAGTACTATAGAAGGCTACGAATGATATTAAAAACTGAATTAAATTCACAGAATAGAGTTATGGCCATTAATAGCCTTGCAATCCCAGTTGTCCAATATAGCTTCAACATCTTAAACTGGACTCTAAACGACATCAGGCGAATGGATGCTAAAACAAGAAAGCTTCTTTCTAAGCATAGGATGCATCACCCAAAGGCTGATGTAGACCGTCTATACATACCCCGTAAAGAAGGTGGAAGGGGTCTTATTCAGCTGGAATTGTCATACAAGACAACAACTATTGGCTTACTAACATACATAGAAACAACAAAGGATTGGATGATACAATTAGTAAGGCAACATGAAGAAAGAAAGAAAAAATATTCAATAATAAAAGAAGGCAGTAAATACAAACAAGAATTACAGTTAGTAGATTCTGTAGAAAAGCAAAACAGTAGCCAAGAACCAACTATTGCGGCAAAAAATATGAAAATGAAAGCCAAAGATAAAGCTCTTGAAAAGATGAAACAGCGCTGGCAAGACAAACCTCTGCATGGCCAATATCCAGTACGTGCCAATAAATCCAATGTTGACAAAGTTAATACACATCGATGGTTACGTGCATCTGGATTAAAGTCTGAAACTGAAGGATTTATACTTGCAGCACAAGACCAAAGTCTTTTCACGAGAAACTTTCAGGCAAATATTATGCATAATAATATGGATCCAAAATGCAGGTTTTGTGATAAACACCAAGAAACAATAGACCACCTAATCTCAGGCTGTTCTGTGCTTGCCCCAAACGAATATAAAAATCGCCACGATAGAGTTGGGCAATATTTACATTGGGCAATGTGCAAACATTATGGAAAAGCTGTAAACAAACACTGGTATGAACATCATCCAGCACCGGTTACAGAAATAGAAGATGTAACCATTCTATGGGATTACACCATCTACACAGACAGAAAAATTGAAGCAAACAGGCCAGACATTATTGTTAAAAACCAGAAGGAGAAAACTTGTCTATTAATTGATATGGCTTGTCCAGCGGATTGTAACATAGCAATCAAGGAATTTGAAAAACTGTCAAAATATAAAGACCTGGAAATTGAAATAGAAAAAATGTGGAAATTGAAAACAAGAGTTGTGCCAGTGATAGTAGGTGCACTTGGAATGATAAAAAATGGAACAAAACAACACATTGAAAGAATCCCTGGAAACCCCAGCTTAAGAGATATACAAAAAATTGTATTATTAAGTACAGCCCACACACTAAGGAAAACGTTATCTATGTAATGCTGGGGATGATAGGGAGGATAGAAAAACATGAAATGGAGTCATAACAACACGCCACTACCTGCCTTAGGTCTCCCCGCAGACTTGGTTGGTAGTGAGACCAATGCAGAAATCGAAATATGATGAAAAATGACATAATAATAATAATAATAATAGTAATTTACATGGATGACTTAAAGTTGTATGCTAAGAAAGATAATGAGCTGGAAGGTCTTCTGCAAACTGTAAAATGATTCAGTGAAGATATTGGAACGAAATTCAATTTGAATAAATGCGCTAAATCTACAGTTGTACGAATATCGCTGCACCAAACATTCTCATTTTGCTTAGACACTGCTGTAGCAATAAAATAATTAAAGTCAAATGAAGCTTATAAGTACTTAGGTGTAAATAAGAGTGAATAAATTCACCATAAAAATGAAAGATATAGTGCGTAAAGAGTACTATAGAAGGGTAAGACTGATATTAAAAACTGAACTGAATTCTCAGAACAAAATTATGGCCATTAATAGCCTTGCAATCACAGGTCCAATATAGTTTCAACATCTTGAACTGAACTCTGAACGACATTATACTAATAGATTCTAAGACAAGAAAGGTTCTTTTTAAGCATAAGATGCATCATCCAAAGGCTGATGTAGACCGTCTATACATACCCCGAAAAGAAGTTGGAAGAGGTCTTATTCAGCTAGAATTGTCATACAAGACAACAACTATTGGCTTACTAACATACATTGAAAGGACTGTATAATACAATTAGTCAAACAACATGGATACAGAAAGAAAAATATTCAATAATGAAAGTAGGCAGTAAATACAAAAAAGATTTACATTTAGTAGATTCTGTAGAAAAGCGAAACAGAAGCCAAGAACCAAATATTGCGGCAAAAAATATGAAAATAAAAGACAAGGATAAAGCTCTTGAATAGATGAAACAACGCTCGCAAGACAAACCTCTGCTTGGTCAATATCCAGGATGTACTAATAAATCCAATGTTGATAAAGTTAATACTCATCGATGGTTACGTGCATCTGGATTAATGTCTGAGACTGGAGCTTTTAAATTTTCAGCGCAAGTCCAAATTTCTTTTACTAGCAACTTTTAGGCAAACATTATACATAATAATGTGGATCCAAAATGCAGGTTTTGTGATAAACACCAAGAAACAATAGATAATCTAATCTTAAGATGTTCTCCATTTGCCCCAATGAATATAAAAATCGTCACGATAGAGTGGGGCAATATTTACATTGGACAATGTGCAAACACTATGAAAAGTATGTCCACAAACACTGGTATGAATACCACCCAACACCGGTTACAGAAATAGAAGATGTACCCATTGTATGAGATTACACCATCTACACAGACAGAAAGATTGAAGCAAATAGGCCGGATTGTTGTTAAGAACCAGAAAGAAAAAACTTACTATTAATTGATATGGCTTAGCCAGCGGATTGTAACATAGCAACCAAAGAATTCGAAAAACTGTCAAAATATAAAGACCTGGAAATTGAAATAGAAAAAATGTGGAAATTGAAAACAAGAGTTGTGACAATGATAGTAGGTGCACTTAGAATGATAAAAAATGGAACAAAACAACACATTGAAAGAATCCCTGGAAACCCCAGCATAAGAGTTATACAAAAAATTATATTGTTAAGTACAGCCCACACACTTTGTTTATGTAACGCTAGGGATGTTAGGGGAGATAGAAAAAACATGAAATGGTGCTATGACAACACACCACGACCTGTCTTAGGTCTTCCCGCAGACGTCGTAGGTAGTGCAACCATAGCAGAAATCGAAATATGATGAACAGTAACAACATAATAATAATAATATAAACTAAATTAAATGAAACAAATGGCATTAAACTTTGTTTCAACCAAAATAATAAACGTTTTTCCTAAATGCAACAGAAACATTTCCTTTCTGAAAATGGGCATTCCGCCCAAAATCCTGAACTCTCTTGGCTACCTTACCGTTGTAGAATAAAAACATGTATGTCTTCTCCTCAGATCATAAGACAAGGTGACTTTCTTCCTTTTATCACATCCAACCTTTAAAAAATGTAACTAAAATGCATACATACCAGTAAACAAAAGAAATAAAATTGTCTGAATTTAACTTAAAATTTAACATGCTTTCAGTATTCTGTGTATATTTGTTTTTATTCCTGTGAGCACGAGACTATCTCTGCTGGTATAATGTGAGTGACATGTACAAAGATTACAATAGAAAGGATTAACCAGCAACCGCTTATTAAGCCAAGTCTCTGTCTACGAACTCATAAAAAACATTAGGCTGACCATCAAAAAATAAGTCAGTTCACACCGTACTAAAAAAGCCTAATTACTTCATAAAACAAAATTCACTGCAAGTAAAATTGAACATTTTATTGCTAATATATATTTCTGAAAAGAATAAATACATTTTGTTTCAACTAACGTTCTGCTTCTAATTTTTCATCAGAAAAAATAACCTTTTATGTGTTGTTATTGTTGTTAAATGTTTAGAATTCTGACACTCAGATAACAACAAAAATCTGAGTAGACGTATGAAAAAAATTTCAGTATAAAATCTGTTTGAAATAAGCACAGTTATTTTCTCGCATTCATAAGTGACTTTGTGCTATTTTGTTTTGCAAATCTTCACAAAATATTTAAATTATTCGAATACAATTTAAATCTGTATACAAATTGTTATCATTGCTCGTTTCTAATGTCTTTTGTATCTGTCTGATTGAGATAAGCAGCGGGCAAGTTACTTCATTCATAAGTGAGTATATTCTGGGGTTATTTATACCAAGTATGAAACGTAAAACTCTTAGTTATGAAAAAAAGTAGCATAACGTGTTGTGTATTACAAAGCAACAGGCATCGACTTTTATATACTAAGTACCTATAAAAATATGAATCGACTCCATAGATATTCTAAATAGTTTAAAAATCAATATTTATTGTAATTCAAAGCAATTAACATTTCTTCCAGCAGATGAAAATCTTAGCATACATAATTTAATAAGGTGTCAATTGCTGAATATATTTAGTGCAGAAAGTCGTTCGATTTTTTTGTTCAAATGACAATATTGTCGACGAACAAGTGTATATGGTAGCGCATTAATGCAAATATATGTATAAGTATTTCTGGGCTTTAAAGTTTCAAGCATAAGAAATGCATAACAGCAGATGCAATTTCTAGCATTCAAGAAAGGATCAGCTGCAGCAGACATTTTTCTAACTTTATCTGTTGGATTTTATAAAACCAAATCAACCTTCTGTTGACAAGACTGCTTGTTGGTAACTATTAAACAAATTTTTAACTCTGATCACGCATCGAAACAAAACAATATTAATTGAGCTTGAAATTTTTGAATGTTAAATTATGTCGTAATCTGTCGTAAATACTAAAATATATTCATTTCCTATTAACTGCATACAGATATTTTACAATATGAAAACATTCAAGATTATTCAAATTTTCATCCAGTAAAGAAGCGTAATAATGGCGGCAGAATATTTGTTATAATTTAAAGATTCTTATCCTATCGGTAATAGATGGTAGATGTATGCAAAGAAAAAAAAGTAAATTGATTTCTTTCTTTTTAATACGCTTTTTATTACAGAATAATATTTTGATGCTGATATATCTGATAGTGTCTCATAAAACTCTATTTTTCTTTGTTTTTATATAGTGCGTTATATTGTTGTTAGAAATGAAAAAGAGAAAAAGTAATATCTGAAAGTTATTAAATAAAACATGCGAATCGGATTTGCCACCAGATCATGTCTGTCAAGAAAAAATTACATCATAGATCAAAATAATAGACACAAAAACATCTAGAAAAGGTTAATGCATCAGAAATGCATCAGAAAACGAAGTTAAGATGTTAATACTACTTGGAAATCGCTGCCCAGAAACTGTAATTTTATCAGTTAAATCCATTAGATCTGGCATCGGAACTTATTACTACTTTTACAAAAAGAAGAACGTCCAGTCTACCCTTAGTATGAATAACACGAGACCTCCATTTTGTGATTCATTTTGAACTGTGATATTCTTTTTATAGAGAAGAACAAAACATATAAGCCAGATGCAATATGCACAAAAGAATTAAGAATTTATCAGATAAAACTGTTAAACAATTCCCAAGGCAAAGATAAATTATGAAATAATCAAAATACTTCACTGGACTACTTTAGAAAACAACTTTCTCCTGACAATGGTAAAAAGCCGGATAGAATTTGAAATTTAACTTTAATCTAATAAAGTTTTCAGAGGAAATGTTCAGAAATAACTGACTACACATGATATAATCGTAACTCTAACATGTTTCTTTTGAAAAGCGATTAAGTTCAACTCCAGATTCACTACTAACAATTTAAAAGGCAATTAGAGAAACATTTTTGCTTTCAGGAACTTTAAAAATTGATCTTTTTTAATATGTGGGCTTAGATTTTTAGAAATAATCGGCGACAAGTTTTTGTTAGTTTGTTTTTCTATTTTTGATGGGCATTTTATCTTCAGTATTATTCTTCTGAGAATGTAAAGTTTACTCTCGAATAAACAAATATTTCTCTCTGAAAAGTCACTTTGTTCAATTTATTATTCTTAAAAAGATAGATTTTGCAGATTTTATTTACTTTCGTTTGTAAAACACGTACCAGCCCTTTCTTGTACAAATTCTCATATGCTTTCATATTAAAAAAATATTCACTACGTTGATCTTAGTTTAAAAGTTGGCTAAAAATACGAGCATATAACTTACTACAGCTGTAACCCCTACACGAAATCGTCATCCCTAATCCGCACTGAAACAAAAGACGCAGAGTTTATAAGATTTTCAACTACATTTATATTCTGAAGTTGTTTTTTTTTACAGTAGAAGATATTGTTCACTTTTAGTCTAAAAATGAAGCCTAGTTCAAGTAAAATCATGCAATTCATATTTTCGTTAAAACTATACAATACGGTTTGCGTTTACACTAAAGTTATCACAGCAAAAAATTTACAAATTAAAATACTCAGTTCAAATTTAAAAATCCAAATGGAACTAAAAAAAAGATTAAGCCAAGAATTAAAATTTAAGTTTAAACGGAAATAAATCATTATTGAATCAGGAGAAATTTGGAAGTAAAATAAGAGTCACATTTTTCTACAAAAATAAATGAATCCTTTATTATTCTACGATTATTTAAAATTAATTTTCAGTCAAGAATAAAATTCGATGTTAATCGACAATTAACAATCCGGTTGTGTTGTAGTGAATTTGTGATGTTTCTTTAACTATTCATTCATAATTCAGTTTTGACGATTCTCAATATTTTCGAGGTATAAATACTTTGAAATATTCAGAGAAAACTATAAGAATGTTTCTATTTACATATTTAAACGTTATGAAACGTTTCAAGTGTAAAAATGAAACTAAAAATTATAAAGTAATAGCTTGTTAAAAGATTAGCCAAGTTGTTGACAGTTTTATTGAAATGAATAATTTAGTGAAATTTCGTCGAAATAAGTTTTTTTTTTCTGTTGGAAATGAAAATGAGATATGACAATAAATTTGTTTATTCTTCCGTATTCATGAATTGAAAAGAATTGTGGAAAAATTTCAACGACTTTTATGTTTCGTTAATACCAGAATTTCGATTTGTTAATTGCGTTCAACTCGTTCAGAAATGTATATATTTATTTATATACAACCGTTTTCTCAGATCAATGATTAAAAAGGCTTTCATATGAATTAATTTATTAGATATTAAAAAAATACACTTCTTCATCAGAGTCTACAGATTGGCGCTGTGGGCACTTCAAAGTGGTGTAATGGTTAGAAAGTGTGGCTCTCTAGATGAATTCTGACTGAGTAGTGAGTTCGATCCTCACTGGCTGCTGCCTACTTTCGGCATTGTCCCACATCTATACTATGCTTAGTAAATCACTATATACTGGTGCTGCACAATTACAAGAAATTTTATCAAATAATTAAAACCGATATCATTTGAGTACTCAAAGCAGTAGCAACAACTAAAACGGGCAGCACATCTAAAACGAAGGGAAAATAGTGAGTTGTTAAATTTATATCTTACTTTAAGCAAAAAGTTTGGAAAACTCTCAGCAGTACGAGAATAATAACAGTGAACCCGAGAAGACTATTTTCTTGGAAGAAGAAATTTTAAGAAAAAAAAAATTATATATTTTAAACGTCGGTCACTACTAGGTCAATAAATGCCGAATGTTAGCTGTTTGGAAACAGTAAATTTCACCATTACAAATTGATTTTCAAGTCTGCTTTGGATGGTTTTAGGAGTTAAAAACTTAATGTTAAATATATCAAAAGAAAACGAAGAGAATGTGGGATGGTTTATCTCCGTGTACACAGCATGGCGTGTCTGAGATGGTGGCACTAAGGAATGTAACTCGTCTAAACTTCTACCATAGAAAAAGCGAAATAGTAGTGAGAAGCGAGCGACTTTTCGTTTGCAGGGTGTAGAATAATTAATCACCCACAAGGCTGCGTAAATGCCTTTGAACTCTGCCGATGCTGAAAAAATGAGGATTAGGTAACAGAAACCCAGCTATTGTAACAGTATCCTTCGTCTGATCTGACTCTTATAAAGATAGAACATGGTAGTGAACGTTTGGTATTTTCTCGAGCAATACCATCAACCTATCATTCTTACAACACCTTTTGCGATAGTATGAATATACGCGTTTCATTTAAGCTTGGGAGTGAACTTTAGCTTCATCAAGCGCTTGAGGCAAGGAGCTTCTTTGAGGCTATGATCATTAAGGATAAGTGCAGGTTTAGGTCTGTCCGGAGATGATTTGTTGAATATCAACCAGTTTTTTCTCTAGTGAGCCATAAGCTAGAGCCGATGAGAGATTATCTAACAGAAATTTGTCATCAAGATAAGAAGAGAAGATTAGTTAACTGAATGGACTCTACTAGTGATTTCATAACTGGCAAGTTTGTGTAGCAATCCTCTCATCCTTTGAGATGTCTAGGGCGATCATTCTCGAGAAATCTTTACTGATTTTATGCGTGATAACAAGATATCATTATGGACATTGAAGAGCAAAATTCATACAATTTGTCGCTCAGAGTTTGTAGCTGCAATGTTCAACAACTTACTTGTTTATGATAGTTTTAAAAAGTTTACTAAATAAATGATGAGGTGAAACTGACATGGACGAGGGCTCACCTGCATTTGTGAACACGGGGATACCTAATAGACACATTCCATGAGATTTGGAAGCAGATATTCTTAATGCAGCAGTTGAACAGTTTCTCCACGACTGAAGACAATTCTGCGTTAACGTTCTTGAGAACAAATCTGCTCTTTATAATTTCCATGACTCTCTTGCAGTGATCATGTGCAATTCTAAATTAGGCAAGAGTACACTGTTCTTTTTGACAAAGACGGTAGTAATGATTGCGGTAGGCTAAGGCCACTGCACATTCTGATGTGAACTAGAACCGGTTGCTTGGATTTTACTGGTATTTTTGCCAGGGTAATGCTTTCAATACCGGAGATAAAACACAGAAAAATGAATGGGGCCGTACTGGAATGTCCGCTTTTAAAGAGAGCTCTCTCTAACACACTCTGCTCATTTACTGGTAGTCGACATAGCCTGGAAAATCAGAGAAAATATGGTATGACCCTAGAAAATGTTCTCAACTTTCAGTGGTCGGCACGTGGTAAGTCAAGATTGAATTTTCTGCTAATTCATTCTACCATATTTGTTTTTTATTCATTTAAGTTTGTGACTAAATTCTACTAAATTGTTGGTTTAAAGGGCGTTTCGACTTTACTAAGTTAAAACTTAATAAAAAAAACCCTTTTTTTTTTAACTGGGACGTTAGCATCCTTGTAGGTAAAAAAATGTAAGCCTACAAAGGGCGGAAGAACTCTCAAGGAGTCAACGGCCAGCTAACTAGAGGTGATGTCTCAAAAAACCATCGTGGAGAAGGCAACGGGATACCACTCTACTATTTACCCCCGCTCAATCATGGTTAATTACGACAAATGTGTTAAAGTTAACAGCGTGAAGGGGGTTGCTTCCCAAGGAAACAACTCCTCGCTCGGTAAGGACCGGCATGGGCAACAAGTGCCACCTGACCGTCATCCGGCGACTGTTAGCACTAATGGCATAAAGGGGACATTTTACCCCAAAATCTGTCCCTCGCCCGGGAAAGAGCGACATGAGCAACAGGTGTCTCTGGACCGTTACCCTGCGACTATGCGCATCAAAGACAAAATTACTATCGGCACATGGAACGTTAGGACACTCAACGGTGGACAACTAGAGAATGTCAAGCAGAAGATGGACAGACTGCACATAAACAACCTAGGCATATGCGAAACCAGATGGCCTAATAGTGGAGATTTCAGTAGCGACACCCACAGGATAATATAAGCAGGAGGTAAAAAAAAAAAACAAAAAAGGGGTCCGCTTAATACTGAACAAACAAGTGAAGGAATGTGTTCTTGGATACTGTCAGCTTTCAGAGAGAGTCCTCTTGGTTAAACTGCGGAGAAGGCCATTCAATATATCTATTATAGTAGTTTATGCGCCGACAACCCAGAGTTCGGAGGACGAGATAGAAACTTTCTATTCAATAATGGAAAATGCCAAGGCCCAGTGCAAAAGCCAAGAAATTAGGATTATAATGGGAGACTTGAATGCCAAGGTCGGTAAAGATAGAGAAGGAGACACGAGCAACAACTTTGGACTAGGGGATCGCAACGAACGAGGAAAAAATTGGTCCAATGACCAGGTAATTACTAACACCTGGTTCCAAGAACACCCACGACATTTATGGACATGGAGAAGCTCAGGAGGCGACACGAAGAACCAAATAGACTACATAACTATAAACAAGAGATTTAGGAACGCGGTGGTCCAATGCAAAACATACCCAGGTGCCGACTGCGGAAGTGACCACGTCCCAGTCATCTGCAAACTAAGGGTGAAACTCCGAAGACTGAAGAAGCCCAGCACATCAGCAAGGCTACAATACGACACGCTAGAGAATGACCTCACCCTGCAGAAAGAATACAATAACAGCGTGTGAAAGAAATATGAAGAATAAATTGGAAAAGGGCACTCAAAGTGGGAGTCACTAAAAGAAGCGATGGTAACCTCAGCGAATAACATAGCCCCAAAGGAAATTAGACGCAGAAGAAAAAACGAGTGGATGACCGAAGAGATCCTCCACATGATGCAAAGGAGACAAAAAATAACACCAAAACATAGAGCAGATTACAAGAAACTCCACAGGGAGATAAGGAACAAATGCAGACAAGCCAAAGAGGAATGACTCAACAACGAATGCGAAGAAGTAGAGAGACTGAGCAGGACCAACAAAGCAGAGATGCATAAAGGGATAAGAGAACTAACAGGACAAAAAACCTGCTCCTCAACAGGATGTATAAAATCCAAGGATGGAACAATCATATTAGAGAAACAGGAAATACTCCAGCGATGGGCAGAATACATAAAGGATCTTTTTTGCGACAAGCGAAAACAACCGAGAATACACAAGGAGATGGATGGACTGGAAATACTAAAATCCGAAGTGGAAGCTGCAATGGCCAAAATGAACAGAAACAAAGCAGCTGGTCCAGACGGCATAGTGATAGAGCTGCTGACAGCCTTAGAAGAATATGCCATAGAAAAAATTACCGACATAATAAACGAAATTTATAGCAGCGGAATAATACCAGACGACCTACGCAAGTTGATATTTATAGCACTGCCAAAGAGACCAGGCGCAAACGATTGTGAACTACACAGAACTATCAGCTTAATGAGCCATATTACCAAACTGATTGTCAGAATCCCGATGAATAGAGCGAGAAGCAGAATCAGGCCAGAGATAGGGCAGGAACAGTATGGGTTCGTCAAAGACACTGAAACAAGGAACGCCATATTCATGATTAGGATACTCACCGAAAGGGCAATACAAATGAAGAAAGATTTGTAAAATAATAACAACAATAAACCCTCTATATATGTAAGATACATAGATGACATCTTCGTTTTAGCTAAGAATATCGATCAAATTACACATCCTAAAAAACAAAATTGAAAGTCACTCCGTCCTCAAATTTACATTAGAACTTAATATTAATAACAAAATCCCACTCCTTGATGTATTCATTGATTCTAGCTTTACTACTTCTTTATATAGGAAACGAACTAGCATAAACACTCGTGTCTTAATTATAATAGTGAATGCCCCCAACGATATAAATTAGCCGTTATAAAAAACTTAATTCAACGCACACAAAGGATATCTTCTTCCAAATCTATATTTTATAAAAAATTACACAACATTAAGCAAACGTCAATAATAGATTTCCTAACTCCGTTATTAATCAGCAAATTAAAATGTATCTCAAAAAAGTTAATAATAGCTCTAAAAATATTGATAATATCAATAATAATGATGTACATAAAAATAAACATAACACTATTAACTTATACTATTGCAACCAAATACATAATAATTATAAACAAGATGAAAAAACTCTCAAAAACATAATACGTAGAAATGTTAAACCAGTGGATAGTAATAATCAAATTAAACTCATTATATATTATAAAAAATTAAAAACAATTGACCTCATAGTCTCTAATAATCCTACAAGCACTAAACTAAATTCTCTACAAAAACCAATGTAGTGTATCAATTGACATGCCAGTTCAGAGATTGTATCTCTGGTACTAATAATAAACCCACAACATATATTGATTTTACTACAACCACGCTCTCCCGTAGACTTACATGTCACCTTTCTGATCAGAGTACAATTAAACAACATTTCTCAGAAAAACATAAAAATGTAGGTAATATCAGACAGATTTTAGTCAACAATACAATAATCCTTACTCATACACACAGTAAAAAGAACCTTCAGATATTGGAGACCATCTACATTAAATCCAAACAACCCACACTTAATAAAATCACGTTTAAATCTGGTCATAACACATTACATTGCATTTGAATATATGGTTCTGTTGTCATTTTGCGCTATCACGCGGTGTGACGTCATAGAACCGCATTGCAAATTTGCGAATTGCGTTTGTTAGTTTTGGTAACTATTGCTGTTGCCTAGCGAAGTTTTATGTTAACACAAAATAAAATCGTCGCTGATGGTGGATGTTATTGTGTTACCGTCTTAATAACCTCTCTAAAGATGGCTCATGTAAGCCGAAAGCTTAGATCTAACTTAATAAAAAATTATCCAAATGTTGGAGAATGTTTGTCTTTATTTTCAACTGAAATTAAAGCCAAAATACGTCGTTTAGAACGGCTCATGATTAAACATAATAGACATTCATGGTCCCTTGTATTTAACAGTATATATATATATATATATATATATATATATATATATATAGTAATATTTTATTATAATTATTTATAATAAAAACATAGAGCTGTTGTGTTTCGTTGTCTGTTTATGAGCACCTCGTCAAGGTGACATATCTATTCTGTTGGGAATCATTTTAGAAATCTAAGAAAACACTATTGTTACCATATCCTAACAATTAAGGGGTGGAATTCGAAGTATTTGTCTGAATTAAGCCAGATCATGATGGATAGGCGGAATTAGATTAAAGGGTAGCAGAGTAGAGAATTGAAATGACATGAAGACCCAGACCCTTTCGGTGTCAGTCATAAAATATTTGGATGTACACATATGTAACTTAGCATGTCTGCAAAGGTGTCATGTGTATTTGTGAAACGGTTACAGGATTTTCTTTAAATTGTTATCGCTTGAAGTGGTGAAAAGGTTATAAAGACGAGAAAGTGTTAAAATATAATGTACGTTAACATAATGGACACTCAACAATACCAACTACGAAAACGTTAACAGCATGCTTACTGTTGTCGATTCCGGTGAGGAACCGCACAAAATAATGAACAACAAAACAGATATGGAGATAGAAAAGTTATATTAAACGTAATATACAAATTCGCACGGATCTCTGCGAGAACTCTCCACCTATGGCAACAACTGTTCTCTCTATGGCAGGAATATATATATTCAGTCGAGTCCATTATCATATATAAAGGGGAGATTCCACAACACCTCCTTTCCTACCTTCTTTTTTGGGAGGAGTTAATATTTTTTCCGTTTGTTTTCTATAATTCTCAACAGTTTCAAAAATTTCTTCCATCGCGACATCGTTTTCTGAGGGTGATGAGCTTGGCTCCTCATTTCTTTTCTGTATTTTCTCCCTGTATTGTGTAGATGACATTTCCTAGTCTTATGACACTTTCATTCAAGTGTCAAAAAGTTGACTGGTGAAATTAATTAAATGAAAATTAATTAAATGAAAATTAATTAAATAATAATTAATTAAATCATTATAATAATTATTTTATTAAACCATTATGAAAATATGTTCATTCTGGATATCCAACATTTTTAAGAACCAGGTGCAGTAAACCGCGGTCATTGAGTATAAAGATATCTAGACCCAAGCGGAAGGCTGACCTATAAACTGTCACTAAAACAAAACACTCTGCAGATGTAATGGCATGTCAAAAAATTACTTCAATTTCAAAATATAAACATATTTTTAGCGTGGCAAACAGGTGGGTTGCTTCACCCGGGGATTGAGTGCAAGTATGGCACAAGGTAATAAATCATTGATCAACCAACTACAGGGCCTGCTTCTTGTTAGCCCACCCCGATGACTGCGACTAATTGGCTGATTATCTAAACAAATCGGATGCAACCCAGTGGGGTTGTTACGATGATAGCCATTGGCCGGTGATCCCTATTGGCTGACCAATCAGGAGCTAATTATTCGGGATTCGGGCCCATAAATAGAGAACACCCAGAGCAAAAAATTGAGTTGATCATTCTTCGCTGCCCAGAACCGAATCCGTTGCCACTTCATACTCCATCAATGACACTGCCTAATTGCAGTTAAGATTTCTTCGAGTTAAAGAAACTTTTTCTGCCAGTCATCTACATTCACCCCTCACTTCGCGGTGTTAGTTTTAACTTGATAAGAAATTATTGTATACCAGTGTAAATAAATGTTTGTTTCTGTTTATAACAAACACTTTTCTTCATTTCTTTGATGGTGTGGCAGCTATTCTTCTACTCCGACGCCAAATTCAAAACTCCATCGACTGAATTGTATCCATCCCCCCTTTCGCGGATCTTAAGAAACAACGTGGGCGCGGAAGGGATCAGAGAACATCCAGTCTGGAACATGTGGTAATCACGAAACCATCGGCCAACCCGGTATCGTGAAGTTATAGTACCACAATCTGTTTATTATGGTTCCAGGTTCCCAATGTGCCATATAATTTTTTAACATTCTGAAGTAAACTTGTTCACCTGGTTTGAATGCCTTTTCCTTAACTATCGGTGTAATAAATACTGGTTGCATATTCTTCTTTTGCTTGATTTTTGTTGCGAATTTGTTACCTCGTCCTAACTCGCTTGAGAATACCTCTTTCAGTTTCGTAGCTTTTGTCAGTATGCACTTTATTTTTTTTTTTTACAACAAGAACTAATGGGTAAATCCCATACATTAAACTTTTTTTTCCAGGAGTATATATATATACTAAGTCGAGTCCATTATCATATACAAACACTTACCATGTTCAGTACAAAACACATACACGAAAATGGCTAAAAGTATAATCGAAAGCGCGTAGATAAGCAAAAACATTTGAACACATTTTATATAATTTATGTCCTTAAAAGAAAGAAATCATAAGATCACATTAAAAGCATATATAAAAACTTAGTTATCACACCTTGTCTGTCATTCTTAATGAAACCTGCTTATATATATATATATATATATATATATATATATATATATCCCGGATGGAAGCAAGTGGATGTATTTAGCCACATTGTTGAGCTGTGATACAGCGAAACAGGCTTGTATGCGGATGACAAATATATATCTGGGTTTGATTTTTCTGTATGTTTTACATTTTTATATTTGGAGTGAAGAGTCAAGGTAACGTGATAGCAACACCTTAAGTGGTATATGTAGAAAAATGTCACCCGAATTAGTCACCAGAAAGCTTTTTCACACTTTAAATCACATTCACAAAATTGTAGCACAATATATTACACAATATATTCAAGGTTCGGGACCCTTACTATAAGGTGGTTAACACCAACACAGTGTGGACCTTCTGCACCTTTGGCGAAGTGGCAGAACATTGAAATATTCGAGAGAAAACGGGAAAAAATCAGAAATCGTTACGGTAGGATAGGAAATTCTATGACCTACAAAATTTCTTGATTTCCTAGATTCTTACTAAAGAGAGCGAAACATGTTTGCTGTGGATTAAATACTAGGACTTATATTTAGAAAAAAATATTTGTTGTCTCACAAAAATGTTCATGTAATATTCACTCAAGAAAAAAATATTACAATTCCATAAACAATTTTCAGCCATAAATAACCCACAAAAAGATGAGAAAAAGGTTCTTTATCGTGTTCTTTATATGACAGCCGATTTCGAATGATTTGTCAATTTTTGTTTTAATGATTTTCTTCTAAGCAAGGCAATAAAGTCACTAAGACGTAAGGGTGGTTACTAAGTCTGAGAGAATATGACGAGGAGATAAATAAAATATCAAGAAGAAAAAGGAAAAAATAATTATCATTGCCCATCGTTTATATCAATACAAATTAGTCAGAAGGTGGCTAAGACGATTGGTGAACATATCTACTCCTATTAAATTTTCACAGCATAGGATATATCAAGCATATATCAAATCTGGAAAGGTTATAGAATAATGTCAAGGCCTATATGCTAAATTAATAAAAACCTCTCTAATGGGTACTCCAGAAGTTGGAATATTAGTGATATTAAAATATTTGGCTTCAAGTACAAAAATCAATATAAGATTAAAGAAAATTTAATTTAAACGACACACACGCACGCACGCAACAATTTAATTATAAATATTTCCTATTACTCGAACGTTTTGTTTTTCCAAAATATAAGAATAATCTGTCACGAGTACACATTTCCAATTAAGCCCTTCAATTGAACCGACCATCACTTTCCCCTTTCCCTTTTTTTCACATCTTTATTCCAATAGGCACAGAAAATTGACTTTATGGCATGAATTAGAGAAAAAAACGATGTTTTCAATATAACTTATTTTACGAACAAACCTGAGCAAAAACTTTTAGGATTCCAAATTTTTATTTGAAAATGTTTAATTTAATCCATAATATGTAAAATAATTTGACATCTGAAAAATCTTATCCAAAATTAACTCGCAGCAAATGAAAATATATTTTCTTTTCGTTTTGGCTGTTATGATTGTATTGTTGTTAACCTGATTAAAAGTAAGTGGTACTGACCACCATTGATAGTATCAAGAAGAGAACGCCTTTAACCCTGTAACACGGTTGTGAGGTATATGATACCGACGCTCTTTGTTTCATTGATCAAAACCATGTTACAGGGTTAAAGAAATTATTTTTACTCTCTTCTGTAACTGTATTTTTAGGAAATGAATACGTAAGAAAGCGGGTCGCCGCCTACTTACATACTTTGTATAAATGCACCCCGAAAAATGCTTTCGTTTGAAGAAAATAGAAATATTTGATGCGAATGAAATAAGTTAATTGTGACATAGGGAGAATTGCAAAAAAATCGGATTTGTAAAAAAGACAAACTCATATTTGTTCCGACAGTTAAAAAAGTAAAATCAGCGTTTGTCTTTTGGTAATAATATGTATAACCTGATTTTAAAAATCAAAATGTTTTTCCCAATACATTTTCATACAATCAATCACGTTAAACAATTGTCGTCAATCAGTAATGAACAATTTCACTGAAAACTGTACTCAGTCATCCTCCATGTGCCTTGTCCTTTCAGGACGTAGGCGATCATGGCCTTCCATGTATCACTGGTGGCTCTTAGCACGCTTTCTCCTGTTACTCCACCCAACCCCCGCTCTGCTATCCGCTCAGGCCCGTCAAATATGTTACACGCTGCTTTCCCTTGTCTTGATCTGATCTGTGAGTATCAGATTCTGACCTGTGAGTATCAGATTTTACAAGCCCTATTTCCCATGTATTTAAATTTTTGTACCTGCTTGATTTTAGTAACCCCTACCTGTACTTGGCATTTTGGGCTGCTCTTTGAACAACATTTTCGTGTAGTTTATTTGAGGTCCTTTCTTTTCACTATCTTTAGCTACCTTTTGTAGGCGGTCTTGTTTCCTTTCCTTGTCTGCTATCAGCATTGTATAATCTGCGTACTCAGTCATACTTAGGAAAAATACATACATTAAGAAGGGAAATACTTGCGTTCGAGTAATTGCTAGTATCAATTTAGTTTTAAAACCAACTATACATCACAAACCAGCAAAAGTTTGATAACTAACATCAGTTTTAATGAAAAAAAATTGAATTTAAATGTTCATATAGTGTAAAGAAATATTTATCTATCTAGTCCTGTTTAGGATCTTTATACATGTAATTCGCAATACTTTGAATATACCTTTACCTGGTATTGTATTCTTGTTTATCTGGGATTGTGTATGTAGGTTTATTAGTGGCGGAAGCAACAGCAAGAGTGAGGAAGTTTATGAACGGACCTTTGCAATTTTCTGTTTGATCCTGTATGTCCCTTGGCTTGTTTTTGCCCGAATCGTTTATCTATGGAACTTTACGCAGCTCAGGCTATGATTTATCGACAGACATACAATAAGATATGATCTTCATTTGTCCAACAATATAAGGAATGTATTCAGGCGATAGCCCTGGTCTGAACTTTGGTAAGAATATGAGCAATTGAGTACTTTTAGTACTTTATATAAACATAGCAAGAATTCTTCTCTTAACCTAAGAACTCTATAATTATCTTAAATAGCCTCTTCAGATCATATGGATTTCATGCATGGCATCCGACTCGTTCCGAAATGTATAACCTGTCAACTCGATGCAACCGTTTTTCTCAGATTATTTAAAAATGAACCCTGAAGGTATTAGAGATTGTCATCCTCTAATAATTATCGTGGACTGGCACTACAGAATCACAAACAGCTTTATCAAATTTCAGAAATATCATCGCTTGAAGACTTTCTGTAGCAGCTACAACTAAAATGGGTAGCGTATGTAACAAGAACAAAACATTGACAATCAAAATGTTGAATTTTTACATGACCTCAAACAAAAAGAAAGTTGTTATAAACTTCAACCAAAAGTTCAGTCAATGTCGAACGTTACCATATAAAGAAACAGCTACTATCACCATTACTATGTTTTAACATGCAATGATAATTGACCGAACTGGTTGTATTAACTCATGACACTCATGAGTTAATACAACCAGTTCGGTTAATTATCAAAGTTCTCACCTTCTATTGATAATTTTGAATCTAGAAAATGAAATTAACTTACAGGAGTTTGTTTTAGTAACTACTCCAGGAAATAAAACTAGTTAACATAAGAAATGGTTTTCATATTTTGTTTTAGTGCAGAGGTAAGTAGTGGAGATGGATCATGATGTCATAGAAAAGAATTTTGTGATTCATTGTGATTCGTAAGTTGAGCTGATAAACGACTTTTTCCACTTGTTTTAAAAGAGCAAATACAAATAAGATACTTCTTGGATGAAAGTTAATTTTAAGTATTTCTTAGAATAATTTTAAGTATTTCTTAGAATAATTTTAAGTATTTCTTAGAATAATTTTAAGTATTTCTTAGAATAATTTTAAATATTTCTTAGAATAATTCTTAGGGAAGGTAATTCATCCATAAGCAGAAACTGACATAAAGTATCAAGAACGCTTTGCAATTTATTTGCTAAAATGTTTATATTTGAAGATTTTAAATAAAAAATAATGTTTGTATTGTCCATATATTCAACTCGGACCTTAAAAGGAACGTGGCAGAAAACGTTGATATATTATGCACATAAATAAAGATAAACAAATGATTTCATAACGATAATTTTATAACGATTATTTCAAACGATAATTTTAGTTTGTACGTATTTTAACTTTGTTTTAAATTATTGAGTAAAAGAAGGAAACAATTACAAGTGTTATACTGAAGTTGCGGTGCAGTCTTGAGGCTGGATAAGTTATCGAGATTGTCAATTCAAGACCATTCTACACCCCCAACATAGAGCAAATATTGAATTAGTTATATAATACCCTTTTCGCCCTGGTACAACTTCAAGAGAAATTTGTTACTGAAGAGAAAATATAGGTGACAATCTATAAAAATATAAGTGTAATGGTATACCGTTAAAATGTCATGTCAACACCTACAACCATGAAATCGCAAAGCAACAGAATTAGGTGAGTAGAATAAATTATTAAGTGAATAATGAATAAAAGCAAGTTGCACAAGCAAGTGATTCATCTGCATCGATGAAACGAAGTTCAATTCATGCTTACAGCATTCACAAGAAAAATCTATTTCATGAATCAGATCGTTGTGGTGTAATGGATATCTACTCGGAATGAGAAATCGGAGAACCGAGATCGAATTCCAGTTGAATTTATTTTATTCACTTGCGCAGAAATACCCTTGGAAAAGATTGGGTTCTATAGTCTTGGTTGGCAACCGCAGAAAGTAATGGCAACCTACAACGGGAAAAACTTCTGCCGAGTCTATCATGTCTCGAAAGAGACATGATCACCAAAGCGTGTATCACGTATGGCAATTAACTGACTGAGTGATTGTATCTTCAGTCAGAGGTAATAATATGCACATCGTTGGGACAATCAGTTATCAAGTCTGGTCTCTACATGGAAAGAAAAGTGGGTCATTGATAAGAAAAACACAAATGATGCGAATTGTTGAGACAACTTTTCACAAACATTTAAGAAAAAGTTATTCTGCGGCAGTGCGCCCCTATTGGAGACGGTAATTCAAGAATAGGCATCTTTCAAAGCCACTGTTATTCACAATACCCTGCGCAGTGCGCCTTTAATTCTGATACTAGAACATTGTGAAAGATGATATGAGACGCCAAAAGTTCGAAACATTTGAAACTATGATGGCTTCACTACTAGCAATATTTACTCAGGCTACTGATTACTTTACCTCGATGAAGCTATGTCTGCATAACTGCAGATATCACGACTACTCTACGTGAAAATGTACAATAATTTGTAGAAAGATTTTACCCCAAACTTGACACAAGATTGCCAAGTGCGTAAATTATATGTGAATTGTTAAATTTTTAATTTTTCGACTGTAGTTATATTGTATGTTTACAAAATAGTATTGCTCTAATAAAATTTAATCTGAAATTCAGCATTTTTAATTTGAAATTAAATATTTTTAATTTGAGGCTAAAAAGGTGTAGTTATTCATAATGTTTGACCGTTACGTAAAAGGTTTGTTTCATTAAAATGATTAAGTAAATTGAAAATAATTAAAATATATAAATGGTTTACATCTAATTTCAACGACGAATCATGTCATGCCATTGTAACCAAAGCTAAACCTTTCAATTCTAATCACATTACACAAAAGGCTAGCATTTGTGTGATTCCTTCTCTATTTTGACAATTCTCAATTATACTCGATTATTATTTCCTTTCACCGCAATTTGCAGACATTACTATCGGCATAATTTATTACTGTTTTATCTGTGCTGCCAAATAAATAGCAATCGCTAATCATTCAGTATTTCACTTTGCCTTTGATTCTGCCAACAAACTACACATTTTTGGAATTACCAATTTACAGAATATGGAATAAGACTTTTAAAATTTCAATTAATTCATATTTTGTATAAATGAATATAAATACGTACATTTGTATAGACTTCTTGTGAAGATTTACATTTCTGAATCTAACACTGTTTAATCTCTCATCTGCAATCTAATTTCATAAAATCTTAACGAATATTTTCACCCTATGGGAACCAAAGCTAAACCTTACAATTTCATGTCCTGCTATTTTTATTTCTATTTTGAAAATTATTTACTTTGCTCGTTTGAACTGTTTTATGGAGACAATTTTTAAACCCTTGAGAGAAAAAAAACAAAAAAACAAAAAAAATAAAACAGAAAAGACCTGATTAAGAACTAAAAACCTATATAAGAGGAAAAAAACTATAAATTTGACTAATATCCTAAGCTGGTTAGAACAAAACATGCTTCTCGTTCGTAAACAACGGGGTTGAAAGAAAGGTTCTCAATACTATATTACAATTAACCAATAACCACGGCATTGAACAAAGGAAAATGAAATCACAATCTAGAACAGGGGTCAATTTTCATCAAGCTGCAAAAAGTAGGAATTTCTCCATGTAGGACACACCTGTTGCTACTGTCCAAAGACTGCCGAGGCTTCGCAAAAAGGGAAGTAGAAGTGTAAGATTTAATTATGATAACAGACTCTACAGATCACAGAAAAAGCAGTGTGAGATTATATGAAGCCTTACAATGTGCTAAGAAATGAATATCATTTTTTTTATACAGTTCTTCAACTGTTCGTCTGAGGTCTTACATACAGAAATGCGGTCAGTATCATGAATTACCAAGAAACTATTAATCTGGTGCATACACGAATAGGTCTAGAGACGTATCTAACAGCACATACCTAAAATATGCAGCAATAGTTGATGTTTAACGAAATAAAAAAAATTCTGAAGATCTGAAGAGACGAAGGATAAGTGAAAAACTTAAAGGCAAATAAACTATCGATAAAAAAGGACTGGAGAAAGATGCAGAAATAAGGAAAAAAAGAAAACATTTCTGGTGGAAACCGGATAACAAAAGGTGTTAATCTCTTCTTCTAATCCTACCTCCTCAGTCACAAATATTAACGTTCACAAACTTGTATACTCCTACTAGATTCTCCTGTAAAAGAACCGCTAATTAGACATTGTTTTTGGTTACTAATTTAATTTACGCGGTTTGTGATCTGAGTTTGCATGGGCCAGACTTGATAGAGTCTTGATCATTTTCTCTGTAAAAAAGATGCAAATTCAAATTAGCAAATAAATACATGGTATTTTTGTCGGTTAATTGAGATTTTGTGAGGATTTGTTGGCTGATTGGATTATCATCCATAGTTCTAACATTGTATATATATCGCTCATTAATTAATGAATTAGAACACTCTGGCTATTGGGCGTGTATAGTGATAATATACATGCTAAAAAGTCTGCCTTCTTCTACCGTTCGCCCATGGCCCAGAGGTAGAATCGCCGACTGACGCCACTTCGATCGGGTTTCAATCGGAGTCTAACCGTACTGATGAGCTGTGATAGAGCGAAACAGATCTGTCTGCGGATGATTATATATATATATATATATATATATATATATAAATTTATTTGTGTCTGACGAGCAGCGATAATAACATCAAGACGCGGTGGAATATGTATTAATCATTGTAATAATCTAAAATCTTTTATAAATTATATTACTCTGTTAACTTAAATAATTGTATTTAACACTGAGTTCCCTTTCTATCGGAATTTACCTGGATTGTATACAAGTGTGCTACGTTATATATATATATATATATATATAGTGTAAGAAAGTTATGGGACACTCCCACCAAATTCACTTACATATCATGTTACCAAAAATAAATCGCTTTCACCATTTATTTTTCATTTAAACTTATCACCAGATGAGGGGCAAACGTAGTTCCGAATCGCGAAAGTTTTTGTGTAGTGATACTATGCTTTTATAAACCATTGTAACAAACATTACAATATATATATATATATATATATATATATATATAACAGTAAAAGTTTCGGATTTAAACAGAATTATGCATAATATATATATATATATATATATATATATATATATATATATATGTATGTATGTATGTGTGCGTATCTGTGTGTATACAAAATAGAGGGAAAGAGCGCTTACTGAGTAATATAATGAGAGAAATGCAAAGTAATTATAGTAAACGAACAAACAAACAAGCATGGATTTGCAGATAACTCTTGTTTCTGGGAACATGAATGTTTCAAGATCGTAATAAGAATCAACATTTTATATTGATTTTATATTTAATTTTCCTTTATTTGTTTGGTTAAGTTGCTTATGATTAGAATAATAATTAAGGAAAATACTGAACAAACAATACACATTTTTTGCTATTGTTCGTTTTTTGATTTACATTCTTGCATAATATAACATGTTTATCTTTCGAAGACTTTCAGTTCTCTTAAATATTTAATACTTTGAATGTTGTTGAAACTGAATAGAAAATAGACTTGAATTGCTAAACGAAACAGTTTAAGGAAACAAATGAACTGTACAGTACGTGGATAGAAAATGAGCTTTACCATATGGCAAACTTGGGATAAATTCCTCGGTCATTTAAGTCAAAGGTTCTGTTGATCCTTTGTTATATCAAATATAATTGCACAGTTAGACAAGATATTATTCCTTCTATTTACTGTAAATCTCACCATCGAGATAGAAAAAAACAGCAACATTATTTTTACAATTGAAACTTATGTTTTACTTAACTTTCCATCTAACATTAGGGAGTTTGAATTTGCTTCATTAATATTTCTTCTAACAAAAACATTCGCAAAAACATACACCGAACTATTTACACACACTTACACAAAAATCTATATATGTCTATAGCTCGTCAAAGAATATATACTTTAGTACATGTGCGTACAGACAAATTTAAATTCAGTGACAACAATAATATTCTTACATGCATATGGTATGGGCAAGGGTTCACTTGTAATACGCGCATAACCAAATGGGTATCTATTAGACACAATCTGTTTCCCTCTTTCACTACTTTCCATTCCTTACTATAATAAGAGAGCTCTCCGTCTATCCGTCCGAAGCCAGGAGGAGATAATTAGGAATTGGTAGAGTTATGTCCCTTGATGCTTGAGTGTCAGATGAAATAATCACCATCAAGTACATGAGCCTGTGCTGACATCACATTCACTCACACCAACAACAAACGCATTCTTTTTTATCCTTCACCGTCTTAGTCAGCTTCTCACGATTGATGACATTTAAAGAGACAGACATACCTTAATAAATAAATAAGTAACGATTGAAAATAAAGCAAATGACAAAGTGTTGCCGTGTTTGAAATAAACCAATATCGGAATTTGATAATAATGGAGGGTGTGAGGTTGATTGATTTTTCAAGATTGGGTACAACCTACAAAGGGTGGGGCCGGACCCAGTTGTATAAAATAAGTAATAATAATTACTGCAATAACTTTTATTGCAAATATGCGTAATCAATAATAAAAATTATGATATTGTTACTTCATTTTGTACCATGAACTGCTTTTAAAAGAAACCCAATAGGTTTACCTGTAGTCTAGTATTGACAAATTGGAGATTTATCACCACTGTGAATATCGGAATATTGTGGGATGTTAAATTTTGAAATACTCATTTTCTGTATTTGATCTGTGCTAGTGGTTTTACCTCTTAAGACATAAGGGCACCAGAGAGAGAAAGAGAGAGAGAGAGAGAGAGAGAGAGAGGAGAGAGAGACGAGAGAGAGAGGGGGCGAGAGAAAACAAAACAAGCAAAAAAACTAATTTATTTATTTCTAAAGTTACTATTCTCGAAAGTACTGATTTAAACGTTACCCACTCTTCTGGCCACTGGAAATGCCAATAAAATATTTTATAAATAAATTTCCGATAAATGAGAAGAGAGAAGATACAATTTGATGGTGGTTGAATGAGAGGTAAACGAAAGAAAAAAGGAAGATTTAAAAACCAATTAGTATTTATATATAAATCGTTTTTTACCTATGTATCAACGACAAGGATGTGCATTGTGGTCTAATGGATATCTGCTCGGAACGAGAAATCGGAGAGGCGAGTGAGAATTCCAGTCGAATTTGGGAAAGGTATAAATTTATCTCTTCTTCCTCAAGAATGTTGGTTTGAATAGCAGGATAGATTGGATTGTATAGCCTTGGCTGGCAACCGGTCTACGGAGAAAGTAATGGCAACCTACTGCGAGAAAACTTTCTGCCTAGTCAGTCATGTCTCGAAAGAGACATGATCGTCCAAGCGTATATCACGTATGACAACTAACTGACTGTATAACGGCTCTAATGTACCTATCTTTGTATGTACGCATATTTCTTTCAATATTCCAACATTACTGTGAATAAAATGACGTTGTTTTTATGAGTAACCATTCCATCTATACAATTCCAAGGAACTGGAAAACACGAACCTATTTCTTAATAATGTCCAAGGAAAATGTTTGATAGCATTGGAATATATTTAGTACAATACTTATCTACTTACACATGCATATTTTCCTTAGAACAGAACTATTATTTGAACATGTTCAAGATTATATTTATTTCTGGCACTCATTATAAAAAAATGACAATTTTTGTCGAGAGAAAATCTAAAGAAAATAAATTTCGCAATAAACAAATGTTAAATTGTAAAGAATGAAGGATAACTATTTTTGCTTCAAGTGGTAAATTCTTAAAACAACGATTAAATGACTTGGAGCTGAGTTGCTTCTATTCATGTATTATTTAAATGTATAAATAAATTCGCGGTCTTTTAATACATTTTTCATGAGACGTCAGCATACAGTTTTCTTTTCTTTTCCATATTCCATCAGATACAAAAGGAAGTTCAATGTAGAAATACGCTTAATCCCCTCATACCAAACTTGCTCTTTAGTTGAATGTAAAACGTTTGTAACTATATCTATTGCACATATCTATTTAACAAACGCCTGCTCGTTATATTACTTCAGATATGTGAATACAATACCAGGTAAAGACACACACAGTTGAACAGAGAAAAGGAAAGCATAAATAATTAGTAAGTATTTCCAACCATCTGCTGTGTGTTTTGAAAAAACTTTTTTTAAAACTCGGTCACTGTTGTAACTTTTACTTTTAGTTCAAATTTAGAAATCGGCCTATTGTGATCATTGGTCAATGCTTCAGTATGAATTCATCTACAATATGAGATTTGAGTGAGTTCAGTAGTTTCTTAAAACCTTTTTCTGAATCATCCAATCTCAAGGGAAGGGTTTTGCTTTTTTTTATCTACAAAAATATAGGAATAGTAGCTTTTCGAACCTCATTTCTATGTAGTAATGACGAATACAACGGTCTTTTTTAAATTAAATATCTGTTCATTAGTATTTGATTACAACTTGTCGTCTTACAAATTTACGCTTTTAGTAACTCTATTCAATATACATACCAGGTGGTCCTTGTGGCTTATGTATCGTTTAATTTTGTTTTGCAGACAAATGAAACATTATTTTGATAGTATTTAATCGGCCTAGAATGATGCTAAACACTGACATTTTTTACTGATAAACTTCCGGCATGTATTAACCGAAATACATTACAAATCTATTTATTATGATGTGTTTTTTGATGATGTGTTTTTTGTATCTACATTAAACTTTGTCTGGATATCTGTTTGCACCGAGAATTTGTTTTTGCTTTATTTCATAGTTTATTATGATACACAATGAAAAGATAAGGTCTCTAGCCACGGACCACAAAAGTAATTTAACTGAATTTTGATTTTAGAGTAGCATCAAAAAGATTGACAATTTATGAAATGCTAAATAATTGTACATGTTTCTAGTGGAATGGGTCAGTTTATGTTTGGCTTATTTTATCTTATTTTATGGTATATCAACCTCAATGATCTATTTAATGCCGATTTTTAGGATAGGCTCATATTCTTTGCAGGAAATCAGGTTTCGTTGAAATATTTTTGTAAAGAGTTTTTTTTCGAGAGTTAAATGTATTGCTAGTAATGTTTTTTAAAATGTATTGCTGGTAATTTACTATAAAAATCCTGACCCCAGTTTGGGTGTTAAAAATTTGCCCATCACCGGGACCTTAAAAGGTGCTACCATCCCTGGGTCAGTCAAGCAATTTCAAATTATTATACGTACCGCTAAAAAACAAAAGACAAAAAACAGAATAATCGATGCTTAAGATTTAAAATGTATTTAAGAAAATAAAAATAATTCTTGAAGCTTTTATTCTAGTTTTTAATTTTCAAGATTAAATTTAATATTTCCAATAAGCAAATTATTTTGCTGCATTTCAAACTGATCTTAAATTATTTATCAGTAAACTCTATAAAATCGTCCGTATTGATAATTTTCTCAATGTAACATAATTCTCTTTATTAAAAATATTTAAAAACTAAAATATACTTTTTTGAAACGTTATTCAAGAAAATTCACGTTTATTTTGGTTGAGCTTTCGTACTTTAAGATTTTTGCATAGACAACTATATTAATTCATTTTTTTGCTATTTTAATGTTTTTATTCATCTATCGTATTTTGACAATATTGTCTTCTACATTTTTCAAACCCAATTTTCTCATATATTTTACAAGACCCTTTTTGACGCTTAATTGAGATTTCATTTTAATCTTTTTAGCAAGAGGCAATTTTCTCAAAACATCAATTTTCAATACAATATGATGCTAATATAGATTAAAAATAATTTGACAATTTAAATTGTTTATAACTAATATAGTATTTACAAATGAGATTTTGTCTTTCACACGGTTTTCGTTTTCAACGCGGAAGCTTGAATTTTGGGTGTACTCCATGTCGTCCGTCCTTTAGAAAGCGAGTACCTTTAGCAAAATATTTATAGTGCCAAACAACTCAGACTTCTGAAGCGATGTCTTGCTTGGCGCTATTCCTGATTTTCTCAATGTAAGACTAAATTTAACTAGGACAATAATGGCCTGAACGTCCGACATTCTAGTAACTTCAATCTGGAGATCGGTGTATTTCTTGAGCTATTATTGATATATTATGATCACCAGTAGTCTGATTTAGTGGTCTGATTTGTTAGCCTCAATGATGCTGTTTGTATGTTGAAATCCTACAATATCTTTACTTTTGAAAGGTTATAGTTAGGTTCCTGATCTTTCCATAACTCTGCTTGTTTACTGTCGTATTGTTTAAACGCAATAAAATTAATATTAGTATGCTGGTAAGCTTAAACGACATAACATACACACCCACGAAACGTGTGGTCAAGGAAAGAAAACGAAGGAAAATAAAAAAAATCTATTTTCTAGAAACAGGAATTTGAATAATAGCGGATAACAACTGTGCTTAGGATGGAGATTTACCTCTGTATATTTTCCTCTCATATATTCGAATATACCAGCGTTCACTTTAACATGACTAGCTGAGAGGTCTTAATCACATTTCCCATCAATCGCCAAATTAATATTTTTAAGACGTTATCTAAAAAGGCAATTGATTTTATTAATGGCGAATGTATATACCCAGTTGCAAAACCACATACATTCTGATATTCATGTATTCAAATGTGTTTCAAATACATTCGCTCATATGGGTACTATGTATACACGGCAAATCAAATAATTGATGCCATGTGTTCAGAAGTAACTTGTAAGATAAAGTTAAGACTCCCTTTCATCGTTCAATATACTTAATTATAAAGACGTTTTAATAAACCTTTGAACCAAGAAGGCTGACATACCTTTGAAATAGTCTTAAAATAATTTTATTTTAGTACAAATTATTGAGCCACTGAGTTCTAAGGTGAAAAGGCTGGTTTACACGACTAGTTTTTAAATCAACTATTTTTACCAAATTACAATTATAAACGTGGTATTTTTTTAAGATAAAGATTCAGTGAACTTGATTGTTTTGTCATAAGACGAAGATTTGGGTCAATATAAAATGAAGCTAATCGGTAAGATTTATATTTGAAGCAAATTAACGTTCAAAAGGCTATGGCTGACAAATGGAAGACGCCGTTTTCCACTGAACCTAACAGCAATCACAATGCTTTAAGAAAAACAGACAATTGTTATCGTTGTATAATGAGTCCAAAAATATGAAAGATTAAAGCAATTAAAAAATAATCAACACCTGCAATCAGGAGTTTAGATTAGAGTACTCTATCCGTAAGAAGTGTTGTATTATTACATTTCTTTAGCAGTCGCTTAGTATCCATGGGGATAATGTTGGTTGTTTCATTCACAAATAAATTAGAAGGATTTCGTACATTTACTTAAGTTTATTTTTACGTTTATAGTAAAAAGTAGTAAGTAGATTAAGTAACCCACTAATAAATGAAGTAGTTTACGTTTCAGTAATGACTTGTCTCGCTGGGGTGGTTTAATGCAGGTTTGATTTCTGCCAAGAGGTACATGTTGCTTAACAAAACTTTAAACGATTTACGCTGATAGAAGTTAATAGCTCTGTAACAACAACAACAACAACAACAACAACAACAGCAACAACAACAGGTATACTATTCAAGCATATGTACTAAAATAACTAACACAACACTCAATAAATCCAGAGCTTGACAAATAGATGGTGCCACTAATAAAATGTTCATATGATTTTTAGAAAGTACAAACCTTCATATGGCATGTGACATTTGGGCCCAATCAGATTTTTAGTTTACAAATTACAGTTATATAAGCGCACTCTGTTCTGATGGAAACAACGGTTAAGAGATGGTATACTGACTTTAAACATGGTCGTACAGACACAAATGATGCTGAAAAATGACGCTCAAAATCGGTAGTTGTCATGGAAAACACTAAAAAATCCACAAACTTGTTTTGGCCGATCGTAAATTAAAGTTGCGTGAGATATTAGAGAAGTTGAACATATCAGAAGGCAGTATATTCACCATTTTCATGAACATTTGTCAATAAGAAAGCTATGTTAAAAATGGGTGCTGCGTTTGCTCAGAGTAGATTAAAAACAACAACGCGCCAACAATTCAGAGCGTTGTTTGCAACTGTTTCAACGCAACAAGGAGGAGTTTTTGCAAAAACTTGTGACACTAGATAAAACATGGATCCAGCACTTCACTCCAGAGTCAAATCGGCAGTCAGCTGAGTGAACAGCAGCAGGTGAAAGCCGTCCAAAGCGACCAAAGATGCAAACATCAGCATACAAGGTTTTGGCTTCCGTATTTTGGGACACACAAGGTTTGTTCATCGATTACCTTGAGAAAGGAAGAACCGTCAATAGCGAATATTATATAGCATTATTTATGTGTTTGAAGGAATAAATCGTCAAAACCCGGCCACAAATAAAGAAGAAAAAATAATCTTTCACCACAATGTCACAAATCGATTGCAATGATGGCAAAACTATGAATTGCATTTCGAACGGCTTCCGCATCCAGCTATGGCCTTCATTGACTACTGGCTGCTTTCAGACCCTAAAACTATGCTCCAGGGAAAGAGATTTGGCTCCAATGAAGAAGTGATATCAGAAACGGAGGCGTATTTTGAGGCCAAAGACAAATCGTTCTACAAAAAAAGTATCAAATTTTTAGAGAAGCGTTGGAATCAGTGTATCACACTAGAAGGTGACTATGTTGATGAATAAAGTCGAATTTTGCCTAAAAGTTGTTGGTTTATTAGGTAGGCCCTGAATTTATTGAGTGATGTGTTAACTTGTGGAGAAGATATGTGTGCCAAACCCTGATGTTGTCGTAAATCTATTTTCAAATACGTTTTGTATTGATTGTCCTTTTTCTATAAAAATGTATTGTTACTAATTTTTTATGAATTGTACTGTTGATTTTTGTTTGAGTGTTCTCTATTTTACTATATCCTGGATATTAACAGGTGCTACTACTCTGGATCAGGTCGAACTTGGGAACAACAGTAGTTACGAGGTTGTTCCAGGCACCTCACGACCTTGAATAATCTAATCAGAGGCCTTGCTGTCGGATGTAGTTTATCGCCATACTCAGGATGACGCACTTCCGTGTCCTGATCTATGAAACAATGATTACCAAGAATTCAATTTTCAAATAGTACACTTAATTGTAACATTTAATCCAAACAATCACTAATATATCTTTAAAAAGTAAGGATAATTTTGGAAATAACACTGTAGAAAACTCATCTCATAACCATTTTGCAATGGTTAGCACATTGATTTGCAATGGTTACAAATGTATTTGTTCTTTGCCCGAATAATTTTATTGAAAGCAATGGATGTTATGAAATTGTTACTGAAAAGTC
Source organism: Ascarosepion bandense (assembly GCA_037127315.1). NCBI lineage: Eukaryota > Metazoa > Mollusca > Cephalopoda > Sepiida > Sepiidae > Ascarosepion > Ascarosepion bandense. The sequence goes on from JBBBDQ010000344.1 coordinate 1,854,025, forward strand.
ATTGGAATTTCTTCTCTCTATAAACCGGTGTACAATCTAGTGTTAGCACTTAGCTCAGCCGTACTTATACAAATTGTAGCTACAGTATATGGAAATGATCTTTATTAAAAGAAGTGGTGAATAGTAAAAGAAGATTACAGAGTCTGTTCGTTAAAAGTGTCGATCAAATCGGAAGATAGCCAAAGATTATTGCAATTCATTTCTCTACATTGTAGAATCTCACGTAAAATGCATCATTAAATCTGAAAATACATCGACCGGGAAAACAGTGTAAAAAGGTGATGATATGAGAGATTACACATTTTATGTGCAATTCTTGGCTGTAACGCCTAATGAAGATAATTCTTCGTAGTCTGCAAGCAGAAAATAAAGACATTTTCTTAAAATAGAAGAGGCTATAGCTGTCCTTGTCATATTAGCCTAATTGATCCGTAGTCAGAACTGGACATAGAACAATTTAATAAAATCGTGATGTAAGTAGATCAATTTCCATGGTAATCTTATTAAATACTGACCATGATGTCAGTTCAATCATTATGGCCACGACCTTAAGCTCAATATACAAAGAAAAACTCTCTCTTCAGTTATCTGAATCTTTATTCTTTAGGAGAATATAATCTCAAATCGATGAAACTGCACAAGCCAGCATTAATTGACTCTGAAGATTATAACGCTCTTTTATCTTTACAAATACATGAGAAGTAATTTCATTGTCTCACCTTTATTGCAACAAAAAAAATATTATACTCAAACTATTTATGATCAGTGAATACATATTAACTTGTTATTTTTTGAAAAACAATAAAAATTCGAGTTACATGAACAATTTAGAATAAAATTTGATTGTTTTAGAAAAGTATGTCGCAATAAAAGTGCAGAAAATATTGTCTTTTGTTAAATATTGTTAAAGTGAATTCTTAGCGATTGATAGATAACTTTTTCAAATATCTATACGGTTCTAATATAGAAAACTATGTATTCTTTGGGATTCACTGCCAGGCTCATCTAGTTAGTGTGGTTAGGGTAAAAAAAAAGCACACGTGTTTCAATGGAAGAAAGAGATAAACGATATAAATGAATGAAATCGGTGAGTATTGAATGATATGAGTTATCTTCCCTAACCATGGAAAGTGGAATAAGAACAATTAATCCACGTGGGTTGAATAATATGTTCGGTTCAAAATTCCAAGAATATTAAAAATTACGACAGATGCCCGAAGAAACATAGCACATCTAACAAGATAAATATATTTATTCAGCTGTAAAGTGATGGGATAATGATAATTCATCATCTAAAAAAGAAAATTAACAAATTCAGAATTGATCCAGCAATTTAAATCATATTCTATGTTTTCATCCGTTAGCTAGCATGAGATTTACGCTCTGCCATTATTTTAAATAAATAATGGACAGTTCTCTTTTGAGTGCGAGGAAAGATGGAAGATAAGCATACTAAAGACTGTTTGGTTTTAGAAAAGAGAAATAAATAAAAAAGAAACAAAATGAAATTTATACGTGAATATAAATATAATTTTAAACTTCAATACAGAAATTTAAATGTTTTTTAACAAATGACTGTAAATAATAAACATCTAATTTTGAATTTAAATTTAAATTTTGAAGCAACTTTGAACAAATATTATACTTCTGCAGTTAAATTTACGAAATATTTAAACTATTATTAAACATCTGGAATATTAAACATATTTTTATAATTTTTCCGCTGTTTTTCTGTCGGTTGTATCCTATCAAATTCCTAGGTAATATATAGGCTATACCGTCTTATATATGTGAAAAGCATTTTAGTTCTATTAGCAAGGCCTCATAATAGACCATCCTTTCTTAAATAAATTAACATCTTTTTGCAGTCACTCAGAACGCCACATGAGACTTTTTTCTTGAAAAAAAAAATCGAATAATGTCGTTGTCCATAAATAACTACACTCCTTTCAATTTATTCCAAAAAGTTGAAATTAGACGAATCCACTTGGGCCACTTTCCTTAGGTATAACCATTCTCAGATGGTTTCAGTGGCAGGGAAAAAAATCTAATATTTTTCCTTAGAAATCGCGACGACGACGGCCAGTTCAATAAATGACAACGACACCAACGTATGTTCTCGTCATTCTTCTAAAATCCTTTATAATTGAAAACCAACAGGATATCTGAACTTTTGGCGACTTTCAGTGTCAAAAGGTGTGTTGACAAATTTTATAAAGAAACATTAGTACAAGATTGGCCAAATACTGAACTTATAACATATAATTGAGTGTCTTATCAGCAGATTGCTGACGCGTTCAAGATTATAACCCCCACTCCAAAAAAAATTACGTTTTTTCGAAAACGAGAAACAGAAAATTTATTATCTCCTAGTCAAATCAATGGATCGAGTCTTTTTATTTTCAGTAGGAATCATTGCTAACTGATTCCAAAAAATGTAAAAGTCTCGTAGGCTCCACTTTTCTGTTTCTGATTTCAGCTTCTTGCTGCAAAATTGGGTACAGCTTTCCATTTTAGTACAGTTATTCTAAGTTTAATATCAACCTATTCTTTAAATTATTTTCCCTCAATTCTACTGTAAAAAGGCTACCGAGCATCTCCATCAGTTCTTTGTGGCGTATTTTGTCGAATGCCTTCGCAGAATCGATAAAACATCGGTATAAGTCTTTCTTCATTTGTATTGTCCTTTCGGAGAGAATCCTAATCATGAATATGGCGTTCCTTGTTCCAGTGTCTTTGACGAACCCGCACTGTTCCTGTCCTATCTCTGGCCTGATTCTGCTTCTCGCTCTATTCATCAGGATTCTGACAATCAGTTTTTTAATGTGACTCATTAAGCTGATAGTTCTGTGTAGTTCCCACTCGCTTGCACCTGGTTTCTTCGACAGTGAGTGATGGATAAAAGGTGCTAGTGACGACCACTAATGCCTTAGTTTGATATCAAGAGGTGAACTGGAATGACGGTAGCTGAGGCTGTAAGGGCAGTGACAGAAAGTGAGGTAGGGGAGTGGTGACAACAGCAGAGCTGATTAGATTTTTTTATTTTTTATTTTTTATTAATCATTTCACCCCGAGCAAGGCGGAAACGCCACTGATGTGCAGGGGGTTACATAAATGTATAAAGATTAATTAGAAAAGAGTGAGGAGTACAAGCTAGTTAGAAAGGAACAATAGAAAGCTGAGAAAGCAGGTGAGATGACAGATACATAGGTGGACAGAAAGGGAAGGTTTTACAGGGGAGGGGAGAGAGCTAGAGGCCAGTGGTTAGTAGATGAGTATTAACTTTGCATTTAAATTTCTGGAGGTTGTAGCCGTCAGGAAAGCAAGAATACGGGAGTGAGTTCCACAGGCAGGAAGTGCGAGAGAAGAAGATGCAGGAGTAGAATTGTCGTCTGCATTTGGCTAACCTGACTGTGAATGGGTGGGACCCAGTTGCCAGTCTGGTTGCACGGGTAAACACCTGTTGAGGAGGCATCAGTGACTTAAGCTCATCCGAGCAGAAGCCATGAAAGTATTTATAGAAGAGACAGAGGGAGGCCACATTTCGACAATGGGAAAGTGGCTGCAGTCGAGTCGCCAGATCAGTACCTATCACATTACAGACTCTCCTTTGGAGCTTGTCAAGAACACTGAGGAGAACGGCAGGGGCACCTGACCATAAATGGCAGCAGTATTCCATGCACGGACGGATGGTTAACTTGTATATATGCAGGATGGATTCAGGTGGAAAAAACATTCTGGATCGACATAATGACCCAATCTTCTTAGCAGTTGTTTTTGCTATGGATTCAATATAGTGGTTCCATTTGAGGTCTGAGGACAGGGTAAGTCCGAGGAGGCGTAGTGTATTACTCTCCGGGAGAATCACCTGGTCCATGCTTATGGGAGGCAGAAGAGGTTGCCTGTAATGGTTGACAGACAACAGCTTGGTCTTAGAGACAGACAACAGCTTGGTCTTAGATGACAGGCAACAGCTTGGTCTTAGATAGATAATGAAATGAATTAGTCTTTCTGAGAGTCCTTGTAAAACAAAATGGATGCTTCTTCAGAACACACGCCTCGTGATAATGGCAAAATAACCTAATATCCTAATTTGTACAAAAAATAAATTAATTGAACATTATATAAAGCTAGTGTTTTAAACAACGATTTGTAGCTAGGAGATATCAAACTAGTTTGAACTTTGAATTGGAGACTGAAGAAAATAGTGGTTTTGTCCCTTGTTTTTCATAAAAAAAAGATTCATTACGATGAAAGCTTCCCGAGAACAGCTACTTCGTTGAACAGTTCCGAAAGAATTCTTCCCTGATTCCTCCAAACTTAAGCTCCAAGTGTCGACTGTTATCTATCAAACATATCCACTTTTTACATTTCCTCTTACTATAAATCAATCTCATTCAGTAATCCGCTACGTTGAGTGGCTCTTGAGTTGAAATCTAGTAATGTCGCCGTTTGCAATCAGTATTTAAAAAAATATAAATACTGAGTTAAAGTATGAAATATTTTGCAAATTACTACTACAGTTTGACTTGCATGAACAAATAGAATTTTCCTAATTTGTTTTTAGCTCGAAAATCTTTTTTTCAAAATTGATAGAATCTCGCTCAAAACCCTGCATCGATTTAAACGTGATTAATACTATAAAATATATTAATATATAATAATTAGAATACTTAACCTCATAATATCAAAAACATCAATTTATTTGTAATGCTCATTTTTCATAAGTAATTCTGTCATTATTGTTTTTTTTATGTCACATGAAAACTGCACATCTTCTATACCAAATTAGATTATTCGTTTAATTAATTCTTTCAAGTGAGCGATCTCTCTTTGAGAATAAATCGAGGTTATCCTTCTACAGCTGAAATTGTTTTTGACAGTTTTCTCTGATTCTATTAATATCAGTAAGGGTTGGAAGATTCTCAATCCGATTCAAGGAATATCAATGTTTGGTCAGAAATGGGTCAACCGAAAACTTTTCAGCTCCTCAAACAGCCTTGCTAAGTTTTTCGGAAAGTTTCCTTCATATGAATAACCAGTTTCTATATTTAATTTTGAATCGATGTTTTAATTTCGTTTTAGTTTTAATGACACTTTTTGTTCAATTTTTGAATTAGTAACTTTGCTTTTTCATTCAATGCTTGGAACCGAAAAACTGATTTTTTCGGATATTCTTTGAATCCTTGTGGAAAAATTCGCATATCAGAAGTATTTCCTAAAAGATACATGCCAAAATTTCAAAATTCATTAGCCCTCCCCTTTTTAGCTAACATAAATAAAATAAGGAGACAGGAGGAAACTACAATTACAGTAAGATTTTTTACGTATATTCAAATAAGATACTTGCTTAGTGATATTCTGAGTCTGAATTTTGAAATTAAGAATAAAAATATCTACTGCTCCTTCCAGCAGAAGTTGCAAAATTTTTGAGAATGAAGTAGTTACCTTTTTATGGGCGTTCTATTTATTATATAAGAGTTTCAGTCCTATTGAGCTTACTTTTGTAAGTGATAACATTCTGAAGTTGACAAACCTCATTTATAAGTTGAAAAATAGTTTAGATTCTTTAGGTAATATGTGAAGAGATTGTTGTGATCATGACAGTATTCGATTTGCAAACCACCTCGGCAAATTGGGCAAGCGTGGGTTTATCCTCACAACTGTTCCCCCAAAGAGACTGAGATTTCTAATTTCCTAAAAGAATTGGTTAAGTTTAAATTAATGTGTACTCAATTGTTTGAATTATGAAATAACTTCACTGAATTATATACTTTCAAATGAGAGGTGATCTTTTTTGAGTTTAATTTCTTTTATTTCGCTCGGCTTAGCAAAATATCTCATTATCGGTGGATAAAGTGAGTAAAATTAAGGCAAAATCATAATCTTGCCTAAGCTTACGCTGAATCTTTAATTGCACAAACTTGTTCATTTATTTTATTAATTTCTTTGGTGCCGTATCTATTTTTTTTTAACCACAAGTGTGCACCAGTGTCCGGACTGGCTCTAAAAGGCGACTACTAAAATTGCACGACGCTTCCTCTGGGATCAATTCACATCATCATAGGACGAGATCGTCAAGACCAGCGAGAGCGACCGAACCAACCGGCCAGCCGCGTGGCAGTGTCACAACTGGGATCGTTTCGACCGTCAACGAGAACGAGTGTCACAACTGGACGGCCAGCACACCCGGCCATAGTGTCACAATTGGTACCGTCTCGACCAGGATTTGACTCGAGGGTTGCCACAGCCGGGCGAACGTGTTACAACGTGTCGGATTTTAATTTAACTTTCAGGACTTTTGAATTTAGAAAATTTTGTAAAAATATGTTTATTTAATCCGTTACCTCATGTATTTTAACATTTGTAGAAATTCTTTTGTGCATTGCAAAATATTTATAACGACAAATCCTCGGAGAGAATTTAAATAGTTTTGTTAAAAGTCACACCTACTTGCGTTGAGTCTCATAAATAAAACTAAAACATTTTTAAAAACCTGCTGGTCGGAATAAAATATGTTACAGGCACTTATTTAAAAAAATTCCGTTGAATGATACATTTTTACAAGTATTTTTAATTCCTTAAATTTTATAAACCTTAAAATCATTTATTTCTATATTCAGTGATGTGATAGTTAATAGATTAAAATTGTATATACTAATCATAAATGGAAATGCTCACTGTAATTTACTAAGCCCAGTACTTTAAGAATTGACTTTCTATGAGTGCAAACGTGCCATTTTTTGTAAAAGCAGATATCTATACACTATATTATCAGAAAATAGGAGGGGTACCGATAATACATTTAAAATGTTAATTTTTAAATTTCTCCATAAGCAATTTTAAGACTATAAAGCCAAAGTACCTAAAGGTCAATTAGCTATTCTTTTTCTATGCACCCTGTCGTTTCAGGACGTAGGCGATCATGGCTTTCCACGCCTGGTGTCTCTTATCACGCTTTCTCCTGTTATCATGTGGGAATATGAAAAAGTTACGTGTTTAACATGTTTTGAATTCTGTTGAGAATTCTTCTTCTATGTGTCCTGTCCCTTCAGGACGTAGGCGATCATGGTTCTCCACGTCTCCCTATCCCTTGTGGCTCTTAGTATTTTTGCTCCTGTTACTCCTTGCAACCCCTGTTCCGTCATCCACCTGCTCAGGTCCTTCAAATATATTATCCGCTGCTTTCCTCTGTCTCTTTTTCCATCTATCTGGCTTGTTAGTATCAGGTTCTCCAAACCCTCCTTCATCATTGCATGTCTCAGGAACTTCAGTTGTCTCTTCCTGATGCTCAATATTAATTTTCTTGTCGGTGCCATTCTTTCCACCACCTCATCATTGCTCACATGCTCGGTCCATGATATCCACAGCCTCCTTCTGTAGAACCACATTTCCGCCTTCATCTTTGATGATATTGTTCAACATTCACTGCCATATTGAAGAACTGACATCACATAGCAATCCGGTACTCTCTTCTTTGTTTCTAGTGAAGTTTTCCTGTGTCATAATACTTTACTCAGTTTCTGGAACGCGTCTTTCGCCATGCCAATTCGCCTTCGGATCTCTATGTTGCACTTTCCATCTTCTGTTAGAACACTTCCTATGTATTTAAATTTTTGTGATTGCTTGATTTTAGTATCCTTCAACTGTATTTGGTATTTTGGGTTGTTCTTTTTGCTGATGATTATGCATTCAGTTTTCTTGCAATTTATTTGTAGTTCTTTTTGTCACTCTCTTCAGCTACCTTCTGTAGGAGATCTTGTAGTTTTTTTTCTGTGTCTGCAATCAGCACTGTATCATATGCATATCTTATGTTGTTTAAATTGTGGCCTCCAATAACAAATCCTGGCATTAGAAATCTTTGTAAAACTTTATATTGTTTAATCTGTTCCCCTTTCCTTTTTCTCCTTACGGAGAGCAGTAAAAGATTTCAATCAATTTCAATTATGTTTGATAAGTCCATTTTATAATAAGTTATTATTACATGAAACTTCACAAATCTATATATGTATCAGTTCAGAATGTCAAACAATTCATTTTGCATACACTTCTTTTAATCAACCCTACTATCAGCCACAGATTATAGGATAATGTTAAGTCTTTCTTTTCAGAGAAGCCAAAAAGGAGTCGGTTCAACGACCCGTATATTTTTCATATTACTCAGACGTTAGATCTCGTGACATAGATATACTTAGAAATTTAAGCATAATGCCACCAATCTGCTTTTTCAACTAGATTAGAGTCTATGACTTACAAATATGCATTTTAATCAGCTGGTGAAATTCTGAATCTAAATGTTACACAACATAAAATTTGAGATATATTTTGAATTATAAAAAAATTACTCAAACCTGTTTAAAAGGTTCATGAGATAAACAGATGTAGACATACGCTATACCTTTTTTGACCAGCCATTCTCAAATATGTTTACTATATGCTAGAAAAAATAACTATTCAGAAAAAGGATATTGTTTTATAAACTATTAGTGTATGTTGAAATTTCTTTCTTAAGTTAAATTTTCTACATCCCGAAGAACTGAATAACTAGTATTTGAAACTATGTACTTCACCAGAATCAAAAATTTATATTTGATAGTTATAGGTGGTTAAAAAACTTCGTAGGTCATTGTCTGACACATAATTGTCTTCTTTCGAAAAACAACTGAAAACTAATATGAAGAAATGACAAAGTATGAAAACTACAATAGACCTTCCCTCATCTCATTGCAAAAGATCAGCTATTGGATTTAAAAAATACGAAATAGGGTTGTGTATCAGTTGAAATGATAGAAGATACTGCAACATTTAATGCACAAGTGTGCATAGATATTTTCGACACATATCTCATTCAATGTTTTTAGGATAATAATGAATCTTGTGAAAGAGTATTAAAGATTATTTTTTTCTTCAGAAAAATTCTATTCAAATAGCTGTCAAACAGCGTGACTCAATCCACTTGAAAATGTTCTGTGACAAGACTATCTTGCAAATGTGATCTCTGAAGAGCTATTTGAGAAAGTTAGAATCAACATAAAAGCCTAGAAAGGAGCTACAAAATTGTAATTAGACATTTCTTTTATATTTTCACCCTCTTTTTTGAGAGTTTTTTGATTGTTAATTCAATACTGATATTCCTATACTGAAGGTTCATGACTATTGTAGCTTTTCTAGACCCCAGTTGATTTTGGCATCAATGAAAACAATGGAAGGACTAAGTTAAACTTTGCATTTTAGTTTAATCCTTCAGTTTTGATATACACCAACAGTATAACTGGATCCATTCAAACGTTTACAGGTTTCTCTCAAATATCAACTCTAGAATTCTTTATCTTTTAAGATAATAGCTATTGGAAAAGTAGATTCTTGGAAAAAAGTCTGCACAATATAAAAACTGAAGGGCCACCTTGATAGTAGAAACTCAGCCGCGAGTCTTAAATGTTTTTAGCAAATTACTGAGTGAAAAAAATGACACAAATACACTAACGAATCTCAAATTAAGTATGCCTTTAAAAAATGATTGTGCAGATTTTAATGTCGCGTAAGAAAGATTTATATTTAGTTTTCCTTAATCTTTGGTAATCTGTCTTTAGATATTCTGACATCTAACATTTTAAAATATTACAGGTTTATTAACATTTAATGTTTTCTGTAGATAACGTGAATCAGCGCCATGCATTTTAGGTCACATTATCAAATTTAGATTATAGATTTCTTCAACATGACGTTACGTGTTGTCAAATCATGTGAGCTGTATAAAAACATAGCATCCCATTTAAGATTTCTGCATAGTGTAAAATTAGTACATGTTTAAAAATATAAAATATGTCTAAAAGCGAAAAAAGTTATGAAAATGTTCGAATTTTCTTTGATTTTAATGAGAAATATAACATCTTTTCTCAGTTAAAAACTTATTCTGGAGACAGTTAGTAGATATTTTAAAAATATCTTTGAAATGTTCCCGATTCAAAGAAGAAAGGTACTTATTCATTTATGTTCAGAACAGAAAGTTTTAAATTTAGGTGCTTCCAAAAATTTTCACTGTTATTTTGATTTTTGGATATTTATTCCTGATAAGGGTTTTGTAAAATTCTCCATCCTTTGTTTTGTAAAGAGAAATTTTTAAGTTCAGTAATATCTAACTGAAATTCTTTGGGCATTTCTGAATCAAAATAAAAGGAATCCTTAACTAGTTTCAAGTGCACGTCTTATGGAAAAGTAATTGTTGAATTCTGAGAATTTGTTTTGGCATATCATGTTCCTAACTCAATGTTTACTTTTCGCTTCTAAAAAGTTTCGGTTTCATTCTGAACGCCTTTCAACTACTAGTTAAAAAATTTAGATTTTTTCTGAGGCTGAAATTAGGATCATTTAGAGGATTCGTAATATCAGAAAAGAGGTCATTGTATTCAACACCTACTACAAGAAACGATAGTCTGTTTAACGAAATATTTTAAAATGGAAACTACAGACATATAATTACATTTTATAATTTTTCAGCACAAAACCCGATATATGATACAGTGACGGGTGAGTATTAGTCTTCCAAAGAATTCTTAAAAAGAAACAACTCTAGTATTCCTCTACCACAGAAAAAACATTAAATTTTTGAAATCACTTAATTGTAATTTAACACATTTTCTTATATTATTAACAATAATATGTTCAGTTACGCGACCAATAAAAGACTATGACAACAAATTCTTCACATGTCAATTTTTATCTAATTATGCCCATTAGATTTTTGGATTAAAAGTCCTAATATTTTTTTGGGATTCTGAGACCTGCAAATATAATGAGCCTTGCTCGAGTCTCTATAACTGGTCAGGGATAATATAATATAATGATGTACAGTCAACCAAATCGGGAGTGTAAAGCATATCCAATGAGACACTGAAAGCCAATAAGCTTTTATTTGACTGGGGGCAATTCAACAGTGAGTTTGTTGTTGGAACAGACTTAATTTAATCTTTGTAATAAGATAAAAATAAATCATTACTTTCTGCCCTTGAATTAACTAAAGTTTATTATTTAAGACACTGAAGGAAGTATTACGTTCATTTATTTTCTTTTCTTTAAATTTTCTTTATTTTAATTTTATCTTTATTTCTAAAAAAATTCGTCGCGAAATTGACAAACTATTTTCATTAAGAATGTAGGGAACGTTTTTGTCAGTTCGTAGTACCAATAGTAAACCTGATGGAGATGCTGACTTTCTGCATACAAAAAACACACTTTGGAATGATCAGACGTATATCGGCAGGAATGAAAGATTAGCAATTCCAACAATATAAAGAAAGCGATCGTCATAACCGGCGATCCAGAGACATAGAAACAGGAAATGGTCAGTATAAGCAGTACCCTACAGCGTAACTACAGCAGTAGGGAACAAATAACCTATAGAGTTGAATTAAAGTAAGACATCCTGAAGTAGCATGGCTCATGGCTCGAGAACAATATAGAGGTCGAAATAAAAGATTTAGTTTGAAATCTCAAACACCTGATGAAGGCCGGAGCGTACAACGGTGAAATTGTCGTGAATAATATTTTTCGTACTGCGAATCGCTATATACGCGTTGCGCAACTTCATAATTAGGAGCAGTCTTGATGGGGAAATATTTGAAGTGTTCCCATACGGGAAAGTGGTGGTTCACCTGATGATCTTTTAACATTGTTCCATACTGGATTGATATCAATAACAGAAAAGAGCCATTTATCGTCGCTAGAAAAAATCCTGCTTGCTGGCACTACGGCAAGAATACACATATCTCTGAATTTTAACCTAAGACAAAGAATGGAGCGAGCATGCATCACCATGATTTCTTATTTCCTATAGAAACCAACAAAAATGCAGGGAAGATGAGAAAAGTGTAACCCTATCTGCTTTAGCAAATTAAATATCAGGGAAAACAAATGAAGTCTGGCAAGTGATTCTAGAAAAATGCTACAGCAACCCCATCTTTCTCAAGATCTGAAGAAAAGTTACGCTGAAGCACTAAAAACAGCATCACCTATAATATCATAAGCGAGCCTTTCGAAAGCGAAAAAGCTGCTGATGATAAAAAAATGAATAACAAGTTAATGGAGAGAGAGAAAGAGAGAGAGAAAGAGAGAGAGAGAGAGAGAGAGAGAGAAAGTAAGAGAGATAGAGAGAGAGAAAAAGAGAGAGAGAAGCCTTTTCTAAAACGTCCTATACTAAAGGTAAATATTCAGTTTGATCCCTTAAAAACACTAAAATCAAATTTGTATTTCGATCCTCTTTCTTTCGTTTCAAAATCCCCACTTTAAATGAAGAAAATCAGTTCACCCATCCACTACTTATTCTACTAAAAATTTAACACTTTATTGAATATAAAGGAATTTCAGGACCAGCTGCTACTAACAATACAACGGGAACTGTCGTATAATGTCTTTGGATATCTTAAGGATAGCATTGATTTCTTGCCGCTTGCCGTAAACAATTGAAACTAGATAAACTAACGACACAAAAGGCAATAGAATTGAGGGCGTTGTATAAGAGGATATTGAGGTAAAACTTTGATATTTTTCACACGGCATTTTAATATTTTGTAGCATATTGGTCATTATATAACCGACCATAGGATGATTTTAAGCTACCAAGTATGGGAACACCTTTGGCATGAAAAATTTTAAAATTCAATTAATTTATATATTTAATGAAGTCTCTGAAAACCAGGGCTTTTTTAGATGACTTTAGTCAAGTTGCTCTTTATTCTGATGGTTTTATTGAAAATTATGAGGGATTAATAAAAGAATATTTGGTATTAGTGTTAAATATTAAAAAGTTACGTCCAAATTTTAAGTTGGTATGATAGTTGCAAAATTAGAGGCATTTTTAATATGAAATGTTCAATATTTTATTGATAAAACTAGACAATGAAATGTTTAAGCAACAGTGGTTGTATGAAATAATGGTAAATCTTCTTTTCAAAAATTTCATACTGCTTTTAATAAGTCTTGGGTAACCAAAATGGTTTATATTTTTTGATTCTGTTCATTTAGTTAAATTATTTGAACTTATTGTATTAGTGAAACTTCTTCCAAATCTTTTACTATGAAAGTAAAAATACAGGAAAATCGAAAATAGCTTTTTTAGTATGAAAAGTCAAAGAGTAAAAATGTAGCTGCTTAATCAAACCCTGTTCTGTCCGGAAGTTATAAAATTATAACTGCAACTTTGTTATTTAATAATGGCGCAAATACGGAAGAAACAATCCATTTCATTGAAAAAGAGAAGCAATTTGAAAAAATTATCAAAGAGCTTCATTGTGATATTAAGGCAAATGATCCAATAAAAAGTCATATACAATGTAGATGAACATAATTTTGAATAGAAATTGCAAAATTATTCTAGTAAAGCAATAAAAAGTTTAAATCATTTATAAGTGACGCAAACTATTGAAAATACACGCATTTGTTTATTTCATGTTTGCTAAGCAGTCGATTTAATTTTGTTATGATTGGCGAATCTACTACAGACTATTTGGAAAACGAAAGCAAGGTTTTATCAGTGAATGTTATTTAAATGCTATCAAAAAATTTCAGGTTGAAAAAATTCCTTTAATTAACATATAATTGTTAAAGAATAAAAGTTTGATCCAGGCCATAATTGCTAAAGATGCAAATATTTGCTGGATGAAATAGCATGCTAAACATATGATAACTTATCAGAAAGTGAAACTAAGATATCTAAAGATATCAAAATATTACCTCTGCATATTGCTGTATGTTACAATAAAGATCTTATATGTCCGCGGAAAGAGATATATATAGTATTTGAAGTAGCTAAGCGGTTTTGGAAAATATACTCATCGTAGTTGTATTCAATGCGCTTATGCAATAGACCCAGTCATATAGCCGTAGACCTATAGACGTAGACGCCTTAGTCTGTATTTATGGCTGATACCAGTCAATCATATTACTGTGAAAGGAAAACCAAGGTGTATGCATATTCATTACATCACATATTCTTTACATCAGCTCCCTCTGAGCTAAATTTTCCAGTGAAATTTAACTTCAGTATTTTCTCTTTTTAGGGTCTGGACATAATCGATTGACTTTTTTCTAAGTCTTTTTCACCTCAATACTTCCTGCCGTGCTTGCGTTTGACACATGGATACATCTGGCCTTGAGGACCGGAATACCTCCATTGGCGAATGTTGACTTGCTGAAACGGGAATTTCAAATGTGTCATACAGGACTTCCATTGGAATTTCTTCTGTGTTTTCCGTAACTTCTGTAGTGTCTCAATTAATTACAATGTCTTTTGCATCGAAATCTAACCCCTTTCATGTCATATATGACCTGACCAATTCTTTTGGTTATAATTCTTTCTTCTTAATACATTTTTCCAACCCTAAAATTTAAAAAAAATCATTTTTACCTGGCTTATACGCTTTAGTCTTCTGTTTTTTTTCGCAGTTTTCTACGCCGGACTAGGCAACAGCCTGTCAAAGTCAGAGCATATTTTCTTTGCAAACATTAAATATGCTGGTGATAATCCTGACGTTGTATTCGGGTTTGGCGTGTTTCTATATAATGTTAAAAGTTTTTGTCTAGTTCTTTCATTCGTTTCCACTCCTTGACTTTTCTTTAACACTCGTTTAAAGGTGTCTACGAATTTTTCCGCCTGTCCATTCTATCTTGGATGATGATTTAAATCTCAAAATCGCTGGATGGTCAGTGTGAAACTCTTTCAGAATTTTCTTTTGCAGAGTATCCGGCAATACAACTCTATCTGCCTATAGTAATACCTGTTCACAGATTGAAAACGGTGGCGCACTAATTCCTTTTTTTAGATTTCCCGACTAACCAGACTTGTTTTTTTCATGTTTTTAAGAAATCATCGTTCTCCGCTGCTTTCTTCACATCTTCTAGCGTAACCGATAGTTCTCTAATAGTGTTACATACCAGACTCGACAATTCACTTTCGTCTCTTAGCGCCGCTATTACTGTTTTTTCAATGGTTCCGTATATTCAGGTATCAATCTTGATAAACCATAGGTCTGCTAATAGACAGCTTTTTATTTTTTGAAAAGCATGTTCGCATTCTTTTGACCATATCCATTTTGCGTCCCTTTTCACCAACTCGTTTAAAGGAGCTCTCATATCATAGACTGTCGGGATATAAAGGCTATAGTAATTTACTAATCCCAAGAACGCCTGCAGTTTAGCCACATTATCCGATGCTGGCATATTTTTTATAGCCTCAGTCCTTTCTGGATCCGGTTTTTTTCCTTTACTGTTAATGATCTGCCCTAAATATTTTATCTTCTTTAAGAAGAACTCGCATTTTTCAGCACTCAGCTTGAACCTGCATCCCTCAATTCTCTGAAATGCTGCTCTAAAATGCATTTAGTGTTGGGCCTCGTTTTCACTTTTAATTAAAATATAATCTAAATATGCGATTGCATACTCCATAACGGCCAACATTATGTCCATTATTTGCTGGAAAAGGCTTGGAACTACTTTCAATCCGAACGGAAGACAATTTAGTTTAAACATCCCTTTATGCAGATTTATTGTCAGGTACTTCAAGCATTCTTCACTGACTTTAACCTGAAGGTAAGCCTCCGACAAGTCCAACATTGCAAACACTCTACCTTCGTTTAATTTAGTGAATATATCCTCAGGAGACGGTAGAGGATACGCATGGTCTTTCAAACAGTTCTTTAAACCTGTCGAAAACTCAGCACACACTTTTCGGTTTTTCTTTTTTATATATATGGTTGGAGACGCCCAATCTGAGTAATCGAATTTCGAAATGACGTCACTTTTCTCAAACCTTTCTAATCCCTCATTCATTGTATCTAGTGCGGAAAATGGTACTTTTCTCTTTGGTCTAAAAATTAGTTACATATTTTCTTTCAATTTGAAGTCAACTTCTATTTTTGTGCACAGACCTAATCCTTCTGAAAAGACGCTAGGGAATTCACTATTCAAATCCGAAATAAACATTTCTGTTTTCTTCGTCTTATCGTTCGCAATGACGTTAAAGTTTTACAGAAATCATTTACCGGTAATTCCCGTAAGTTAAACAATACGATCCAGTCTAAACCAAAAGGGTCTACTAAACCAGGGAGCACATACACTTTTGATTTGTGAATTTTTCCCATGAACGAAATGTTACGTTTTAATTCACCTTTAAACTTAATCGTTTTTCTGACACTTCCCTAGCAATGTTGTCTGTGTTAGTCAACGCTGGGTAACCAATTTTTTTCCATGTTTGCTCGTTTATTACCGAAATATCACTTCCTGGATCGAGTAATAATTTTACGGTCTGCCCATTTATTTTACATTGAGGTATTTTCTTCTTTTACCCTCTTCAATTTCATTTTTCAACCGAACTGCGTTCATCTTTAATTGTGACTTTGTTTTTACTTTTCTCTGTTTTGCCCGATAATGAGATCTTCTATGGCCTACACGCCCACAATTAAAACATTTAATCCCTAAAGAAACAATCCTTCTTTATATGCTGTCCTCTACACGAACTGCACATCAGTTTTCTTCCTTTCTCTTCTGTTGTCATACAGATTGTACTCGCAAAATGCTCCTCTCCTGAATCTCAGTATTATCTTTTTATGTTTACAAGTCGCTGATATTCTTCCTTTACTTTTTGTAGCGCAATCTTTGGATTCTGTTCCATGATAGTGAGGATTCTTGATCCAATTTCTTTGTTCTTCGGTGTTAGCCCCTGCACAAAAATTAGACACTTGAACATGTCGCTTGACAATTCCTATAGCCTCACACTATGCATTAACCACATTTGCATATGTAACAAAATCATCATCCTCTTTCTTTACGATATTTAGACACTTATATCGTGTATGGAATAGACTATCATTTTTATCGAAAATTTTCGACAAAATTTCTAGTGTTTCGCTGAACGTAATTTCTTCTGGCTTCTTTAGGAGGATTAAATTTACGTAATTTGTATTTTCTTCTGTTCGTAACTTCTCCAACAACAGAGTGATTTTTCCTCGTCTGACCATTGTTCACATCTTTTCGTAAATACTGTTTCAAATCTACGAAAATAAGCCGGAAAGGTTGAACCACTGCCAGGGTCGAAGTTAAGTTCAGAGAGTGAATTTGAAATTCCTTCCGAAAAATAAATCTAGAACCCGGTTCTTTTGTTGTCCTAATACGTTTTCCAAAAGTGATTTTGCCTGTTTTCTGAATAACTTTTCAAACGTTTCTTGTTGCTGCATAAATTGTTATTGTTGGAACTGTTGCTGTAAAATGACTTGTAGCACCTTATTTAATTCCGCAATTTGTTTAATTCTGCCAACGTAAAAAAAAATTGCTCCAATTTATGTATACATAAAATTCTTCTAATGCCAAACAAGAGCGGCACTTTCTTACTTTCTGTAAGCGTTTCCCAAGTTTTTCCTTTTCTAACGTTCCGCGTTAATAAGCGTTTAAAGACATGAGGTAAAACTTACTTTCTGAAAGTGTTGTGGGATCTCCCCTTTTTCTATAATAATGGACTCGACTTGAGTATACATATACTCTTGCCATAGTGAGAACCGTATGAGATCCGTAAGATAGTGAGGTATACCGAACGATACCGAAGTTTCACAAAGAATACCGCGTCAGTAGTCATAGTAGCTCTGATCTCCACTCAGCCAGAATAGTATTACACAGCACCCGTCAATTCTGACGTGGACATTCTAATTCGGCTTCAATTCAAAGACTTGTATATATATATATATTCCTTACTAATCGTACTCCTCGATTACTAACCTGCGTTCAAATGTGTGTTTTTACGTTTAATATAACTTATTCTAACGTTCTTCGTTAGTAAGTGTTGTCAACTGTATTATTATTTGTTTTAATTTTTAATTTTAGGAAGTCATTACGAATTCTTCGTCGCCAACTGATATGTCAAAGTAGGTAAGCAGTTTTGGCAAATGTAACCGGGTAGCAAGTAGTCGTATTTGACCGGTACTCGTCGTAGTCGTATGCAGTATGCTGAGACGTAAGCTTATGCAATAGGCGCATTCCTATAGCCGTAGACGCCTTAGTCTGTATTTATGGCTGACACCAGTCAATCATATTACTGTGAAGGGGAACCAAGGTGTATGCATATTCATCACATCATATATTCATTACATCAATAAGAATTAAATAACTTTATTTCCAAAAATAAAGAATTTTAAAAAAGATGTAGATTCTGATAATTAAAAAATTCCCATTATATAACCCAGTCCAGTGGGTGTCTTTCTGTTTTAAATGTTTGATATTAAATTTAAAAATTAGAAAATCCATTGAAAATCTTATATTAGTTTATAAAATGCATAATTTTAAGATGAAAAAAACAAAAAAACAAAAACCAAACAAACAAAAAACAAAACAAAAAACAATGAAATTGTTCAATACAAAAAGAGTTCTCTGTAACTATTTTACTAATTTAGGTTCCCTCATGTTCTCCAGTTGTGAATCTCAGTTGCATGGCTTCCAGACCTGTCATAATCATTTTTTGATACACTCCCGACGGGAAACATGATCTGTTCTTCTCTTGGACCTACATATATTTACCTTGGAAACAGAACTCTTATTTATATCATAAAAACTAATTCTCTGTTCGTTGGGCTTTGCTTGAGTGTGACTTTGTATGCGCGGATGTCATGAATGCAGATATGTATTGTGCGTTAGTGACTTTAATGTACGCACACAGTTTGGCCGAGTTTTAAATAAAACATTAGTTTTTAAATAATACATTCTCTTGTCACTAAGTTTATGCAAATTACATTTTCTAATAATAGTTAAAATATTGGAATTTAGAGTTAAAATTTGACTATTGTTGCCAGTGAAGAATTTGTAAATCTTAATAAAAAAGAGAAATTATTAAAATCGATCGATTCCGAGGCGCATTAAAAGTATAAAAAAACGTGTTACGCTCATAATATGAAAAGGGACCTTTAATGATCCCCGCCTGAGTTTGATCTTCCTCAGCTTTGCGTTGTCCGCATGCCTAACCACTAAGCATACGTACCCAATAAAATTGTACTTGAAAATAAATGACATGTTTTCACAAAAATTAACACACTGATAATTAGTTGTAAATTTTGACATTATATACCACAGTCATTACAAAGCAGTGCCAATAGATTTTGTTTGGGAAAAAACTAAAACTAACGACGTTTAAAAGAAACTTGTATGCTCTTCTGTCATTTGAAAGTGAAACGGATGGGAGAAACTCTGATAGAAAAAAGGTAGGAAAATGCCTGGAACGAGTGCTGGAATTAAAAAAAGGAAAATATAAGAAAAAAGAAATTGAGAATTTGAACAGATTATAAGAGATTATAGTAATTATATTTTCTTCAAACGGAGGACAGAAAATTCCGATTCTTTGTGTATCCTACTCATCGCATAAGTCTCAAAAGGTTCTTTTTCTAACATATCTCACAGACTAGGAAG
Organism: Ascarosepion bandense; assembly: GCA_037127315.1. Lineage (NCBI taxonomy): Eukaryota > Metazoa > Mollusca > Cephalopoda > Sepiida > Sepiidae > Ascarosepion > Ascarosepion bandense. Next base: position 1,873,462 of record JBBBDQ010000344.1, read on the forward strand.
TTACATAGATGAAGTTTTCACCAGAGTGGCCTAATTGTTACTAACTTGAAGTTAGAACATTTTTAATCTTGGAATTGTTAGTGATGTCCAATAATTAATCGACCCATTAATAAAGATCTATTATTTATCCTATAGTAGAAAAATGTATCTGAAAATCAGATGTGTTCTTAATGATCAAATTATATTTCATTAGTAGAAAAAATACTAATGAAAGAAGCAGAAAATACTTTTAAAAATGAGTAAGAAACCCAGAAACAAGAATTTTGTTATTTTTGAAAGGATTTATTCGTAAACTTTTTGTCCTATTTAAAAAAGTTTCACACATCATTTTCTTTTATTTCACTGAAAAAGAAAATAACATGGTAAAACAAAGACTTAAGTTATTTTAGAAAACTCAAAACGAATCTTGAAAATATATATTTTACAATGTAACTGCATATTCACTTTCATACTGAAATGATGCATTTCAGAAACTAACAGATATTTGCTAAAGAATTTCACAAATATTCAATTTCACAACATTAAATATTATTAAACAAAAGACTCACTTCACTGTAGAAATTTAAAATTTCGACGATTGATTTCTTTGAAACAAGTTCTCATAATTTTGATGACTTATACAATGAATCCTCTTCTCTGAGACTATCAATATAGGCAAGTGATATTTTCATTGCTTCAGTTATACTATTTTACGTGATATTGTTGATAAATACTTCAAATGTCATTTTGTCTAACAAATATCTACATCTGGAACAGTTACATTTCAATAAAGTTAATTATTTCAATTTAAATATTTTTGTTTTTCAATATGTAAATATTTAATTAGATTTTTAACTATTATTTTTTAAAATATGACCCTCCTGAATTTTATAATTTCCTACTTCAACTTTTCTTTGGAAATTACCCAAGCATAGAAATTAAAGCTACTGTTGAGTAAATATAAACAAATATAAGACAAGTGCATGTGTACCCAATAGCGATTCTACTCTCCTGTGAAAACGACTTAATTTTTTTACCACTTTCATTTTCTCTCATTTGTTTTGCAAAAGTAGCTGAAAATCGTGATACCTTATTCAGAAATATGTATTGTATATATACCGTAAAAAGATAAAAGGACAGGAAGCCTTCCAGCACCTGATGTTCTTGTCAAAAGACGTTTGGTTTCAATAATTGTCTTTGCGATCAATACCTCTTCGGTTAGTTTGTTCTAATTACAACTCTTTGTAAAGTAATAACGAGTATTATATTTATTAAGGTGCTTGATTATTTTTATACGTTGTCCTCTTGTGCTTATTTGCATTATTGCATTATTATTTGCATTATTATTTGCATTATTTGAAGACGTTTTCAGAATTTAGTGTTTTTAATAAAAACGGTTTAAGATTTTTAAAGCTTCAATCAGGTCATTAAGCTCTTCTATTTTCCAGTGAAAGAATGTGGTGTCAACCTCCCGTGATACTTCTAAAATTCACCAATCATTTTGTCTTAAAAATGGTAGATGTTTTAAGGTTTTTTTGTTAAATATGTCATCTATTTTTAGGAAGTTACTCTTCATAAAAGATACATAAAAAAGCACAAGCATTTCTTGCAATATAAGATTTTATTATCAAATTCTGTGTCATTAGTCAGAAGAAAGATTAGAGAAAATATAAGATTAAGTTTGTGACAAAATTCCTTAGAAACGGAAAGTTTTCATAATTTTGGGAATGTAAAAATATTTTCGGTAAGTATATTAATACACATTTTAACGTCAAATGAAAAAATCACTGATTTCAGTAGCTTCTACAATAAATTTAAAATAATCCAACACATTCCTAGAAGTTGGAGAGCTATATATTATCTATCTATATAAAAATGGGTATGTCTGGGTGTTTGTGTGTCTCCATTCTAAGGAACACTACTCCGAAACCCATTGTCTGATTTCAATCAAAATTGGGTCACTTGTCGATTATGACATGAGCCGTTGAGGTACTCAAAAATTATTTCTTGATTCGATTTATAAGGTACAGCAGAAATCTCCGAAATGTGAATAAAATAGAAAACATAATTAAAGGAAGGTATGTCGGATGTCGATAACTTTTTTTTAAGAAATAAATTTTAAAATGATTACAGACAAAACCAAAGAAATATTGATTGAATAAAGTCATGCTTAGACACAATTAAATGTTTTGTATGCTATCAGTCGACGAATTTATTCCGATGAACAGAAAATATTCACTATTATGAAAGCTCCTCGCGAACCACATTGAGGTTAATGTGTTGCTAAGAAAAACATCCAACTCGTAGGGCGTGCCTTGAGACTCAAAGGTTGCATGCGGCCCAGGGAAAGTATTTCTTTTGCAGGCCTGATTTAGAACATTTAACAGTTTGTCTGCCATATTCGCAAGGAAAATATCAATATTGCAAAATACCAGACGAGAAAACAAGGAAGGAAATATCTATTTGGAGTTTCAAGGAACTTTCTCTTGATAAGAGTTCATATGAAAAATAATGAACGGTTGTCAATACGACGAAGAAGGTCTGTAATTGAAATTATGAGCACATAAATTGTCCCACTTTCTATCTATTGTCATGTCATCGCTACCATTTGGCTGATGATTCAGACGAAAAGTATATACTTTTATTAATAAAACCACGTTTGAATTATCTCTATTCACTAGAATTGCAATCGGTGAATTCCGACAATTTCGTGGTTATAATTTTGGTTTGCAACAACTGACCTGCTTAGGATTTTTAAGACTAGTTATACCTTAACCAAGTATTTTTTCCACACATAGGTGAATTGACTGGAACGATATACAATACGAGTCAGTCACTTAACGAAAGATAAACAGGAACTAAAATAGTTACATTATATACTGAGATTTTGCTATGTAGATAATGTAATTAAACAAGAAAAAATGTTTCCTCAATCAAAACAATATATCATCTGCTTTTGACTGCCACTTTGCGTTCTTTTCATATATAACATGTTTCCATCGATTATATATTGTGAAGAGAATAAAATGGACATATCAAGCGACTGGATAGACTGCAATATGTGATACCATTGGACAAATATGTAAAAACAGAGTTATCCTTATCAAACTCATTTCATTATTGCAGGACAAATAACTTGGTTATAAAGTTTAGTGAAGAATTAATTGTGAGACTTCGAAACTGACGAACAGCGTCATATTTCAACTGTGTCATAAAAGGGAATTAAAAAATCTTAGTGAGTTGAGAGATAATAACTGCCTCTCTTCTTTACGTTACTGAGATCAAATGTTATTATATTAATTCACACTTTAGCATAAAAGCGTCGCTTTATGTCCTTACAGATCTTTCATCTTGTTCTCCTATAATCACTAAATTTTACTTGAATAAAGCGTAGAAGCACATATATAGAAGCACCAAGTATATTTTAAATATAATTGATTTTGCTTGATAAGCGAGAACAGTATTGCAAGGCCATATCTTTCATGAATACTAAATACAATACAGTGTATATTTTAATACAGATATATTAACTTTTCTTTAGCAACGAGTAGTTAACTATTATTTTTCAAATATAGATATTATTTTTCGTACTAGATAAATAAGAATTGTCTGTAATTAGGGAAACCATTTTCCTGTGTAATGTCTATGAAGCGATCATTGTCATTATTTCCCAGAAAATCATTGCATGACTTTGAATTGAAACAAATTGAATTCAATGCCACCATATTTTTCTGACAATACTGAGTCATTCTTAAAAATCGGTAAACGTTTTCATGATGACAAATTGATAAAAAGCATCTGGAAGATGATTTTATTGATGCGGGTTAAGAAAATAATGAAATTTTAAATGTTCAACCAATAGTCACGTTAAATATGAATTATTTCTAGTATCAGAGCAACAGGTTGTTTTGAAAAGGATTCTTAAAACAGGACCTTTCATTTCATGTTTTATTATACAAAATAAATTAGGTTTCCTGTTGTAAAACTAAGACGATTATAAATTTAGGATAGGAATCTAATCGGGAAACGGCTAATATTACTGATATAGATAAAAAAGTATATATATTTCAAATATCGTGCGGGGTTTGACAATCATTTCATCTTTCAATTTAATTAAGTGAATTTGGAAGTGATTAAAATATTATTAGAAGAGTTCACCAGCAATACATTTTACAGATCGTAATACACCAGGTACAATATTTCTTAAGGGGTAATTAAATACTGATTAGATCATATGAAGTAGATAGTACCATAGAAATTCCCATGAAATAAGTGTCCTATCATTTCAAAATGATTGTTTCAACTGCGAAGTAACGAAACTAATACTTATTTCTTTTTTGCAATCTTTTAGTTTACAAAAAAATATTGATAGTTAAAGTAGATATTTATTAAGTTTGTAATCAATATCATCCAATAAAGATTTAAAATATCATAAAGATAATTTATGAAAACTGATTCCTCAGCAGTGGATAGTGGCATGTCTTTATATGTCAAATACTTCATAGCATTTGACTAGATTCATTTATCTATATATACAAAAATGTCTGTCTATATGTGTATGTTTGTGCATCTCCATTCTATCAAACCCTACTTCACAGAAATCCTTGGTCAGAATTCAAACAAAATTGGGTCACGACGATCATGATATGAACGCAAAATGTTTTCGTATCGATTTACAGGGTACGGTAGAAATCACCGAAACGCTTAGAAATTACAAACTTTTCTCCTTCGAGATGCCTCATGCGAATTCAAGCAAAATCGGATAACTTATATAGATCATAGTCCGAACCTTTGATGTCTACAAAAATGTATAGAATCGATATACAGCAATTGTCAAAAATCAACGACAAACATAATTTCGGATAGTCTTTTGTAGAATTTTATGCATTTCTTCAAGACACTTTACTCAAGCTCAACCAAAATCGATTTACTGGTAAATGAAGGTCTGATGCCTTGATATACGAACAAAATTTTAATTGACACCCAGAGTGCGGCAAAGATTAATGGAAAATATTACTTTTTGTGATCGTTTTTCTCTGAAACGCTTAGTTGTATTTCAACAGAAAAAGCTTTTTTTGTAACTTCTACTTTATCATATGCCATAACAGTTTCACGTTTTCTAAAAGGTACCAAACCCTCTACCGTTTCAGAGACAGTGCATCTACTTCTGCGTCACAACGACATCGCATCACATTACAGGGTCCCGTAACGTCCGTCCCCGTTCTTTCAATTGTACATACATTATTCCCATTTATTGGCAAATTTGACCAAGCATGAATTCCGTTTTACAAATACAACAAAAACAATATTTACTTCGCATTTCTTTGACTTACGCGTCATAGCAACAACATGCTGGACCTTTTTGAATAAGCAGTTGACCTTACTATTAAAATATAACTACTAAAAGACCCCGAGCAACGCCGGCCTATATAGCTAGTTACTAATAGAAAAAATAGAAATTACCACATAAACCTCATTTGACTCATTACTTTTTATCAAAACAGTGCTTCTTCTGTGTCCCTTCAGACGTGGGCAATGATAGGTTTCTACAACTTTCTGTGCTTTGAAGCTCATAGAAAGGCTTGAATTCTTGCTATCACACATAAGTTTTGTTCTGCTAACTATTTTCATACGCTAATTAGGTATTTTTACTGATTTTCTCTGCCCTGTGAGTCGTATTTATTCATTATGTACTCTAAAAAGGTTTACTGTCTTTCCGATTCTAAGTAGAAATATCCTTTTTGTTTTCATTTTCCCTAAAACTTCGTCGTAGTTCATTTATTCTGTCCATGCTATTCTCTGCATATTTTGGCGGTACTACATTTCTATTGTCTCAAGTTTCCTCTTCATCTGTAAAACGATTGTTCAGCATTCAATGCCATATTGGAAAAGCTATATTAAATAAGTTCAGTTACTTTGTTTCTACAGTATTTACATTATTTGGACTATTGTCCTCATCTTTGTTGCCAATTTGTACGACGTTTCGGCCGTTGTAACAAAAATACACTCAGTCAAATTTCGACTTTGATTAAACAGCAAACACCTGCAAAATAAAATATACATCACTATCCATCCAATCATTACAAAATCGTTCTGAACGTAAATAAATGCACCCTAAAGGACGTGGGCGTAGATCGTGCCTTTATACACTAATTTTAATTGAACTTGAATTTTCGTTATTTTAATATTTTTAGATTCGTCTTCTCAGACTCAACACGGAGCCTACATCAAGTGTCTTAATGAGATTATGCAGTTCTTAGTCAAGAGGGCTGCTGCTGGAATTCCTGGTGTCTGGCAACAGGACTCTGCACCATGCTACATCAGTATGAGAGCCCAGTGATGGCTGTCAGGCAATTTCTGCAACCGCATTATATTTACATGTGGCGATCTAAATCCTCAGACTGAAAACTCTTTGATTATTATGTGTGGAGGTGCAGTTGAACGAGATACAAAAAAAACCTCTTGTAATACCAAAGATAAATTGAAGGCAAAAATTATGGCAGCATTCACCAACTTCAACAATAAGATCGCCCAGTGGAATTACTAGAGATTCCGAAGTCATCTGGAGACCGAGGTTGAAGACATTGGTTATTTTATTGAATATATTTACTCGTTGGTATTTCAAGATACCTTTGTGTCATTTTGGTGAATATATTTTTTTAAATGCGATGTCAGTGTTATTTTCATTTTTGTGTAATTTATACAACAATTTATCCATCACAACCTGTAAATTTTTCCAAGCTCTGAAACCACTGTCTTGAACTGACAGGGGACCAAAAGTCGCATATATATATATATCGAAATATTTAAAACATAATCAACAAGGACAAGGAGGGCTTCAGTCTATCTAATATTTTCTTAGACTATGCCCTGCACATATATAAGTACCTATGTGAAGAGATGAGCACTGATCATTTAAGCCTTTCATACCACATCACTAAAGAATAAGAAGAGACATTTGTTTTCCCCTCCCTTCAGTATACTATGTCGACGATATAAGAATTTATAGTTGAGATAAGAATGATCTTGAACCAAAAATCAAAATCCTCTATCAAATATTCCAAGTTGAAACTTCCCAAACATAAATTAATATCTGGCATTAGAATGAATGCAGTGATAGTCTTGAATCCATCATATAATTCAGGATGTAGAATTGGTAAATACTAAACATTTCAAATACCTTGATTTATGAATCAGCCAAGTGGTCTGGCGCTATAGAATGCACAAAACCTGAGGACTTTTAACAGTAGCAACAACTAAAATGTAACCACATATAACACTAAGAAAAAAAAACAACTTCATCAACATACCATTTAAACCAAAAAGTTAAGGAAGAGTTCATCAATATTGAAAAAAGCAATAACAGTAACTGAATTTGTAAAATACATTTCCTTGAATAATTTTAAACAGAAGGATTGTATAAATTTCTGCCAATGATAGCACTTGCTGGTCGGTCGTTTGGTCAGTTTATGCAGAATGTTTCTTTATATTACTTTAACCATAGAGAAATCCGTTTTTACTTTAAGGTGTTAAATAACCATACTCTAATTTCTAATTGGAGCTTCTGCTTTGAACACATATTTGTTTGTATAGTTATCGTTTGAAACATTGTGAATATCTGCTTCTACACAGTCGTTTCTGTTTGTATGTCTTTTCTGCTATTTCACTATATTCTTATAGCATTATTCAGTTTCATCACTTGTCCTCATTTAGGTAACATTTGAACCTTTGTTAGTTTCTTTCCTTTTCCTCGTTTGCATCATTAATATGTTGTTAGTAATTTTAACGCTCTTCTAAGTTATCTACGGTGCAGAGATTTTCAAGTCATTTCGTTCACAATTTTTTTTTTGTTTTTTCCTCAAAACCACAATGGATGCGTTTTTATCTATCTTTAATTTTCCGAGTTTTTCTTGAATCAGTTTTTATATTCTTTTCTTTTGAAATTTGCAGTAGACACCATTATAATTTCTCCGTTAAATTTCTTAGATAGCTAGGTCCTCACAATCGTGTATAACGATTTACGTTTTTCTCATTATTTTCTCTTTACATAAAATCTGTTAATATAATTTTTATTTTTTATTTTAACGATTTAATAATTTTGGTTCTTTATCCACTGGTTCCACATGTTTATCCATTTTATTTTTATTTTAAGGAAAAGAATTACAAAGATAATAACTAATCCAAATCCATAAAAACTATCCGCTAGTAACAATAAAAGTATAAAGCAACATTATCAGTAGTAACAGTGTTAATGAATTGTTTTAAAAGGAAATTATTAGTTGTATAACATTGTATAATTCATGCAAAGGGTACTGTTGTACAAGTTACTTGTGAAGAAAATATAATCAGCATTTCAGAACAAATGTATTAGAACGAAATACATCAGAGCAAATAGAGACAATTGCAAAAAAAAAAGAAAGAAAAACTAAATCTCGCTTGTCCAGAAGAAAAAGTGGGAACGTAAATCTTATAACACATAATGTGGAGTAAAATGGCAAATTTACTTTCAAGAACATTCAGCAGACTAAAATGGAAAAGAACTGGGGAGAATGTAATACACTTAGAAAGGAAATCAAACCATATGAAAATCATAAAATAGTGAAGATTGAAATGTAAAAATGTACATTGTTAAAACAATTGCTAAAAATGATAAATTCAAAGAAAATCCTTTTAAACACATTTTATGAAAGAAATCAGAACTCAAAAACAGTATAGCAATTTGAATAAAATTTTATTTGCTTATTTCATGATAGAAATAAGAAAAGATGAAATTGTTCAAACAACATATGTCCATCTTTGCACAATCAAGCAATGACGAAAGATATTTAGGAAATATATAATGAACAACGTTTCGTATAAATCTCCTTTCATGCAATCGATTTTACGGCGTCTACGCATTGCATTGCATTTACCAGAAGACTTAAAATTTCCAGAAACAATATAATTAAAAAACGAACAAGGTCTTTTAATTTTCATGAAACTATTCAACAAGTTTTACATTAAATATTAAAAAAAAACTTTTACCAGAGCTTGCTTTATTTTAGAAAATATTAAATTATAACGGAAATTCAGGGTTAATGAAAGTTCAATTAAAATTACTCTCCCGTTATTGTTCAAGTAGGTCTTCATCAAAATTATTCACATGACTGCAAATATTCGTATCTGCATACGATAGCTTATGTACGCATGTATGTGTTTATAAATATATATATATATATATATATATATAAACACACATATAAAAACTGTATGATATATGCATCTGTATGTGCAAACGTGCAAACGAGAAAAGACGAACGTGCACACGCATCCACACACTGATTTGATGTTGTGTGTATGTATTAAAACACAAATAGTTATGCAAAGACATGTACATATCAAATAAGGAAACTGCTTACATTTTGTCTGTAGAGTTTTATTCTAGCACTTACTTATATATAAAATGTTTGTTTGTGTGTGTATGTGTGTGTGTGTGTGTGTGTGTGTGTGTGCGAGAGAGAGAGAGAGAGAGAGAGTGATATACTAGTTTTGTGTTTTCAAGTGACTTCCACAAAAAAGCAAATGAATTTGTTTTGAATATTTATATATGCTTGACACAGCAGTGAAGTTATTAATGCGATCATCATGCAAACCATTGAACGTGAGTCGGTATATAACTTAGAGCTTGATAAATGTCATCTTGAGCCACCATTGATATTTCTAAACAAATATCGAATATATCAGTATTATTAGTAGTGAGATAATTATTAGAATGTTAGTTTCGAAAGTAATGTAGTTCATTCAATAATAAAACAAAAAAACTTCCTTCTAGAGACTAAAAGTAAATAAATACCTATAATAACGAGAAGAATTGGTAGACTTGGAACCATATCAAAGATTAGATAAATTGGAAATTCACTGAAGGATTGAGAATGTCTAGATCCTGATAGTCCTGTGTCCGTATTGAAAAGTGTCGGTTTTTGACGCGATTTACTGTCATTTTATAATCGCCGAGAAACACCTGATATTTGAGTTTGATATGCAAATACATATAATATTAACCCGTGTTATAGAAGAGCCGAATATCTGTCCCTCATGCACTGTCTGCATGTGACTTTGCATACGCATTTGTATATGACTATGTCAATATTGTGTGGATGACTTGTCATTTACTGTACACAAAAGAATAGGTACATGCAAACACGCATACACTGTTTTACATTTATAAGTTAGTCAGTTAAGTGCCATACGTGAAACACTCTTGGGCGATTATGTCTAGAAAGAGACATGACTGACTGGGCAGAAATTTATCCCGCAGTAGGTTGTCATTGCTTTCTTTGGTAGACTGGTTGCCAGCCAAGTCTGTTCTGTTATTTAACCCATAACTGGAAGGAAGAGACGGATTAAAACCTTTCCCAAGGGTATTTGCGCGTAAGTGAATGCAATGAATTCAACTGGAATTCGAGCTCATTGCATTCACTTTAATAAGACATTACAATAATACATTCCCTTTCTACTCAGATTAGACAAGCCATACCCTAGGCTGAGCAATAAAATAAAATTACACACACAGTTTTATTTTTGTTTGCATGGTTATGAAATGAACCCCCTCACAAAAACACCCTTTTCTTTTACCTACAGTGAGAAAAATTTATTATCTTATTAATTCACTTACCTTTCTATTTACTAATGTGATTCTATTCGCATACATCTATTTGAACCTTGATAGCATAGGCATGGCTTCTTCTTCTTCTTCTTCTTCTTCTATGTATCTTGTCCTTTCTCTCTATCCCTGGTGGCTCTTAGCACACTTTCTCCTGTAACGTCTCACAGCCCCCGTTCTGTCATCCACCAGCTCAGGGCTTTCAAATATGTTATCCGCTGCTTTCCTCTGTCTCTTTTCCCTCTATCTGGCCTTTTAGTATCAGGTTCTCCAAGCCCTCCTTCCTCATTGCTTGTCCCAGGAATCTCAGTTGTCTCTTCCTGATGCTCAATATTAATTTCCTTATCGTTTCCATTCTTTCCAACACCTCGTCATTGCTCACATGCTGAGTTCACGATATCCGGAGCATCTTTCTGTAGAACCACAATTCAGCTGTTTCAAGTTTTCCCTTCATCTTTGTTGATATTGTCCAACATTTACTTCTATATTGAAGAACTGACATCACATAGCAATCCAGTACTCTCTTCTTTGTTTCTAGTGAAAGTTTCCTGTGTCTTAATACTTTGCTCAGCTACTGGAACGCGTCCTCCGCCACGCCAATTCTCCTTTGGAGCTCTGTGTCGCACTTTCCATCTTCAGTGAGAACACTTCCCAGATATTTACATTTTCGTACCTGCTTGATTTTAACACCCCCCTTGTATTTGGAACATTGGGCTGCTCTTTTTGCTGATGACCATGCATTCGGTTTTCTTGCAGTTTATTTGTAGTCCCTTCTTGTCACTCTCTTCAGCTATTTTCCGCAGGAGGTCCTGCAATTTTGTTTCCTAGTCTGCAATCAGCACTGTGTCGTCTGCGTATCTGCGTTATTCAGATTGTGGTCTTCGATGACAAATCCTGGCACAACATCTAGGGCCCTCAAAATATTCTCACTGTACAAGTAAAATAGATCCAGTGAAAATACACGTCCTTGTCTTATGCCCCTTTCTATCTTTGTATATCTGCTGAATTCGTTACCTGTCAATATGCAGGGAGTTTGCTGCCAGTAAAGATTCCTAATTACCCTAATGTCTTTTCCAAGGCTTTCGAGGTTGCTGAGCATCTCTATCAATTCTTTGTGGCGTATTTTGTCGAACGCCTTCGCATAATCAATAAAGTACAGGTACACGTCCTTCTGCATTTGTGTTGCCCTTTCAGAGAGCATCCTAATCCTAAATATGGCGTTCCTTGTCCGAGCGTCTTTGACGAATCCGCACTGTTCTTGTCCTATCTCTGGCCTGATTCTGTTTCTTGCTCTATTTGTCAGTATTCGGACGATCATTTTGTAATATGACTCATTAAGCTGATAGTTCGGTGTAGTTCACACTCGTTTGCACCTGGTTTCTTAGGTAATGCTATGAAAATGAACTTGCATAGCTCGTTTGTCATTATACCACTATTATAAATTTCATTTATTATTTTCGTACTGTTCTCTATGCTGAATTCTTCCAGGGCTAGCAGCAGCTCTATTACAATGCCGTCTGGACTAGCTGCTTTGTTTCTGTTCAATCTGGTCATTGCAGTGTCCACTTCGGGCTTTCAAAGTAAATACCAACTTTATGACTGACGACGTCAAAGTGAATTTAAATTATATTAGTCAGTCAGTTAATTGCCATACATGAGACAAGTATGGGCAACCATGTCTCTTTCGATCCGTGTCTGACTAAGTAGAAGATTTTCCTTCGGTAGGTTGTCATTTCTTTCTGCGGTAGACTGGTTGCCAACCAATGCTATAGAACCCGATCTATCCTGCTGTTTAAACCATAGCTTGAGGAAGATGAGATGAATTAATACTTTTCCAAAGGGTATTTATGCAAATACAACTAGTTCAACTGGAATTCGAACTCGTTTCTCTAATTTCTCGTTCCGATCCGATATCCACTGCACCACAAAGCACATCAAAAATGGTATTACGAATACTATATTCAGGTTATGAAATGTTTTCTTCTGCACTCGAAAATCATAAAGAGCATAACTGGTCAGATATACTAAATCTGAACGAAAAAGGCGTGGACTGAAATAATTCTAACCCTAACCCTGGAATTAAACCTAACTCTATCTTGACCCAAAATAAGCTTTTCAATGTCCACAGATAAATCCTGCAAAATATAACTCAGTTGCAAATATCGATGAGATAAAACTAAATATAAGACAGTGGACAAAAGGTAGTAACTAAAACAAAAATATGACAAGAGTTGAAATGCATAATATGATGGAGAATGGGGTGTAGCTAAAGTAGATGAGAAAATAAAGATCTATGAGGAATTGAAACTGAAGAATCTCGCTATGACCTAAACAATTTTATCGATTCCTTCTATTTCAATAATGAAAAGAAATCAAACGTATTCCGTGAAAACAGAAATGAAATCACTGATTCAAAAACCACATCATTGAAATAATCAAGAAACGCGGATGCAAATGTTAAACCAACATCCAAAGTCCACATGACGAAGTCTAATAAACTTACTATGAACATATATAACTCTTCATTTCAAACAATTGCTAACGGACAGACCAGTGAAAAACATTGCAAATGTCAATAATGCAAAGTATGTAACAGCTTTATTAGTTATTGGAAAACTTAATTTTAAGACAAAAAAAAAAAAGAACCTACTTAAAAGGCAAAATTAAAGTGGTGGGAATCTGTAAAACTTATATGTGTATTTTTGAAACTTCCATGTGATCTTAATCCAAATGCTTTGACACGGAAACACGAAGGTCAACTAAAAATATAAAATTAAAGAAGTAAATAAAATTCCGTCAATCAAGAAAAATTAAACAACAACTGCATTTTTAAGCACGGAATGCGATACGAAAATCGTTGTAGGTTCTATCGACAAAATAACACTAAAGGAATATAATGCCAATGGATAATGGAACAAAAGTAAGCAAGAAAGAATAAATCGTAAACAAGAACAAGAATGGAAAAATATAACCAAGAATAATGTATGGTAAGCTCAGACACATCATCAAAATAGAAATCATGAAGAAATAACAAGTTACTCAACTTTTGGCTCCTATGATATGTTCTCATGTATCCGGTATTCTTGACCAGAAGGCGGATATTGATGGTGCATTCAAAAGAAGATGATTCAACTAGAATTTTTATAAAACAACAACCGACTTTCAAGAATCCTTAAAATTTGCAGAAGAGTGTGGCGGAAAAGAACATAAAAAAGCATGAACCAAATGTATAAATGGACCAAATGTATAAATCGATAGACAGATAAGTTAATGTGAACAAACCGCATATGTATCAGTGGTTGCGTAGTAGTTCACGATTAAAAGCTTAAATTGAAGGTTTAATTCGTGCTGCATAGGATCGATGCTTGCTAGCAAGAAAATATCAAGCAATCATATTGAAAGATTATTGGCCCAATATGCAGATTGGTACGAAAATGGGGTTACTGGGAATAAAGAAAAGAAGAAGACTTTAGTGAAGAGAAATAAAATAACAGAATTCAGGAAGACAAGATGGTGATTGATGTTACATTTAAATTTAGGTTCCAGTCAAACAAAAACTAGAAGTATTTCATAGGCGAGAAGTGCGAAAAAACTATTAGAATAAAAGTTAGATCTAGTTATTTCAATAGTAAATCAATGAGACCTATTTGCCATTGTAGATGTATACTTACATTCAGTTGAAGTACCTAGAACGAGAGCTCATGGGAACAACTGACACAAACTTATATAAACTTATATACTATAATGCGTTGCGTAACACGCGTTAAAATAGTATCGGCGGACTATGGATTCGAACCCTGGAATAGATATTCGGAGAATATCTCTGTGTGTATATTTTTCCTTTTCTTAGGAAGAGCTAAGAAAAAAGGAAGAAAGGAATAGGCGCTGGAAGGGCCAGGATAGAAATTATAATTAACACTGGCAGGTAAATTTACAATGTCAACAAAACCTTGTCTCCAAACCTCCAGATCGGTGCGAAATCGTAAGCGGATGATTTAAGCCAGATACACGAAATCGACATTAGAATTTTATGGACAAACATTCCGTTCACTTACCGACCCGCGCAATATAGAAGCGTTTTTTTAACTTTTTTATCTCTTCTACCTCATTTTAAACTCACCACGCTAGAAAGCAGCTCGGCAGACAGTTAAGACGAGAACTCTCTTGCACGTTAGCTTTTCTGCTGATCGTCCCAAGCAGAAACCCAAGTAAAGGAGAGCATAAAAACTGTATTACCGCTAACAACAAATAAACATAGTAGCAACAAGTAAAATTGTGGACAGGGGAAAAAAGTTGGATTGTATTTTCTTATTCATTCTTTTTTCTGTCTCTCTTTTGCTGTATAAAGAGTTACAAATATAATCCTTAGTCCACATAGACTGGCCATCGTTACTGTCTTGTTATCTCTTTTTTGTTCTTGTCTGTTTCCCTTATTTCTGCATTGTGCACCCAACCGTCTGTTGATTTCAACTTACTGTGATCAGAAATCACAAAGTGGCAGGGGAAATGAGGGATTCTGACGAATCATTGACATCTTCAATCATCTGGGGACGGAACGGAAGCAAATAACTGCAGACTCAGGTGCGGCTAACTTCAGACCAGTTACCGCACGCAACACACATACAATGCAAACCTGAGACTGGGATGGAGTAGATCATAGCGGTGGAAAAGTTACTGAAGTCGAGATGCGAGGTCAAGACTAATAATATTACAGACTCTTCTTTGGATTTTGTTGAGAATCCCGAGATATTTAGAACTTGGATAAATATGACAGTAATATTCAATGCACAGATGCATAGATTTATAAATGTGAGAGATGGGGTCTAGCGAGAATAATTTTCGGGCAGGACAGAATCAACTTTCCTATTTCTGGCAGCAGATCAACCAATTGATTCATCTTAGTAAAAAAAGTGAGACCAAGAAGCCGCAAAGAGTTGTTTTTCTGGAGTTCAGCATGGAAGGTAAGATCACATAAACATGATTGCGATAAATGAATTTTAGTGATATGCTTTGAAGGATATGATTGAGTGATCTCTGGTTTGTTATCAATGATCCTCTGATAAAAATCAAAGGGTCACTCAGTTGGCACCTTATTTAAGATGAAAATGCGAATGTAAAGCATGAAAGAAAAACATTTTCTGTAGGAAAGCTAAGATTTGGTGACACATCAAATCAACTGAAAGCAAAGATGTTTTGTTACCTAGAACTTGTGGAAATAAGCAAAAAGGTTTCGAAGGAAGAAATGAATCTAGAAAATTACAATTGTTACTTTCTATAGAAAACAGAAAATAAGAAAATAATGAACAAACTGAAGAAATATTTAACTGTGAAAGAAAATAAAAATCGCTAAAATCATTTTAGTGGTTTTTATTTTTTAATCTCTGAGCAAGATGGGCTGAAATAATTACAAGTCTAAACACAAAATAAATTATTGTAATGCCAATAAACACAAAGAGCATGATCGAATTGAAGAACTTAATTTATTAGTAAAAGATAGTTACCAAAGCCAAAAAACATAGCTTATAGATATCGAGGAAGGAATTTTTAAACAGTTAACTAGAGAAGCTAAATTACTAAAAACGAAAAGAGAAATAGTAAAATTCAACTGTGTGACGTACCGACACTAGAAAATAGCAAACATCTGTAAAATGTTAAACAAACAAAATCTAAGAACGATACGATTAAGTGTTACTGATAATATAATTCATCAGTATAGACCAAATAGAATGTTTTAAATAAATGAAAAGAAATTTTACGGACAAGCTGAAAACCAGATTAAATTTTAACAGTTCCTGTTGATAAGCTAAATAACGCCTTAGGTTCTCTCAGAAAAGCGATCATGTATTTTAACTAAGTTTGAAACGAATCATGCCTAATTTGAAAAAAAAAGTAACTATCATGGTTCATATTTAATTTAAACGATTTCCAACATCTGCATTTTAACCAAAAATCTATTTATCTCATTTTACATTGCAACCTTAAACGCAACTATATTTAACAGCAAACTGTTTTTGTGAAGATTCATACACAACGTCGAGAGGTTAACATTTATAGCTTCCTGGTGGCATTTGTTCGTACCCGAAATGTAAACATAACAATGTTTTAAATTTTGATTTGGCAATGACTAGAAAACGTTAATGAAACAAACCATGTATAAAATTAACTCTGGTTTCTGGCGTGTAAAGTTTTAGCAAAATCTCTTACTTTTGTTGTTAAGGTACGTTGCAAAAGGCGAATAAATGAAATTACGACGATCAAGAATTGTATTAAAATTGACAAATCGTCAAATAGAATATAAAATAAAACCATCAGAAAACAATAAATTAAAATAAGAAAAATAATTATGCACATTTGAGACAAGACAAATTGCAGATATGGCATAGTTGCATGAGGATATTTTTTAATAGAGAAACTTAATCTCTATTAATATCACCTAAAATAAATTCTATATCAATGAAGTATTTCAATGGCAAAACAACAAAAGAGTAAGTTTATAATATGTCGCGATAGAAAGAAGTCCACCAATTCTATAATAAAAGTCGAATCAAAATAACAAGCTAAACAAGCAGCACTTGTGACAGTCAACGCTCTCTTAAATATCACCAAATTTGCTTTGGATCAGTAATTTTATTTGATGAAGAAACACCAAGTAAACCTCATTTTAGGATTGAACAGTAGTAATAATACCTGATATAAGTGATTTTTCCCAAAGAGACCTTGGTAATTGAATTGTAATACAACAGATAATTAAATTTTGTGGGTTGGTTCAATAAACCTCTTCTGTTATATATTTTGATCGCACATATTCAAATCAATTACAAGGACTGTGTAAATTGAACCAGGGAATCGGATCCTCTTTAATTATTGTATGAACTGCCATTATCTTTTTAAGCAAAGGAAATATATTCTAACTGCTTCAGAGTATTCTTATTCCAGTGTAAATACACGCATATAAAGATGACATATTAATAGTCCTAAAATTGTATTTGAAGAGAAACGGACGTGTTCGATAATGTAATGGTATCAGCATTAAATAGGTGTGCGTATAAAAATGGGATAGAATTTTATGTAAACACCCAGCACACACATTTAAAAGAGATATATAAATGAGTTTGTGAATGTATTTATTTTTGTTAAAAATAATAGAATTACCTCATATTTTAAATGCGAGGTGTCAGATAATTTCATGTTAGTGTTCGATTAGCTGTTTTAGAAAAAACTCTTTTAATATAAATACTATAATTTTCTCTGTGTGTGTGTATATATATATATATATATATATATATATATATATATATATATGCATATAGTAGATTTGGGCAGCAATTCTTTTTTTTATTCATGCTTTGTTAAAAACGACGATCAAGATAATGCGATTAAATGCTTATTTTTTGTGTTTATGGACAGTGTGTGTAAAACCGTTTAAGGATTTTATATATTTGAGTGCTTTTAGCTCTTCTTTTAGCCATTATCAACAGAAAAAATTGGCACAGCTTCAAATATCCTGATCTTGAATCAGCACATCGTCTGTAGCGAATTGTAATGAAATTCCAGTACTTGTCTTTGGAGAACTTATTGACATTAGTAACGAAGATTCCTTCAGCGTTTGGGAATATGAAGAAGAACAAGTGGTATTTAACGATGATGTCCTCCATCCTTTTTCCTTAAAAAAACTAAATGATCTCGTTCGCGAAATCACCTTGTCAAAGTCCTCTGTCGAGTTGTTGGCATCCAGATTAAAAGATAAAATCTTCTCTCTGACAGTGCTGGCATCTATTTTTACCGAAACAGGCATCAAGAATACCTCCATCTTGTCGTTGTGGAGAAGGAATTGGTGTACTGTACAGCTATTGTTCAGTTTCTGCACAAGATTGGAGGCCCACAGTATGAACCCAAATATTCGCGACTGTTCACTGACAGCAGCAAGCAATCACTGAGATGAGTTCAGCTGCACAACGGCAACTAGTTTTCCTATGTATCCTTTTCTCACTCGACTACACTGAAGGAGAAGTATGATGCAGTGAACTATCAACTAAAAACATTCTTTATGATCAGAATGAGTGGATTATTTGTGTTGACCTGAAGACGATGAATTTTTTGTTATGACAGCAGTCCGGCTTTATCATTACTTTCTGTGCATATGGGATAGTAGAGGCACTACTCAGCGAAGAAGAGCTATCACATGTGGGAGGAATTGGTACCTTTCAGAGCAAGGAACATCATCAACAACACTCTGGTAGACAGAATACTATGCACATCAAGCTCGGCTTGATTAAACAGTTCACGAAAGCTTCTAACAAGGTTTTTCCAGTATTGACCATAAAGAAATTGAAAGCTGGCATCTTTGATGATCCATCAGATTCTGAGTTTGCAAACCCAATGAATGAAGTGGAACTGAAAGTGTGGAAGACTTTGTTCTGGTCGTGTAGAACCGTCTTGGCAACAACAAGGCCAGGAATTATGCCGAACTCGTCACCAATATACTGACCTTTTCAGAAACCTAGAATGCAACAGGAGCATCAAAATGCGTTCCTTATTCTTATATATGGACCGCTTTTCTGAGAATCTAGGATCAATGAGAGACGAGCAGGGGGAGAGATTCCATCGCGACATGAAAGAGATGGAGATCAGGTATAAGGAACGCTAGAATACAGTCATGATGGCGGATTACTGTCGCACTTTGAAGAGAGACATTTCTGCCGGTGACCAGTCTAGGGTTTCGAATAAACGTAAATTTATGCCCTGAATTTTGGACAATGATGACATAATTTACATGTACTTACCTTTACCAATGTCTATTATTCAATTCACAGAAATCAAAGTTTGTAACATTTAATTAATAAATTTTGTTAGAAAATGATTTTTTTCTATTAAAAACCTATTTCTGATGAGAAATATTAACAAAAATTAACTAATAATGTCACAAATATGTAATCGATTTAGTCAGAAGATCGGATTTTTGAAAAATCAACTTAGCATAAAAACCTGATATGATCGAGAAAACCGGGAGTCATTTTCGACTCAGTGACCCAGTGTTATCAGCGTAGCTGATGTTAACCTCCAGGAGAGCAATTCATTGCATCTTCCTGATATTACGTTTACTGCTAATATGGTTGGTTCACTGTGTCGTGCCAGACAATATTTCTCGTCAGAATCCATCTTTCGCATTTTTTAAGCCCACCATTCGTCCATGCATCGAATACTGGTGTCATAACTGGCCAGATGCTCCGGTTATATATCTCAAGATTTTCGACAAAATCAAAAGAAGGGTCTATAATGTTATCTGTCTTGGCACGACAATGTTGCTTTCCTCTGTCTTTTCTGTAGATATATCTTTATGGCAGTTATTATAATGAACGCATCGACCACATGAATTTAAGCGAATTTTTCTGTCTTCCTGAAGCCTTTTCTTGTACTGTACCTTCTCCTCATTAAAGTCTTCTCACTAAATTCGTCTCATTCTCTTCCACACCCAGTAATCCTTTTCGTCATAGCAGGATTATCGTCTTTCTTAAAGTGGAATAGTTTAAAAAATATGAATAAAGTTAATTTATAATTGTTTTTATATATTGGCGAAATCTTTCTTTACTTGATGTCATTGAATTAGGAACTTACTACTTTGTGATTATTACGCCGATTTAGTTTCTAGATCTTCCTTTGATATTGTTGTCGGTCAAGCTGTTAGGAAGCAATTTGTCTAACTATTTTTGTAGATACTATTTTTTTAAAATATCGTTGATCTTTTATAAAAGTTGTTATAATTTGTGTATATTACTTAGAGCATCACTGAATTAAATGGTTACACTTTGCTTAATCTAAGACCCTAGAGGAAAACTATCGTGAAAATATGACTACTGAATTCTTTTACATTCATTAGTATAATTTGATTAAATATATTTATTGAAAGTCACAAGGATAACAAAAAGGAAAACATGATTGTATTTAGACATGTGGACTAACATGAAAATGAAAGATACCTCATTATGAATGAATCTTGGTATAAAGGAACGAGATTCATTAATACTCGATTTTATGTTGTTTGCCCTCCGAAATTTTCGTCGGAAATTTCATTCCATACAACACAACAGTGAAATTTATATACTTTGTGTTTATAAATTTATTTCTACAATCAGTTTTCTATACTCGAGTCTTTTACTATATAAATTTCAACTGATTTTAGATTGTCTTCATTTCTTCAATTTTCATGACATTGTTCGTTACACATTTGATATTCATGTAATATATAATTTAATTTTTGGTTTAGCACTTCGAAAAATTCTAAACATTGAGTTTTAGCGGTTTAACTACATGAGCATGCATACATCAACACATATTTTAAATGTTATACTACTTAGTTTATTTAGTAGATCATTCCAGATGGTAGGAAAAAGGAAGAAATTAAACTAGAAGAACTATGAAAATCATTAGATTATATAAAACCATTCTTGAAATGTCATGATTTTATCTTCATGTATACTCACCAAAACTGGCATTCGCGTGTGAGATGTCCTCATGAGCATCATTCACACATTTATTCCAAAGTTCAATAAGTTACAACTTTTATTTTACTCTTTCTGTTTCAAAACAAGTAGATTGTTTTGTTTCCGTAATAGCATTTTATACACACTCACATGTGTTGAAGTGCGTATGTGCACGTTTGTATTTATTTATGTATGTACAAAGAAAGGTTCGAAGAAATAGTCTTGCACTTGTTACTGAAAATGTTGAAGAAAATAGATTCCAGGTTTTATTTAAAATTTATTGGGCGCTTATTTTAAGTAATATTTCCAAAAAACATTCTACGGAGCAGAATACAATTGAGTAGAATATTGAAAAAGGAACAGCATAAAACTTATTCTGTAGAACATTTTAAACATAAATAATCACATAAAGCTTACAGTATTTTAAAATTAAAGTAGATGCAAGAGAATTTTAAATTGATCTTAATTAGTTTGATTTCCTCACCCTCACACCGAAGAGTGGCGTTATTTCAATCATAAATGCCTGGTGACTTAAAACAGTTTTCAACCGACTAATTTGAAAATGCTGAAAGATTTTGTTCGGATCTCGGGGACGGAAGATCCCTGAAGAAAATAATGTACAATAAATTTCACTCTAAATGATGAGTGAAATGATGAATTCATATTTGCTTAAAAAATATGAATGTTATGAATATAAAATGGAAGGTACAGTTGTAACAGGAGCTATATAGCGCCGAACAGATTAGTAGCCGAGAAACTAACAATGTTAAGTAGTTTGAACTTTGAAAACGGAACACGCACACACGATCGCAAACGTACTTATATATATATTATCCATGCATATATACATGTATTTAAAATACGGATGGAATTGAGTTATGAATACATGATGAGTAGCATTAATCAATATTTGATAATATTTATAGTATATACAGTTAAATAATCTCTCTGCGTCATGAATGTATACATAATTTTTACAATTGTACATGGACATTCCAGTTGAACATAATTAGCTGTAATGTTATGTTTTAAAATCGCTCTCTGTAATTCACTATGCATTCAAAACGAAAACATTGTTATAGGTAGTTGAAAAATCAGAATTGCAATTACTGAAAAATTAATGAAAAAGCTTTATAAAAGTGTCAATCAGAAAGAAAATTATTTAACGAAAAAATATCTATTTAAAATATTTGAATTAGTGTGTGATTAAAACATCAACATATTCAAAATTCTGCCTCACTTATCTCTTTATACACATTAAAGCGTATAAAAATAAGCATGCTATAATACAATTCTTTTGAAAATTAAACTCGGAAATTAAGTAAATTGTCAAATTTATTAAAGCAATTATAAGGTTTAAGGATAAAGTATCACCTAAACATTTGATTTGATATCAAATTAAAAATTAAAAAAAACATAAAATCTGTACATTACACATATATATACGTGTATGCTATGTACCGATTTTATGCATCGTATAATATATATATATATATATATATATATATATATATATATATACAACATACATATATAATATATACAACATACATATATATAATATATACAGTATATATATAATATATAAAAATATATATATAATTGCTTTAAACATGATTATTTTATTATTAAAATAGATACAAAGGTATCTCGCTTAAAAAAAGGAGGGGAAATTATTTTAGGCGCCTTTCAGCTAACACTTCGTCAGAAATCTGGTGAACAATGCGTCCTGCATTCTACAGAATTTAATAGGTGCTCACCGATTGCTGACACATGAGTCTGCGACTGCCCGGATGTAATTGGCTCATTTCTGCGGACTCTACCCTGCTCGTGCTGAGCGATTCTCACCTCCAATCGTTGCATGGGTTGCCGAAAATACACAAGATTGACGTTCCACTACGGCCGATTTTGTCTATGGTGGGTTCCTCTCAACATAATCTTGCCAAGTGGCTTAATGAAATTCTTCAACCAGTTCTGAATTTTTATTCGGAATATTGTGTACCAGATTCATTTCGGTTTGAAGATTTTATACGAAAACTAAAGCCAAATTCCGAAACTAATATTCTTGTTTCTTTTGATATAGTAAGTCTGTTTGGATGAAACAATTGAGATCAGTGCAGACTTCTTGTACCGTGATCCTGTAAAAACTCCGTCTTTCCCTGAGAGCGTCTTCATTGAGTTGATGGAGATGGCTAAGAAGTCTGTCTCCTTCAGCTTCGATTATGATATGTATCAGCAGATTGATGGGGTAGCGATGGGTAGTTCCTTGGGTCGTTTATCAGATATTTTGTGGGCTATTGTGAGAGGTTATTTTTTGATAGAATAAATAAACACTATTGTTACTTCCGCTATGTTGATGATACTTTTAATTTATTTGCTTCTTTAAGTAAAGCGGAAGAATTTTTCCCCTTGCTTAACAATCTCCATCTATCTTTAGAATGTATAATGAAAATAGAGGAGAATAATCAGCTTTCTTTCCTGGATGTACTGGCTGAAAGGACACCTTCATGTTTCCACACCAGTATTTATCATAAACCCACATTTTTTGGGTTATGCTTAACGTGGGACACGTTTGTTCCTAGACCCAGGAAGCTCAATGTTATTAGGACCCTTACACATTGTGCATTGATGGTATGCACAGATTGTAAGCTTGACGCCAAATTAAAGAAAATTAAACAACTTCTAATAATTAATGGGTACCCCGAAAATGTGTTATTGGAAGTCATTAAACAGAAAATTAATAAATTTAACGAAACTAAGAAATCTGGCTCTCCTAAGTATCCTGTTTATTTGAGATTCCCGTGGATAGGTCTCAAGAATCTAATATTTGCTGACAGAATTAGCAATTCCATCAAGCGGTGTTTCAGTGCTGTTACTTAGTACAAAATCTGCCTCCCTCCCCCTCCACGTAAGGTTGCCTTGCCTACCAGTCAACAAAGTTTAATTGTGTATCAATATAAGTGTCGATGTGAGACCGACTACGTGGGCCTAACAATCCAACGGTTGGAGGTGAGGATCGCTCAGTACACGCTGGGTAGAGTCTGCGGGCATGAGCCAAATACATCCGGGCAGTTGCAGACTCAAGAGTCAGCAATCGGTGAACACCTATCAAATTCTGTAGAAGGCAGGACACATTATTCTCTAGATTTCTTCTCTGTCTTGTCCAAGGCACTTGGACATCTTGGTGTCTCCTACCGTTAATTCACAACGTCCTGTCCTGTGCAGGCAGAGAGAGTTGAAATTTAAATTGGCGCTTTATGGGGAGACTACTATCTATTATAGGTAATATAAAAGTTTTTTTTGTCTTAACCTCAGTCCTCGTTAAAAATTTTACTTAGCAACTTCTCCATTTTAATTTTGCCGACGATTTCTATTCTAACGAAATGTCAGCCGAAAGGCGCCTAATATATATATATATATATATATATATATATATATATATATATATATAATGCTACGCTTCAGGCACGACCCGGAGATTCATGCATTATGCAATCATGAGGTGCATATTATGAACTGAAGAAATTTCGATTCGAATTAGGTTCCTTAAGTTAAAATCGTTATTAATTGTGAGTCAGGTGTGCGAATATTTATATATATTAAATGTAGAATTTAATATAATATAGGTTAATATCGAAACTCAAAAATGGAATAGGATTCTAAAGTCCTTGGAGGTAAAAACAATTATATTTAAGGGTCCGATATTATTCATTCCTCCTTGAGTTTGTTTAGATTGGGGACGAATTGTTTGAATGAGTATTTCTTTTAAAGAATAAAAGTCATAATTAATTAAATAATTTTTAAAAATTAGCATATAATAACTGGAAAATAAAAAAAAACAGCAAAATAATTATTCTAAAAATTAATTTAAGAAATATTTTAAAAATAACAATTAAAAAGAAATATAAAACGGGAAGTGAAGTGAAATAAATAGATACGCACAGATGTACAGAAGCATACACATGCATTTATCTATAAGCACACACTAACGTATGAACTGTCTATTTTTCAATTTGAATTCGTCATAAATTATAAATCGGGAGTGCTAATAAATTAATTAAAGTAAAGTAAAATTTAGTTAGGTGTTATACTAAGTGGGGAAAGAAGGAAAGAAAGAAAGAAAGAAAGAAAGAAAGAAAGAAAGAAAGAAAGAAAGAAATATTATAAAATATTAAGTCTTCTTACCAAAAAATGTATAATATATATATAAATACATATGCAACGTAATGGTTGGCCACTCGTATTCAAGGATACCGTCTACTGGAGCGGCTAGTTAATCCCTATTGTATGTGCCTGCTCTAGCACACTTGTGTTTGTTCAACAACCACAGAGTATTAAAATTTACATTGTGATTACGTTTAACTAATGCCTTAATATATTTAATTTTACTGTTATCCAAAATCACCTTATTGCTAGAGTAAGAAGATAACCTCAGTTGGATAGTTTTATGGATAGTGTTTAGTATTCTATGGTTTGTGGCCAGATTTGTGCTTGGGAAAATCTTTAGCATATGGTTTTTATGTTCCATTATTTGGGTCGAAAGTTGCGTCAAGGAAGTTGATCACTTTAACGTTAATGGTTATATAATACATATGTACGTATGTTGCATATATATGTTATATGCATGCATGCATCTGTATGTGTGCGCATATCTGTGCGTATTTATTTATTCCGCTACACTTTCCGTTTTATATTTCTTTTTAATTATTATTATATTTTTGAATATTTTTAAAAATTATTTTAAAATTATTTTTCTTACTTTTATTTTCCTATTTTTAAGATATTTTTAAAATAATTGATATCAATAATTTTCTTATTATTTATTATTTAAAAGAAATACTCATTCAAACGCCTTGTACCTAATATAGACAAACTAGTAACGTCCCCTCCAACATGGTATTAATAATATCGAACTCTGAAATATAATAGTATTTTTCCTTCCACGATTTTAGAATCCTATTCCATTTTTGGTTTGCGATATTCAGTCAGTTAAGTGCCATACGTGATACACGCTTGGGCGATCATGTCTCGAAAGAGACATGACTGACTGGGCAGAAGATTATCCCACAGTAGGTTGCCATTGCTTTCTCTGGTAGACTGGTTGCCGACCAAGGCTATAGAACCCAATCTGTCATGCTATTTAACCCATAGCTGGAAGGAAGAGACGGATTAATACCTTTCCCAAGGGTATTTGCGCGTAAGTGAATACAATGGATTCAACGGGAATTCGAACTCGGCTCCCCGGATTCTCATTCCGAGCCGATATCCACTGTACCACAACGCACATCCGTGTTGCGATATTAACCTAACTAAATGATACATTTAATAAATAAAAATATTCGCACACCATATTTACTATTTATAAGGACCATAATTTAAGGAACGCTAATGCCTAATTCAAATCGAAAAAGGTTCAGTTCATAATATGCATCTGATGATTTCGTAATGCAGGAAACTCTTAGTCGTGCCTAAAACGTAGAATAATATTTATATTTATTGATATATTCTTTTTGCTCTGTTATACCTCATTCTATTAACACCTGATTAATATTTATATACTGATGTGTATCTGCGCGTACACACACACACACACACACACACACACACACACACACACACACACACACACATATGTATACTTATTTACATCCATATATATATATATATATATATATATATATATATATATATATATACAGGAAACAAAAGTTAGATATTTTTGCAAATCTATTGGTATTAGTGTATTTCGCGGCTCCAGCCACTAATCTTTAAATTCCAAACTTTAATATCATACATCTAAAACAGACAACGAGCATCTCGGTTCAAAGTTCAACCTTTTCACCAACGAAGATTTTTTGTATATCTAGGTCAAAGACACTGTGCAAAGCTAAAATCTAATACCTTAAGTTAAACCCACTTTCCCCTTATTATGTTCTACTTTTCCTTCTCTCCCTTTTTCCCTTTTAATATTTATCCTTTCATTTCCCTTTTTTTATCCCACATGACTTTGTTTGGACAAATTTGAAACATTCATTGTTGTATGAATTTGGTTTGAGAAGCGGCTGGAGCCGCGAAATACACTAATACCAATGGATTTGCAAAAATATCTAAATTTTGTTTCATATACATATAAATATATATATATATATATATATATATATATATATATATATATATATATATATATATGATGTACATTAATGTATATTTGTTTGTGTATATGGGCATAGTATGGTGATGTGCCACTGAATGTTTAATGAAGTTTAAAGTTCGTGCTCGGCGGCGTATTCACTGTTGCATCCTAGGGAGCCTCTACCGCTTCCATCATTAGTGCGTGTAATTGCGACTTCAAACGAACTTCCGTTAGGCGGTGAGTAGACTTCCAGACTGCTGTCTCGTTTTTTGAGTTGTTTCTGACTGCGCATGCGTCCGCGGATCGACATCATGACAACCACCTCCGACTGTGACAAAAAAAGTGACGATGTTCGAGAGCTTCGTCGGCGTATATTGTTCTTCATGCTTTGGTTTTCCAGGAAACGCCGCCATTTTTTAGTGATTACCGACCGCACCTACAAAACACGAAAACAAATTATTGCAAATTATTCATGTTTATTGAAATGTTTATTTTTGACGGGTTGTTACGTTTAAGGGTTATCACATTTTTGCATGTCTTAGAGTTAATCATTATTTGGCTGCTTTTTTATGTGTACATTTCGTTGATAAAGGCAAATAGATATATTTTTTAAGATTAGAAAAAGTCGTGTTTTGTTTCACAGATTTGATTAGAATTAGCAAGCATATGTACACAATTATGTCTGATATAATTATATAAAGAACTATATTGTATTAGATATATCAAAGGTCGCTGATAAGGTGTAGAATCAGGGGCTGCTACAAAAACAATCCAGCTATGGAATCTCTGGACGGGTTTTTTTTCAATTATCAAGTCTAAGTGGACAACACAACAATTTATAGATGCATCTACCAAAACTGAACTAGTAACACCCACCTCCACATAACCAACCAGACTCTATCATGATGTACTGGCGTTATCTCTCGGAGGCTCCTTGCCTTGAACGTTTATTGGAACGCAAGCTCTCTCCTCAGGCCTAACGTGGAACTCATACTGATGAAATAGTCCGTTCATTGTATCATTCTAGTATCTGTCTCCTCCTGCTATACTATATATTTACAAAAGCCAGATCGAACCAAAAATGGCGTATTGCTGTCACATTTTAGCTGGAGCTAAAAGTCACTATCAAATAGGCGAGTTAGGATTGGGCAAATCCTTACTCGCCTATTTGATAGTGACTTGTGGGTGAGAAATCATTTTCCACGTTACAAACTTTTTCCTATAGACGAAACTTCATAAGTCTTGCTGATCTACAGTTATTTTCATGGCAGGTGTTCTGACGAGCTACATACCTTGGTTCCACAAACTCTGACTTTTGAGGCTGGGACTGGCCACAGCACGATTGCACAAATGAATCATCCTCATTCCCTTTGTATTCCATTAACAAGAAGTTTCATTTGAACGGCGTCATTTCAAGAACTGCTGCTTTATAGAACAGAACTCCGTCAACATGTTTTCTCGATCACACCAATCTTAACCTCTCCAAGTTTAGA
Organism: Ascarosepion bandense; assembly: GCA_037127315.1. Lineage (NCBI taxonomy): Eukaryota > Metazoa > Mollusca > Cephalopoda > Sepiida > Sepiidae > Ascarosepion > Ascarosepion bandense. The sequence goes on from JBBBDQ010000344.1 coordinate 1,902,190, forward strand.
GTTAATCGTTCTTTTCTACATAAAGTTATGAACTGCTAGTTTTCCTTTTTCTTATGCTCATACAACACACAGTAACCCATTACCTTGAGTGGTTCTTGTGCCTTGTAGTGGGTGAAAATTAGTAACAAATATTTTTCTTATAATTTATATATAATTATATAATTTATATAATTTGTACATAAGTTAATTTCGGATAAAAATCTAACAAAATGTAAATTTATAGGTCAATTTAAAAACCTTCTGTTTTGACATTTTTTGTCAATGAATCGGTGTCACCAGAAAAGTATTCGGTAAGATATGTACATAGTTATGTAGTGATATCTATTTTGAAAGTTCATGAGCAAAAATTATCGACTAATCATGGTCAAACCTAATTAGATTGATAAATAAAACTTTTATTCCTCAAACTCGTACAAAAATTCTTTTCGGAAAATTAAGTTAGTACCTGTAGCATGGTATATCTAATTAGAAAAGACAAAATGATGGGTTTTTAAGCTCTAAAACTCGGTTGCTTCAGACACTGGAAAAATTGTAATTCAATTGTTTGATGAGTTCGGCCAGTAATACACTGACGACAAGCGCCAATGTCGTCAGGAATCACTGAGACTTTCAGGTTTAGTACTCTTCAAACTACTTTCGGTAGTGTAATAATCAGAGATAAATACAAACCCAAGTGTTGTTTCGCAAGTGTACCATGTATCAAACATCTAAGATGTAAAATAAAGGCGGCAGTTTAGCTTAGAGTTTTAAAGTATCTGAGCAAGTATCCGAGTTTTAGATAGATAATGGCACCAGATCAGGCGCATCGGTATTTGAAAGTCTCAGATTATGAAGACAATGACCTGTCTTTGATACGATGGAATACGTTGCTAATTTACTTAACACAACACACACACACACGCACACGCAAACATACATCAAACTTATACAAACGTAACCCCATTAATTGTCATTGGAGATCATAACGAGATAGGACGTGTATTTATTTCGAGTTAATTATATGCAACAGAGCTGGAAAAAGAAATTTTGCATATATCCTGTTAAAAATTCTTTTTATAAGCACTTAAATGTTTTGAAAACCTTGTTCTTTAAAACATTCTAAATAGTATTTAATTACAATCTGTAAATGTAGCATATTAAACTCTCACTGTCACACATTAACAGCATATTGAAACTTTGAAACAGTGTTATTATTGTTTTTGCGATGATCAGTAAAATAACGAATGACCCCGGTGTTGGATTCACTGTTGAAAATTGTGAGATTAGCGCAATCTCCATGTATTTTCTCCTGAGTGAATTCTGTTCTCTCCTGGTCAGATTAGCATTATTTTTTAAATCAAAACTGTAGCCAAATGTAATACAATGAACCATCAATGCGTTTAAATTGTCGAGATGCAGACTATCTCTGTTAGATAATAACTATATCTTTCATTGTTTTAGAGGTAGTGTTAATAAATCTTACGTCAGCTAAGGCAGGCATTTTCAAAGAACCTTTAAAAACTGTAAAACCCCAATTTTTGTTCGCGGAAGACTACATCGAAAGCACCTTCAGTTTCCTTCAATTCCTGAGTTATTTCCTACACAACTCCAAACGCAAAACCCACAAAATCCATAGTAGAAAAATGCAAAAACACGAAACCCCACAAATAATAATCCAGTCAACCATAATAAAATCAAACACATAATCCTACCTACCAACTACAGCCACCATTGAAAAAAAAATTCCAGCCATGACAAAATTCATTAACACCACTTCTAGCACAATGAGATATAGTTAATATCAAACGAGATAGCAACAACAGAACAGTGGCAGGGATATACAAAAAAGGTTTAACAAAATACCAGTTGATGTACAATCAGAAATATCTAAAAGGATTATACAAACACTGTAGAGATATTCTGCATAATAATAATGCAAACTATGGACCGCCACAAAAAAACGCAATACCTAAGGTTTAAAATGAGATTTTGAAAATGAAATATTTCTTGAAGCATTTGTTTAAGTTTTAATTGCAAGTTAATAGATTAAAGTTAATATTTGCAATAAGTAAAATACTTTTTTGTTTTTGTTTTTTTTAAGTTTCATCCCAAGAAAGGCGGTACCGCCACGGATGCGCAGTAAAAGTTTAGGCAGGAGGAGAGTGAAGAGAAAGACGAACCAGTTACAGGGGGTGTCGAGAGCAAGAGAAGGATAGGAACGTAGGTGTAAAGACAGTTGCGAAGCTAGAGAGAAAGGGAAAGAATAAGATATACGGATTGATGTAGAAAGGACTGGAGACAATTCCTGGAGGTTGTAGCGGTCAGGAAAGCAAATATACGGAAGGGAGTTCGACAGGCGGGAAGTGCAAGAAAAGAAGCTGTGGAGTAGAATTGTCGGCTGCATTTGGTTAATGTAACTGTAAATGAATGGGACTTTGTTGCCAGTCTAGTTGCACGAGTAAAGTCTTGAGGAGGAGGCACCAGTGTCCTAAGTTCGTTGGAGCAGAAGCCATGAAATATTTGTAGAAGAGAGAGAGGGAAGCCACACCCAACCGGTGAGAAAGTGGCTGGAGTTGAGCTGCCAGGTCGAGACCTATCACATTAGATTCTCCTTTGGAGCCTGTCGAGAGCACTGATATGAACATCAGAGGTGCCTGACCAGGTATGACAACAGTATTATATAGTCGGATGGTTGATTTGTATATACGCAAGATGAATTTAGGCGGAAAAAACTTCCTGGCCCGACACAGTGACCCAACCTTCCGAACAGTGGATTTAGCTATTGATTCAATGTAATGATTCAACTTTAGGTCGGAAGATAGGGTAAGGCCGAGAAGGCGCAGTACATTGCTTTCAGGGAGACTTGCTTGATCCATACTTATGGGGGGCAAGAGAGATTACCTGTGATGGTTGACCGATAGCAGTTTTGATTTAGAAGCACTGAAATATAGAAGCCACTTCTTACACCAGTCGACCATTGTGTGGAGGTCCTTTTCAGGATCAGCAACAAAGATATGTTTGTCCGCCTCGCCAGATTTCTTACTGATGCGGGAGTAAATGGTAGTGTCATCTGCGTAAATGCCTACTTTGGATTTGATCAAATTGACTGGGAGTTTTTGTTGTTCTTAATTTTGCTAAAATAGCTGATTAATACCCTTGTTTTAGTCATCTTTCATTGCAATGTAATTTTCTTTATTAAAAAATCTTCCAAATATAAAATATACTTTTCTGAAACTTTACGAGAAATATTAACTGATTGAAAGTATATTTAATCTGATTTGAAACAAATATTATTTACTTTAAGTTTTGAAATACTACAGAAACGTATTAAAAATGCTGCATTGGCGTGGTGACAGCATGATGACAGATCTAATGTTCTTCTACTGAGAGTGAAGAGAAACAACTTAATTGAAAAAAAATGACGTACACGCCTCATTTATATAATTTTGAAGTACTCAGTAATCTTTAAAACTTTAGAAAAAATTATCCGTAATTTAATGTAGTATTGAATTTTAAAAATTTCGACTTAGAATTGACTATAACTCTTATTTTCTGATAATGCCGTGTATGGTCACTCGTACTTACAAAAACCGGCACGTTTATACACGTACAGAAAACAGTTCAAAATTATTTTTAGAATATTGGTGTTTGATGATTGTATTAAGTTTTTTTATTTATGATTAGTAAATATAGTTTTCTCTTAATATCATTTAAAAGGCTAAAATTAATACAGATTAATTAAGATTTAAAATTAGAAAACATCTAATTGAAATAAGAAAACAGTTCTTATAAAAATTCATTATTCAATAGTATTTTTCATAAAACAATAGTACCCTTAATATAGCTTATTTATAAAAGCTATAAAAAGCTTTTCTAATTAAATAATGTTATAGTTTTAGTGCATCTTTTATTTTAAGATTTAGAGTAATTTTTTCGGTAAATGACTAAAACTAATTAATAGTTTAAATTCATCAAGGATTCCCGCATTTTGATTAATATAAATATGGAAAGGTAGGAATTTTAATTTCTCAAAATTTCATAAAATTAAGTGGGATTAATAGATATAAATATATATACTTACAACGCTTTAAAAAACAAACAAACAAACAAAATTAAACAAAAAAAAAACAAATTTTAAAAACAATTTCATTTATTCATTCATTTGTGAGTAAGTTCTGGAAATCTCATTAAGATCGAAAATTATTTGATTTTTTCAAGAATTTCTAATAATAACGCCAAAGAGCCGCTCAAATTTCCAATATTAATATATATATATATATATATATATATATATATATATATAAACCCAGGATACAAACCCAGGATAGGATTGATAAATAATCCGGGATAAGGTTGGTAAATAATCCAGGATAAGGTTGGTAAATAATCCAGGAGTATCCTAGAAACATCGTTAAAATATTAAAACTAATCCAACAGAGAGCTCAATGTAAATTAATTTAAACCACAGAGCAGATATTTATTCATTTATCTATAAATACAGATAAAATTTAGAGAGAAAATAGGCATATTCAACATAACATTTTAAGACATGCATTTTCAAGCCCGTTTAAACAAAGAGCCTTAAACATTCTTTGTTTAAACGGGGTTAACAATGCTTGTTTTAAAATGATATGTTGAAAATAGCTATTTCCCCTCCAATTTTTATCTGAATTTACAGATATATATATATGTCTAAATGCAATGTAATGTGTTGTGACCAGATTGAAATGTGATTTTATTAAGTATTGGTTGTTTGGATTTAATGTAGATGGTCTCCAATATCTGATTGTTTTTTTCTGTGTGTATGAGTGAGTATTATTGTGTTATCGACTGAAATCTGTCTAACATTACCTACATGGCTATGTTTTTCTAAGAAATTTTGTTTAATTAAGCTCTGGCCAGAAAGGTGACAGGTAAGTCCACGGAAGAGCTTGGTTTTAATAAAACCAATAAATGTAGTGGGTTTATTATTAGTTACAATCTCTGCACGGGCATGTAAATTGATACACTGCATTGTAGAGGATTTAGTTGTGTGAATGTAGGATTATTAGAAACTATGAGGTCAATTGTTTTAGATTTTTATAATATATGATGAGCTTAATTTGATTATTATTATTATTTATTGGTTTAACATTTTTACGCATTATGTTTTTGAGTGTTTCTCATCATGTTTGTAATTATTATGCATTTGGTTGCCAATCGTATAAGTTAATAGTGTTATGTTTATTTTGACGTACACTATTAATATTATTAATATTGTTAAAGGTATTATTATGTTTGAGATACATTTTAATTTGTTGATCAATGACGAGTTAAAAAATCCATTGTTAACAAGTGTATGTTTAATGTTGCGTAATTCTTTACAGAATATGGATTTGGAAGGAGAAATCATTTGCATGCGTTGAATTAAGTTTTTTTTATAACAGCTAACTTATATCGTTGGGGGCATTCTCTATTATAATTAAGAAGACATGAGTTTATGCTAGTTGGTTTCCTATATAGAGAAGTAGTAAATCTATGTGTGCTAGAATTAATAAATACATCTAGGAATGGAATTTGATTATTAATATGAAGTTCTAATATAAATTTGGGGCAGAGTGACTTTCAAATTTGATTTTAAGTTGTGTAATTTGATCAATATACTTAGCGAAAATGAAATTATCTATGTATCTTACATATATAGGGGGTTTATTATTGTCATTAATTATTTTATTTTCTAAATGTGCCATATGACAATCCATATTACAATTAGAAAAGGGGAGATCTAAAAGAGATCCCATCGCAATACCATCTATTTGAGTAAAAATATTACCTAGGGGGTGATGAAAGGGTACTTGAGTGGTGCACGATAATAATACATTTTTTAACTAGTGGGTTTAATATTGATTAGTGGGAGAGTAGCATGATTGTATACATCACGGATAATGGTGTCAATCGTTTTATGGACGGGAACATTAGTGAATAAGTTTTGGACATCCAAAGATGCAATTATTTGGTTGTTAGGTTTATGTATATGGTTATGTGCTTGTAGAAATATATATGAAGATACACATTTCCATAAATGTGTGTATACGGGTATATAAAATAGTGATATGTATGATTGCACTTTATATATACGTATATAATTTTTAGAAAGGCTTAATATATAAACGTGACATAATAACCTTGCATAAGTGACATATTCTTCCTTAATTTTTGTTTAGTTATTATTTCGATTGAACAGTGGTTATGGATATAAAATCTGTAAAACTATGTAAATAACCAGAAATCATGTGAAAACGTTGTCTGCTAAAAACTGCTAAAATATTTAACTTGGCTAAATGTAGCGAAACCGTATTTAGAGAAGCTAAGCTTATGAACACTGATTACATTTGTCTTTATAAAGTTATCAGGATAAAAGCCTACAAATAATTAGAAATCTTCGAGGCAGATGGTACAAACTTTTCCTTTTTCAATTTGTCGTGTTCTTTCATGACGTGGGAACTCATTGTTCTCCACAACTTCATATCCTTTGTGGTTCTTAGTAAGGCGTTTATATTTACTATTTCCGATAATGTTAGTTCTACTGCTCTCTTTTTTTAAGATTGAAAGAATGAGGTAGGCAAGGCGACTTGGATGGCATCTAGATTACATGATAACACTGTGAGATCGTCTATGCCAACAGGGTTACCTGACCTGAAGGTATTTCTAACAGGGTCTCACCTTCAAAGTTATATGCTGATTTTATCAAAACCTGTCACATCACGTGCATCTAACTGTGAATTATGTGCCTAGTATACCCTTATCCAACTAGGTGTTATGGCTGGCATATTGTACTTCGTAAATTTGTGTACTTTGTCATATGGTGCTTTCTCACTACTACTACTTCTAGATTAGTAACGAATGGGATTTCTTTTTCTTGTTCATTTCAGTAAGTTAACATACTGACACTGAGAAATGGAATAATTGGTCATACTTTCCATGTATTTTTTTGCAGTTTGATAATGGTTGAACACTCACCAAGTTAGAAGTTAAATATAGACTTCATCAAATGACCGAGAAAGCATTTGGAATGTTCGAGAAAAAATTATTTGCAAACAAGTAAATTAAGGAATAGCTGGGGTAAATAATAATCTTCGTAATATTTGTTCATATTTTCACTCAATCTGTTCTCTCAATCTCTTTTAAAGGAAGGTATCACCAATGTTCCTCGTTAATTAGTTTCATTGCATTGTGAGATAATTGTATTGTACTAAATTGGATCCTTTACATTTGTTGATGCGTGTTATATGTAATATGTATGCAATATGAGTGATTGAAGGAATTTCATGTATAAGCACGAACAAGATCGTGTTAGTGTATTTTGTGTATATACATGTATCGCTTTTCTATATCGTACGGTAATGTCTGTTTCAGGTGTGCGTGTCTATCTACACTGACGGATGAAAAAAGGATGACATATGTACACTGCAAGAACGCAGGGTAACACACACTTTTGCATGAGGGATGACTAAAAATTGACCATTTATGGTTTTCAGAAAACTTACATCAATTTCGTACACCTTTTTTCACATATACTACTATCCTTTCACTTATACAAGCCTATATTTCTTCTCACTGATTTCTTTTATTTTGGCATCATTCTCGAGTTAGGCTCGACCACTTACCGCTTGGCGTTTTACTTGTTATAAACTCACATTAAATACTTTAATAATGCGTTATTTTAGAAATTTAGACAATGAAAAATTAATTTAAAAAATGTGATAATTTTTCATGAAAGCGATTAGACAGATGAAATTCTCTTCAAATAATTTGTCTTACATATCAAATTTGATTACGTGACAAGAATAAGACACACTAAAAACATGACTGATGAAAAACTATAACAATTAGTTTACCACAAGGCTACAAATATAAGGCAGCTAATGATCTAACTTACTACCAAAGATTTACAAGATTAACTTATTTATAACGGCAAATGTAAACAAATCTTTTCACTTACTTTTGTTAATATGTGAATAAATGTGTGAATGAGTAAGTATATAACATTACTTTATGACTTAGCTTCGTTAAAATTCATTTTCAAGCATTTTCAATGAAGCGTTACTTAAAGTACATTTTGTCACAACTCATTGCACGATACAGAATTGCTCATATACTCAAGAGAATATTATCAATTTAAAGAAACAATCAATAACGAAAATGTTAAGCATCACTTAACCTTAGTATTTGTGAAAACAGAATGCTGATATTTTCTATTTTTCCTTACCCGAGCTTTCGTATAATGAGCAGGTAATGGGTTGTACTGAATGGAAAGCAAAAGATCACAATAATACAGGAACAGCAGCTTTAAGAGCAAAATCGAGAAGAAAGAACTGTCAACATATTGTAATGGACAGAAAGCAAAATATGATGATGATAATCTGTGTCTGCAGATCTTAACTATTTTTCTAACACACTGACTTTATTTCCTGTCAATTGAAATATGGTAGAATTTCCTATCATCTTTTAACCTCTGAGAGCCTAACAGTTTAGTTTTAGAACGGAATCGTCATACTACCTATAAAAACGATTTGGCTATAATAATGAAGGCTTGTGTAGAACTAACTACACTGTTCGGAAAACTGATAACAGAGAAATAGGGTCTAGTATGTCACAATGTTTGCAAATAGTTTCCTAACTTTGAATTCAGTTTTCCTTCCCTTAAACTGGCTACCAGCTAAGATTAGAGTCTAATTTGTCCTGCCATTTAACCCCAAACTGGGTGGGAGAAGTAAAGAATACATAATTTTCCCAAGTTTATGTCGGTGTTTTCATTTTCATACATCACTTTTATGTGTGTTCACGTAATTGTTCGTATCAGTTTAAAAAATATATTTAGCATTTTTGCTCCTAAATTTGATATTATTTATTGATGTTGTTTTCAAACGTATAATGCTCCCACCAATTGAATTTGTGTTTCACAGTGTGAGATATAGCACCTTTGTGATACATTATTGCGTTGTTTTGTATGCCATTTGTCTGTCAACTGCTCAATTAGATCATACATCAACAACCAGTACAATGCAAAAAAAAAAAAAATGATATCCAACGAGTTCTTACTTTTAGCCCAAATATGCTACATCAAATAAACTGGAAAAGCGCCTACATATATTAAGATTATTAATCATATAAATTAAACATCAATAAGATATCAAACATAGTAAATATATTACTTCTGTTATGTAAATAGATTTTTAATTGCTAATACAATCAAAATAGATTAGCTGTACAGACAGCAATCGAATCTAAAGTAGACAGGTCTGTAAAATGGTGAGATATAGTTGAAATTTCTATAGCTAAGGAAGAGTTAGTCTCTTAACAAGAAAGATCAAACTATGAACGAAAAAACGAATATGGCCACAGAACAGTATTCAGAGTTCCACCTGATTCTACGCAAGGGGGTTACAATGAAAGAGTTCTACCAGATTCTACGCAGGGAGTTACATTGAAAGAAAATTAAAAAAAAAGAATAAGTTACAAGGGATATCGAAGAAAAGATAAGAGAAACATGGGAATCAAGGAGATAGAAGATAGTTGACGTTGAATTGAAAATTTTGTAGATTCTAGCTATCAGGTAAGGAGGTTTACTGAAGGGAGTTCCATAATCGGGAAGTGCGAGAAAAGAAGCTATTGGAGTAGAAGTAGCAGTTACATTTGACTGTTTTGACGGAAAAAGGGTAGGATCTTGATGCCAGTCTAGTAGCACGAGTAACTTCATGGTCGGGTTACCAGGGAAAAAACATGTCAGAGCAAAAGACGTGAAAATATTTGTAAAAAAGATAAAGCAAAACTCGACGCTGACAAAGCGACTGAAGTCGAGCTGCTAAATCGGGACCCTCTTTTGGATTTTGTTGAGAATCCCAAGATAAATAGCAGAAGAATCCGACCAAATATGGCAACAGTACTCAATACAAAATAGAAGCAAAATTTACTAAAACGGTTAAAGATCAATGGGTTGCAATCTTTTTATCCTACATTTCGTTCCATTTTGTCATACTAATCTAATAAATATATTTCAGTTTAACAAACAATACAATATAATCTGAAATATTAATTTCCCCCAAATAAAATTTAATTAGAGCCTATATAATCCTACCTCATATTTTATAAACATACTTAATGATTCTATTAAATCCATGAAAATGTACTTATGACTAGAATACATTTTTTGTACGATAAGTTGTTGGAAAATAAGCTGGAGTTGTTTCCCGTTGTCTTTTTCACTGTTTGGAATGAAGAGTATTGTTTCTCTTAAAATGGTTGTCACTCAAGGCGAGAAAATTGTTTCCCTTCTATTTTATCCACAATTGTCAGAAGAAAAATTCCTGAGGGCATTTGCGCGAAAGTGAAAGCAACAGACTAGGCTAGAATTTGAACTCAGCTTGCCTATTCCACTTTTTACGCAGATACCCTTTACACTAGTTACACAAGAAGACACTTATTAGAGAAAATGAAATCATATTACAGCTTTACTTTGCAAAATATTCATTTATGAACTCACTGTAACATCAGCATTGTGCTTGAGTTTTAGTAACTTCATAAAATAGAAGTCAAATATTTCTCTTGAACTCTCCTACTCAACTCTTACTTAAAAGCATTATTTTGTTAAACACTTTTTTTTTTTACAAAGTTTAATCATGAGCATTAGTTATTGTCAATATACTAATACATCGTTTTGAACTTACCTTCTTGTTCCGTATCTTACTTCCGACACAAACCGGTCACTACAACTTTGTGGCGAAGTTTCGCCATAACTACACAACAGAAATAATTATTAATAACAGACTTACTTGGTTTCTTCAAGTTAATAATAAAATTACAAATTTCTAATCTGGTTCCACAGGAGTTTTTTTTATAATAAAATCTTCCATTAAAAAAGAAAATTTAATGACAGTTTTCTTAGACTTATAAAACATCATATGATACTTCTTGCAGATATGGTATCATAAAAGACTCAAATGAAATGGGTCTTAATGGCAGACTATCAATTCTTATAAGTACCTTCCTGAGAGAACGAAACTTGAATGTTCGTACTGCCACTACACTCTCAGGTCTTGGATAGCCTTGGATATTATCACAGATAGGGACTCAGACAGATTTATTGTAATCACAGACGCTGTAGCAATTCTTACACCATTGAAGCATAAAAATCCGATTAATCCTATAATAAACAACATTTAAACGAAATCAATATACTTTGTAACCAGAAATATATCTTATTCTACTGAATCCCTACCCCATATAGACAAGCAGGGAAAAGGAAAGGCAGCTAAATAATAACTAAAAATTATTTTATTTGTCTACGGCACAATTTCAAAACAGTAGTTAATACATATATCTTAAATAAGTGGCAAGTGTTAGGGAATACTCACCCAAACAATTAATAAAGTGGTCATAAAATAGAACCAATAAAATATTTTTTTATACCAAATCATAGTTGCTATTGCCATGGCCTTCGTTATAGTGCAAAGCCGATCTATTACATTGTAGCCTAAAGTTCAGTAAAGCCAAAGAGACGCGAATTTCTAATCAGATAACCTGATGTCGGCTAAAGCCAATTTGGCATCAGAAGTCTTTTAATAATATACAACCATGAAACTTAATAAATGTGACATCACAAAAAAAAAAAAAAAAAAAAATAACGAGACGCATAGATCTTGTTTTAAAAAAGTTGCATGCAAAGAACATTAAGTGAACGTTGACCAATTCTTATCCAGTTAATAGTGTTTGTAGCAGACCAAGATGTTGCTCATTTCGGTATTGACAACTAAAATATTATCTACTTTGGCCTATAACCAAACCTCTTCTAGTTTTATCAGTGTTCCTTACATTGTAAAAGTGGGAAGAGAAGAATTTAAATTTCACTATTTACTTCCAGTAGACAACTATTGACTCTAGGCCATCTTTACTTGGAATCATTAATTATTTATTCAAATACAAAAAATGGGAAAAAGCAATAATACAAGTATAAATAAAACTGTAAGTTTTATCGGTGTCTAAAGAAGGTTCCAGAGAAAAAATAAAATATCTGAAAGTGTCGTACTAACAATCAATATAAATACATAGATACTTTTATCACTTAAACTTACTTGGATTTCAAATTACATCATACACGAAGTATTATGTAGCTCATGTCTGGATTTTTCAACTTCGCTATATTAATTACTGTAACTGTGTTCCCCATATGTTTATTCTTTGAGGCGGTCCGTGTATCCAAAGCTGTTAGTGAGTGACGAATAAACATGCCGATGTTTTAAAAACTCATAAAACTTTACATAAGGAAATTAATTTTTCTTTTAATACAGTTTAGTTTTAGTCTAACGACAAAAGACATTTAGTGTCAATGAAGGTATCTAAATTATTTAAAATGCATTTATTTAAAAAATAATTTTTTAGAAAATGTTTGGGGTTACTTACTATCATTTCATTACCGAGAACACATTTTATTTAAATGAATTTATTTATGGAACAGAGCATTCTAAAAAGTCTGCCAAGTCATATGGATCCAAGTGTTTTACATATAATCACGTGTGTTTCTTTGTCAGCAATACTGACACCGAAAACACGTGACTCGTTAAAACTATTTGATTTCTTTGAATTCTTTAAAAAAAGTGAGCAACATAACGAGGAGCACAACCCAGTGCTCTTATATAAACACTCATCTCCTTTCTGAAGATTATTATCTTTTTCTTTTCTTATTATTTTCAAATTAGGCCAGTCTTTCTCGTCCATATTCTTTTTAAATTAAAGTAACAAACTAAAATGCACTTCTAAGTAGACGGTCGTTCTTACCTTACTATTTGATGTATTTCTTTTCTTTTCTTTTTTGTTTGCTTTACTAACGAAGGCATTTAGATGTTTGGATTTTAGAACCATACGGCCTTTCCTGGTCTGAAAAAATGTACCGATTGCGTGCGACTCGTATAAGTATTGAAAGTTTTGATTTAACTCCCTCATGCATAGAAATTTTGAATAGAAATTTTACTAGTTGAGTTTCTTGTTTTTAACTCTCATTCCTTACCAATAAACTACGTATCTTCACTAAATCTCTGAAGAACAGCATAGTATGAAAAAAGTTCCAGCTTAACAAAAACGAAATTTCTTCATAAAAATATTTATGTTATTATTAAGACAAAAGATTAAAATATTTGTAATTATTTTAAAATTTTAAAAAATCCTTTCTAACACTTTCGAAATTTTCGTTAGAAGATAACCAAATCATTAGGAGAATTTACAATGGATAATTTAATATTATGTAACTCAGTTTTTCTAGTGAAAACACATTTATTTCGAAATTTTTGCAAAAATTAAATAATTTTCGAATTTCATGAAACTTTCAGGACTTATTCACAAATGAATGAAAGTATTTTTGAAATTATTATTTTGAAAAAATCTATTTTCCCCTCCACGTAAATACCTGGAATTTCAAGAAATTAAATTTTGTAGGGAAAATTGGTTTTATTTGTTAAAAGCAGGATTCATTGGAGAACGTAAATAATATGTTATTTTACAAACTTTTGGCTTTTTTTCCGAAACTCTGCTCGATATAGTAAAATAAAAAATGCAATAAAACTATGAAATTATTTAATTTGATACACCTTTAATGTTTATGATTAACAGTTTTGATTAATAATAAAATTTTAAAAGAATTGTTTCCATTTTTTTAAATTATAATAATTTATAAAGTTTCAAAAATATCTTTAAAATACTTCAAAGACCTGGAGGTGTTAGGTTATTAAATTATTAATTAAAGACTTCAGTTACTAATCAAAAATTTTTTAAAAGGATATTTAATTTTTTTGAATATTTTAAGAATATCCTCATTGAGCAATCCAAATCCAGTCATTTCGACTTTAGACTATACGGGTGGCTCGGCAGTACAGTCTTTATTTCTTAGCATCTTAACAGAGCTTAATTTTTTAGCTGATATCGGGATACTACTATAAAACATTAATGTTAGGAAAATATCCGCTTGCTATAATAGTCTTTTGCGACTTCTACCTCCCCCTATTCTCTACTCCTTTCGCTTGTGGAAAGTGTGACTTCATTATTGTGTAAATCTATACTGGGTGTAAACTCATGGAAACCTGTGCTAGTGAACTAACTTCCATTCCCTCATCTGATAAAGAAATGGTTCATCTTACTGATTCCATCGTCACTGATTCAGTCAGTTAACTGTCATACGTGATACACACTTGGGCAATTATGTCTCTTTCGAGACATAACTGACTAGACAGAATACTTTCCAGCATCAGGTTGCCGTAACTTTCTGCGGTAGACCGGTTGCCAACTAAGGCTACAGAACTTAATCTGCCCTGCTATTTAACCCATAGCTGAAAGAAGAAAAATGGCTTCATACTATATTTGCGCGTATTCGATCTTGACTCTCCAATTTCTCATTCTGAGTCGATACCTATTACTCCACAATTTACTTGTACCGCGAGAGGTAATCAATCGTTACGAGGTAGTTACGTCCGTTTAGTGTGAGGATATTGGTTCCTATCTTTTTCCAGGGTCTCTCTGATAACGATGTTGGTCATAATATTTTGGGATGGTTCAAACCCAACGGAAACTTTATGATTGTAGAAGGCACATCTGATATAAGCCTCAAGTTTCCTTGATATTCTTGACCACTACATCAATGTATTTTGTACATTTTTGTTGGGCTCATGTGGAGCACAATAGACTGCTTTTACAGTTTCACCCTTGACATGTTTCGGAATCAATGTTCAGTGTTTATAAAATAGAAGTTTCTGATGTACTGATAAGTCACTCGCTGTTTAAATTACGATTTAATTTCTTCATTTAGCCATCATTCATTTTCCGGCCATTCATTTAACGTTAGATTTCTTCTAACACTTTATCTGCGTGTGTAGAGTTTTGAATTTCACGGAGTTATCTGTCAAATATTTGTGTGGTTTGAGTATACATTTTATCTCTAGTTTTACATTTTCGATTGTTATCCTTTTTGCTTAGAGCGTTACGGAAAAATGTATCTAGTACTATGAGATGTTTATCAAGGTCGTGTTCTGCAATTGTATTGTATCTCCCGAATCTCATTAGTAACCTCTCACATCTGAAATGCACATTGGAAAGATATTGATTGCTTGTTCGTTAGGAGCACTTAGGACTTGCGGTCATTAACCAGTCGAAATTTGTAAAGTTCTGTAATGTACAGTGCATTTTTTTGCAGCAGTACATTCCTTTATTCGTAGTTCTTTTCTGTAGGTATAAGCTTTCTTTCCCCAATTCACCACTTGATATGTCACATCTTGTCCAAAGCTGCTAAAATCAGGTCATATGGCAGTTGTTTTAGATAGGTTTTAAACCATTCGTTCATAGCAGTTTAACCTCTGGCAATGATTTTTTTCTGGGGTTAATCTTATGTCTAGGCTACTTCTTTTTTTAGTCGTTCTGACATTGGTTGTATATGTGCTACATTGGGTAGAAATCATCCAAGACACAGAATTATTAATATGACTCGTCTAAATTCGGATACAGAGTTAAGATCAGATAATTTCAGAATCTTCCGTACTCGTTCGTTCTCCGTCCTCTGTTATTGTATCCCCTAAGCATTGTTCTTGTTTTGATCCTGTTTTCTTTATTTGGTTGAGAACCTTTCTCGGCTATTCACTAGGTTCTGAATTTTGTAATTAATTAAAATGTCCTTTGTGATAGTTTCTACTCTGTTCTACCAGAAATAGGACACTGAAATATTTCAGGTGCTGATGATATTATAAACGGTAGTCATTTGAAACAAAAAATTCAATAACTTGATATAATACACAAAGTAATACATTTATGCAGACCGTGCTGAGAACCATACTTTTTTAATTGATCACTCAGTACGTTGCGGTTATAGCTTTTAATCGGTCATATAAAATTCATTGACTATTGTGTGTGCTCAATTTGGCAAGGATTCCTACTCGAGGAAAACACGAATGAAATGTATATAAAAGCATGGGATTTTATTCAGTATGAAATCTTCTTGAAAAGACGAAAAGCAAAAAAACAAAAAAAACAAAAAACAAAAAAGAACAAAGAAAGCAGGAAGTGTCGTTATCTGATATAATCTGTAAAATATTATCAACTGT
This sequence comes from Ascarosepion bandense, assembly GCA_037127315.1. Taxonomy (NCBI): domain Eukaryota; kingdom Metazoa; phylum Mollusca; class Cephalopoda; order Sepiida; family Sepiidae; genus Ascarosepion; species Ascarosepion bandense. Next base: position 1,918,284 of record JBBBDQ010000344.1, read on the forward strand.
TAGAGATGGGAGTTGATTTTATATTTTTTTAATGTTCTGTGACTATAAATGAGCAGACTATAAGCTGAAACAAGATTCAATCTGATATTGGCCATGGTGTTTAGTTACAGAAAAAGCGGTGGAAGCATCTATCTGCTTCATTATCTGACTGATCACCATATTGAGAAAATCTTTTTAGCCTATCTTTTCTAATGTTCTAAACAAGATTGAGGCTCACTTTGCATATCTATTCGTATTTATAAAATAAACGTGTTTGAAATAATGAATTAAAAAAAAATCAACTTTACCATTTTTATGAGCGTGTGTCAAGCAAAAGTACATAGTAAACTTTTAGTGTGCATTTCAGGTTTTAATACCTCGAAAACTTAACTCTGAAATGTATATGCAAGTTTGTTTCTCTTAAACTAATTCATAATCCCGACTAAAATTTGTTATGGAAAAACCCAAGGTTAAGAGATTAACCAAGATATTTCAGAGACAAGTCCTTCTGAAAACTCAATCGTGACTACGAATCATAAAGTGGTAGTTAGGAAGACACAACAAATGAAGCTGTAGAAGCCAATGTAATTCCTTCTAGAGAAATATTTTTAATGCTGAGATCACAGAATTTTGTCTTGTGCATTCAGATATATACTGTAAAATTATTATACAGATTTTCTGTTTGGAGCGAAGACCAAACATCAGAAGATACTTCCCTATTTCGTATGTGGTGGGAACGTCTGTTGAGTGACATTTAAATTGAAGGAAATTTGAATCTTTTTAAAACAAGTCAATAATAATGAAGCACATATGAAATGTTAGAAGCTCAGTGTTAAGGAGAAATTTTCGTTCGTTGTAGAGAAAATAAAACTAAGTGATAATTTTGACTGTTTGCAGAAACTTTTCCCATCTTTTCAGGAACTACACATTAATATGATATTTTGTCCAACCATGTTAACTAAAAACTAAAATCTTAGAGTGGCGTTAGGTGGGGAAGCAAACATCATTATATTACAGCTGTCAGAAACTAAACCAAAGAAGTCAGAAACTTTCAGGGATGTTTTGCTAGCTTTGAATGATTAAGTTCATAGTTTATTGAAATTCTTGATTTGTTATATTATATGGTGCAACATTCTTACCATCTCACACACTATACAAACATGCGGCTACAATCAAATACAATGCAGGCATACATTACTCGTCCCTCTACAAAACAAACCAAACCAAAACAAAACAAAAAAAACCCCCCAAAACCAACTGGGCTTGCTGAGGCTGTGCACACTGCCAATGACCTCTATCAAACCGTGACTACAGAACCCGATTTAAGGAGAAAAGTTTCAGAACTAAAAGTGGTATTCATACGAGGTTACTGACTAGCCATTAGGTGATTCCCTTGAAATTTCTGAGGTATCATTTTGAACGGTATTGTAGATGTTGCTTTGATGCCAGTATAAGAGTAATTTGAGACAAGTGAAAGACAGTTGAGTGTTGCTAGTTTTCCAGCAAATTGCAACAAAATTCCAAGGAGGGATTGCCAAAATATTATAATGAAATGCAAAAGATTCCAAAGTAAAACCCTAATATTGATAAACGTAAGATGACACAGGAAATAATAAACTTGTAAGAACTAATACTACACACACTTTCCTTGGATATAATAAAATTCTTACGTGTGAAAAGAAGCTGTCATATGATGATCAACTTTTTGGACTTTAAATGCTGTGTATAAAAGATTTTCCATTTTAGTTCTCAAATACTAAGTACAGAAAAATTTTAATGGGAAATACATTTGGTACGTATAATTTGGAAGTAAATTTAATGGCTTATTATGCATAAAGAACAGCTAATCAGCATAAGCAGTAATATGGATCATGATTGAAAAGATAGAGAAAGCCTCACCTATAAAAAAACTAAACCCGAATCTGCAGAAAATGATGAAAAAAATAAATGCTTAGCATCAAAATTGTTCAAGATTACGCAGTCGATCAAGTTCGACTTTCATTTTATGTTTTCTTCAGCTGCCTATTAAACTGAACATCCCCATCTCGTTTCTTAATGCTAGATTTGTGTGGCTAATTCGTTATTAATAGAGTTTTGTTAAAAGCTTAGTTTGTTCAAGGACTCGGTAGTAACTCGTTTCTATAATTGCATTGTCATGTTTATATTTTTGTGCTTTATTGAATAGCAAAGAGAAGATCCAAGCAAACATTTTATCCGAATTAAGACTTAAAGCACCAATTTTAGGCATTTTTAAAAACCTCACCCTAAGCTAGGCGATAATGTCATTAAGCCTCAAGGGTGGATTACTGAAATTGAAAGAAAATGAGAAGATTGTAGTGATGAAAAGTAAGGAACATTGTATTATTTGACATTGTATTAAATATATTGAATATTTTTGTTACATGGAAGCAAGAAATCTGATGTACTACTAAAAAGCAAGAAACTATTAAAATAGAATAAATGATTGCATTTAGCAGATGCGATCTAGTTTCCAATCTAGTAATACATTTGAATTCATGCAGTCATGGCACTAAAAAAAAGCTTTGCCAGAACTGTTGGCATGACAATATTTGAAAAAAAAAAAAACAAGAGAGAAGCCACGCCACATTGGTAAGAAAGTGACTGGTAAGGTTCGATTACATTAAAGATCCTTTTATTTTTAAATTTTGTCATGAAAAAGGAGATGTATAGAGACAGCACCAGACCAGATACGACAGCAATATTCAATGCATGGACGAATTGTAGATTCCTAAATGCGCAAGATGGATGCTGACAATAATAATTTTCTGGTACGATACAGTGAAACGACTTTCCTAGAAATAAACCTAGCAATTTATTCAATATAAGTATTCCACTTCATGTGAATGAAAAACGTGAGTCTAAGAAGGCGCAAAATGCTGCTCTCCAAGAGTTTACCATCAGCCATGCGGATAGAAAACAGAAATGATTTTCTATGATGATTTTTCTATGAGACCTTAAAATTTACCAGACATTCCTTACTCCAGTTAACCACTGATTGCCAGTTCTTTTCTAGAGCACTTTCCAGTTTTACTTTGTAAATAGTAAATACCTGATGACACCGTTGAAGAGAAGAACGTAGGTCTAAGGATAGAGCCTTGGGATAATTAATGTTTAATGAACTAGAAACGTGTCCGTTAAATGTGAACTTCATTAAACGATTTGTTAGGAACGAGTGAATTAAGCCAAATATTCGGGTAGTGACACCGTATATCTTGAGTTCGTGGAGACAGAGGCGTTCTAAACGATGCGGAACGTCTTTGAGATATCAAAACCCACAGCATGTGCTTCACCCTTCCCACTTAACCATCTTTTCATTTTCTTTCATTTTTCTTTTGTCTTCTATTAGAAAACGAATTTTACTGTATGACATATCCATTTCTTTTTTTTTGTTTGTTTACGACTACTAAATCTGGTCATCGGGTTTGATTTAGGCGATCCGTTTAATTCACAAAATCCATTTAAGATTTGTAAGACCGAAAATGGTTATCAGTATAAATACCTAGATAGAGACCTGCACTTTGTAAACTTTCCTCGAATGTGACAGCCTCCGAGAGAAGTTCTGCTATGTTTTCAAGAAATACCAAAAAATACCTGAATAATAGATAACTTATTACAATGTTTTGAATTTTTTTCTAATTTTTAAATATTGTTAATTACATAGATTTGGTTTCATGTTTCATATCTATTTTTAGAGTATATTTTATTTGGTTTATTTTATTGAATTATTTTGTTTTTGCACTTTTTGTAGAATTTTTTCTTTGGATTAAAGATAGCATTCTTTGTCGGTTTCTCGCTCTCCTTTTCTCTCTCACGCTCTCTCTCTATATATATCTCTATATATTTTTATATATATATTTATATACATACACACACCAATGAAATTAATTAGAGATTTGAAAACTTTTAAAAATAATTATATTGATAAGATGATTAATATTTATTGTATATTAACAGGCATATTGACTCAATTGAAGCGTAATGAGAAAGATGTTAGAAATAAAAAAATTTGGAGACACCTAATTCTTTTTAAATGAGACAAGAAATAATAAAAAAAATGAAGCTGGTCTTTTTGCTTGGGGATTTCATATTAATTAAACTTTAAGTTAGCTAATTTATTTCAAATATAGTTTCGGAAAATTGTATTTTTGAAAGATTAAATAACGAAAAAATTATCTTGGGATGACAAATTTGTCAACCTGGACGTTTTTATAGTTTTTAAGAAACAAAAATATTCCAATCATTTTAAATTCAGGGGGAAATATAGCGAAGTATTTTACTTATTGCAAATATTAAATTTAATCTATTAGAAATTGAAACTAAAACAAAAGCTTCAATAATTTTTTTCACTTTAAACTTCAGATATCGATTTTTGCGGGAGGTATATATATATATATATATATATATATATATATATATATATACGCGTGTTCTCGGATTATATGTTGCGTATATATATATGTTTATGTATGAATATGTGTGTGTGTTCGCCGAACATGTGTATTTTTTCTTAAATTTTCTCTTTTAAGGGAGCGACCGTTATTTTTATTCGTTTTTTTTTTAGGTCTTTGTGAATCTCATTCGTGTAAAATCCTTTGTAAAGTAAAGACGGAAGCTGATGATGATTTGCCATGAAATAACGTGTCTGCCTTAATTTTTCTTCTTTTTTTTTTTTATAAGCGTTTCACCCCGAGCAAGGCATGTCACTGCCACTACTGCGCAGGGGGCTACATAGAGTGGAGAAAGGATGATTAAATATAGGAAATGTCAGAGGGTGGGTAATAGGCGGGTAAGGATACCGAGAATGAGGGTTGGGTAGATGAGAGTGTTCTGAGAATAGTTGGGAGTTAGTGTGATAGGAGGTGTCTATTAACCCTACATTTAAACACCTGGAGATTGTAACTGTCGGGAAAGCAGGCTTGTGGAAGGGAGTTCCACAGGCGGGAAGCGCGAGAAAAGAAGCTGTTGGAGTAGAATTTACGGTTACATCTTATTTGTTTAACTGTAAAAGGGTGGGACCTAGTTGCTAATCTAGTATCTAGTGTAAATTCGTGCTTAAGCGGCACCAGTGATCTAAGCTCATCGGAGCAGAAGCCATGAAAGTACTTGTAGAAGAGGCACAGGGAAGCCACATCACGCCGGTGAGAGAGCGGCTGCAGCCGGTCTGTCAAGTCAGTATCAACCACGTTACAGATCCTCCTTTGTATTTTGTCAAGAAGCCCAAGGAGAGCAGCAGGGGCACCCGACCAGATATGGCAGCAATATTCAATACACGGGCGGATGGTAGATTTGTATATGTGCAGAATAGATTCAGGTGGGAAAAACTTCCGGGCCCTGCACAGGGAGCCGACTTTCATAGCAGCAGATTTGGCAATGGATTCAATATAGTCATTCCATTTGAGGTCCGCCGAAAGTGTAAGGCCAAGGAGGCGTAGTATTTTACTCTCTGGGAGACTAGCCTGTCCCATGCTAATGGGAGGTAGATGCGATTGTCTATGGTGGTTAGTTGATAACAGCTTTGTTTTAGAGGCATTGAAATTTACCAGCCATTTCCTACCCCAGGCCACTACGGATTGGAGGTCCCTTTCAAGTACGGCAGCGAGGTTCACTTTGTCGTCCAGACCTGGTTTCTGATCGATGCGAGAATAGATTGTTGTGTCGTCGGCATACATGCCAACTTGGGATCTAATGGTGTCCGGGAGATCATTAATGTAGATTAGAAAGAGCGTGGGGCCTAGGATAGAACCTTGAGGGGCGCCCGCGTTCGTATGGTAGTTTTGGGAGGCATGCCCATTTAATACCACCTTCAATGTGCGGTTAGAGAGGAAAGACTGGATGAGGTCCAACAGATGTCCAGTTATCCCATAGCTCCGCAGTTTCCACAAGAGGCCAGCATGCCAGACCCTGTCGAATGCTTTGGCGATATCCAAGGCAACGGTTCGGGCTTCACCATTTTTGTCGAGTGCCCGGTATATGTACTCGGTAATGGTCGTTAGCATATCAGCAGTAGACCTGGTGAAGCAAAACCCGTACTGTTTGTTAGAGAGAAGCCCGTTGGCCAAGAGATGCTGATCACCTCGGCGTTGATAATGGCTTCGAAAACTTTGCCAAAGATTGGAAGGAGACTAATAGGACGGTAATTGGCGGGGTCTGAGGGTTCGCCAGAATTCTTAAATATAGGAACTACGCAGGAGGACTTCCAACAGGCAGGAAAGCAGGAAGCAGATAGGCAGAGGTTATAGAGTTTAGAGAGGACAGAGGAGAGTTCTGGGGCACATTTCTTCAGTACTCTGACTGGGATTCCGTCACCGCCGCTCGCTTTGTGTGGGTCAAGTTGTGCAATTATCTTGGCGACCAGCGAGGGTGTAATGTGGACGTTATTTAGTTGAGCCTTAGTTCTGGGTGGGAAGTCTGGTGTAGGTATTCCTAACGAGTCCAGTGTCGAATTGGTTGAGAATCTACGGGCAAAGCATTCAGCCTTGTCGGCTGGGGAGGTGAGAACTTCAAATTCATTGATTAGTGGGGGTATTGAAGTCTTGTTCCTGCTGAGCACGCTTTTGCAGAGACGCCAGTAATCTTTGGAACCAAACTTAGAGGATGCTATGCGTTGCCTAATTCTGGTAGCAAATGCCCTCTTGGCTTCGTTCAGTACTTTTTTACACTTGTTCCGTGCTGAGGTGAAAAGGCGCCTGTTTTGGTTCGACGAGCAGCTTCGATAGAGCCGGAAGAAATGGTTCCGGTGGGCAATGGCGGCCGAGCAAGCGGGTGAGAACCAGGGGGACGATTTTGGTTTTAGTTGGAATTTCCTGGCCGGGATAAAAGCATTGATGCCAGCCTTAACCCAAGAGGAGACTTCGGAGGCACAGTCTTCGACAGGAAGATCGAAGACGTTGTTCCAGGGGACGTCGCAGAGGAAGTCCCTGAACGAGTCCCAGTCGGCTCTTTGGTAGCAGTATGATATTCTGCTGGTCTGGTTTTCTTGGGTAGAGTTAGTGCGGATTGATATGTTTACGGAGACTACGGTGTGGTCAGAGTTTCCGAGGGGGCAGAGTTGCCTGGTAGTGCAGGAGTCTGGGATGGAGGTAAAGCAAAGGTCGAGTAAAGAGTCCCTTCCGTTAGAGTTTTTAGAGAAACGCGTGGGGAAGTCCACCACTTGCGTTAGAGCTTGGGCTATTGAAAAATGCATGGTGCGGATCCCAGCAAGGTCGGTGGCTGAGTTTTCAAGCCACTTGGTGTGGTGGGCGTTAAAATCGCCAAATACAAATATATGGGCAGTTGGGTGAGTAGAAATGGCCCTGTCGATATTAGTAGAGATGCAATCAAGTACCGTACAGTCAAAGGAGGAGGGGAAGCGGTAGAGGAAGAAGAGATAGCTAACCGAGCTTAGAAGTGAGAGGCGAAAGCACATGAAGGAATGATCAAGGGATTCAAGAGATGTGACCCTGGCTAGGGAGAGTTGTTCGCTGACATATACACCAAGCCCATGCATATGGACATTGGAGTCCTTCCTGAAGAGAGGAAGGTAACCAGGAACGAACAGCTCTGACGAGGGGATAGAAGGGTCAAGGTTAGTCTCACATATAGCTAAGATATCGGGTGAGTTAGTTAGAAGGAAAGATTCTACACTATTAAAGTTACTGCGAATACCTCGTATATTTGTGAAGGTAACGCAGATAGGTTTGGGCGATTTACGACTGGCTGGTTTAGGTTTGCTATTTTGTTTGTTTAATTTCATGCTGGTTATAGTTGTGGATAGAGAGAGGTCTAGAGTAGGGTCAGATGGTCGTTAATTGCAGCAGGTGAAGGATGGTGAATGGCGCCGCCTGCAGCATAGCAGCATAATGTGGCCTCGGAGTTGCCCATCGGAAATTCATACAGGGACGCCCGTCCATGTGCGAAATGGCACTACAGGAACCCCGATATTATTCAACTGTTGATCAGAGCAGCCTCTCAAGACGCTACGCAAGAGTTCGGGCTCCTAACTACCAGTCGAAAGCATCAACCAGGAAACTGCCAACCCGGTACCCTCAGAATGAAGATATATTGCCACCATACTCACCAACTGCAAAAAGCTTCCAGCCGAACCGACATAAAGACCGAAAAAGAGAGAGATCAACCGGGAACCCCTTCCTAAACAAGAAACAAGGCGATCACCTCTACTCCTGTCCAAAAGAAGGGGGTGGAGTGTGAGACCAGGCGATAGAAGGTACTATCTACTATAATTAAAAAAAAAAAAAGAATAAATGTGTGACTGAAGTTAACTAAGTTTCAACTTAGTATAAGTCAAACCTAAATTTGATAATTAAAAACAATTTACACAAACATAGTCGCAGTGCATTACAAGAGCGACAAGTAGAGAACTTAGGTTAGTAACAAAACAGGAACAAAAATTAGACAGAAAAGATAAGAACCAAAAGGAAGAAAAAAATTTTAAAATAAAAAATTCCAAAAATAAGATCACACTGGCTAAAACTTACCAGTTGCAGGCTGACTGACAGAAAAAAGTTAAGAAAATTTCAAAAATTATCTTCATTTTGTTTCCTCTATTCAGTTCTGGAAAGTTTAAGTTACCTTTAAGTAAGCAGTAACAGACAGTAGTGTGAGGGTAGAATACATTGGAGTGGGAGGGGGAGGGAACACCTCAAAGCCATGTGTCCAGTTAGCAAGGGAGGAAGAGAGAACAATAAAATAAAAAAACAAACATGGCCGGTCTTAGAATTCCTACATATAACCAAAACCCTAACCCTAATATACCAAACCTAAATTTGATAATTAAAAACAATTTAATTTGCTCTATATGTATTTATATACGTACCAGCAGTATAGCCCGGCGTTGCTCGGGTGTAATGAAAGCTTTAAAACTAATCCATGGTCCTGGAGTACAGACTCAGCCTAAAGAATATTTTTGTGTGAAATTTGGTGAGAATCGGATAAAAATTGTGGATTTGTATAAAGGAAATACAGACAGATAAACAGACACACACATATATATCTTGTTTTATATATATATATATATATATTATCGATTTTCTGGACTATTGTAAGAACTGCAACATTGAAACTTCTGAATATCGTTTCTTATGTCTTTGTCTATGCGTGTATCAAATTTGATTAAAATCGGACTAATCCTTCTATAACCCTATTTTTTCGATTATCGATTTTCGATATTTATCCGGGGTACCTCGACACAAAACTAAGCTAAGAACACTCGCAGACGCTTATAGTACAACTGTGTAAACTTTCAAGAAAATCGGTTCAGCCGTTTCGGAGTCTATAGGTAACGGACACACACACACATGCACACAGACTAAGTTCCATTTATAAATAAGTTTAGATAGATATATTTAGAGCTCTCTTAGAGAGTTATACTACCACTGCATGTACAGGATACTGCTTTCGATTCTTCTATACCCATACTGCATGCTAATATATATATATATATATATGTTTCCGTCCATGAAACAATTGATATCATTATCCGTGATGTGCACAATCATGCTACTCTTCCACCAATCAATATTAAACCCACTATTTTAAAAATATTATTGTAAGCATGCACACTCAATTAACCTTTCATGACCCCCTAGGTAATATTTATACTCAAATAGATCGTATTGCTATGGGATCAGAAAGGTTGCAGGTAAGTCTACGGGAGAACGTGGTTGTAGTAAAACCAATATATGTAGTGGGTTTATTATTAGTACCAGAGATGCCACCTTTCTGATCATAGTTGAATTACACAACATTTCTTAGAAAAAACATACCCATATATGTAGTATTAGACACATTTTAGTCTATAACACATAATACACATGTAGTGAACAAAACAAGATTTACATTTAAATTTCAAATGCTAAGCTCAGACTCATTGATTTTATTAGAAATTAAAAAAGACTCGAATTTGCAAACGTTGCTTAACACACACGCAAAAGCGAATCCAAAAACAAAACTCGTGAAATTTCACACCTTGATGCGAAATGTTTTATGGCCAATAGAAAACTAGGAAACATCTAAAAGCAAAATTCAAATAATCTTCAATTATCAGAAACAAATTCTTTTACGGATCCTGTTCGTCGTCCAATGGAAAGTCCAGAATCACACCCGAGAGTGAATTTCAAAATGACTTTTCAACCCCCACAAACAGAATAAAAGTTCGTCTGTCACCAGAGAGAAGTAGACGATCCTATTAAAACGTCTCTTAACAAACGTCAATCGTTATTATTATCTCTATCTTTTTTCTTTAACTCTTTATTATCACGGTTCACGCGTCTGCCTATTCTTATACTTGATAACTGAACGGAACTCTTTAAGACAGAGCGAATACTTCAAAGACATTCCTACCCAACGATAACGCTCATACATACATACATACATACATACATACATACATACATGCATACATACATACATGCATACGTTCCTCTACGTAAACATAAACTCATTCTTGCAAGGATTACTACTAACATTTTAACAAACTTGTGTCAACCAAAATACATTATTTTTAATAAAACCTTAATTGATTTATTTGTATATAAATTTGTTGTTTCAGTTTACAATTGGATTTTCTTTTTTTATACCCCTCTTATGGTGAGCTATTTAACTAATAAGGCTACATCAAACTTATTAGTTCCAACACATATACAATTAACTGTAACAGATAACCCATTATACTCACACATACACGAAGTTAAAAAAAAATCAGCCATTGGAGTCCATCTACATTAAATGAAAGCAAGCTACACTAAAAAAATCGCATTTCAATCTAGTCACAACCCATTACATTATATGTAGGCATATGACTTTGATGTTAAAATAGTTTGACGCCATAGAAAAGCATTACTAACTTACAACCTGAGTCTGCTATTCGGTGACTGTTATTGTTGCATAGCAATGTTTTATTTCGACACAAGTTAATATAATCTTTGGTGGTGGATGTCTTTATGTTAACCTCCCTATAACCTGTCTGAAGATGACTTATGCAAAACGAAAGCTTAGAACCAGCATAATAAAAAATATCCAAATTTTGGGCAATTTTTGTATTATTTCCACCTGAAATTAAAGCCAAAATACGATGTTTAGAAAGCTCACGATAAAACATAATAGACATTCATTGTCTGTTATATTTAACATTATATGTTTAGAATATATATATATATATATATATATATATATATATATGTTTCATATTTTAAAAATAATAAAAAATAATGATATTGATAAGATTAAAATTATTTATTGTATATTAACAGGTATTTTGACCCAACTGAAAAATGACCTATATATATATGGACTCTCCTGTCGAGTTTGACGTATGAGGTCTAACTCAGACTACCACACAAAGAATTGTTTAAAGTGGTGAAGGCTTGCGTAGCACCATCCACAATTTTTGGAACTGCTGATAACAAACAATCGGTACAGAAGACTGCCACAGATCGCATGAACAACAGACTTCAGTTATTTAACCCATAACTGGAGAGAAGAGACGGATTAATACCTTTCCCAAGGGTACCAGTGCGTAAGTGAATGCAAAGTGTTTGACTTAAATTGGAACTCGGTTCACGGATTTCCCCTCCGAGCCGACATCCACTGCACCAAAACGCACATATAGGAGAGAATTTAATACAAATTATTAATTAGATAAAATAGAGACCTCGATAGATATTATCCAGAGCATTATAAAACATTAAGAGGAAAACCCAACACGTATTTAGAGGGTTGCAAATAAAGATTCATTTCGACAGTGAAAATTTACTCACATTGTTTTATTTCGACCGTTAAAAATAAATAAATTCACCATGAATTATTCATTTTTCAACTGTCTGAATTAAATGATTTAAATGACACATACTTCTTCATGACTTCTGCAAACCAAACTAATGATTTTATCAATGGAATCTTATATATGAAGACTGGAGGATGGGACACAGCATAACGTCGATCCTTATTCTACATAAAGAAACGCTGAATGTTATATTTTTATTTTCGCTATTATTTTTAAATATTCAACATTGTAACATTGTTAGAAGAGGTGAAATTTTGAGTTATATGTAAAGTTTGCATGGGAGTCTTTGAAATATATATTCTCAATATATATTCATTAATTTCTCGCTTTAATAAGTTACTATTTTGATCATAACTGCATTTTTTAAATGGCAATTATTGTCGGAAATATTACGATCAATGTCTCTTAAAATTCCATTTCGATTCGCACAATGGATTTTACTAAAAGAACTAGAACTTAGTTTGTAGCCCCTAATCTTGAAATGATGAAGAGAAATTAATTGAAAATGCATTTAATCTCTTTCTATAGTCTAATTATTTCATATACAATGCAAATCACAAGGCTTAAACAGTAAAAATTAAACATCCAAAATGAGAATATCCAAAATGAGAATAATAACGGTACTCTTGATAAAACTAGATATATAATAAACTCTACCTACTTAATAACTTCAGTAGAAAAACATTATTGAAATACTTTAATTTTGGAGATCTTTAATCAGCCCAAGACAAATGGTCTAAAACCTGAAGCAGGAATTTACAAAATAGATTGTAAAAAGCCCCAAGAAATACATAGAAAGTTAGAATTTCAAAAGATTATATTAATATAAAAGGGATTTAGTATGAAACAATACGCTCAATGGGTTACTTATCCATCATAAGATGTCTGACCATAATTTCGACTTAAAGAATAAAGTTTAATTAAAAGCTAATGAAATTCATTAAAGCGAGCGTGTGTTGACATTGCACTTATTTTAAAGTCGTTTGATGTAGACTTATATTCAAGATCATACAGCCTTTTCTTTTGTAATAAAGATACTGCAATATGGGATACTTAAAAATCAATAACAATGAAAATAATAAAGTCATACTGAGAAAAAGTTGAACAAGATTATCTGGCTTTTGCATCTGTCTAGACATACTGAATGCTAACAATTTAACATTTTCCTATAAAGTTAAACTTCCGATTTTCTCAGTGCAGAATTATAACTACAGTTTCGTTCCCCCCCTTAATAAGTTTTTTATCGATAAAACCATTATTATTTTGAAGCCTATGCGAAACGTGTAACGTAGGATTATTTTTCCCATTTTGTCATTTCTTTTGTTCTTTCGACCTCCGACAGCGAAAATGACGTCCTGTTGCCTTGCAATCAACGACTGTTCTCGGTCGTGATAGAAGCGATCCTGTTGTTGTGTAATAGATATCGGCTCGGAATATTAAATCGGAGAGTCGAATTCGTTTAATTCACTTACGCATACATACCATTAGAAAAGGTATTAATCCGTCTCTTCTCCCTCCAGTTATGGGCTGAATAGCAGGACAGATTGGGTTATTTAGCCTTGTTTGGCAACCGGTCTATAAGGGAAAATAATGGCAATCTTCTGCGGGAAGATCTGCCTAGTCAGTCATAAATCGAAAGAGACATTATCGCCCAAACGTTTATCACGTATGGAAATTAACTGACTGATATTTTTTTTACCCACCATGGGTGTGATATACCTATATTATATTGTGGAAATTTTACATTTACGAGAACATATTTCACTGAACGGCAATAAAAAAGTATTTAAAAAAGAAAATATTGTGAAATTGTAAATGCATAAATCAAAGATATTGCTTATGTGTCGCTCGTCCGAAACTCTGCAAGTAATTTCCTCTAAGAAATAAGCATGGATAATTCTTCTGTTTCTAAGACGAAAAATTCTTTGGACTTTGATATCAGTATAAAGGGAAAGGAATTAATATTGAAAAAAATATCAAGAGAAAAAGTCAATTAAAATTAACCTGACTAAATCAATCCAGTCTTGTAGTTTTAGCATTTCACACTTCTTTCTTTTCTCTTCATGGCGTTCTGCACCTGGAAGAAACGACAAACAACTACCACACGACTGAACACGTGCGTTAACATAAAGAACCATAAAAGTCAGAAATTAAAATAAATTACACAGCAACTATAGATTTGTTAAATGCATGAAAAAATAACTCGAAGATATGAATAGTTCATTATAACTGAAAGTTTTCAAAATTATTTTTCTTTTGTGAATAGGGAAAATGCGGTCTTATAAATCTGATTCTAAGTTTAAGGTTTAAAAGCTATTTATAAATTTGGATTGCGCATTGGAATTAGGCGTATCTGAATGAAAGTGTACCTCGAAAATATGGACAGAATAATATTTTAAAAATGGATGTAATGAAGTAAAACCAAAAGAAAATCATGTGTATTTGTGAACCAAAAATCATATTGTAATTATAGAAAATAAATATTAGAGATAAATATTCATTAATAAAATTAAGTGAAAAACTTGCAAATAAAAAACTCCTTTAATTCTTGTAAATTAGAAGAATATTTAACGTGAAAACTTTGTATTGTTCATTGTTCTCTTCTTTATTTGTTGTAAGACAGATACTTAAAATCAATCTTAGAATTTGTAAAAACCCACCTTCTTGAAGGCTGTAATTACTTTAGTTTTGTATTATCAAATAATAAAATAACAGTAATGGCTGATGGCAAATAGAAGACATCCCAAATAAATCATATTGAAAATAATAGTAAATATTTATTAGACTTAGTAGACTCTGACATAAGGCCACAATAGTAAAGCTCGCACTCACTAGCTGTATGACTAATTAACTATCACTACTGTGTGCATCTTTTGAAAATAACAAAATTAACATTTTTGCGATGGAATACATATTTTATTCTAAGTTGAAAACTAAACTGTCTGTTCCCATATAAACCTCTTGTTTTAATATAAAAGGGTTAACTTTAAACACAAACGTTCAGTTTTAGATATAAGAAAATATTAAAGATAACCCAGAAGTAAACAGAATTGCTTCTAGTCTCCCTTAGTCTTTAAATATTTGCACATAACTGAATATAGTGATTTCTACAATTTTCCTGTAACTTATCGTTTACATATATATATATATATATATATATATATATATATATATATATAATTTGTGTGTCCGTAAAGATAAGAGATATAAAATGATCTTACCTCGCCGTTTAGAAAGCAATACAGCACAGTTACGAATATACCCTGCAATGACAATAAATAAAATTATCACACAATAATCACTGTTTATCTTTAGGTAAATTCATAGACGTACTTAACCTTTGATATAAAAATGTTCTTTAAGAGGTTTATTCCTATTATTATTATTATTATTATTATAAGAAACATGAAAATAGAAATGTTGACGCATTCTATAAACATTTAATATGTTAAAACAACATTCAAATATAAAATTATTTTGGAATAAAGTATGCAATTGGTTTCAATTTAACTAATTATTGAATTTGTGAAATTTTGTTTGGGGGAAAATTCTTTGAATCGTGACTGGAAATTACTCGTCTGGGAAATGGTATAATTTTTGCTCAATGAGAAATTTTCTAATTTTATGAGGATGAAATACAAGAAGGAATAAATTGCATCAGAAACATCGAATTACTGAGACGCTTTGAAATGAAGAGGAGTTCATGTAAAGAAAACTAAAATGAGACCATGGTCGCACCAGAAAATTTCAAAATTTGATTAGAATATCAGTTACAGAATAAAAAAGACAAAAGTGCTATAAAAATAATTATTGTTTGAGAGAAGCTTTTTACCGTAAGTGACTCATTGCCTGTTTTCAAGTTAACGTTTTTCGCTGACACGACATGGAAAGATTATATTGGATCAATTTGTAGATCTACTGCTGAGAAAGTAGGTTCACTGTGTTATGTTGGTAGACAATTTTTCTTGCTAGAATCTATTTTACACATGCATTGAATATTGTTGTCACATAATGTCTGGCGCTTTTGTTATGTATTTAGAAATTCTTTTTGATAAAATCAAAACAAGAATCATTTTCATTTTCCCAGCGCCGTAAATTTACTTCCTTATGAGGTTTTCGCTAAACATTTCCATCGTAATTGTTCTGACGAGATTTCGTCTTTAATACCTAGACTTTACTAATTGGAAAGTGAGTCTTATTATTTTACAGTTGGGAATCGCTACATGTAATCGCTATTTTTAGGCTAACAACTTCTCATGCACTTCTCGTTTTTAGAACTCTTCTGACTTTTTACAGTGAAAATTTAAATACACTACCAATCATTATCTTTTGTTTTTTAATTCCTGTTCTTTTATTGCTATATTTCTTTAATAGTGTTCTTTTTATATTCTTTCACACACAGTAACGTCTTGCATCTTAGTGGCTTTATTGCCTTGCTTGGAATGAAATGGTTAAAGAAAAACAAAACAAGCTAACTAATAATTCAAAATAAAGAATTTATCAAATGATTTTACATTGATTTGGCAAACATATAAAAGGTTTGATTTGTGCTAATATTTTTTATATATAAAATATTAGCACAAATCGAACCCTTAATTTGTTTACTACATATGAGCATTTTTAGCAATAGCGATACCTTCATGTCGATAAAGATTTGCGTTGGAGAGACTTTTGATAAATGGGATTTAGTTATACGTGAAATGAAAGCATCCTAATATGACGCTATCATGCCTTCATATAAAATTTAATAATTTCGGTTATTCTTTCCCCTTAACACCTTGATCTTTATATTTTCTAACTGTGATTCGAAGTAAGTAAAATCAGTAACCAGTTTAATTTTAGGAGCTTTGACTATTGTCTGGATCTGATTTTTAGTGAATAAAGCTTTGGGGAAAGTTCTTGTAAATCTTCGGTGGATTCTTTCATTAGAACTTTTTTTTAAATGTCAAAGGTACGTCAAACGGTGCAATGAAACATAATCCTTTACTTTTGAATATAAATGTTTTTTACGTTATATAATAAAAACAGAATATTTAGGACCTGAAATTTTTTTGATTGCAAATGATTTAAATACTCAGTTCTATATTATTTACTCAACCTTGTATTATGGCGGGTTCCCAGTTAATTGTTTTCCCACCATTAGAGTGTAGAAACTTCAGCTGGAGATCAACTGTTAGCGTTTTTTAATATTCTAATAGTCTCTTAGTATTCTTATTCATTTTAGTAATATGTCATAGATGGTTTCAACTCATTCTTCGTTTTCTACTTGTTATGATTTGCAACTGTTATCTTTGAAACTGTGTAACACGCCACAGCTTTGTCATTCTAAAATTCAATTTTATCGAGGCTTACAAATATTTTAGCTCCTCATTTTCCTTCAGATTTTCTTTATGGTTTGTAGAAACATTCAAATCTTAACTTCTTACAGTTTTCCATTTCTTCTTTTTTTTTTTATAACATTCACCTAGTCGGTATCCGTTTGAATTTGAAAAATTCTAGCAGAATTAAAAATTTATTTTGTCTAGAACTGCTTCAGATTTGTATTTATTTCATTTGTTATCATGATCAACTACAAGATTTTTTAAACAATTTTCAGTGGGTCACAATTCCTATCCAGTCATGTCTATTTTTGTACATTTTCCTATCTAATTAACTACTTAACTGACAATGTAATATTTCATCTTAATATTAATGACAGTTCTACTGTTTTAACTTGTTGAATCTTAATTTAATTCTTCCGATAAACTTGTTCTGAAATGTCATTAATATTGATTCTCATGCTACTTTTCATGTTTTCTCAGCAAAAAGTTCTTAAAACTTTCCGTTATGGAGTTGATACAACTTCAAAAGCAAATGGATGCTTTCTTCCACTTCTATGCAACAACGGATAATAAAGTGTTCGATTCTTACCGTTTTTAGAAAAGACCCGAATATGATATGGTCAATACTTTCCATATATGTTATCGATAATGTTTCTACATTTAAAATTTCTTCTTGAAATTTTTTTATTTCTTCCAATATAACCATTTTTTTACAATTTTTCATATTATATTTATTCCACTCTGCTTCCAATATTTCAAGGTGTCTTCTATCCGATAACTTGTTGGCTAATTGAATTGACTCAGTTTTCTTTTACACATCTGTAAAATTGAATACTTCGTGATCCTATATTTCATTCCGATATTTGATTAAATGGACCAATGTTCCTGTTTTAAAAAAATTAACATTATTTCAAATCGATCGTGTAACATCTTTCTGGGGCTTTTGATAATCTATATACGCCTGCAAGTTGCAACAGAAATCTATCAATATTCTAACGAAAAGTCATCGTGTTAAGGAGTCCAGTGTTCAAAGAGCAAATAATTTGTGCCTACCTGTGAAGATTGTAGGATGGCATTAGAGATATGGTATGTCGATTTCCAGGCCCCACCGACTCCAGGTTCAGCAAAAAACAAAAGATTGGTGATACCCAACAGCGGAAAAAGTACAATAGTGGCCCGGATTGCTTTTCTGTGAAAAATAGCGCCATTAATTAATGTATGAATCTATACATGTATTTAAATATATAATTCAGGAACCTATTTCTGAAAAAATTATTTTATGTAGTAACTATTTATTCTTTAACATAATGTACTTTGCCATTCACTTAACAGATTAATACCATAGATGGAATATTTCAGATCAACGTTCCGCTCAGAATTGTTAGTGGTTCAATCTCGCATACTTTTTAAAACATATTGCAGTAATTTAAAGTATTTATTATATTATTTGATGTCCGAATTATATAATTTTTTTAATTGCACCTCATCCATATATATAAATAAGGAATGAGCAATATTTCCCGTCCGTCTTAAAATGGATTCCAAAATATTTGAGGTTGGGGGAGGAGAGTTTCATGAAAAGAAGTTTTCAGCAGTCCTCATATATATATATATATATAACTGATAATGAATTTCTATTATGCTTAATCATGAGCTGTTGCTTGGTTTTGTATAATTAGAAGATAACACAAACTTGAATTAATATCGTTTATTTTTTTTAATATAAAATTTTAAGTTTTCACATCAAGTTAACAACCGTTAATTTTTGTGTGTGGATACAGGAGCAGACTAGCTGACTTCTCTTCACTTCTGGGAGGATAATAGTAAATGCGCCTATCCCTTCTGGACTCTCGTCGTCAACTGACAGCGTCTTCCTCTTTTCATATTTCCTACCAAACAACTGTCCTTCACTCCTACTTCTTACTGCTACTCCTACCAAAAGAAACCGTTAACTTGTTCAACGATTTTGCCGCCCAATTTTAAATTCTTGGCGTCAGTGTGTCTACCTTTTCTATTTTTAGCACACACGCCATTTTATAAACCATAGCAGAAGTTCCCCCTTTAGAACGAGTGTACTAATAATAATAGTACTCGTTATATTTCTTCCAGGAAACTTTTCGACCTGAACGAGATTTTGTATTTATCATAGGAGAATCTTCTTTTTTATTTCTTGTATTTATTTCTTGTTCTGAATCACTAAGCGTTTTGTTTTTATTCATCTTTTCTTCTACTTGTTTCTCTACTATTTGTTTTTTTTTACTTCCATGTATGGTTTCAACCTGTCCACAGAAACTTGTGTATCTATATCATTATTTATCTTAACCAGAAAATATTTAGGTGTTCGCTGAAGGACTGTGTAGGGACCTGAATAGGGTGCCTCGAATGGTTTTCGAACACGATCCACTCTGATCCAAACTTTATCACAAGTTTTTCTGGGACATAAGATTTTGCGGACGTTAATAACTCTTTTGGTGAAGTCTCTCATATCAATTTGTGACATGGTTTTCTGTAAATCTCTTGTGAACTTTTGACTTATAGCCTCCTCGCTTGTGCTATCTATTAGTAGCTGTGGTAGAAAACATTGTGCGCCTGTAACGGCATAAAAAGGAGAAAAATCAGAGCTATTGGGCATACTGCGAATCCCAAGAAGTACTATTGGAAAAGCTGAGAGCCAGACCTCTTTTCGTGCTATAAGAGCAGTTTTAATGGTCCTGTACATTCTCTCAATCAAACCATTACATTGAGGATGATAAGCTGTTGTACGTAGTCTATAAAAACCAATTATTTTTGCTACTTCACTAAACAACTCGCTTTCAGATTGACGGCCTCTGTCGGTTATAACATGCAGCGGGACACCCCACCGTGTGACCCACGTGTTTATAAAGGCCTCATCTACACTAGCTGCAGTGATTTCGCTGATGGCTTGTGCTTCTACCCAACGAGTTGTGCGGTCAGTACATGTGAGGATATATTTATATGGGCTGATGTAACTGCTATTTGGGCTTTTTGCTGGTGGGAGTGGTCCTACTTTATCTATGGGGACTGTGTGAAATCTAGCTGATGGTATTTCTAATGTTTGTATAGCTGATTTTTTATGCTTGTAGACCTTTGCTTGTTGGCAGGCTGTGCATGATGCACAAAATTCTTTGATTGATTTATCTATGTTTGGCCAGTAATATCTAGCTTTAATCATCTTAATGGATGATTTAATGCCAGGGTGATTTATGGAATGGATACTATAGAATATGGACTCACGCAATTTAGATGGAACAAAAGGCCTGGGTAAGACGTTGATAAGTCACACCATATAAATTGGTTATCGCCAGGTATGGTGAATTTTTTTAAATCCTGAAAAGATTGAATTTCTGTATCAGATGTCTGTGCTTCTGCAAGTGCAGGTAAATCACATGTATCTATTTGTACAGCAAGAGTTGGTCGGGATAGACAATCAGAAACTATATTCTGACTACCTTTTACATGTTCAATATCTGAAATGAATTCTGTCAGGATAGCTAATTGTCGTTGTTGTATGTCTGATTTAGCAGGGTTTAAACTATAAAATGCACCACACAATGGCTTATGGTCAGTTAAAAGTAGCACTTGGCGACCTTCTATTAGGTGAGGGAAGTACAGCACTGACAAATAAGCTGCTAAAAGTTCGCGATCGAATGTAGAATATCTCATTTGTGTTTGTGTTAGGTTTTTAGAGAAAAATCCGATCGGTATGGATTTCCTTCTACCATTTGGTGCAATGCCGCACCGACAGCATAATTACTACTGTCATTTACTAATTGATACTTTGTACAGTTAGGTTCAGGGTGAGCTAATGAGGATGTATCATTAAGTTCCTTAATTACAGAACTGAAAAATTGTCGTTTAGCTTCATCTAATGTGAACGAGTCTTTAGGGGATAACCTCATTCTCTCAGATAGAGGTAAGACTATCTCTGAAAAATTTGGTATAAATTTTCTATAAAATCCTACCATTCCAAAAGATCTGCGTAGCCTTCTTGCGTTCTTAGGGTAAGGAAAAGATTTTCTTTCTTCTATTTTACTAGTTGTAGGTTTAATGCCATCTGCGCTAATATGAAAGCCTAAGAAATCTAGGGAAGTCACATTGAAAACAGATTTTGTGGCTGAAATTTTTAAATTGTGTTCATTTAAAATATTAAAAACAGTTTCAAGGTCTTTTTTATGAGAAATCTCATCATTGCTGAAAATTAAAATGTCATCAATATATATAAAAACACAATAAATATCTTAAAAAATTTTGTCCATGTACCGTTGAAATGTAGCTGACGCATTTTAAAATCCAAATGGCATGTAATTATATTCATAAAGACCAAATGGAGTGGTGAGAGCAGTTTTTGCTACATCGTCCGGATGCATTTTAATTTGGTGGTAGGCTGAAATCAAATCGATTTTGGAGAATCGTCGTTTGTTTGCAAGTTTTGCTGAATAGGAATTTATATTTGGTATAGGATATCTGTCACTCTTGGTTATGCTATTGAGAGAACGATAGTCTTCACAGCATCTAAATCGTCCGCTTTGTTTAGATACTATATGTAGTGGGCTAGACCACTCACTTTTGGAAAGGGAGATCACTCCGTCTTTTTGTAGGGTTTTAAATTCGCTACGGCTTCCAGTTTTTCTACATTAAGCCGCCTGGGTTTTGTAAATAATGGTGTATGGATTCCTGTGTCAATTCTGTGGTAGACGCCGCAGTATTTTTTGTTACTGTTTTTGTGTGGTGTGATTAGGTTCGGATATTTTTCTTTAATCATGTTCCGTTTCATTTACGACAAGATTCCCCGTTGATGCAGATATTTTTAAACTCTTTTTCTGGGTTGTTGTAGGATCGTAAATGGTTTTGTTACTGCAGTCTACTATTAGACCAAACTTGTTGAAGAAATCCAGTCCAAGGAGTGGGTTGGTGATATCAGCGATCACGAATGTCTAAGTAAAAAATCTCCTTAAACTGGGTATTCCAATTTCCAAACTCGCTTGTCTGTAGCATTTTATTTTCTCCCCATTTGCAGTGGATAGTGACATGAGAGTCGGTTGTAATGTAATACCATTTACTGCAGAAGTTGGTAATACTGAGATACTTGCGCCAGTATTTATAATAAATTTAAATTTGGTAGCCCCGAATTTTGCGGTAATTTCTAATAGCGTCGAACCTCCTGGTTCGCCTTATTAGTTTTCCGAATCACTTCCCGTCGGTGTTGCTTGGTTTTGTATAATTAGAAGATAACACAAATTTGAATTAATGTCGTTTATTTTTTTTATATAAAACTTTTTAAGTTTTATATCAAGTTAACAACCGTTAATTTTTGTGTGTGGATATAGGTGCAGACTATCTGACTTCTCTTCACTCTGGGAGGATAGTAGTAAATGCGCCTATCTCTTCTGGACTCTCGTCGTCAACTGACAGCGTCTTCCTCTTTTCATATCTCCTACCAAACAACTGTCCTTCACTCCTACTTCTTACTGCTACTCCTACCAAAAGAAACCGTTAACTTGTTTAACGATTTTGCCGCCCAATTTTAAATTCTTGGCGTCAGTGTGTCTACCTTTTCTATTTTTAGCACACACGCCATTTTATAAACCATAACAGTGACAAGTCTACGGGAGAGCGTGGTTGTAGTAAAACAAATATATGTTGTGGGTTTATTATTAGTACCAGAGATACTATCTCTGAACGGGCATGTAAATTGATACACTACGTTGATTTTCTGTAGAGGATTTATTTGGCAGATTTACGTTTTTTAGGTGTTGTTTCATCATGTTTGTAATTATTATGCATTTGTTGTGTAACGATATAAGTTAGTTGTTATAAAAAATTTAATTCAATGCACACAAACGATACTTTTTCAAAATCCATATTCTATAAAGAATTTCACAACATTAAACAAATACTTGTTAACAATGCATTTCCTAACTCCGTCATTGATCAACAAATTAAAATGTATCTCAATAAACTTAATAATACCTCTGATAATATTGATAATATTAATAATAATAATAGTGTACGTCAAAATAAAAATAACACTATGAACGTATTCTATTGCAACCAAATGCATAATAATTACAAACATGAGAAAACAATATTCAAAAACATAATAAAACCAATAAATCTGGTCATAACACATAGTAAACCAATAAATCTGGTCATAACACATTACATTGCATTTAGACATATGGTTCGGTTAACATTTCGGTCTCTCACGCGGTGTGACTTCATAGAACCAAATTACAAATTTACGAACTGCGTCTGCTATTCAGTAACTGTTATTGTGGCATAGCAATGTTTTATGTCAACACAAGATAAAATCATCTTTGATAGTAGATGTTTTTATGTAACGTCCCAGGAACCTTTTTGAAGATGGCTCATGCGAGCCGAAAGCTTAGAACTAGCATAATAAAAAATATCCTAATGTTGGACAATTTTCGTCTTTATTTTCACCTGAAATTAAAGCCAAAATACGATATTGCGAAAGCCACTCTACCTAGTTTCGCAACTATTTTGCTGAGATTCCTCGGCTTGCACCGACTAAAGCAGCTATATGCGAGGATGAGATCATGGAGTTCACTTGACATTGAAGAGGTTCGACAGTGGCAAGTCTCCGGGACTTGATGGTCTACCCTATGAATTGTATTTGAGGCTGTCGCACATCTTTCTACAGATTTTTACGGAGTAGTTCAACAACTGATTTCGGCAGGGTTCCATCCCCGATCGGATCTCCAGGGGTGTGATCACGCTGTTAAAATGGTCAAAGGGTTTTGGGAAAAACGTAGATAATTACAGGCCCATAACTCTGCTAAATATAGACTTAAAGATTTTGGCCAAGGTCCTGACGGAGCGTTTGCAGTCAGTTGCCGGGATTCTGTAGTGATCCGAGCAGACTTGTGCTGTGAACGGCCGAACAATTCAGAGTAATCTGCATCTGATACGAACGATCATACAGGGTGTAAACGAAGATGGGGTAGGCCACGCTGATCAGGTTACATCAGGCCAAGGCATTTGAAAGCGTTGACCATCGGTATTTGTACTGAAGGCTGCCCTATTCAAACCCAACTTCTGCAAGTGGATCAGCTTGTTGGATTCACGCCCCCAGTGCTGTGATAAAAGTAAACGGGAGCTTTTAATATTGCCCACTGTTACCCCTGTTTACGCTTTGGCATAGAAGTCCCTCCTTCGCCGGGTAAAAGACAGGTTTTGTAGTTCAGCCCTACGCGGAATCGCAGTCACTGGTGGGGCTTGAGCCAGAGTTTCTGTGTACATCGATGACATATCCATTTTCGTTTCATCCCGGGGTGACATAAAAGGTTGTAGAGAGAGTGCTTGAGCGGTACAAGAAGGTGACGGGGGCCAAAATTAATCGCAAAAAATATTCTGGCTTGCGGTTAGGGGTCACACTACCGATGCCATTCTGATGAACTGACGAACCCTTTCGCGATGTTCGATTGTGGTTCGGGCCGGATCTCCAGCTGAAGAAGAACTAGTTGGGGGTACTGGCAAAGGTCGGAGCGTTGGACCAGACTTGACTTCGACGGTGGTTGTCCATGATAAGGTGGGCGGAGGCGAGTGTCACATACATCTTTCCCCCCATCTTTTACCGGTTGTCGGTACTCCTTTTCTGTGATGACCGTAGGAAGGCGATCGAGCGCTTGTTGCCTACTCTCTTGTGGGGTAGACGCAAGGATCAGGACAACAGAGATATCTGCTCCAAACAACCGTATCATGGGGAACTGGGAATACCACACGTGGTGAGTCATTGACACGCTTCGAGACTGGATTTCCTATGCCGCGAGTTGACAGGGAATTCGATTTTGGAGACGAGTGTTAGCGATTCGAGGGCTGGGCGCCGACGTAGGCCCCGAAATCAGTCGAACATATACTAGAGTGTCGAGAAGCCTTGCGGACCATTCCTCGGTCCGCTGAACTTTCTCGGCCTCGGAGGCACTTATATCGTTTATTAATGAAAAGGATCACGACCAAGGACCCGTTCGGTTTGTTGGTGACCGATTCGTGCTCATTTTGATCATGTGTGACGTCAGTGTGACCTTGGTTTAGAAGAAACGGCTATGCACACCTTCTACCATTGTCTCCCGGTGCTTTCTGGTTCCATGTCAGCGAGTTACCATCTCGTATCGCTCCCAAACAGCTCGTGTCCATCGATCTCACGTACGCGTGTGATAATATGTTGCCCCCGTATTCTGGGGTGAAACGGATAGTGTTTCTGACGTTGCTGGCCGTAGCAAGAATGATGATTTGGACGTTGCGGATGGAGAGAATCTTGCAATATGAACGTTATTCTTATCAGCATCTGATTAGATTCTTTCAGCATCAACTCAAGATGAAAATGAAATCTGAAAGCGTTTAATATCGGCATATTTCATTGAAAGGTGAAGCAAGTTTAGTTCGCGTGAGAGGGCCATTCTTGATTTTCTTTCTTAAGTCCTCTATTACATAACATGGCGGATTCCTGCAAACACTTCCCTGGTTAGGTTAGACTTGTTTCCTAGCCTGTCACCGGTTTTCTCTTTTGTTCGAGATCCCCCACCCCAGTTTGTTTTTTCTTTGATTTTTCTATCCCATTATTAATTTTAGCCTCTCCCTATCCGATAGCGAGTGACTACTTGATTTCGCCGTTAGCCACTCTGAATTTTTCTGGGGTGGGCGAGTCTTACTAACATTTGTTTATTTTTAGTTTTAATATTTTGCTATAATTTAGTTTGTTTTCTGTTATTCACCCCCATAGCTTTGTAATATATTGTGCATAATTAATTTTTTTCTGTAATGGGTTGTGTTCTCCCACTTTTGGTGTTCCCATGGTATTATGAAAGAATGTAATATGAAGGACGAGTTTTTGTGGTGAATGAAGAAATTGTAATGAATGATTGGATCGTGAATCTGATTAGCTAGGGAACTGGGATATACAGTGTAGACCATCCTCAACCCCACTTCGGCCATCTGCCACATTTACTGTAAATCTCGTAATAAATATCTATATATATGAATGAGAATTTTTGTGTGTATATGAGTGAATCTGTCAATAACAGGTATTTTAGCGTCTTGAGTTTTGACGTTTTCAGGAAATTCCCGCAGAAACAATTCTGTTGACAAAAATTTGAAATTACACTGTTCCGTTTTCTGAATTTTCAGTTAATTTTTATCTGTCGCGTATTGATTAGAAATCTAATCTCGATGACCATCATGACTAAAGTGAACTAATTCGTTCTCCACATGTTTGCCTTGTGTAATATTAATCTAGGTAAATAAATTCAAGCTTAAATGAAAGACATAATAAACGCAAAAGTTCTGCCAATTAGAATAATATTTATACTGATGAGAGCGATATTAGAATTGATGAGAATAGGAGAAGAAAATGACATTAACATGTATAAAAAGAAATTTTTACAATATTGTGTGTACGTAATATTGGGTCAGAGAATTTGATTTTCACACGTTTCAGTATAAAAAAAATTGTCATAATAATTCTGATCGACCTCGCATAGAGGTTGAATATAAATTACCAATAACATTTTGAGCTGCGGTTGACAGACAAAATGACAAATCGTGATGCGTTTTACAGAAATTCTAAGATGATTTTGTGTTAATATCCAATGATTATTTGACTATGCTAAACTTAATCCTTCTCTAACATTCTTCAAGTTCTTTTTTAATTGCAGAGTAATATGATAGCCATTTGAGAAAAATTCAAGACGTCTTTCATAGATGTTGGTGCATAATTTTGCAGTCTATTGTATTTGTACCTTTTAAATATTGGAGTATGTGTTAGACTTTAAAATATATCTCTTGCAATGATTTCTACTTTTTGGCTTCATCACGGTTAACCAATGTAAATACTTATTTAGTATACTTGAAAACCGCACACATTTATTAAAATAACAATGGATAGATGGTCAAACATTTTTTCTACAGAAATACTTAATTCGAAATACTCTAAATTGATACTTACCTAATCTGAGCACTTTCCACTGTGTTGTGAGCTCTTAGTTTTGTTACAAGGACGAATATTATGTTTATTAAAAACACTAAGTTAGTCTGAAAAAAGATAGAAAATAATAGATATCAATCCATTGGAAGAGTTAATAATAAATTCATTATGTTATAATATTCAATATCAGTCAGTCAGTTAATTGCCATACGTGTAATCCTGTCTCTTTCGAGACATGACTTACCTGACAAAAGATTTTCCCAGAGTCGCTTCCCATCACTTTCTATGGTAGAACGGTTGCCAAACAAAGCTATAGAACCCAATCTGCCATATTATTCAACTCATAGCTAGTGGGAAGAAGAAATGGATTAATGTCTTTCTCCAAGAGTATTTGTGCGTAAGAGAATGAAACAAATTCGACTGGAATTCGAATTCAGTTTTCCGATTTCTTATTTCGAGCTGATATCCATTAAACTACAACGCACATCGAAGATATCAAATATACATAGAGAAATGCCTAATAAATAATTATTTTTTGTATCCCTGTTGAACAACGAAAACCACACTACGCTGTCTTATGAGTGAAAAGGACAAGTATCAATTTTTATTACTCTCCAGCAGCATTTTTTACAATTTAAACTTCATCTCATTGAAGGTAATGTACACTCTTCTTTCTAATAACAGCTTTTCCCACTTATATAAGAACTTTTTATATTCTTTTGGAATTAAAGTCGGATGACCGATTTCGCCCTAATATTTTTTCCACAATTGTACTGTATATTTCTTTTTACAATGTTTAACACATTGCATACATATGAGAGAAATCTGGACGATGTGCCGGTGGTGGGGGGCATGGAACAAAATAAATACTTCAGAAACCAGTGATGACCTGAAGGGACAATCAATGTTACTGCAGTGACAGATTCACGTGTGCTGAATGAAGAGAAATCTATTATAACGTGATACCTCAGTCAACAATGGCGTAAATCTTAGAGAAATCAATGTTGAAGACAAATACCACACCACACAAAATACTTTTGTCGATATAAACTAGCCAATTTTAAAAACATTGAATGCCACATTAGACTGGAGAATGGCAGTGAATAAAAAGGTAACATCGCCTTTTAGAAGAAAATCTCGTTAGTTGTCCAGCGTTTTGATATTTTCTTTTTTATAATCGTCTCATCCCAAACAAGGCAGAACTACTACTGGTGCACAGGGGGTTACATAGTAGGAGAGTGAAAAGAGAGAGGAGAATAGTTAATAGAACGACGGGTACATTGTTGTAAAGAGAGCTGCCTGAGAGCAAAGTGTAAAGTGGGGAAAGAGAAAAAACGTGGGACTCAAGGAGATAAGAGATGACAACTGACATTGCGATTAAACTTAAAAGATTGTAGTTATCATGGAAACAAGAATACGGAAGCGAGTTCCACAGACGGGAAGTACGAGAAAAGAAGCTAATGGAGTAGAAGTTGTGGTGACACTTGATTGTTTTCATGTAAAAGGGTAGGGCCATTTTTGTAGAAGAGAGAGAAGAAAGCCACATTTCGTCGGTGAGAGATAGACAGGAGTCGGGCGGCCAGGCCAGGATCGCCTACATTGCAGATTCTTCTTTGGAAGGTGAACAGCAGAAGCGCCCGACCAGATATAACAGCAGTTACTGTTTAATTAATTTAAAAAGTGCCGTGACTTTTTTTGATCCACACTTCTACTTACAGCTTTTTTTATGCATCAACTTTTATCGTTGGAGTTCTTTAATCTGAAGACCATCATTCTTTGATCTGAAAATCATCATTCTCTTCATTTTGTTCCTTCTTAGAAGAAAATGCTATGCTCGTCTCATCCCTCACATTATCACCATTTGCGTTTTTTATGCAGTAGGATATCGTAACTTTTCACAACTTTGTGCTACTCGTAGTTTACAGTAACTTCTGACTCTTTAGAATCCTTCTCTTTCTCAGCTCAGTCATCCATTTACACAAACTGGTTAGGTAAGCGACTTCTTTCATTACTGCATCAAATATAGCTGGTGAGTCTTATATTTTCCAAGACTACTTTTTTCATTATATGACGCAAAATGTCATTTGTCTCTTTTTGATTTTTAATATAAGTAATATTTTACTCCCCATTGTTCATAAAACTTTTCCATTACTAACATGTTCCTTCTTCTTCTATGTGCCCTGTCCCTTCAGGACGTAGGCGATCATGGCTTTCCACGTTTCCCTATCCCTGGTGGCTCTGAGCAGGCCTTCTCCTGTTACACCATGCAATCCTCGTTCCGACGTCCACCTGATGAGGTCCTTCAAATATGTTATCCGTTCCTTTCCCGTGTCTCTTTTTCTCTATATATGGCCTGTTAGTATCAGATTCTCCAAGTCCTCCTTCCTCATTGCGTGTCCCAGGAACTTTTCCTGTCTCTTCCTGATGCTCAGTATTTCATTTCCAAGACATCGTCATTCTCACATGCTCGATCCATGATATTCGCAGCATCCTTCTGTAGAACCACATTTTAGTTGCTTCAAGTTTTTCCTTAATTTTTGATGGTATTGTCCAGCATTCACTGCCATATTGAAGGACGGACAGCACGTACCTATCCAGTACTTCTTGTTTCTAGCGAAATTGTCCTGTTTCTTAATACCTTACTCAACTTCTGGAATGCTTCCTTCGCCATGCCAATTCCCCTTCGGATCTCTGTGTCGCACTTTCCGTCTTCTGTTATAACGCTTCCCAGGTATTTAAATTTTTGTACCTGCTTGATTCTAGTATCCACGACATGTATTGGGTATTTTGGGCTGACCTTTTTACTGATGACCATGCATTCGGTTTTCGTGCAGTTTATTTCTAGTCCTTTCTTGTAACTTTCTTCAGCTACCTTCTGTAGGAGGTCTTGTAGTTTCCTTTCTGTGTATGCTATCAGCACTCTATCATCTGCGTACCTTAGGTTGTTTAAATTGTGGCCTCCGATTATGAATCCAGGCATAACTTCTAGTGTCCTCAAAATATTCTCGCTGTACAAGTTGAACAGATTCGGCGAAAATACACATTCCTATCTTACGCCTCTTTCTATCTTTGTATATCTACTCAATTCATTACATGTCTGTATGCAAGCGGTTTGCTGCCAGTAAAGATTCTTGATTATTCTCAAGTCTTTCCCAAATATGTCCAGGCTGCCGAGCATCTCCATCAGTTCTTTGTGACTTATTTTGTCAAACGCCTTCGCATAATCAATAAAGCACAAGTATAAGTCCTTCTTCATTTGTATTGCCCTTTCGGAGAGCATCCTAATCATAAATATGGCATTCCGTGTTCCCGTGCCTTTAAGGAAACCACACTGTTCTTGTCCTATCTCTGGCCTGATTCTACTTCTCGCTCTATTCATCAGGATTCGGACGATCAGTTTTGTTATATGGCTCATTAAACTGATAGTTCTGTGGTTTCGCAATCGTTTGCTCCTGGCTTCTTAGGTAGTTCTATGAAGATAGACTTGCTGAGGTCATCTGGTATAACCCCACTATTATAAATTTCATTTATTATTTCAGCAATTGTTACTATACCAAATTCTTCCAGGGCTGTCAGCAACTCTATGACTATGCCGTCTGGTCCCGCTGCTTTGTTTCTATTCAGTTTGGCTACTGCAGATTCCATTTCAGACTTTAATATTTCCGGTCCGTCCTCATCTTTGCATATTATTTGTTACTCTCTCTTGTCGTGAAAAAGATCTTTTATATATTCTTCCCATCGTTGGAGTATTTTCTCTTTCTCCAAAATGATTGTTCCATCCTTAGATTTTATACAACCTGTTGAAGAGCAGGTTTTTTTATCCTGTCAGTTCTTTTATTTCCTTATGAATGTCTGCTTTATTATCCCTGCTCAATCTCACTATTTCTGGACATTTGTCATTGAGGCATTTCTCTTTAGCTTGTCTACATTTTCTTCTTATATCCTTGTATAGTTCCCTGTACTCCATTCCATGTCTTAATATAATTTTCTGCCTTCTTTGCATTATGCTTTCTAGCGTAGAATCATTCCTCCAAACTAACTCACCTGATATCTTAGCCCTGTGTGAAACTAACCTTAACCCGTCTATCCCCTCCTCTGAGTTCTATGTTCCTGGTTACCTTCCCCTCTTCTGGAAGGAATCCAACGTCCATATGCATGGGCTTGGTGTGTATGTCAGCGAACACCTCCCCTAGCTAGAGTAACATCTCTTGAATCCCTGGACCAGTCTTTCATTTTTTCCGTCTCTCACTTCTAAGCTCCGTTAGCTATCTCTTCTTCCTCTACCGCTCCCCCTCCTCCTCTGACTGTTCAGTACTTGACAGCATCTCTGACAATATCGACAAGGCCATTTCTTCTCACCCATCTGCCCATTTTTCGTGTTAGGTGACTTTAACGCCCACCACACTAAGTGGCTCGAAAGTGGCGTGTTATGAAGTTTGAAAGCCTGGTGTTCGAGTGAAAATATGGTGGAGGACCTTTAGAAAAATACATATTCAAGTTGTCGCAAGGACAATCAAGAATTGCCATGCAAAACTCATGAATACAGTGTCAGTAGATGATACTTAAAGGTGCGGTCGCTTTTCTATGTCTAGCGACCAGGAGACAGTGGAAGTAGTTAAAAAATGTATGCATATAGCCCAAGAAATTCAATTCAACAAGCAGCAATGGAAAGTGGTGTTCTCCTTTCACAGTATACGAGCTGTGCTGAAGAAGGAGCTTAAATGTCCGTGATACTGTCAATCACTCTCCACTGAAGACTGTGACATGGAGTTTGGGGAGAATATGCTGGGTTGGTATGAAGATTGGTCAGATCTCTTGTAAATATCTTCTGGGGTGATGAAGTGGTATTTCACATCGGTGGGTTTGTGAACCGTCACAATTGTAACTATTGGGCAAGTTAAGATCCTTTTTTATTTTTGAGAAAAAGCAAAACCCATCGAAGGTAAAGGTGTGGTGTTGGATGACTTTTAACAGGATTGTGGTCTATTCATTCTTCGTGATACCATGAATGCCGAAAGATAACTTATGGTGCAAGATGAAATCTGGCCAGTTATATGTGCTTGGAAGAATGTTGAAGATTTGATTTTCATGGAAGAAGGCGCTGCCCCATATTTTGCTATTGTCGTTCGCGAATGGCTGAATGCTAACTTCCCCGGGAGGTGGATGAATCGCCGTATTCCATATATGTAGCCAGCCACGCGTCCATGCTTAACACTTTGTGACTTTTCTTCTTTGGGGTTAGTTAAAGGAGCAATTAAACTATACCAAACGAAAAACTTTGTAAAAACTTGAAGGGCAAATAAAGTTATGTCTTCTAATGCAGAAAAGTTCCGAGTGAAGTCGACGCGATTCCTGGGAAGCTCGAGAAGATGGTAGCGAAATTTGGTGCCTATATTGAATTAAAAATAAAACCTCATGCTATACGCTTTTCTTTCATATCCATTTCTTGAAAAATTATAGTTAATAAATAAATTATATGTAGAGTTACTTTTCAATCATATATATATATATATATATATATATATATATATATATATATATTATATATATATATATATATATATATATATATATTATTAATTTAATATATATATATATATATATATATATATATATATATTGTTTAATACTTAGTTTTTGGTCCTAATAAGGTTAGACCAGTACACATTTGTATTAAAAATGTTATATTCAATTATATTGTAGAACTTTTGAATATTTTCTTTTTTAAACGAGTTATTTCGCTACCTTGGTTTCTACCATTAATGGTGTCTTCAGGCGATTTTTAATAACTTTATAATAACTTATTAAAAATCACCTGGAGACACTACTCATGGTAGAAACCAAGGTAGCGAAATAACTCGTTTAAAAAAGAATATATATATATATATATATATATATATATATATATATATATATATATATATATATATATATATATCTGTGTGTGTGTATGTGTGTGTGTGTGTGCGTTTGTGCGTGTGTGTAAGTGTGTGCATACGCGTATATATTTGTGGGAAAATGAATATGGAAGTTAAGAGACACAGAAAACTTTAACGTCTTACCAATAATACGATAATAATGGGAGCATAAATAATGAAGATGAATGGAACTTTGGTGTAATTCTCCCAGCAGCTTTTCATATGATGATAATGCATTACACATGACCAAATAATCGTAACCAACAAGGGAACTCCTGCAAAATATTATGATAACAGTTAGTTTACATCACATTCCTAGTAAAAAATTTTCTGTTCGTAACTTATGAAAACGCAACAACAATAATTGCAATGACGTAAATGTAATATGTATACTTAAAAAATACAGTGCTTGCAATATTTGATTGATGTTTTTTAAAGGCAAGGAAACTTGAAATTCAATATTTCTATTCACGCATCATTTAATATATTACTATCTATATTATCAAATAGTAAATGACATTAATAAATGTATCGTAAAATATTGAAATTATCATCAAAACATGCATGGAGCCCCTAACATTATTACTAATCTATTATTATTGACGGGTACTTTTTCTAATAAATTTTTATATTGCTTTAGAAACTGCAGGAAAACTGTTAATATTTGCTCAGACTTATAAAACTGAATTATTTTCAGTCAGATAATGATTCAATAACTCGAACCCAATTCTAAGATCGTTTAATAGTTATGATTACATAGATTAGATTAATATTCTTAATAATCTTAATATTCATCAGGCCTTCAATAGTATGAAACAAGTTATACATAAGATAAAATAATGAAACTAAAATGAAGAAAATTCATTTCCTTTCAATTTTATTTTGCTTTTAATAGACATTTGCTACTACATAACTTTTGAAATATTTTATCGACTTTTTTTGTACATTAAAAAGATTCTGGTTTAGTTTAATTTCATTTGGAAACTGCAATTTCAGAATTAGATGAAAAATATTGATCTTTCAACTACTCAGTTTCAGTTTCGAGAAAAACCAATCTGATACAAAATCGAGACTGGACCGATGGTTGGTACTGGTTTTGGAATTTATTTAACCAATAAAAATAGTTTGCGTTGTCGCTATGGAAAACAAATTTTCAAATTACATTGGTGCGGAAAATATCAAAAGATTTTCCCGAATTCATCGTCATTCTTATTAGTAGAAATTTCATCCGAATGACATTGTCATCACTTTATACGTAACTCGGATGGAATACATAAGATTAGCTATCGTTGTTATTCAATGGTGTTAAATAGATAAGTGACAATAGATACACTTGTATAAGACTATATATAGTACCGAATGCAGCATCAAATATTTTTATATCAGTACTATTAGCGACTTGTTGCGGTAGGTAACTTAATAAAAACTTGTACTTATTTTCCCATCATTCAATAGGATAAAATGCACTCATAGTATAAATTTCTTTGTATCAAAGAAATAAATTTATTGAACAGCATCAGTCATTTTGTATTGTAAATTAAGAAAGTCTGGTTTATGCAGTGACGTCTGATGAATGAATCTTTCAATCCATTCGTCGGTATAAAGATTTGAATTTGAGTGAATACGCATTATTATTCGCTATCATTTTATATATTTTCTGTGCTTCTCGTTCTGATTTTAAGTTCATATAGAATAAATACGAGGATATTAAGAGCAAAAATGTCTATACATGAATGTTAAAAAAAGAGATAAATAAAATGAATAAAATAAACGTCACAGATTAATTTGGCTACGAAATTAAAAAAAATAATAAAATTAATTTACAACGCGCCATGCAGAAAAAATATACTTACCCCAACCAATAAAGTAGAAAAGTTTGAAAGGAGCTTTTGTGTTGAAAACTGACACTACGATTCGGTTATGGAGAAAAAGACCTTCGACAAACATCCAGAAAATGTTTGCCAGAGCACTGTACTGTAGTAAGGATGTCACAAATTTGCAAAGCCATTTCTGCATGTTATAAAAAGAACTCAATACAATAATATGAAATAAATTTTCACTTTATTTGAGAATGGATCACTTTTCAGTCTTTCCATTCATTTAGCCAAATCGTTTGTCGACTTACTGACTTAACTTCATTTTTGTCATGTACGAGTATATTCTGACTTTGTGTTTTAAAATGCTTTCAGTTTTGCTTAATCTATTATTATGGGCGTGAGAATATTCTTGTTTGTTATCGTTATATATATATATATATATATATATATATATATATATATATATATGTGTGTGTGTGTGTGTGTGTGTGTGTGTGTGTGTGTGTGTGTGTGTGTGCGCACACGATGGATAAATTGTCGTCTAAATTACGCAGAAATAAAAATATCACTGACATCATTCATTTTAACAGATATATTTACCAAAATTACTCAAAAATATCTTAAAACCTAAAGAATAAATTTAACCAATAAAATCGTCATCAGCTTCAGAATCCCTTGCAACACTTCTAGACGGGCTCCTTGTTTAAGTTGGGAAATGGTGGCATAACCTTGCTTTTAATTTATCTTTTGTGGTACAAAGTGTTTTGTTGGTCTCTTACTCAACTGAGCTCCTCACATAATAATAAAAAGGGTTGCAATCTCGGGAGTTAAGTGGCCAGATGTAAGTGGTCTCAGAAATTGTCTCGCAATTTGGACAATTCATCAATCGTACCATCTGTATATATATATATATATATATATATATATATATATATATATATATAGCATAGTGATGATCCACGTATACTGTCTTAATATGTATAGGAAAAACTACTAAAAGTTGTAAGTTTAAAAATGTATTTTTTTGACAGTATTTGTTTATTTCTGTTATTATATTTGATATATCAGACCGTCCTCGGCCCTTCATCAGAAACAAATGATTTTAAAATTTAAATTAGAAACGTATTTCGCGAGAGCGTTCGTGGAGAGATCAAACAATCAAACAAAAAAAACAAAGACATTTTCGATAAACCACCCATAAATGCAATGAAACAAACACCCAACCTATCAGCTATCCTCATTTCTACCAAATATCTAAAAAATACAAACCTATCAAATTTCAAATGTCAGAAAAGACGTTGCATTTAGTAAACGACGCAATATTTTCTCTACCCAACACCAACATCATAAAGCACCCATCACGCCTCACCTGTGACAGCCAAAACATTATATATTTTCTCTTCTGTTCAATATGTCCAAATAGTGGATATATTGGTGAATCTGGAAATAGCTTTAGATTCCGTTTCAATAATCACAAACTAAGCATACGCCAGAACAACCAATATTCCCCCATATTCACCTCAATCAACCGGAACACACTTTACAAAATTGCAAATGTTTACTAATAGACTCCGATTTTAGTTCTACACACTCACGTAGAAAGAAAGAAAAATACTAGATTTTAAAATTAAATACACACAAGCTAGGTTTAAATAGGGACTTAGGTGTT
The DNA here is from genome assembly GCA_037127315.1 of Ascarosepion bandense. Lineage (NCBI taxonomy): Eukaryota > Metazoa > Mollusca > Cephalopoda > Sepiida > Sepiidae > Ascarosepion > Ascarosepion bandense. Next base: position 1,954,752 of record JBBBDQ010000344.1, read on the forward strand.
TTGAATCTTTATAAATATTTCAATAGTTAAACATTTTTTAGATACAATTAAAAATTTTTCTCTAAAACATAATTTATAAGTATTATTAAAGATAGTTTTACGTTTACAAATATTTAAAAAAACATCTGTCGCTTTCTGAGTCATGTGATGTAAACAATTTCTCCACGAACGCTCGTAGTTAAAAGCAGTTAAAATAACATTTTTTCCGTCTCTACATAAAAGCTTTCATGTGTTGGTACTATTGATTTTAATTCGTTAGGTGATGGTTGATCACTGGTGATAGGAATGATTTTTATGCAAATTTAAAAACAATTCGTTAATTTTTCAAACAGTTAAGGGGCATAAGTACAGAATTAAGCCCCCCCCTTAACTGTCTGAAAAGTGTAACGAATTGTTTTAAAATTTCAATAAAAATCATTCCTATTACCAGTGATCAACTATCTCCTAAGTAATAAAAATCAATAGTACCGAAACATGAAAGCTTTTGTGTAGCGATGGAAAATATTTTTATCATATCATTAAACAAATGTTTTGTTTTTCATTTTAGGTATTCATATCTGTATTGAACATATCGACATTGAACGTCAAAATTTAAATGTTAAGCGTCTCTGTATCTTTAACGCTATGATCTAAACTAACTTGCATTTGTTTCAATTTTATCTTTTATATCTAGAATATATGTATATAAAATGCACATTTAAGTAGAGATTTTTCATAGGATTATATTTACGTCGCTAATTGCGTGGAAGTTAAAATAGATAAAACCATCGGCAAAAGAAAAAAATGACATTTAATTCCTAAACAATATCAAGACATAATCAGGACTTTTACTGCAACCAATTCGTTTTTCTCGCGTTAGTTTTTCTTTCTTATATTCTTCTCACATTCTAGTCAGTCTATGAGTCTATAATGCCTCTAAATGGCTTCGTAAAAATCTGTTACTGCTTCAAATACTTTTTAAAGTATTCTTTGATTTAACATCAGCTTAAATTGTGCACATAGGCATCTCTTGAACGTGTACAAATAGTAAACACTTTCCGATGTTCACCGGACACTGCCGCCTGAGGATATAAATTATGACAAAGTTTCTAACCAACAGGTTTTGAAATATCTAGTGTCATGAAACAATCGCTGAGTTAATACACAGCACAGTAATTCACATCTTGATGAGAAAATATAACAGCTCTCATGGGATTATGTCATACCTGCATTCCATGCTTAGGTAAATTTAAACTTTCAATAAAAGGAACATTATTGTTGATTTGAATTATAGTAAGTTTTTGATGCAGTGATAGTGGTTTATTAAAAATCATTTTAATGACGAGGTTAGCGGTAGAGAAATAAACCTACGATATGCACATACAACTTCACTATTTTCTGTTATATGTTATATGATGGAAGTTACGACATGAAACGAAAAGACTCTTATAACACATGAGAAACTTAGAAGCAACATAAAATTAGTATGTCTGAAGTAAGATAAACTGACAAAGACCATCCATCTTTAGGCTGGTTTGTAATTCAGTTTTCCTTCACCTAGTCTGACTGTATTGTTCAAGACAACAGAGCCCAGTCAGCTTTGCTATTTAAAGCATAGACAGAAGTTAAGTTAATGAGTTAAGTATTCGCAAAACGCAACAGAAAAAGTTTTAAGCAATATTCTAAGGTCTGCAACGAGAGAAGTTTGCTCTGTATGCCTTATCAGGAGAATGTAATTACGTCATTTAATTTGGTTTAAAGTGTCCTTCACCATTCTCCATTATAGTTTGTTGATCGACGATGACACCGTTTCTTGCTCTTTCACTTTTGCTTGAAATTGCTGTTTCTATATCTTAACAAACCTTTGCAAACGGTTTTGCTATGTCAGTTTCTTTTATTGATGTCGAATTGTAATATAAAACTTCAAATATTTTTATTGAAAGTTTTAGAGGTTCCATATATTATTCTATTAAGACAATGTATAATGTAACGGAAAAATAAATACGCACTATTTAACAATTCAAGTTACATTTTAATTTTGGTTTTTAAGATCGCAAACTGACATTCCAAAATTTTCTACTAATTTTCATTTTTATTTTGGTGATGTATTGCTATTAAAATTTCGAAATAAGCATTGTTCATCAAAGAACAACTTCATCAGAATTATTGGAAAATAATGAAAAGGACGGTTCCTTCTAAATGTATTATTCGTGGCTATTGCGAACAGATAAATTTAATATCGACTAAGAATTAGAGAAAATAGGGTTACGAAAGTACTTACTGCTGTATTCAGAATATTCATTAGTATTTTATGATATTCATTGGACACTTTACGTTTGATATATAAGGTTATTTATTAAATGTAAGCAAGAAATTCGTTTTGTCGGCTTCATTGAGGTTATTTTACTCCTCAGTCCATCTCACTTTTCAAAATCTAACCAAATGACCTGCGCTAAAGTATTTTAGAATGGCTTCTTAGCCGCGCGAAAAACTTGTAAATGAAAATTCGTATAAATAAATTGTTTAAATAGTAGATATAATATTAACGGTTCGCCATTTATTTTACAGCTTTTCTGTCACACGAGTAAATAAAGGTCACCACAACTAATAATTACCATTTCTTGCTCTTACTCACAAAGGGGTTTGTCAATATATCATTGGCATCAATCAAGCTTTGTTCTTCAGATTTAGAACGATGCGTATCGTTGTTGTCTTCAACTTTTATACCCACAAAAAGCAAATTTTAATCTCGTGAAGAATCAGCAGTGGTAAACAGCCAAACAACAACACGTCATTAGGAGGATAAACATATTTAATAGGCTTACTCTGACAAGTTCGCAACAGAAGGAGGGGTATTAAGTAAATATTGTATTTAACAGAAGTGGCTTGTAAAACTAATTTGTAGGCCAAGTAACACTAACAGGCGAAATATAAATACATATATGAGTCGTGGTGCAGTAGATAGTAGTAGGTGCTTGGAGCGAGAAATCGGGGAGCCGAGTTCGAATTCGTGTTGAATTCCTAGCATTCACTTACGCACAAATCCCCTTAGGAAAGGTATTAATCCGTTTCTTCCCTTCAGTTATGGGTTCTATAGCCTTGGCTGACAACCAATCTACTGCAGAAAGTAATGACAACCTACCGCTGGATAATCTTCTGTCCAGTCAATCATGTCTCATTCAAGACATGATCGTCGAATCGTGTATCACGTATGACTGACTGACTGATTTACTAACTGACATATGAAACTAACTTATATATGAAAGTGCTGTGCTTACACCTCGATATGTAAAAGATTGTCTCAGGGTCAATTTACAGACTAAGCTACGCTTACTAAATAATTACGATACCCGCTGCAAAGTGATGGTTCGTGAACAAAATGTGCAATCATTTTCCAAAGTGGTCAATCGTTGCTAGATGTTCCACAATTGCGATTCATACCCAAACCGAACAAAATAAATTCATCAGGTGGATGTTTGTATTCATTCTGTAGACCATCCGACGATGAAGTGGATATTATTTGAGTATGACATTGTTTTTCAAATTGATAAAATGTATTAAAATTTTTCATTAGTGAAATATAGGATTTAATATCATGAATGTAGAGCGTTTTAGAAAACAGGAAATGTAATAGTTTTAATGCGTTGTGGTGTAATGGATATTGACTCGAAAAGAGATATCAGAGAGCCAAGATTCCAACCAAATTCGTTTCATTTACTTACGCACAAATACCTTGGGAAAGGTATGAATCCATCTCTTTCCCGTTTCAGCCATGGGTTGAATCGCAGGATTGGTTGGATTCTATAGCCTTAGTTGGCAATCAGTCTACCACAGAAAGAAATGGCAACCTACTGCGGGAAAATCTTCTGTCTAGTTAGTCATGACTCGAAAGAGAGATGATCGCCTAAACATGTATCACATATCGCAATATAATACGTATAACAGTATTTTATAATCATATATCTATATAATATATAAAATTGAATTGATTTCTCTATGTATACTAAAATTTATCTTCGTACCACCTCCTGGGTCTATTTTATACTGGTCATTTATGCGCTTATGTTTTGCTTTAACATACTGTACTGACTGAATGAGTTTAAACCAGAATTCAATGTTCTTTTAAGACCTTATTAATAAGTCAACAATTTTCTACAAATCAATAGATAATAGAAATAGAATTGATCTTATATATTTGAGGAAAGCAAAACAAAGTTATTTTCTAGTTTGCTATTCTTAAAGCAAATATATCATATGATTTACATAAATTTATTATGATATTAAATCTCTTGAAAATGCTTTATCATTTAAAACATTCACTTCAGTATTCTCTCAATTGCTTTTGCATTTCATTTTCTACTTTCCAATCCTCTTTCTTCTTTCAACTGAATTTAATTTTTTTCTATCAATTTCATATCTCTTCTTTTTGCTAGACTGACTACCATCCCAAGACTAAAGAGTCTAGTCTGTCCTAATATTTTACTTGTAACTCGAGGAAGGCGGATACATGTAGCAACATATTCGTGCTAAGTGAACACAGCAACCGCGGTCTGAATTTGAATTCAACCTGCCGATTCCATATCTATTTCTCCATAAATGCTATATCTCTTTAATATTTACTTATTAAGATTACCACATAGACAGGGTGATTCATTGTGGAAGAATTATATTAATTTTCAAGTTTGGCAACAAAAGACCGAATATACCAGGCAATCGACTAGCATCTTTTGAAAACTAATAAAAATACTGAGAAGTAATTCTTGTAGTTTACCACCCTCCCAATTCAACGTCCAGCACAGTAGTTTTATAATTAATGAGAACCAGAACGTTTTACGGTATGCGAAACTGGCTATATTAAGACGCACCAAACAACCTGCATATTAGATATTGCATATTCACCATTATAAATCAACTCTAGATAAGCAGTATGCGTGATACAAAACTCAGCATTCGAAATTTAAACTCAAACGGCAACCATTGGCTATATAAAAGCAGATCAATATCAATCATGATTTTTCTTCAGATTTAGGACGAGGGTTATCATTATTTCAAATTAAATTCAAAGGAACTTCATCTACTGAATTTGATTCAAACAGGCGGGCGTTATATAAGAGCTTCAACACAGAATGTCAGCTTCAATTTATGAGGATTTAGTTACACAAGCTGGTTATTTGCTTTTAATATTTATTGCGATTACAATAAGAGATGAAATCTAAAATGCTTACCAAGCAAATTATTCACTTAAATTTTATCATAGAAGTCAGGAAAGAAAAAGAATTAATATCCATAAAGAAACTAAAAATTGAATGTTAGTAATATGTTATTAAAACAATTAAAAATTGATATGCTGTCATTTTAATTTCATGAAATATATTGTTCCAAATAACGGATTATATTTGTTAACAAGTAAATGATAAAACAAGGTTGTATAATTTTCTGTATGACAAATTCGCTCATTTCTTGTGTTTACTGATGAAGAAAACACAGTTTTCAAAATAGTGTAGCCCGAATTGCAAGTAACATTTCTCTTGACAGAATGAAGTATGAAAAACTGCTTAAAATCAGTTTGTTGTCATTTTCTGAAAACGAAACCACAATAACGAAAAAAGTTTCAGGAAACTTGAAACACACTTTACAAATATCAGATTGGAAGGCACATTGTAAACGGCGTAAAAAAAAAAGAACAAAAAAAAACAAACAATAAAACTTTTGGACTTTTTATATTTTCGCCTATTATGTCAGCTTTTAAAACTACTCAGATACAAATTTATTTTCTATAGCGATGATGATGTTATTCCTTTAATTAGATTGGAAAATAAGTAGAAGTAAATGCACGGGTTTTGGTGCATTTAATTTTCTACTTGATGGAAATCATTAACATTTGTAATAGATCATTCATTGTTTTCATTGTAGCTAGACTATCTTTTATCTTGACTAGAAACCGACGCGTATTCACTCACTTGTGGAGCTAGTAGGCGAGGGAAAGAAGACCATATTATTTCAAAAGTCTCAATTTCAGTGTAATGTTCTTATCAAATTTATTCATGTAATCAATGTTCTGATTATAATAGACCATAATTTATTATTTATTGGCGGCCATAGTGACAAGGTTTCATATTACATATTCTCCTTGTGATTACGTGTATAAAAATCTCGATTTATATAAAACGATTTTATGAAAGCAAAAATAATTAAGACTTTTACAAAAATTAATGCTTTTAATCAAATCTAACATTGTAATTATATTTATGCACTTGGTAAATTTAAGTCTGTTACTAACTACGCAAGTTTTTCACAATGTAAAATATTGTAATTACTTCCCATTACATACGAACACTCGACTCATTTCTATATTGTTTCTGCTACAAACCGATAAAGCAACCTTGTACAATTTCCTGAAATAAATTAAGAGTTTTAATGTTAATCAGCGCATGAAACCATAAAGCATCTGATTTCACAAAATTTTCCTTCAAGAATTTGCATTAATTAATCCCTAGAATTTGATGACACCATTTCTGCTGTAAATATTGTGACTCTAAATTGAGAATTTAAAGTATTTTTATCAGTGAGTTGTCGAGCTGTGATATAACTTTGCTTTTTTTGATAAGGCAGGACAGGAAACAAGAACCGTATAACAAACATTACATAAGAAAATATATTGAAAGAGATATGAAAAAACTAAATATTAACAATTCAAGAACTCATATAACAATGGAGAATAGGGAGAACCGTTAACTTACCACATTTCTGTAGGACACTTGTTGGTTCATTATGTATGGCTCTGACATGATTATAAATATAATACAACGGAAAATGAAGGAAATCACCAGGTTTTTGTGGATAGCGATACGACTGCACTGCAACGATCTGTATAAAACGATAATAGAAATAATAAGACGATTATCAAAATTAATGCCTACAAATGGTAAAAAAAACATCCATTAACGTCATTCTTCAGAGAATGTTTTCTACAAGTTATTTGAATGAAACTTAAGTTTTGGTGATAATGAAGCCAAAGGAAAGCCTCATTTGAAAAAAAAAGTGCAAATTAAGGCGAATGAAAAAGTGATTTAAAATTAGGTACACGTGATTGGCAACCGACTAAATATGAGACGAAACATTCTACTGAAGCGATATATCAGAAGATATGGTAACACGATCTAAAATTTGAATAAAATTGCCTGAGATTCAAGAACAAAGTGAATGTTGGCATTTTTATCATCTGAAAATATTTCTCTTAAATATTTTGAATTTTAAATCCCATCTAATAAAACAGACTTTTAAATTATATAGTCCCATTTTTGTACTTTAATGAGAGTAAGTATTTGGCTAAATTTAAATGCCTATTTCTCGTGACATTTTTTTATATGTCGGTATTATTTGATTTGGGAATTGCGCGCTCGCGCGCGCGCGTGTGTATGTGTGTATGTGTGAACTCTAATAAATTTTTTTTGATCAAACTCATTCAGAAAAGGAAGTCAATGTTTACTAAGCACCATGTATGCTATGAATGATAGTGGTGAGGGCAAAGCTTGCTAGCAGTGAAAACAGCCGTCTCATTCACTAGACAAAATAACCAAAGGATCACTTTAAAAGCAGCTATCCGGATTATATGAAATATTTTCATTTCTGTCAACATCACAGATTTTCAAAATGTTTTTATGCAATATACTTAGCACGGCAAAAAATAAACGTGTGTCTCTGAGAAAGAGACTTTTCTTTCATTTCATGTCGTTTTCAACTCAAATCTAAATCTATTAAAATATAACACAGATTTTTAGAATTAGGTATTTGAAAGAAAGATATATTCAAAAGTGGTGCCATATTAACTTTTGCAAACTTACATGAAGTGCTTTTTTTTTCAAGACAATATATTTTAAATCGTATCCTATGTATATCATTAAGCTTTCCAATCATTATCCTTTGGTTGTAAGTCAGATACTTAAATATTGTTATTACTACTGATGCAGACAACAAAAAGAAAGGGTGTATTCTTTTCGATATTAACATCACCCTTTTTATAATTTCATAATCAGTTTTATCTCGCTAACAAAATGTATAGATGTTATTAACTATTTGACATGAGGAAATGTACAGTATGCTAAATCTAATTCCGCATAAGAGACAATATTGATATCATGATTGACATTAACAAATCTACTGATATAATTACGGTTTGTTGAAACAGTTTCTTTAGCAGACAATTGAAATTTAACTTTTCAATATCGAAAACATTATCAGACAAAAAACAATAAATTTGTTACAACTCAAATCTAACAACCAAGTTAGACTCAACTAAAATTAAATTTGTGCCAAATCTCAAAAAACAACAAAAAACAAAAACAAAACACACATAGGCATTTCAGTACGGCATGTTGTGGCAGATATTACTGTGAATATATTTAAACTAACGGAACAGCAAAAAACCTATTCTAAAACAATTTTTCTGAATATATAGTGGATTTCATCATTTCATTTACAGAAGTATAAAGCTCTTTCACTAGTATTCAGTGTTACTTATAATACAAACAAAAAATGCAAGAAAACTTTTGTTTATTAAAATCACAAAGTAAAAGGAACTATTTTAAACTGACTTAATTTCTTTTCATAAACAAGAAAAATTCAGAGAAATGTAATGTCGGCACACCGTCCGATCGAACAGCTGCAGTCGTCTATTTGGAAATTGGCAGAAATAACTCTCAGTAGCTTTCTTCGCATTGTGGTTTGTTCTTGGTCTTTCGTCGAAATGGCAGCAGCAATTACCCAAGGGTATAAAAATGAACAGGATTCCGATTCGGAAGTAAAAGAGGTAACCAGCACGAATTACTATAATTTGATTCTTAATCAGTTAGAATCTAATTATTTCTGTTTTATCCGTCTCTCCCGGGAATCTATATAACTTAATAGATGACAAATGTTGTTTGAGCTACTTAACCGAGGAGGCTAGTTTTCTCATTTACATTTCTGATGCATTATTACAATCTAGTTTATTTATCTTCGAAATTGGTGTAGGGAAGTCGAAGTTTGTGTCGACTTCTGTACTTGACGGGGGCGCGGTGCAAAAGAGATAAAAATTTTGAAGTTAGTTGGAATGTGGAATTGTACATGTGATACTCCACAAGTGCAGTGATTGGTCACTATCTCTGTTCCATGTCAGTATTGGCTGACGGCGGGGTGTCATTATTGCCGATTTAAGTTTCTCCCTTCCACCAGAACTTGCATTGTTTTCATTGTTTTTTTAATAATCAAATTCTTATTTCATTTATCATAAAAGCTTGTTAGATTATACGTTTCAGTTCTTTATTCTTTTGAAGCACTGTTGAAACGATTTTTATCGCTACTTGTCAAAAAATCAATAATAGGAAAGATAGGTGGAAGATTAAAATTTAATCATAGAAACCACTGCTTGTTTACGATGTAAACATTGAACAAGACAGGAAAATTTATGAAATCGTTTTTAACGAAAATAAATTCCAAACTTTAATGTCTGCAGCAAAATTGAAGTCGGTGAGAAATGCTATGAATTATCCAACATGCTACCTCGAAAGTCTACTGAATCACGGAAGTCTTTGTTTGCGAATGGAATGTTGTATAAACAGAATGTAGTGATACTCAAAATGTTATTGTTCTAAATTGCCAAATTATAATATACATTATTTGTATAATAATGTGATTATAAAGAATTTTAGTTACAAGCCGTCCTAGAGGAAAATCAAACCGAAAGTTTTAAACAATATAAAATGATAGTTTAACGAAGTGTGATAGATAATAGTTTGACTAGTTAGGCTATTGATCCTTAACAAATTTCAAGTAAGCTCTACTAATGGATGTACTTAATTTCCGCAAAAATGCCTCAAAGAAGCGTCTTTGCAAGACACCAAATCTCCGACGATAGCAAAGCGGGTTTTGCTAAAAACAGACTATTAAACAAAATACAATTTTTGTGGTACGAAGCCGAAGAAATAGGGAAGAAAAGACTGGTCATTATTAACTATTCTACTAGTTTGAGCACCTCGTTGTGGAGTAATGGTTAGCAAGCTTGTCTCACTAGAACCTTGTCTCTCTGAGTAGTGAGTTTGATCTTCACTGGGTACCGTGTACGTTTGGTCTTGTGCTGCATTTAAGTGGCACTTAGAAAATCAACAACGCCTAGATAGCTTGATTCAGGACCAGTTCATCCTAAGAGTACTCATAAGAACTCTCCCTCCCCTACTCAGTTCAAACATATACCAAAATACCGAATTTTCACAAGGGATCTAATACTGATGGCAATAAAATGCTCCGTATACATGTAAAATCATTTATTTAATAACTTTTGACGATAAACAAAATATTTAAAGAAATTAAAACTTTGTTATTGAGGACTGTCCAATTCACAAAAATGGGAATAACTGCTGTATTCTGCCGATAGCTAGAATCAAGAAGATTACGCTCTAGTAGTGGGGAAGGAGCTACAAACAATTTGAAAGTGAGAAAACGTAAAAGGCTGGTTTAATCAAAATAAGAATAGCGGGGATTAAAAAAAACAAAACTGGGCAAGTAGAGAAGAAAAGAAGAAAAGACCAGGAATGAGAGTCACTCACATTAATTAAGAGAATAAAGAATAGGCTTAACAAGGGGTGGAATTCGCTAGGAAACCTTCCTCCGTTGTAACTTGAAGGGACGAAAAAATAGAAATAAAGTTTGAACCGATTAAAGCAAAACAGACTCGCAACGTCTAACAATCATTCGTTGAAATAAATTGAAACCAATCGTGGATCGATGGAAACTTAGCTGGCCGACATCGTCCAAAAACCTGGGATACCAGTGAACATTGGAAGAAAGTCTGCTTGACAGACTCCTCCAACTATCACACCGGTGGCAATCAGCCATGTCTACCACGCTCACCTTGAAGTTTTCATTATCTGGAGCCCGCATATTTCGGGCCAATCGACAGGTAAGCAAAAAGTCAAGGTTACTGAGATAATCCGAAGCTGGCGGCCAGGACCAAAAAAAGTGCAATCATCTGCTGACTAGTCAAGCCAATCACAGAGCGTGGCCCACGAGCCCTCTCCATTAATACCCGATACGATGTCTTCATAGGCCGTGAAAAATCACTGGACCGAAGAGTAATACGTAAGGACTGACGACGCTCGTTAAGGAAAGCTTTACAGCACCGGAGCTTACGACGGCATTCAGTTCCGGGCCTGAAAGAAATAATAGTAAGACTAAAGGCAAACCCTATCACTCCTTGTTCACAAAGGATCCTCTGTCAACGCGCGTGGTAAAAAAAGCAGACTTTAGGCGTGTCGGTGACTCGCCAAATGCGGTATTCTCATACCCCTGTGACACGGACGTTGGAATACAGAACTCTTTGCAGAACAGTAGATTGAACAGATAGAAAAGTAGGTACTCTTTCGCTTACAGACGATAATCAGCGAAGAAGTACCGAAATCAGTAAAGAATAAGAAAAACAATGTACACCGAAAACACTTCAGTGTTACCATTTAAAGACAACCACCTTAGTTACGAATCACGATTCAAATATGCAAACGGGACGTTACTTCAGCTAAAGGTTACCGGAAGAACGACGCTCTTTTAAAACCCAACCATAAGCAGGAAGACTTGACACAGTTAATCTTTGTCTCCGTAACCTTCTCGTACAGTTCAAGCGCTTTTTTGCATTGCTTCTATTGAGGAGATCAAATTCGTTGATCAAATGATTACCAACACCTTCCGCTAGTTTTCCCTATCTAACTTGGGGTTCAAGATGGCATTCTAGTTCCTTTATTAAAACTAGGCCGGTCGAACAGAGGTGAGGTGATGCTAGCTGCACCACCTTGAGCTCTGGAAAAGATTCATTGGCGACAGACTGGAAATTGTAATTTCCAGTGCTTTGTCCTTCTTTCTTTGCCTTTTCCTCTTCCCTGCACCTCATACTACTTCCCTCTCTTCAGGCACGATGCTCCTTCACATCAATTTTCTTACTGCTGGTATTGTTGCATTTTGTTTTTTCTTCTTTTTCTGCTTCTTTTAGAGGGACGACAGATTCTTGACAGTTACGTCCTACTGGGACATGAAAAAGGAGATACAGCCTTGGTTCTTTTCCTCACCACTAGGGGCTTTCATCATTGACTATCGGAGAGATTGTTTTCTCCCTTTGTTCACACTGCTTCCTCTTGGGAATGCCGTATTACCTTACCGTATTTTCTTTCTAGAAAATGACTTGGAGAAATGTCCTGTGGCACCACAAGTTCACCAGTAGGATCTCGTTTCCTCCACGATGACAAAAATCTGCCTACCGCAGCAGAACAGCGTTTTGGGTTTACGAAAAGCCCTTTCAAGTCACCGTCATGAAACTCGAAGTCTCAAGTGACAATGCTCGACTTGCTTATTATTAACGTAACATTCCGAACGGTCCAAATTGAGTGAATTAATCCCCCAAATGGTCGTCTGTTATGTTCATGGGTAGCCTGTAACCTGTTATTTTTGTTTTTCAGGTTCCCATGTATTCTGTTTGAATTGTCACAGATTTTGCTGTGAGGATGCTCCCAGTAAACCTTTCAGCTGTTTTATTTTTGTCCACTAGGATTTTCCACATTGTGTGGCTGCTCTTATAGAGATCACTTAGATATCGAGGCTATTTAGGATCTCATTCATAGTCACTCTGTTAACTCTAACCAACTTCCTGGTTTTTACATCAGTTGTTAGCAGAGAGACAGTTCTCGTCGCTACTGCCTCTAGTACCATAGGCATCACCAAGAATTAATTACTGGAAGTTATCTCCTGGTACTGGCTCTGCATTTCTTCAAAATGAACTATGTCCTTTTCTTGGAATCTTCCTGACACTGCGAAAGTTTCCTTTTCTTATTTTATAGCTCTTGTCTATACGCCATATTATTAGAGCGCATCACACAACATAATAAACAGAAATAAGTTTAATAAATTAAAAAGGAAACAGTGGTCGTTTTAAAAAAATGGTCCAAAAAGAAATAAAATTGCAAACAAAAATGTTAAAATTTGCTGAACGAAAAGATATAAATCAGTAAGAAAAGCTGATTTGGAAATGACTTAGACCGAAGTAAAATGCCAAAAGCAAACTGCCTACTACGAGTTTTCAAGAAGGTTGCTAAAGTTCCGTATCTGGACAATTTTTAGTGAGGCCCGTATCTAGATATATGAAGTTGTTCTGCAGCAAACGTAGAAACCCAGATGTGTGAATATAGACAAATATAGAGGAGCAGTTTATTTTTTTCTCAAAATGTAGCATAAAGTTTGTTTGTACTCACTTCAATATTTTCTCGTATTGATATGAAAGGGTGCTGAAAAGATCTGACTTCAACTCACTTCTCAAAATTTGATCAAATATCAAAATGTTTTCTTGGACAGATTCTTGATCTTGCTTAAAATTTTTCATGATCTGTCTTACACTGAATAACAGTAGTAAAAGTGAATTCGACAATTGCACATCAGCCTATCGACAGCTAGGTGGTAGGTGGAATTAAAAATTTTTCTTCTTATTTTTTCACTCAAATTTTATTACTTTCGTGACATCATATCAATTTTGATTCAAAATTTTGTTCTCGGCGGATATTAGCCATGAAACTTCCAGGCAAAACTGTCTGCAACAATAATGTTCAACACTCCATTTCTTTTCATGAGCACATATTGCATCAAATGGCATTAATAATGGCATTAATAGTATTTTCGTTTAGCGACGCCTTTAATTGAAAATGCATTTAAAAAATTCCTTAACAAATTAAGATTCTTATGAACAAACATGAACTGATATTTTTGTGTGCCGACACTATATACTCGATTTCTTTTCACTGTCAGCTAGTGATCACGAAACAAAAAATAGGAAAAGATTGTCAATGGTAATGTTCCTCAGTCTATCCAAGGCACCTTCATAATAGGGCTTTCATAGAAAAATAATAAAAAAATATTTTCCAGAAGTTTTTCTTATTTATTTTTAACCAATTTAATTTTTGATTTTTCCGGATTCCCTTTTCACCTGAAGTAGAATCTGCCTGTCTGCTAACATTTTCAGTTATTTAAGTTTTATTAGGTTTTACATTCAGTAAACTTTTCGAGGAAGCAATATTTCACAGCAATAATCGGTAATAAAACTATCATATGTGCTTTTGACCTTTAAAACTTTTTCACTTAGTACAGATTTAATAACACTGTTAAACTTTTCTAATTGATTTCAGACAACTTAGTATCATTTGTAACTATGAACAAAATCAGGTTTGATGAAGTGACCACCAAACAGAGAATAGTCTTTTGAAAGAAATGAAAACAGCACAAAGAATCTCAAATATTTTTACTTGAGCTAAATCTTTTTATAAAGATTGTCATGTTAAACATTTTAACGTGAAATGATTTCATATAACCAGTATTTACCGAATGCACAACATATCCGAAGTAAATATCCGACATTAAGAAAAGACGATAGATTTGCTCTTTTAATTTTGACGGCTTTCATTTGTCGATGAAATGATTAATCCTGCCTTCTCACAAATATAATCCTACATCTTTTTCAAGTGTATATCGTAAAGTTAAACTCAAGAATGGTCACTCGATTGTCATATTTATCAGACTTGGGTTGAATTGATTAAAAAATTTGGCAATTTACAAATGTACATGTAACATGATGTTAAAGAAAAATATAAATTTTAAAGTACAAATATTAAATGGAAAACTTCTGGAAAATATAGAACAACGACTTTTATTCATTTATTGAGAGTTTTCACCAAGTGTAAATATTGTAAAAAATGTAAATATTTTGTTGTAACCAAAAAGGAACTTACACTGAAGATAATGGTAGTGAATCTCATTAATAAACCAGTAATTCTTAGTATTCACATTTCAGTAATGCATTCTTTATGGTTTTCTTTCCTTCATTGTCAGCTCATCCAGTCGTTTAGCTACATTTTTTGGTATTATAGGATACAAATCCTATATCATCTAACAATTAACTCAAACGAAAAAAGTAAAATTGCACACCCGGAAAAAAGAATCAGAACGACTTAAAACACTTTGGAAAAGCCCAGACCAAGGCAAATTTCACATGTCAGTGTAAAAAGTAAAATTCTGGATGCTGATTGGATAGGAACTAGCAAATTGATCTATGACGTCAGTCAATGTTTTCACACCTAGAAAATTAAATTGCCGTTCGAAGTCTGTTACATGACGACATTCACTACTAAAGAACGTCCCCTGACAGGTCAAAATCAGTAGAAATGGGAGCGGTGTCTGAAGCATCTCGTCGCCATGTAAATAAAAAAATTCAAGCAGAGTTCATGTCTTGCCGACATACATTCATTCAACCATTACTTCCTATTTTCCTTTCTTCGTTTTTACTCCACGCCGCCAAAGAATACAACAACAACAAGACATCTTCAACTGCCCTATAAAAAACTTTTTGCATCACTAGCCGGCCAGAAAAGAGAAAGGGACATAAGACTTTTTAACCTTTTTACGTGCATACATTCTATACTATCAGTATACGCCCCGGGACACTTAGCTACTTACTACTATCACTCTGGAACATTTAACTACGTGCATTTTTCTATTTGAACATTTCACTCATACAAATTAATTTACTACATGTATTTTCTATTCGAGTATTTCATTTCTTAAAAATTTGTTATTTAGTTCTATTAATAAAATAACACTTATTTCACAAACAAAATACTTTCATTTTTCCAACTATTCATTCAACGTTCTGATATATAAAATTGTGAGAACTTCAGTTGTTTTTGGCACAAGGCCAATTTGACAAGCATCACCGAGACCCTTACAGTATCATTCTTAGCACTCCATTAACGATTGGTGGCACAATCACCTTTATGTTCCACAATTTCCTCAGCTTTTTGGTGAGGTCAACTGATTTTTAATAATTTCACCCCAAACAAGGCGATAATGCAACGAGGATGTAAGGGGCTACTGGAAGTGAAAGAGAATGAGGAAACTTTAATGAGTAGAAAGGACAATAACGAGGGCTTAAGGAGACAGAAGATCGGTATTGGCGTTATATTTTTTAAAGCTTGTCGTTGGCAAGGAAGCAACAAATCGAAAGGGATTTCAATAAGCAAGAGGTGAAAGAAAAACTATTAGAATAGGAGAGATGGTTGCATATTGCTAGTTTAACAGTAAAACGGTGAGATCTAGTTTCGAATCCAGTAGCACTGTTAAATTCATGCACTCTAGCCACCAGAGAAGAAAGGCTATCAGGACAATTGCTATAAAAATATTTGTAGAAAAGATAGAGGGAAGTCACGTAAGTGAAAAAGTGATTGATGTCGAGATGCCAGATCAGAATCGATTATATCACAGACTCTTCCTTGAATTTTTCAAAGATTTCGAGTTATATAGGAGTACCAGACAAGATATGATACTAACCTTCAATGCACAACTGAATGGTATTTATATGTGCAAGATGGATTCTGACGAAAAAATATTTTTGGCACGAGACTTACTCAGCAGTAGAGTTAAAATCTGATTCAATAAAACCACTCCACTTCATGTCACTAGAAACGTAAACCCAAGAATGCCAATATTTTGCTCTCGTGGAGGTTAGCATCAGCCATATTGATTGCAGGTAGAAAAGATTCTCTGTGATGATAAAATAAAAGTAGTTTTGGTTTGGAGATTTATAAACCAATCCTTGTCCCAGGTTTTTTTATCTTTCAAGAGCAGTTGCCACGGTTATTTTTGTCGAAGCTCTCAGACTTGCTACTAAGACCGGAGTAATTAGTTGTGTTATCGACATAACTACCTAGTTAGGAACTGATAGCATCGTTAATGAAAATAAAAACAATGTAGGTCTAAATATAAAACCCCGGGGGACCTGGTGTTAATGTTTAATGAACTAGAAGCTTGTCCGTTAAATCCGATCTTCATTACACAATTTATTAGAAACGATTGCATTTAGATCCCGGTTAGAAATAATTTTAGGTTTATCTTTGATTAACGGCATTCATAAGAACCTAGATGTAACTCTCAACACTTCCTTCAGACTTAAAATAACAACCCTTTCGATATGCTCTTTACTATACCTGCTCATGAACACGTGCACAATGTAATACCCCGAGATATTTACTGTGTCCTATTTAGAAAACAAACAAACAAAGCAAACAAAAACAAAAACAAAAAGATAAAATAAGAATGTCTATGTTAACACCCCCAATCAAAATCCACGTGAGGTACACTTGCTGTAGTACCGAGATATTTATTATTATTATTATTATGTCATTTTTCATCATATTTCGATTTCTGCTTTGGTCTCACTACCAACCAAGTCTGAGGGGAGACCTAAGGCAGGTAGTGGCGTGTTGTTATGGCTTCATTTCATGTTTTTCTATCTTCCCTATCATCCCCAGCATTACATAGATAAAGTTTTCCTTAGTGTGTGGGCTGTACTTAATAAGACAATTTTTTGTATATCTCTTAAGCTGGGGTTTCCAGGGATTCTTTCAATGTGTTGTCTTGTTCCATTTTTTATCATTCCAAGTGCACCTACTATCACTGGCACAACTCTTGTTTTCAATTTCCACATTTTTTCTATTTCAATTTCCAGGTCTTTATATTTTGACAGTTTTTCAAATTCCTTGATTGCTATGTTACAATCCGCTGGACAAGCCATATCAATTAATAGACAAGTTTTCTCCTTCTGGTTTTTAACAATAATGTCTGGCCTGTTTGCTTCAATTTTTCTGTCTGTGTAGATGGTGTAATCCCATAGAATGGTTACATCTTCTATTTCTGTAACCGGTGCTGGATGATGTTCATACCAGTGTTTGTTTACAGCTTTTCCATAATGTTTGCACATTGCCCAATGTAAATATTGCCCAACTCTATCGTGGCGATTTTTATATTCGTTTGGGGCAAGCACAGAACAGCCTGAGATTAGGTGGTCTATTGTTTCTTGGTGTTTATCACAAAACCTGCATTTTGGATCCATATTATTATGCATAATATTTGCCTGAAAGTTTCTCGTGAAAAGACTTTGGTCTTGTGCTGCAAGTATAAATCCTTCAGTTTCAGACTTTAATCCAGATGCACGTAACCATCGATGAGTATTAACTTTATCAACATTGGATTTATTGGCACGTACTGGATATTGGCCATGCAGAGGTTTGTCTTGCCAGCGCTGTTTCATCTTTTCAAGAGCTTTATCTTTGGCTTTCATTTTCATATTTTTTGCCGCAATAGTTGGTTCTTGGCTACTGTTTTGCTTTTCTACAGAATCTACTAACTGTAAATCTTGTTTGAATTTACTGCCTTCTTTTATTATTGAATATTTTTTTCTTTCTTTCTTCATGTTGCCTTACTAATTGTAACATCCAATCCTTTGTTGTTTCGATGTATGTTAGTAAGCCAATAGTTGTTGTCTTGTATGACAATTCCAGCTGAATAAGACCTCTACCACCTTCTTTACGGGGTATGTATAGACGATCTACATCAGCCTTTGGATGATGCATCTTATGCTTAGAAAGAAGCTTTCTTGTTTTAGCATCCAATCGCCTGATGTCGTTTAGAGTCCAGTTTAAGATGTTAAAGCTATATTGGAGAACTGGGATTGCAAGGCTATTAATGGCCATAACTCTGTTCTGTGAATTTAATTCAGTTTTTAATATCATTCGTAGCCTTCTATAGTACTCTTTACGCACTATTTCTTTCATTTTTTTATGGTGAATGTTTTCGCTCTCATTTACACCTAGGTATTTATAAGCTTCTTCTGGTTTCAATTCTTTTATTGTTACAGCAGGGTCTAGGCTAATTGAGGATGTTTCTTGTATTGATCCACGTAAAACTGTAGCTTTAGCACATTTATTCAAATTAAATTTCATTCCAATGTCTTCGCTGAAGCATTTTACAGTTTGCAGAAGACCTTCCAGTTCATTATCATTCTTAGCATATAACTTCAAGTCATCCATGTAAAATAGATGGCTTATTTTCTTTTGTCCTATTTTATAACCACATTCTGTCTTGTTAAGTTGACTGGTTAGTGCTATTAATGATATGCAGAATAGTAAGGGAGATAAAGAATCACCTTGAAATATACCTCTTTTGATGTTTATTTCATCAGACTTATAGGTTCCATTTATATGATTGAGGTAAAGGGTTGTTTTCCATATAGACATGCACTGTTTGATGAAATTGATGATGACGGGCGATATCTTGTATATATTTAAAGTCTTTAAAATCCAGTCATGTGGCACACTATCGAATGCCTTTCGGTAGTCTATCCAGGCTGTACTAAGATTTTTCTTTGTACTGTAGCAGTTTTCCAGGATCATTTTGTTAATCAGCAATTGGTCTTTACAACCATAACAGCCACGTTTGCACCCTTTTTGTTCAAGCGGTAACATGTCATTTCTTTCTAAGAATAAATATGTCTGCTTTGTTAAAATAGATGTTAATAGTTTATATGTTGTTGGAAGACATGTAATTGGTCTGTAGTTTTTCGGATTTTTTGTGTCACCATTCTTGGGTAGAAGAAATGTAATTCCTTTTGTCAACCATGCAGAAATTTTAGTGGGGTCGTCAACCATTTCTTGAAGTTCTTTGGCTAGTTTTTTATGTGATGCGCTTAAATAATATAGCCAAAAGTTAGGAATTTTATCTATGCCTGGGAATTTCCAATTGTGTGTTTTTTTTAGTGCATATTTAACATCATCTTCTGTAATTCCAGACCATGTCTGTTCGGGTTTATTTTTCATTCGTTCTGTCTCTTGCGTAATCCAATGTACTTCCTTGCTAAGTTCTTTAGGGCAAGCCCATATCTTTTCCCAGAACTGTGTGACTTCTTCCATTCTGGGGGGTGCTGTCACTTCAATTCTTTTTTTACCTATTTCCCTGTAAAATCTCTTTGTATCAGTCTGAAAAATCTTGTTTTCTCTGTAAAATCTTGCTCTTTTTTCATAGCGTCTTATTCTTTGAGCCTTCAGTTGGATTTTTTGCTTTATTTTTTCTTTATTTGATAAGACGTCATTTTCATTCTTGATGTTATATTTTTTTACGGTTCTTCTGCTTTTCCTAGTTCTTACATTTATTCGTCTACTCAGTTCATCCAATATTGACAATTCACTTCTAAGTTGTTCTATTTCTTTTTCTATTTTTCTTTTCCAAGGTGGAACTTCACGTCTACGAGACTGCCTTGTTTTTATTTTAATATTTATTTTTTTTGTTGCTGCTGTTGCTGATGCATATATTATTTCGTTAAGATTTGTATGAGGGTCTTCATCCAGTATTGATTTCAGTGCTGCATTGTACAGTTTAATAGTTCGGAGGTTTTGTTTTGTTGGTTGGAATTTTGGGAGCTGTTCACGTTCCTCCATTGTAATACTTTGTATTTGACTTAGATGGTTTTTTATTTCTATCTTGGCTTCCTGCATATTGTTCTTATTTTCCGTCAAATAATTATCTTCGATGTGTTCTGAACTCGTTTTATTTTTGTCTTTTAACTGACTCAGACTCAGATCACACCTTTCCAGCACTTTTAAACTTACATCATTATCTTCGCAGTGATTTGCGTGTTTCACGGTTTCTACATTATGACCTGTGATTTGTTTGATGTTATTACTTTTTATTTCTGGTTCCGGTTCCTTTTCATATTTTGTTGATTCGACTCTTCTTGTTACAATTCTTTTAATTTCATGAATTTCGGCCTCTGTTAGTCGGTTATTACGAATAATGTACCTACGTACATTGGCCAATTTATTTTCGTCAATATACTTTCTATTTGCTTGACCAACTTTTTCACGCCAAATGTCATATGTTTGGCGAGTCATGTTTTTGAGGTTTGAGTAACGCTTCATGAAATGCAGTCATAACGACTTTGTACTCCTCACGAGAACCATTTTATTTTTTCTTTCTTTAAATATACGGTTGTAGATCTAGCTGGTGAATTTTCAGGACCATCATTAGGATTATCCTGGTTGTGGGGACCTGAAGATACATTCTTTGTGTAGGAGTTTGTTCCTATGGCAGATTTTTCGACCTCAGGTAGGTTCCCTCCTGAAGGACGGGCTCCCTGTTTATCCACTGGAAGAGCCATACTGGACTTTTTATTTCTATTTGTATTTTTCATGTTTTTCCCACGAGTGACGCACGGGTCCAAAAGTCAACCCAAAGTTACCCGGCACGTTGGGTAACGGTCTTTTACAAACAGGGTCCCGAAGCCTGTAGGGAATCGTTTGTGACCTCATAACGCAGTAGCCATTCACTCCTGGCACGATTAACACCTTGAGTTGCGGGTTGTTGTTCGGAGTTTTCCTTCTCCTAAATGGGCTGCCAAGCAACAACTGACATATACGCGATTGGAATTCAAGGAGAAAGACGCTGGTTAAAAAAAACTTTGGCCTAGCAACGGCTCAACGAAACAAC
This sequence comes from Ascarosepion bandense, assembly GCA_037127315.1. Lineage (NCBI taxonomy): Eukaryota > Metazoa > Mollusca > Cephalopoda > Sepiida > Sepiidae > Ascarosepion > Ascarosepion bandense. Next base: position 1,976,106 of record JBBBDQ010000344.1, read on the forward strand.
ACAACAATACTAGAGTATTTTGTTTAAAAAAAAAAAAAAAAATTTGTGAAATATCGACAGCTAAACGAAATATAATACGGATGATTTTATTTAGATTCATTTAAAGAGCAAATAGATAAATTAATTAAAATAAAATAGAATTTCATAAAAAAAAATGTAATAATTTGTTCGTCCACTCTATCATTTATTTTTTCAATAAAGTCGCTGGTCAAAAATAGGGTTATCAGAATAAGATAAATTAAATAAGTAAATTAAATCAATAGATAAATAAAAATAAATATATCAATAAATACGTAGACTTTCTATAAAATAATACCATATAAATTGTTTTTCATCGGATTTAATTTATTTTCTTGTTTTGTTTTGTTTTTAAGGAAATTATAATAGTTAAAAAAAAAATTTCGATAATATCTAAAGAAAAAAATCCTGTTTATATTAAAACAGAATTTCATATTGAGAAAAAGAAAAATTCAAAGAGAGAGACGCTGGTTGAAAAAACAAACAAACTTGGAAAGTAACGGCCGTTCAACGGAAAAAAAAAACAAAAAAAAACATCACTGCACTTAGAGAGTATTGTTAAAATAAAATAAAAAAAAACAATTGTTGCTACTATTAACCTTTGTCCTTGCAAAAAAAAAAAAATTTCGATAATATCTAAAGAAAAAAATCCTGTTTATATTAAAACAGAATTTCATATTGAGAAAAAGAAAAATTCAAAGAGACGCTGGTTGAAAAAACAAACAAACTTGGAAAGTAACGGCCGTTCAACGGAAAAAAAAAACATCACTGCACTTAGAGAGTATTGTTAAAGTAAAAAAAAAAATTGTTGCTACTATTAACCTTTGTCCTTGCAAAAAAAAAAAAAATTATTATTATTATTATTATTATTATTATTATTATTTCAAAGTTGCAAGAAATCAAGAGGTACGGCATTTTTGCAAATATATTTAAAAGAACGAGTATATATACAAACATATGATTGTGTGTGCATATACATACATGCACCCAGGAAAATCTTTATTTTCATTTGAATAATATGTTTATACACATTTTGTGAATATGTAGCCAATGTAGTTGTTTGCGTATTTGGATTGTTGAGGTACACAGTTCTTCAAAAACCATATTGTTTCCCAACTGTACACCACAACAGAATTGACAAGAAGATTGACATTGCACCTTTCCCACAACAGTTCCATCCGATCTCATTTAAAAACAAATCGAGATCTTCCAGGACCTATCCGTTATATACTTGTTCATAATACATACATAATAGCATCATCCACATGCAAAAGAAGATTAAAAATAATAGATGAATTACTAATAAAAAAAGAAATCCTACACTTAATAACATCAATTATGAACATGGCAACAATGTGTTTACCGCGTTCGGAACTTAACATGCACTAGGCACTATATACATAAACTTTACATATGTTTATTTACAAGTAAAACAAAATTAATTCTTGATAATGGCTAAAAATATAGCCGAAAGCGCTCGAATGTAAAAACAACATTTGGACAATTCTTATATAATTTGAATTCTGAAAAGAAAATAATAAAAACACATGAAAAGTTGTATAAAAAAAATAATGATAATACCGTGTCTGTTATTTTTAATGAAATCTGCATAAAAGAGAGATTGTCCAAATAAACACACACACACACACACACACACACACACACACACACACACACACACACACACACACACACACATATATATATATATATATATATAGATATATATATATATATGGTGCATTTAGGAAGTAATCTCTTTTTATGCAGGTTTCATTAAGTTTTTCGTGTATTCTTATTATTTTTTTCTTTTCAGACCTGAAATTTTACAAGAATTATGCGAAATTGACAAGAGGATTGACATTGCTCCGTTCAGACCTCAGTTCCATCAGATCTCATTTAAACACACACGAAGATCACCCAGGACGTATCCGTGACATACTTGTGACAATACACACATAATAGCATCATCAACATGCAAAAGAAGTTTAAAATTACTTAAGATGATTAAAAATTTAAAAAACGCATTACTGATAAAAAGGAGAAATACTACACATAATAACATCAATTATGAACACGGCAGAAATGTTCTTAGCGTGTTCGGAACATAACATACACATGATTTACATATATTTAGTTAAAAGTAAAACAAATCCTTGATAATGTCTAAAAGTATAGCAGAAAGCGCTCAAAAAAGCTAAACCTTTGGAGGATTTTTATATAATTTGAGTTCTGAAAAAAATTCTAAGAATTCATGAAAATAATCCTAAGAATACATAAAAAATTATACAAAAACTTAATGATAATAATTTGTCTGTCATTTTCAATGAAACCTGCATATAATATATATATATATATATATATATATATAACCTTTGAGATTTGAAAAAAAAAATCACTCGACCAGCGGTCGAGAGAGAGGGAAAATTTACTCGCCCTAGAATCATTTTACTCGACCGACTCTATTTTCTTAAAAATCGCCTTACGTAAACATAACGTGAATCGCTGACGGAAAACATAAAATGAAATTTTAATTAACATTTCGAACGTGTTAGAAAAGATTTAAATTTTTTTCAAAAAATAATAACAACAAAATTTGATCTTTCCTCTTAAAAATAGCATAAACGTTTTTGTGATAAAACTTTGTTTTTATTAACATCATGATATGCTGTTTTTAGGGGGGGTTGGCAATTGAGTGGAGATACCTAAATTAGTAGTTTCTTTCTTCTGTTCGACTACAAACTCCATCTCATAGATGATATAAAAACAAATCTGGTTTTCTCAACAATTTTCTATAAAATAAAATACTTACTTGTATTATACAAGCGAGTAATTTTTTTTTATACAAGTGTATAATTTGTTTTTCCGTGCGTGGTTGAAACAAGTATGCGTATTTTTTTTTCTTTCTTTCAAAAGTTCGTTTTAACTTTTTCTAAAGTGTGGATGAAATATAGGATAATATTTTTTTCAAATGAGTTTCTAAAAGTCTGTGAGCAATCTGGGCGACAGAGACATTTTGGCTCTACTATTGAAGTGTTAATCAAACGAATGCTTACACTGACAGGGACGATAAAAGCCAAGAGAATCTTCAATGGCATACTTGTGGGTTGTAAAAAGAATGAGATTTCTTTTTATTTTTAATCGACCGCGGGCAAGTAAAGCAATACACTTTAATCGCCTAGTTAAGTAGTTTTTAATCGACTGAGTCGATTGGGAGAGTGAAATCTCAAAGGATGTATATATATATATGCGAGTGGGAATATATCTGCGTCTATATCGATTGAAACCACCGTCTTTCCATTACATCACCACATTGAAGTTTTTAAGCCCTTTAAATAAAACAATTTTCGAAATAAATCCATGAACTAAAGATATTCTGGAAAGAGGAGAATATAAACATTCTTATTACCTTTGCTTTACCAAGCAATCCTTTTTATAAATCGTGTTTTTTAAGATGTAGGTGATCATGGCTCCCCACGATTTCTTGTCTGTTGTTGCTCTAATCAACATTTGACTCTTTGTCATCATTCTTTATCCCTGGTTTGCCATCCATTCACGCATACTCGTTAAGTTGATTACAAAATGTTTTTCTCAACCCACTCTTCCCTTCACTATGAGAGTTAAATTTTCCAAGCACTCTTTTCTCATTAGGTTTCTCAGTAATTTCAACCATCACTTTCTGATTGTAAATATAATGTAGCTTCCGTGTTTCTTTTTAGTCAAATCTTTAATCCATTGTATTATCAGCATCTGTATGTAGAACAGACATCTCTGCTGCATCGATTCTTTTTTTAATTTTTGAGGAAATTGTCCAACATTCATTTCCATATAGGAGGATAGATATGAGAGCAAAGTAGTACTCTTTTTTTTTTGTTTCTAAGAAAATTGTCCTATTTCTTAATACTTTGTTTATTTTCTGGAAGACACCTTCGGATTTCTGTATGATATGTTCCCATCCTCTGTTACTACACTACTCACATAGTTAAATGTTCGTAAATGCTTTATGTTGATACCTCAAGGTCGTACTTCACACTGTAACTTATATTACGGCATTGATTATGTCTGTTGATAACACTTTTAGTTCTCTAAAGATTTTCTAACAATATAAGTTAAATACTTGTTTTATGCTTTTTTCTATTTTCATACAGTTGCTGAATTTGCTTTCCATTTGCATGTATGGCGACTTTTTGCTTGTAAATATTACAGATTAGCTTAATATTTTCACAGATAAAGTTTTCACATCAACATTTCTTAAATGTATAATTCTTTATGCATATGTATTACTCATTTTATAGCATTCTGATAAGAGAAATAGCAATTCTCTTACAATGCCTTGAAGAGCATCCATGTGGTCCCACTGATTTGTTGCTTTTCATCATGACAAGTGCTGAACATACCTAATATTTTAATATTTTCTTTTCTTTCGTGTTTTATGTATTGTATGTTTCTCTCTTCTGTCAATGCATTCATTCCAACATTAAAGTATCTTTACCTTTTCTATGATTTTCGATCGTTTCTTTTTTAGATTTCATCCATCTTGTCGGAGATCATCCTTTTTTAATCATTTTACTCCATGCAAGACAGTAAAGCCAATAAACAATAAGTTTCTGAGTGTAAAAAAAATAAATAAATAAAAAAGTGAAATATTATTAAGGAGTGAGAACTATAGAAAAGTAATCGAAAATACAGTAGATACCAATGAACATTGCATTTTAATTTTTGAAGACCAAATTTAGCTGGAAATCATGGAGCCAGAAGAGAGTTCCAAAAGTGACAAGTGTGGGAAAATAAAGTATTAGCATAGAACCTACGGTTCTTTTATGCACTGATTCTCTTTAAGATGAAGGGGATCATGTCCCTCCCCATCTTTGTGTCCCTTATAGCTCTTAATAAGTTTCGTCTTTCTGTTATTTCTACCAAACCGTGTTCTTCCATCCATTTGCTTAAGCCCATTAAGTATGTCACGCGCTGCTTTGCCTGTCCCTCTTTTCATCTTGCCCTGCGAGACTCATACCTACGGTTACATTTTGTAAATTCAATTGTGACTTGATGATACCTTGCTGCCAATATAGTACTGCGCTTAAATCTACAAAGTCTAGGTATTATAGTAAAGAGTTCACCCGAATAATTATCTTGAATGTATTTATAGAGAAGGAATTTCTGTCCTGTTATTTCTTTTAGATATAGTAGGCAGGCATACAAAATATGTTCTGCAGAGGTTCTATTTCTGCACGCTTTTCATTCTATTTTATTTTCATTCTTTTCGGTTGTTTTAACGATCTCTATATCGTGTCATTGTTTTTTTGTTTTCTTTTAAATGCTTGAAGATTTCAACTATTATTCACTTTGCTTGTTTCGCTTTCTTTGAGTTGATCTCGTTAACCGATGTTACTAAAGCTTTCCTTAAGGTGTCCCACTTTGAATTACTGACATCTTCTAAGTTCTTATATTTGCTCTTAACACTATCAGTATACATTTGCAAACTTCGGAGTCTTGTAACTTAGGCGTTGATTCACATTTCATTAATTTCTGTAATTACAGTGTTTAAATTTGACTCGATGTTGTCCTTCCCACAGTCTGAGCATAGATAAGATTTAAATTGAAGACCTGCATTCTTGACAATTTTATTGATGTTTACGTAGTCTAGTTGGTTTTTGTGTCACCTCATTGGTTTTTCACTGTTTACAAGCAAGTTGGGTGTTCATGAAACCAGTAGTTGGTTTATTACCTGGTCGTTCAATTTGCACTATTGAGTAATTTTTCTGGTATTTGTTGACTGACACAAGATCATACTTGCTGACTAATTGTTTCGTTTCTATTCATAAGTTCTGATAAATTTTATGTATGATATTATATCCCTCTTATTATTATAGCAGAATATTCATAAGTTACAAAAAGAACATACTTTTATTAAAATTTTAAAACTTAAAAATGACTCAGAATGCTAAAACTAATTTATTCAAGAATATAATTGCATTTGTGTTGATAAGCTCGTTAAATTAAAGAAACATTCCAAAATAAATGAAGTACAGAAAATACTTAATTTAAAATAAGAACAAAAATAGAGTCATACAACTGCGTCCGGCTTTCACTCGTTAATAATAGAAGTTATTATGCCTACAGAGCCAGGGGCAGGGAGGCACAGATAATCTAAGCAAAACCGTTACTACAGAGCGTTTCTTGACTCGAAGTTCTGCACATGTACTGTTAAAAAGACTCTTATAAGAAAAGGCTGCAGAGTACTAGAGTCTGCAAACATTTTTTTTCATTTAATTTCTTTGTTTTATAACAATTGTAAGGTATTTTATACGTTTTCTTTCGCTTAAACCCTTTTCTATAATAACGTTCACTTAATACTTAAAATGAGGGTTACTGTTAAAAGGGTTATGGTTAAAAGGATGTAGTAGAAATGTAAAAATTATTAGGATAGCTGATGAATGAACCAGGACTTGAAGAGGTTAAGATTGTAGTGTTCAGGAAAGCATACAAGCAGAAACTTGTTCCACATATTTTAGGAAAAATTGTCTGAATGGAAATTTCTCCTTACATTTTAAACACGGAGAAAATGTGGTTGATTCAGCTCCGTGGACGTATTATAGCATATCCTAGCAGTAAAAGTCTGAACTGGTGTAACTAAATAATGAAGCTCATTTGAACATGTGCCATGGAATTAGTGACAGAGATGCAATGTTGCATCTGTGAGGCAGAGGCTACATAACTATCAAAGTTGACACGTGAGAAGTGACCAGCTTCAGCCCAGATATGGCAGCAATATTTCATTTTTGGTCTGTTCTTGTAAATATAAATTATACTACTTTCTGAAGCTGACCATCTTTCTAGCACTTTTAACAATGGATTGCATATATGTGTTAAATTTGAGGTCTGGAATGAAGATGAGATCCAATAGACCTTCAAAGCATGGATTCTCATTGAGAGTTTAACCGTTAACCATGATTGGAGAAACGTCGGGGTCTGATTGATGATATTAAAACGATTCTAGCTTGGTTATTGAGTCAATGAAAATTACAAACATGTTTTTTTCCCCATTGAGCTGTTACAGTTAGGTTCCAGTATAAAGTTGATTTAAGGTTTCGATTATCATGAGTTTTGGAAATTAGTTCATAAACTGTCGTATTATCTGTATAGATATTTACTAATGATATGGTATTGTTCCTTGGTAGAAAAGGAAGAAAAAGGATAGTACGGAGGAAAGAGCATTGGGGGACGTCTGCATTTATATCCTGATATTCGGTAAACTTGCCATTCATCGTCATCGATCTACATTAGAGAAAGGATTTGATGATCGCGTAAACTCTTTCAACAATTCTAAAATTGGGAAGCTTATACATCATTCTCTTCACCGTGCAACATCTTTGAGATGTCTAAGGCAATCACTTTAGTGACGAAGCTACCATCTATTGCTTTACTGATTCTGTAGGTGATGACAGTTAAAATATCAGTTTGGAACGAGAGGAATGAATCCCATATTGTTTGTCGCCTATGAGGTTAAGTTGAGATTAACTTGTTGATAATATACTTAAAGAGTTTTCAATGACACTAAGGAGGCTATATTGTGATGGAAACAAAGGTTCACCAGTATTAATTAATGAAAACAAGCTGAATAAGTTCAGAGATTTTTCCAGAAAGCATTTAATCAAATTTTCCAATATTAAAGCAAGAGTTAAACCAAGGCTAAGCTACTTAAGTACAATGGCAAGGGTTTTTTTGTTTTCGAGTCAGTACCCAGAATCAAAGTTTTCGTAGAATCAAAGTTTTTGGTGCGTTTGGAAACTTCTTGAGTTGAGATAATGAAGTCACAAAGCTTGTGCTTCGTGAAAGGAGGAAAATCAAGTAGAGGGTGGTTCTGTTCATCTTGCTGTTTTACGGCATTGATCCTTCTTCTTCCTTTCCTACTGAAGCATGTCGATTCATGATTTTATGAAAGAAACATAGACTTTAAGAAACGACTCAACATTTTCATACGGATTCTTAAAGTTCACTGGTCAAGTTAAAGATAAAGAATTACTTTGCTTTTGTATCATTCTAAAACGAAAATTTACATTCATATGCAATACTGTATATTTACATTCATATGCAAAAACATATTTCCATTGATAATATATAATTGAATATCATTTTTTAAAGAAGCAACAGTGCAAAAAATATTGTACAAACCGAAAATAACAGAAAATGGCGAGAGTTATTCCCAATAATATCAAGGAAATAGTGCTGGTAATAAAGTAAATATAAGCCAATATCAGCGCTTGTTGGACATCTGGATGGTTGTGAAAATCAACTGATTCCTGCAACAAAAAGAAAAAATCCTGATAAAGAAATTCACAAAATAATTTCAGAAAGACGATTTAAAAAATGGATTTATTAAATATACACTATGATTAATCATAGTGTATAATATGACACAGTGGTAGTTTGTAAATCAGTCATGAAAATAGTAAATACATGAATGTAATTCAATATATAAATTAGAATAAACTGAAACTTGTGAGCATTAAACAACTAAAATAATATTTGTCAATTATGCTGTTTTGACATTCTTTTTCACAATCGTATTTTTGTGAAAGAACTCAGAATATTTCACATTTACCAGTTTATCAGTTATCTTCCTGATGTAATTAGATCGCAAGAAGCCATCTCTGCAGATAACGCATACCATTTACTCCCGTCTCAATAAGAAATCTGTTAAGACTGTCAAAGTAAACCACACTGCTACTCTTGGAAAGGACTTCCAATCTGTAATGGTTTGGGGTAAGAAGCCTCTTATAAATTTTAATGCATTCAAAACGAAGCTGGTTTCCCTTAACCACCATAGACTACTTTCCACACCTTTCATCTTTATGGATGATGCTAGTCTTTCAGAAAGCGACACGCTGCGCCTTCTTGGCTTCATTCTCTCAAACAATCTCAAGTGGAACGACTACATCGAATCAATAGCTACATTTACTACTAACAAGGTTGGGCCAGGAAGTAGTTTTTCGTCAAAATCCATCTTGAACTTTTATAAATCTACCATTCGTCCGTGCATTGAATACTGTTGCCATATCTGGTCGGGTACCCCTGCTATTCATTTCGACGTTTTCGACAAAATTTAAAAGAGGATCTGCATTGTAATCAATCCTGATTAATAAAAAAAGACTTCAGTCACTTTCTCACCGACTGTATCTGACTTACCTCTGTCTGTTCTACAAGTAGTTTCACAACTTCTGTTCTGACGGGCTTCTTTCACTTGGTTATAAATAGCACTGCCTCGACCACATGAATTTACCGTGCTACTAGATTGACAACTAGGTATACCCTTTTATCGTCCAATGTGCCCGCAGTTTCTACTATTTTCCTGCACTTCCCGCCTGCGCAACTGAACTTCCATATACTTGCTTCCCTGATAGCTACAATTTCCAAAAGTTTAAGTGCAACATCAATTGCCATCTTCTTGAATTTTCTTGATTCACATCTTTCTCTTATCCTTTCTTCGACACTCCCGGTAGCTTGTTTCCGCTTTCTTTTTCTTTTCCTTTTCTCACTGCAAACCCCTGCGCACCAGTGGTGTTACTGCCTTTCTTGTGGTGAAACGATTATAAGAAAAAAACTATTCTGACATTCATCTGTCCGGAATCACTTGGAGGTTGATAAAAATATGAATTGCATTTATTACTTCTGTTCATCCATTAAAGTTGATGTTTCCAAGAAGTGTAAAGATAAAATTTCATATAGAAAATGTTTTCAAAGAGTGCTTGTTAAACCCAAGCTGTCATTATGTACTTATTTTTGTAGGATTTATTTAGTGTTCTTATATTATGAACAAGTGTCAAGTGAACAATCTCCTACGACGTTCACTTGAGATTAATGATATTGAACGTGTACTGGCATTAAATAATTTATGCATGTACACAAACAAATAATTGCAAGTTGATAACTGATGTGTTTAGTTGAATGAAACCAAAGTAATCGGAGCAGCCGATGTAACTAACTGAAATTTCGTTCTGGCCAAATAATTGGCAAGGCAGTTGCTTTGAGTTAGTTTGCTTCTGCTTTGACTGATTGATGAGACGGAAATTAGTGTCTAACTTATCTGTTCTTAAATCACGTACCTCTTTGAAAGTGTTGTATATTCAATGAAGTCACCGTTGTTCGCCTGGAATTTTATGTCTGACTGAACAATGATTAATGTGACCCAAACAAAATAGAATCCTTCTTGCAATAGTTGATCATTTTAAGAGTTTTGCTGAATCTCATGAAGGTTGTACTTCTTTCATCATCATACTTATGATTAAAGACTTATTATCAATAGGCATTTTGGGAAAGGTCTTCCATTTCCTCTTTGTAAGTCATTTATTAAATAATATCATGTCGCAGATGTCTTAGTGGTCTGAAATAGCAATTTTAGGAATTATGATTCATAAATGAGTCGCCCGTATTTCTTATAATTGTCCGACTAATACTTGCATTATAGATCAGTACACTTATTTAAATAAATTACTTACTCGATACACTTAGCAGAAATACGAAATAGTGTGTTTGAGTGTGAGTGTGGTCGAGAGAATGAGTAGGAGGAGAAAAATGAGTATGTAAGTTTTTCCATTGAGATAAAATGTATTAAAATTTATAAATCGATGAATCGTTAATTATATATAAATATGTGTGTGTGTGTCTGTGTGTGTGTGTGTGTGAATGTGTGTGAAACCTTTTTCTTTCCACATATATACTTTGTTTCATGGAAATTTTAATTCTTTATAACAAGTCTTTTTGTTAAAAATTGTCATATATAAGTTGGATCAATGTTATTTAACCCCTAGGATAAATATCCAGATATATTTAAATATAAATTTCCATTGAATGTGGAAATGACATTGCGTTTTCTGAGAAAAATATACACCACTTCGAATGAAAAGGTGAAATCTAGGTGCTCATGGGGTAATAAATGTCCATTCTATGTTTGATTCACGCGTACTGTTTGAATTCACTGAAGTTTAAGATATTTAGTTGAATATTCTGTATAATCTAATTTTTCGCAAGTAATCCTGACGTGAAGTACTTTAGGCTTTTTTGTTTTTGTGATGATCCTGTTCGTTTAAGAAGTACAAGCTTATTCATGAATTCAGTCATAAACTGACTTGTACCCCTCAAAAGTAGTAAGCTTGTATTCACCAACAGGGCATTTGGAATCATTTTCATATGCAAACATAGGAAGTATCAATATAGAGTAAAGAGAGGCTTTCTTTTTTGTATGATACTCAGCATCATCATAGCCTGTACGATTAATTTTAGGACTCAAAAGCTGCCGTATAAAACATTTATAATCGCGAAACATTATAGATGTTTTGCAAGAACAGGGGAATGAATTTATCCATTGTGGTTCGTTTATGAGGTGAAAGGAAATTAGGAAAAATTAGACTATAAAAACTCCCTGAAAACGTAATCGCAATTCGCAGGCATTAATTAGCGTAGATCTCATGCTTACTAGTTCGTTCATACATTTTTCAACATATTTTAAAAGAGGTTCTGAAGTCTTGGAGCTGTTTTCGATTTCACACGTGGACAATCTTTCTGACGTCGCTGCATCTAATTTAAACTGAATATTACCTGGGGATTGGAAAATGTTTGCAAGTGAGAGAAATATTTTGCAAGTGAAATTCAACTCACTATCTCTTCTCTTGTTCTTATAGAATGCCGCCATGTTTTTTTATTTTATTTGGTTTCTGTATTTTTCTTATTATTTTTCTTATTTGACTGCATACTTCGAATGAAGAGTTAGTTTGCTTTTCAGTATCCACTACTACTTTTAATACCGAGTAATTTGCAATTTTTCTTTTGCAATTAATTATGCTTTGCTTGAGAAAACAAATACGATAACATAAAAACTGGTTAACTTCTCAAGACCACGTTTTCATGGTGAATGTTCATATATGGTTAGGTATCTATCTATCTATCTATCTATCTATCTATCTATCTATCTATCTATCTATCTATCTATCTATCTATCTATGCTACAGTATTCTACAAACACACCCATATGATAGAATGAATAAGAAAAAAAGAACAAATAGGAAACGTATCTCTTGCATTTTTAATTTATATTAAAGCTTCTTCAGAGACCGACACACACACACACACACACACATACACACACACACACACACACACACGCACACACACACACATATATATATATATATTCAAATTTTATAACGTAAGTATATTATATCATCACTACAAAGTAGCTGTTTTGCTACAACACTTTTGTGTCTTGTGAAGTGATGGACAATCAGCACCATCACTTGACAAGATACAAAATATATAACATATTTATGTTATAAATTTTGAAAAAAAATTATTTGGTCTACTCTGTATTGAGCACTTTTAAAGAATAGTGCTTTTTTGTATTTCAGAATTTTATTCCATTCATACCAACCTTATACTTGATATATATATATATATATATATATATATATATATATATATATATATATATATATATATATATATATATATATATATATATAATTTAGCAGACAATAAAATATTTTAGCTTAACAAATTTAGCAAAATATTGCAGTAACGATTGTAAGTATGAAGGCGGGTAATTATTTAGAGAAGTAAGAGGGTACAAATAAAAGGATACAAAGCATAATCTCATATATACTTTTCTTCTCTCTTTGCTCCAAATCGAAACAAAATAGACCATCATTTATTCGCGGTAATGATAAGGCGTAACACACGTGCTAAGGGAGAAACAAACAACATTATAAGAGAAATGTCAGGTACAAAAATTAGTATTGGATGAATAAATTCGGCTATAATTTAATTTGCAGCCTCATGAATTTTGTTAAATCCCATGCTATCAAAACGTAGCGAATCCTGTCTATTTACAAAAAAGTTGAATTCAATTTCATTTCTTATTGCCTTTCGCACAGTTTGAATTTAGACCTGTCCTCGATTGGTTGCCCTACCAAATCTACAAAGTTTACTGTTGAGAAATAGTTTCAAGCATTTCCAATCATGCGATTGAAATGGAACACGATCTGCTGATTCCATTTTCCGCGTCGATAAACATTATACAGTCGCATCCTTATATATACACGCACACACACACACACACACACACACACACACACACACACACACACACACACACACACACACATATATATATATATATATTTTCTAAACATATGCTGTTAAATATAAGAGACAATGAATGTCTATTATGTTTAATCATGAGCCGTTCTAAACGTTGAATTTTGGCTTTAATTTCAGTTGAAAATAAAGACAAAAATTCTCCAACATTTAAGTTACATGATGCCCAGCATTAAATGATCCTAACACCAAGAAATTTCAATGGAACCTCATTAAGATGGCTCATGTGAGCCGAAAGCTTAGAAGCAAATTAATAAAAAATTATCCAAATGTTGGAGAATTTTTGTCTTTATTAGTATCGAATTTGCCTTCAAAATTGCTAAAATTCGGAGCAGGAAATAAAAGTGTATTTTATGTAGATGCTGAAATTCAGTTTAATAAAGATTCAGTTATTTATTTCAGAAATTATTTATTGCAGAGTGCTTCGAATAAGATACAACATAATTGAAAACTAATGGCAAATGTTAATGGAACAGCTAAAGAAATCTTGACCAAAAATGCATTTAGTCAATACCAGAATTCTGCTTGCAAATGCGTCAGCACCAAAGTAGACGTTGATGGTGTTAAATTTGGATTTATTCACATGGGAAAACAACAAACGACTCATCAATAAAAAATAGTAAAAATAATTGGGAAATACAAGTTAACACACTTTATATTGTTTTATTCGGATTAATTATGTCGTCTGTTGTTTTTATTGGAATACATTGGCTGCTGTAGTTTCCGTTATTATATAATAACGTACAGAATTTGGAGAGTGCAGATATCAAAAATCGGTGATAATGGTTATGAAATTATTCTAAATATAACAGAACTCTTCGCATAAACATTCAACATTGTTTGATAATATTTTGTTCGGGTTTGAATGCAATTTATGTGTATATGCTGTGAAATGTACTTGACATATATTGCTTGATGGGGAGTTTTATGTTTTTTAATGAGTGTGTTTCATGTATTTAGTGAGTGTGTTTTATTCAAAGTTTTGATAAAACTATTTCTCTCCTGTTTATTTTTCTGAAATTTGAGTTCAATTCTTCTATAGTTGAATTTCGTAAAGTTTTGTTAGGTTTTCATATTTCATTTGAAATCAATAAATCATAGTCAATATCATTTGCATGAATAAAAAATCTTTATTAATTGTACAAGTACAAGTCACAAGAGTGTTTTATTACTAATACCAATGCATTAATTGTTTTAAGAAAACTAACGTGAATATAAAAAATACTGGAAAATAAAATATACTGAGCAACAGTTGGTTATTTTTAAAATTATTGTTTCAGACACACATGTTGCTGCATCAAATTTTATGACTTTTGCTTTTCGATAATCGAGAAGGAATCAATATTTAAAATGAACGGGAGAAATATCAAACGTGGTAACTGAAGTTAAACTACAGAAAATTCTTCTTCCATCATGTGATTTGTATTTGTCCTGATAAAGCTAGCTTTCAAGGAGACTGTTTTAAATCCCTATATTCAAATGTCCCTGCTCCAAGCAAAAAAAAAAAAACCCAAAAAGAACACTGCACATTACTATAAAACTTAGTCTTTAAATAAGGCTACTCATGAAAAATTGCTGTTTCTGTATTCTATAAAACAAATGAAAGAAATACGTTGAAGATTTTGGAGGCATGTATATTAAGTTTATTATAAAACTTTGAGAAAATAGAATGCAATATGTATGCCAAACGTCGCTATCTGCTTTGTCAAAATAGCGATTTCCGGAAAACGTTATAAGAGGATGTGAAGTATAAGTAAGCAGGATCCATTAAGAGATAAGAAATAGAAAACAATAATGCACAAGCACGAAGACAACTGCTATTGAACAAAATAAAACTAAATCCTTTAAATTAAAAAACATGAGAATTTTCCCTGCAATAGGACTACCATCTCGTTAAATAGATATTTAACGGTAATTCAAATTTTATGAAATTACTTTCTCTATAAAAGACTCAATGCTCTCTTTTATGAAATCGAGAGAAAAACATTTTTCAGGATACATGTACATAATAATCATTTGATTAAACATCATAATATTTTATAAATTATTTTGATATTTGCTCCTATTACCATGAAAAGATTATTAAAATATTCCAGTGTTTCAATATTTTGTTTTAGCTGTATTAAAAATTCATTATCATTTTTGTTAAATTTTCATTTTTGACATAGTAAATCATAATGTCGACATATTCTCTAAATGTATGAAATTCCGTTTATTTTTTTGTATGAATAGTGAATACTTTTGGGTTATAAGTTACCGCATAGACGTTCATTTTAATCTGTTCGATGTATAGCAAAGTTACGAGCTAAAGAACTAGCTCATGTGTAATATAACGGCTTTTATGCTTACAAAGACTTAATCAACATTATAATAGACTATGCCGGTAATATAGCCCTGTACTTGATTTGATTCAGTGCTACTAGAGGAGAATTAAAAGGCACGGTATATCCGTCCAGCAGCTATACAACCAAAAAAATTCTTCATCATTTTGATGTATAATTTAAGTATTTTCTAGTTGGTTGTTGTGCATTCCATTTCCACTGAACATGTTCATCACTGTTTCCTCCACATAATTTAAAGTGGGCTATAATTGCGTCATAAAGTCTTTGAACTACAAAAATAGCACATAATTTACTTATCTAGTTGTTATCAGTTAAACAGATATAAATTGCTTGCACGTTGTGTATATTAGCCGACATTTAGTTTGAGAAATGAAACAATCACTAAAGCCAAGCAGAACAAAATTCATGGCTTTTGAAACCATGTGAGCATGTGTCTTTATAAAACTGAATAAGATTGAGTAAAACAAAAATGTCCTTTGAACTAGTTTAAAGTATCTTTGTGTTTCAAGGACTGTCCTAAAAGACGGCAGAATCATTTAGTCGTTCGATCAGGACTTTACCACTAAATACTATTTCAGTTATAACACCTACATGGATTTTTTAAAACCATTTGCTGGGACTTGGGAAAATAAGACTAAAAATGATTCATATTAGCATATAGTCTATTCAAGAAAATGTTGACATATGCCAAGAATAGTGATCCATTTTTTTATAGAATAAAGAAATCAAATGAATTAAAAATTAAAAACAAAAACATTGCTGATATCCCAATATAAAATCTATAGTTAATTTTTACTTCAAATCTTGTAAAGAGCTGGCCGTAACTTATTTGTAAATTTTTCGGCTTTAGAATAAACTGCTTACAAAATGGTCTGTTACAATTTATGCTACAAAAATATACAAAATGCACAAGTAACAAGAATTTAAACAATTATTTGATTTATATAAATTTTGTTTGAAGAACTGATGTTTTATTTTATTTTCAATAGAATTCATAAGAAAAAATGAGCGTTTCTCAACGTTTAAATCTTTGCCAAACTGCTTGTCTAAATGCATCTATGTATGTTGAATAATAGAATAGTTGCGTATCGTTAAACTGAAAAAAAATCAATTTAGACAAATTAAAAAATTCTTCGAAGTGTTGTTTTCAAAACTGTTAGTTGCAAACATTCTTTTCGTGAGTTTATAATAAACGTAATCTTTTGCTATATCAAAAGAATTAATAAGCATTGATTTAGGTAATACAGATATATGATTTGAATGTTCAAATACATATATTAATTTAGCTTACGCTTCCAATCCACACGTGTCTGAGACAGGCAGAATAGTTACTCCAGTCACCATGAAGCCATGTTCCATTTAATGTACAAGTTCTGTGAGCAACCAGATCTGAAAAAAATATCACGATTCTATATAAAAAAAATCAACGATTCTATATAAAAAATTGTTTACTATAGCTTAAAAGAAGCAAGAATTATGAGCATCATCCAAAAATAAACAATTGATTTAAAAATATTCTGAATCGTTAAATGGATATAAAATGTTTATTCAAATTTTATCGATATTTACTTATTGTTTTTAGACACCAGTTACTTAAGTTCTTTTTATCTTGTATTTATTCAACTAATATTAACTTGATATTATAGTTTTCTGTGATTTTTGAAGAATATCTTTTTATGATAATACTATTGTTTGTTTTGTGAAACCGAAAAGAAAATATCCTCTTCCGGTGTGAGCTTAAAGAGAATGCAAAGGTAAAGCCAAAATTATGCTATTGCTGTTACAATAGATTATATAAGAGTGAGTTTGAGTGAAACCGCATGGCGATAGAACTTGAACTTAAACTTGAATGGAATGAGACCAACAAAATAATTATGCAGTAGACAAGTTCATTTGAAAAAGGATCCAAATATTGAGAATCCAGAAGAAGCAAACGAACAAGACGTTTATAAATTAAAAAAACAAAGACAATGTAATAATATTCATTTCTATTGTCGCTAAAAACCGAATCGGCAAAGATTTTATCACTTTGCAAACTTTCAGAAGAATCCAGTTATTTTTATTTATTATCACATTATTAGTCATGTTTATTTTGTCAATACTCTGCGACTGTTATTGATAGCAAAATTATTTAGCCATGGATAGTATGGCGGGAATTCTATGTAGGCAAGAATCGCAATCTCTTGCAGCGAAGATTGACGTCATTTTAAATGACGTCAAACTTCGCTTTTTAAAAGTTTGGTGAAAATCGCTTGACAAAGAAACGTCAAGCATAGAATGTTCTTATAAAATAAGTTTTTAAAGACACATTTTATTGAAACATCATGCTATGGTTTTAGTAGTGTTTAACTGATATAAAGAAAAAGTCAAACTTAGAACAAAATCGAAGAATAAATAGAAAAAGTAATTGAAAGAGAATTAATAAGTTATTATACATTACACAAAATATCATTGTTGAGAAAATTACTTTAAGTGTAGCAATTATGTAAGGGTGCCAACTGACTTTCACTGTATTATTTCATTAGTAAATATTACTACTCATTGTTTCCTGACTTTTAATTATATGAAGCAGTTATTCAATTATAATAATCTCATTAACTCTACGAAAACTACAAACTGGCAGCATAAGCTGAAATTAATACATTCATTTAAAAAGAAATAGTTTCTGTTATATTTTTGTTCAGCACTATATCTATGCCGGTAAAATTGTTTTTATTTCGATTTCTGCATTTTCATTAAAACAATTAAAAATTCGTCTTCTTATCATAGAAACTGATTGTCTATTTTTTTTTAGCGTAAAATGGTTTTGATGTTTTTTAGAACTTTAAGAAAACAAGAGCTACAACCAGAGAGTAAGATTTTGTTCATGGACTTTTCCGGGTATATGACATTTTAAAATAATCTTTATTTGATGATGCCGATGTTTTGTTTTGTTTTAAATATAAACTCATTTACATTTTCCCATGAATTTCATAATATTTAGTTGATAGGGACTTTGTCATTAATCCATGAAGTTCACAAAATAGAAGCAATAACAAAAACAAAAACATGTTTTGTTAAAAAGATGATTAAGTTGTTAGAAATAAAAACACTTTAAATAACAAACATCATTCATGATTAGTCGACGGTTTGGTTTTTGCATATGCAAACAAACTGCATTTAAATTATAGACAAAGATCGTCGAAAGAATATAATTCAAAAATAGGATAGGTAAGTTTTAGAACTAACAGGACAAAAAACCTGCTCTTCAACAGGATGTCTAAAATCTAAGGATGGAATAATCATTTTGGAGTAAGAGGAAATACTCCAACGTTGGGAAAAATATATAAAAGATCTTTTTCATAGCAAAAGAAAGCAACCAATAATACGCAAAGATGAGAACAGACCGGCAATATTAAAGTGTGAAGTGGAATCTGCAATAGCCAAACTGAATAGAACCAAAGCAGCAGGGATCAGGCGGCATAGTCATAGAGCTGCTGATAGTCCTGGAAAAATTTGGTATAGAAAGAATTACTAAAAAAATAAATGAGATATATAATAGTGGCGTTATACCAGATGATCTCAGCAAGTCTATCTTCATAGCACTACCTAAGAAGCCAGGAGCAAACGAGTGTGAACTCCACAGAACCATCAGTCTAATGAGCCATATAACAAACTGATCGTCCGAATCCTGATGAATAGAGCAAGAAGTAGAATCAGGCCAGAGATAGGAGAAGAACAGTGTGGTTTCGTTAAAGACATAGGAACAAGGAATGTCATATTTATGATTAGGGTGCTCTCCGAAAGGGCAATATAAATGAAGAAGGACTTATACTTGTGTTTTATTGATTGTGCGCAGGCGTTTGACAAAATAAGTCACAAAGAACTGATGGAGATGCTCGGCAGCCTGGACATATTTGGGAAAGACTTGAGAATAATCAAGAATCTTTACTGGCAGCAAACCGCTTGCATACGGACAGGTAATGAATTGAGTAGATATACAAAGCTAGAAAGGGGCATAAGACAAGGATGTGTCTTTTCACCGGATCTGTTCAACTTGTACAGCGAGAATATTTTGAGGACCCTAGAAGTTATGCCTGAATTCGTAATCGGAGGCCACAATTTAAACAACCTAAGGTACGCAGATGATAGAGTGCTGATAGCATCCACAGAAAGGAAACTACAAGACATCTTACAGACGGTAGCAGAAAAAAGTAACAAGAAAGGACTAGAAATAAACTGCACGAAAACTGAATGCATTGTCATCAATAAAAAGAGCAGCCTAAAATGCCAAATACAGGTCGGGGATACCAAAATCAAGCAGGTACAAAAATTTAAATACTTGGGAAGCGTTATAACAGAAGACGGAATGTGCAAAACAGAGATCCGAAGGCGAACTGGCATGGTGAAGGAAGCATTCCAAAAGTTGAGTAAGATATTAAGAAACTAGGAAGAGAGTACTGGATTGCTACGTAATGTCTGGCCTTCAATATGGCAGTGAATGCTGGACAATACTATCAAAGATGAAGGAAAAACTTGAAGCAGCTGAAATGTAGTTCTACAGAAGGATGCTGCGAATATCATGGATCGAGCATATGAGCAATGATAAGGTTTAAGGAAATGATGGAAACAAAAAGGAAATTAATACTGAGCATCAGGAAAAGACAGTTGAAGTTCCTGGGACACGCAATGAGGAAGGAGGGCCTCGAGAATCTGATACTAACAGGCCAGATAGAGGGGAAAAGAGACAGGGGAAAGCAACGGATAACATATTTGAAGGACCTATGACAGAACGGTGATTGCACGGTGTAACAGGAGAAGGCGTACTCAGAGCCACCAGGGATAGGGAAACGTGGAAAGCCATGATTGCCTACATCCTGAAGGGACATGGCACATAGAATAAGAAGTTTTAGA
The DNA here is from genome assembly GCA_037127315.1 of Ascarosepion bandense. NCBI lineage: Eukaryota > Metazoa > Mollusca > Cephalopoda > Sepiida > Sepiidae > Ascarosepion > Ascarosepion bandense. Next base: position 1,996,511 of record JBBBDQ010000344.1, read on the forward strand.
AAAAGAAAACAAAGGTATAAAGAATAGCTTCTAACATAAATAGTCTTAATAGACGTATTGAAGTAGAACTGGTAAAATAAAATGATGAGCGGAAATATAGTAGTTATTGATAGATATTACGTTTATTCTAAGTACCATAAGGATATTTTTATATTTTTGAAAAATGAAAATACTGAAAACTAAAATGACAAGAGTAGAAGCAAAAAAAGAAAAATTATAATAAATAAAAATTCTTTCGGCTATTGTAGATTTTCAAAGTTCTTATGTAGCTCTTTGGTCAATGTATCAAACCTAACATTTCCCTAGCGTCAGTAATAGAAAATGTCAATAGAAATAAGTTAGAAAAGACATCAATGCAACTACAAGAAGCAAGAATAACTTAGAATAACTTAATTGTAAAAATTTATTGAAAGTAAATGGGTTTTTACACAGATTTGAAACAAAATTAAAGATTTATAGATTTTTTCATTATCCCGTATCTATATTCAAAACGCAACAGAATAAATTTTAAAAATATGTTTACTAAGAATAAAGTTATTTATCATAAGAGCATGAAATGATAGGAAGAAAGTCTTGTAGATATGAAATTGTTACACTCCCAAGAAGATAATTTACCAATCACTATATCCCCATAATCACTACCTATTTCCTCCTTTTACTTTCATGCAATAAGCTTATTCAGTAACATTCTGTTGGCCCTTATATTTGATGAACACACACACACACACACACACACACACACACACACAATGCGTATATTAAGTGGTGATCAAGATATTATTTGTATATTTTCTGTGTATTTTATTTAGTTGACATGTGGGAGCACAGTAATGTTTTGGAAATCACAAATAATTCGGTTACTCCCTATAGGCTTCCTCGGTTCTTGCTAGTAATTTTTTTAAGTAAGATGAATTCAAATTGAAGTAAACAATAATCCCAGTGCAAGAATCGTCACTCTTTTGGTTGCTGCACCTGATAAAGATGTTTATTGCCCATGCTACCTCATATCCTTTTTTGTCTGTTGTCGTGGTCAGATGATGCCAACTATAATTGGTGTGATGTGTGGCTAAGAACACTTTTTCACTCTGCCTTGTTAATGTGTTAATAGGCGTGCATATGCGGGAATATAATGTTGAACGGTATTAAATAATATTATTAATAATATAACCAACTACTGTTATAAAAGATGTCATAATAAAGATGTGAGCATGTAAGTAAGGGAAATTTCATTTGTGATTATAAGGTGATCAGAATGAGTATAATGATAGTAATGACTATAAAATTAGTTTTAGTATTAAAGAAAAAGAAAAAATAGAAAGAGATAATTAGAAAGAAAATATTCCCGACATAAATAGGCAACAGACAAACATGAATGTATATACATGATAAATAAAAGGAATTAAATTAGACACACAGAGAAATATAAAAGCATACACACAAATATAGTCAAGTCTTGTTCAGTAATTAGTACTAAAACAACAGTTATTTTTGTCAAAAGTATAGTCATTGAAAATTTCTAAGTCATTATTTAATCCGAAACTATTAATTGTGATAATGAAATTTACAGTATTTTCATTATTCGGACTATTTTCCTCATATTTGTTGTCATTTGTAAGATGTTTCGGCCGTTGTAAACTCCGGCCTTCTTCAGGTGCTAGGAATTTCGAATCGAATTTCGATCTATTTCGAACCGAATTTCGATATATCCCAATGATTGTAAATCATTGGGGTATATCGTCCTCATTCATTGCGTGAAGACTCGATGAGTTATCGCCCTCTAGCCCCCAACAGAGGAGGACATGACCAAGGATTCTGCGTACACTATTCCATGTAGTTGTGGAAAGAAATGTACAGAAGAGACAGACCTCCCCTTTAAGGTAAGGTTACAGGAACATCACAAGACCGTAACACGAGGGGAGATAGAAAAATCAGTCGTAGCTGACCACATATGAAGGGAGAAAGGGGATCACCGTCCTCTATGGGATGAAGTTGAAATAATAGATAGAGAACGTCACTGGAAGCTACGTAAACTTAAGGAACCAGCACATAAGCTAGGCTTCAAAATCTCCTCAGCCGACCAAGCATAGAGATGAACACAATATGAGAATCAGTAGTACGGAGTGCTAGATAAAATCATTAGTGTCAAAAAATTGCAATATGAGCTCTGGTAAAAAATTGTTACTGGATATTAGGTTTATAAGTCCCAAAAATTCAGTTGTTCTTGTTCAGTGGACATAGGTGTTGGTTAGTTCCTGAGTTGTGAGTTCAATGCCAGGCTACAGCAATGGTGAACAAGTAACTTGCAGGCTTAGAGGGAGATAACTCATTACTTCCAATCGAGGCTTTGTGCTAAGAACCTTTTTTTTAAATAGATTATGTGATTATTTTTATGATGGCGATTCTATTGTGAAAGGGGTTAATGAGTGAGCCTATATGCATACTGTAGTTCTTCGAGTCAGATTAAATTCTTTTGATGTGAAAGCATTGGCTACACATTATGAATTTTTTTTTGTAATCATTTCACCCCAAACAACGCATTACTGCTACTGGTGCGTTGGGGATTACGTAAGAGTAGAGTGAAAAAAAAAGAGGAACAGGTCACAGGTGATGTAGTAGAGTGGTTAGAGAAGGATGGAAACACTAGTGTGAAAAGAGCTGCGTGAGAGTAGAGCGGAAATGGAGAATAATAAGATACAGGGAGTATTGGGGAAAGGATGCATTTAAACTTTTGGAGAGTGTAGCTATTAGGGAAGCAATAGGGAGTTTCATAGGCGAGAAGTGCGAGAAAAGAAGCTGAGGAAGTAGAAAGTAGTTACATTTATTGTTTTCACTGAAAAAGGGTGGAACCTAGTTGCCAATCTAGTAGCTCAAGTAAATTCGTGCAGAGGGGAGCATCAGGGAGCTAAGCTCGTCGGAGCTGAAGCCGTGAAACAATTTGTAGAAGATACAGAGGGAATCCATATCTCGTCGGTGGCTGGAGTCGAACTGCCAGGTCAGGATCAAATTACATTGTACATTCCTTTTTGGATTTTGTCAAGAACTCCGAAATGAATAGCAGGGGCGTTCAACTATATTTGGCAGCAGTATTCGATGCACGGGTGGATTGTAGGTTTTTATATATGCAAGATGAATTAAAACGAGATAAACTCCCTGGCCCTACACAGACCCGACCTTTCTAGCAGTAGATTTAGCTATTGATTCAATGTAGTCGTTCCACTTGAGGTCGGCTGTGAGAGTTAGACCGAGGAAGAGCGTTGTATTGCTTTCTGGAAGACTAGCCCGATCCATTCTGATGTGGAATAGGAGAGATTATCTGTAGGGGTTACAGGATAGCAGCTTCGTTTCGGAAGCATTAACATTTAGTTCAGTCTATCAGAGATTGAAGGCACTTTTCAAGATTAGCAACGAGGCTTGCTTTGCGGCTTCGGCAGATTTCTTATCGAGTAAATGGTGGTGTCGTCAGCGTAGATGCTAACTTGGGATCTGATTACATCAGGGAGATCGTTGATGAAGATCAGAAAAATTGTGGAACCTTGAGGGACAGACGAGTTCGTATGACAGGATCTGAAAACATGTCCGTTCAGTACCACCTTCATTAAGTGATTTGATAGGAACGATCGGATGAAATCAAACAAACGACTAGTTATACCATAGCTCTGTAGCCTGCGCAGATGGCCAGCCTGCCAGATTCTGTCAAATTTTTTGGAGATATCCGGGCAATAGCCCGAGTTTCGCCGTTCTTATCGAGAGCCTGGTATATGCACTTTATGATGGTCGTCAGCGGTAGACCTGCCGAATCGGAAGCCATACTGATTGTAGGAGAATAAGTTGTGGGCTGTGAGATATTGAACTACATCAACATTGATAATAGTATCAAACACTTAGCCAAAATCGCACGGCTATCCTTGTTTACCTCTAATAATATAATCAGTAATACTTTCGGTACTTGCTTTGCGTAGGGAAGTTAATTCAGTATACAAGGAAATTATGTTTGTTTTTCTTTTTACTGCTGTCTCAAGATTTGCAACATTTTTTGCCATCGTCAGGGGCTTCTCTTATAATAAGAGAAATAATTCGATAATCGAGATATTGCATTAATTCGGCAAACGCATTTACATTCTTTTCACATGACTATTCGTAATTGAAGCGGTCAAATAAATGCCAAGAGAGTTTCATGTTTTCTTGGATTCGCATGTAACCTTAAATTTTACCTTTCATAGTTCGTAGTTTGATTCGTCCCCGATGAAACAGTGTCTATTCCAGGTCTGAGGAGTGATTAAATAAACAATTAACAAAATTTGTAAAAAAAAAAGAAAAAGAAATATGGCAAAAAAAAATCAAGCAATCTTACATGCAAACAGTATATGCAAAGCAAATTAATAAGACAAAAAGTTATCAAACTAAATATTAGCGTCGATATACAAAAGCAAATTTGGACAAGCGAACGTAGCATTCATCTTCTAAACAAGGAAAATCGGCTCAGATCAAATTGCAAGCCGCCTATTTTATTGGCTAGGAGAAAAATCACAGTATGCATTTGTGTGCTTTTGCTTACAAAATGGGAGAGGCATTCCTAATAAGATTGTAATCAACATTATATATATAATGTACGTGTGAACGACTTTATATATATATATATATATATATGATAAAGAACAGATGGGAATGGGAAACGTATCAATCTAACGTTTCTCTTTTATTAAAGCTAAAACACATAAACACAGAATACTGGTATCTTATAATTTGGGGTTAGTTCTTACTGGTTATATATATATATATATATATATATATATATATATATATATATATATATATATATGGATTATTATTTCTAAAATATAATATTTCCGCGACCTTGGTTTCAACCTTTCGGTATCCTCAGGTGATTTACAAAAAATTATTCTAAATCGTCTAAAGAAACCTAGATCGCGGAAATAACTCCTTTCTAAATGAATAATAATCAATGTTCTACAATATAATCGTATTAAACACTTTTTAATACTAAACTAATTATATATATATATATATATATATATATATATATATATATATATATATATGATAGAAAATAAAACCTATCAAAGGATGGCGGAAACTTTAAATGAGGCAACAACCAGCTAACTAGAGGTGGTGTTTCAATAAATTACTGAAGAAGGTAAAAGGAAATTAATACACTGTCAATCCCAAGAAAATACGTGGCTTTTAACAATCACGTTATGAAAGATAATGGCATGAAAGTAGTCTGTTGGCATTACCTCCTCACCCACTGAAACAGGTCAATGGATGTCACAAAATTTATGACTTTTTGCAAATAAATTAGGAACAAATTCAGATGGGCAAAAGTAGAATGTGCAGGAATCGAAAGAATAAATATCAGAAATAAAGCAGAGAATGAATATTAGAAATAAAGAATGAATGTCAGAAATAAAGAATAAAAAATCACAGGATAGCAAACATGCCATCAGCAGGATACATAAAATCCGAAGACGTGACACTGATATTAGAAAAAGAAAATACTTCAGAGATAGAATGATTAAATCAGAGAACTCTTCCACGATAAAAGAGAACAAACTGCAATATGCAGAAATATCAAAGGACTAGAAATGTTAGAAACTGAAGTAAAATTAGCAAAACAGAAACAAAGCTACAAGACCAGATGAAATTGTAATATAATGCTGGCAGCCTTTGATTATTTCGCCACTGACAAGGTTAAAAATGTAATAAATATATATCAGTGGTAATATCTAAGACCTAAGATAATTATTCCTAGCACTGCCAGAGAAACCGTGCAAACGAATGTGAACATCTTCGGACAATCACTCTAACGAGCAATATAATAAAACTTAACATCTGTATTCTAATGAATAAAGCTCACAGCAGAATTAGACCTGAAAGAGCGCGGATCCGTTAGAAACATTGGAAAAAGGAATCCAATATTTATGCTCAGAAAGAAAAGAAAGCAGAAGATCGTGCAGAAGGTATGTTTTATGGATTAATTGGCGGTTGCAATTGAAAAAAACCCAAGATATTCAGATGACAGCGTTGATAGCAGGTATAGAAATGAAACTACAAGAACTCCTACATAAGATAATGAAGGAAAGTAAGAAGAAAGAACTAAACTTCAGCTACAAGACGAAATGCATGTTTGTTAGCAAAAAGAACAGTCCAACATGCTAATTACAAATCGGAGATACCAAAATCACATAAGTGCAAAAATTTAAATACCTGGGATGTTTTAACAGAGGATGAAAAGTGCGATACTGAAATCTCAAAATGTTTTTCAAAAGCTAAATCAAATATCAAGAAACATGAAAACTTTCGTTCGTTCGAAATAAATGAGTACTGACCTGTTATGTAATATTGGTTCTTTTCTATAGCGATAAATGCTAGACAATTTTATCACAGATGAAGATGAGACTTGAAACAACAGAAATGTTGTTATACAGAAGGAACTAGATATAATGGAAAAAAGGACACTCATACATAACACCAGGAAGAGACAGTTGAAATTTCTAAGAAACATAATGAGAAAAGACGGTTCGGAAAATTTAACACCCATGAGACAGATTGAAGGTAAAGTGGATTTAGGAAAAACACTTAATCAGCCTGGCTATGTAGATGTTGGTGGAAGGTTTAGGAAAGATAACAAAATGACAACATTTATTAACAGCTACGAAGTACAAGAAAGTATGGCGAACCATGATCACAAAAGTCCTGAAGGGACAAGGCACATAGAAGAAAAAGGTTTGGCAATTTCTGAATTCTGTTGTGACCTTCGGATGGTAGGGCCAGCTTTGGCGTAAATAATATGAAAGTAGTATACATCTTACCTTGTATCAATGTTTCAGTCTGCTAGTGGTAGTGTAATGGGATGAGGAAACTTTTCTTGGCATACATTTGGACCCTAGGTACCAATAATGTTAATTTTAAATGCTTCAGCCTCTCTAGGTATTGTGGCTGGCCACGCTTCTGAATTTATGGCTACAGTGTAACCATCTTATGGCAATTACTTTCGGCAAGATAACATACCGTGTAACTAATAAAACATAGTAGCAGATTGGTTCATGAAACACAGCATCAAAGTAAATTACTCTCCACAGTCACTTAATTTCAATCCCATACATCAGATTTGGATGGAAGTGGAAATGGAGATATTCAAATCCTGGATGTGTAAACAACCAATCTAGAAGAAATTTGCGATGCTATAATAAAAATGTGAATCCAAATGTCAAAAAAGTAAATTGAATCGATGCCAAGAAGCATTAAGGTGATTCTAAAGTTAAAAGGAGATTCAACCCTGTACTAGAAGTGTATGCGAGAATAAAGTGATTAATGAGCACACACACACACACACACACACACACACACACACACACACACACACACACACACACACACACATTTATATTTATGTAGTAATATGCTTATTTAAGTTCATAATAAAAACATTTGTTCGCTACACAAGTGATGTCGTGTTTTAGTGCTATATGCGGCACCACTGGAAGGCAATTTCAAAAGATGGTACAATCATAAGCTACCATTCAAGTTAGAAAAGCACAAGAATTATACCAGTTTCGCTAGGCATGTGTGGGAGTTAAAAGAAAAACAATAGAAGTCCTAATATCAAATAAGGTATATTAAAGAAAGTCCGGCCTTACAATATTGGCGATAAAGTTTGCAGGTTGTGCTAGGAGGAGAAACTGGCTGTTGTAACCCTAACCCAGACATGGTAAAGTTAATTTATTGAATGAGGGGTCTGAGATTATGACGGGAGGGAGGTATGCAAAAAACTAGGTTTTGAGCCTGCACAAGAGCGGTTGAGGGTGTATGTGTCTTCCTCCCTTCACACCCGATTACCCTCACTTTTGCTCATCCCCTCTCCTCCGATGGGAGACCCGAAAGTCGTGTGTATAAAGAAGAAACATCAAGAAATGCGATTTGCCCTTACCGCCTGATGTCACTGATATGGTTGAAACCTGGATAGCAAGTAAGTGGTAAACATTTCATTTAGTTCTTTAATATATATATATACATATATATATATATATATATATATATATATATATATATATGAAGGTGTGAAACTAGTATTCCCCATGCAGTGTTAAATTTTATGTCTTCTTTAAGTTGAAATAAAGTTATATTCCATTAAAAATCAAGAACTTGAGATGCTTTCATTCGTAATAACTAGAAAACAAAATTTGCCAGAAAGGGTCACGAATAACTTTTGGGTTTGCCGGAAAGTTCATGTCGATATAAACGGAAATTCAAGACAAAAGTATGCCATTAAATATTTATTCAACTAAATATGAACCATGTCCTTGCACAACAGTTCTCTATTTTTCTTTCAACGTAAAGATTCCGTTTCCCCAGAATTTCGGAGAGTTCTCAGCAAAGAACTCATCAAAGTGATTTTTATGTCATCGAAAGAATCAAAATGTCTACTATTGATATTATATTGCAAGGGTCTTAATAAATTAAAATCTGAAGTAGCAAAGTCTAGTGAAAATGGCGTGTGGGGTAACACATCCCAGCCAAGGGGCAGCAAATTTTGCCGGATCACCAAAGAAATATGTGATCTGATGAAAAACAACACCTTCCCTCTTCTTCAATAGTGAGTGTTTTACTTTAATTGTTGGTTTTAAATGATCCATTTGTGAGCAGCATTTTTTGGAAACAATTGACTAGTTACTTATGAAGATCTCATAGTACAGAATCTCTTCCCAATCCCACCAGATACACTGCATGACTTTCTTAGGATGAATACCTCTTTTTGAGGTTGCTAAATTTGGCACATGTGGTTTACTCCAGGATCATTTTCACTGAACATTGTTGCAAACAATCAATTTCTTATCAGTCATCACAATTTCCTTCAAAATGGGTGCATTTTCTACGTGTTTATACAGCAAATCACAGACAGAAATGCAACTCAAAAGATTCTTTTCAATCAAATCATGTAGTGCCCAAACATCGTAGTGATTTGAGTATCCAAAATCCATTAAGTGTTCATAGGTAGTTGATTTTGATAAATTTAGCGTTTCTGCCAAGTCTCACGTTGTAAAGTGTGGGTTACTTTCAATCAATGTCTATATTAGGTCGTCGTCTGTAGTGAAGAGTTCTTAAGAGTTCTTCATCAATAAGGCTTAAGAGTTCTTAAGAGTTCTTCATCAATAAGGCTACAATCACTAAATCTAAATTTAGCGAACCGTTTACTTAGAGTTATTTTAGCTAAAGCTCCTTCACCATACATAGAACATACCTTTCTTTTTTTGCTTGCGAGGCAATAAACAATTTACGATAATAAAAAGCATTAAGTGTCTAAAATGCATCTTATAATCTCCCAGAGATGCAAAATTGACACAAATTAAGTAATTTGCAACTTTATTTCTAAAGAGATAGTTTGAAGTGTGCTTTAATCAGAATCTTTTTAATCATTTCAGCCCAAGCAAGGCAGTACTGCCACTGGTGTGCAGGTGGCTACATAAGAGGAGAGTGAAGTGTTACATAGGGGGAGAGTGAAAAGAAATAGAAACCGAAGAAAAATCGGTTACAGCGGGTGTCAGAGAATGGTCAAGAGAAGGATGGGAAAATTGGTGTGAAGAAACTTGCGTGAGATTAGAATGAAAAAAGTATGGGAGTCGAGGGGATAAGAGATGGCAATTAGTGTTGTTTTTAAAATCTTCAAGAGTTTTCTTAGGGAAGCAAGTATAAGTAAGGGTGTTCCACAGGCGGGAAGCTGCTAAAGTAAACGTGGCAGTTGCATTTGCCTTTTTTTTATTTTAAAAGAGTTAGACCTTGTTGCCAGTCTGGTTGCTCGAGTAATTCTTGAAGTGTTATGAAGTAAACTAATCGGACGTCATCTATATATCTTAAGTAAGGAGAATTGTTAAGTATAATATATTTGAAAGAACAGTATTCTAAGAACTCTAGAAATATGCAAGCAAGAACACTACTGATAGGAGACCCCATAGGCAAGCAAAATTTTTGTTTATAAAAAGTGTTGTTAAAAGAAAAATAATAATGGTTAATTATTAATGTGCAGATTTTATATAATTTTGTGGGTAGATAGGGGGATTTTTCTTTGGATTCTTCGATGTAGTTTCTAGGAATGTTTAGACATAGTATAGAGTGATTTAATACCCAAGCTTGACATGGATAAGTTAGTCATAATATGTTTCTAATACTATGGAGTAAGGAACCAGAGTGTCTAATATGTGTACGGTTAATGGTGCCTAAGAATGGTGTAATTATTTTAGTGATAGCTCCAGCTAATTTATGGGGATCCATGTTAATACCAGATACCACAGGTCTAATGGAAATGTTTGGTTTATGAGTTTTGCGTAAGTCATATAATGTGGGTATAGTGGGATGATATTCTAGCAATTTGGACAAATATTTCTTTTCATTTTTTAACAGGTTTTTTTACTGTTTTGTTGAAATTTTGTACTTCAGTGTTTATTGTTTGTTCATTGAATTATATATAGGTGCAGTCATCATTTAAAAGGAATTCTAATTTTTCAGTGTAGATGTTTTTGTCTATTATAACTATACCTCCTTTTTTGTAGGATTTGGTTATGATGATATTTTACACGTGACCAATGAAATCAAGTCTCAATCAGCATACTGTCTCTTTCGATTTGTTTTTTTTAATTATCCGTTTTAAAAAAATCTCTGCTATACATATATTTAATTCACTCCTATATATATATATATATATATATATATATATATGTGTGTGTGTGTGTGTGTGTGTGTGTGTGTGTGTGTGTGTGTGTGTGTTCTAAATAGGGAAAACATTTAAAATCATTTTGGGGATTCTTTCGGCCAACACTTCATTGGAGGATGTCACTGTCAAATGTAATTGGAGCTATCAATAAAATAATTACACCATTCTTAGGCACAATTAACACTACACATATCACACACTCTGGTTCTAACACTTCATCAGAGGGTATCACTGTCAAGAGTAATAAGAACTTATTAGTACAAATTGGAATAAAGAAAGGTCAATTTGAAACACAATTAAAATAATTTATTTGTAAAGATAATCTACGAATAAAAGACAAAAGATTTCAACAGATTATAAAAATGAAAAAGCTTATTCAAAGCCTGCTGCACAGAAAAAGGAAACCTAAACATTTCCCCTTTTATTGGCAAAGACTTGGTCTATATATTTTAATGCAAACAGATTCAAGTACACGAAGATAATGGTTGGACCGCGGCTTGAACAAGATCGAAAACCGGCTGTCCTCATATGCCTCGGCAAAATCTGAACTCTCCAATCGGTGTCGATTGATAAGTCGTGCACAGCTTGTACTGTACTCCTAAGGAGACTTTTGTTGCAGAACCTTGTATACTGTGTTTAAATTTTGTGGTATTGAGTCCTTGTATATATATATATATATATATATATATATATATATATATATATAAGAGAGAGAGAGAGAGAGAGAGAGAGAATCATAAATGTATAAATTACAATAAATATCCATTTAAAGGAAAAAAGTCTTTACTAACCTGAATTTTTAAATCCTATGCTTTCTGGACATGACAAATAAATTGTAGAATTGGCTGGAGTGGCTGGCCAACACTGCAGAGTGTCCCAAAAAGGAGAGCAGTATGGTTCTGAAAACAATAAAAATTGGAAATTGATGACGCGTTAAACACTTCTGACTATAGTGGGCAATTTAAATCTATGTTTTACTTCTTAGAAGAACGACAGTCAATAATAAATTTATGTGTTGTAATTAGTGTTAATGTGTTAAAGTTGAATTCCATAAAACTATCAAGATTTTGTTGTAATAAACAGCTCAGAATTTTCTCATGTCCTTACTACATAGATGAACATGTCACACTTGTAACATTTTTATGGTTGTCATCCTTATGTCTTATTTTTCAACTATTAAGAGATTGGAAATTAAATAAATACAACATCGAAAAAGTTTTTTCGAATTTTCGAACTGGAAGAAGTAGGATGTTATAGAAAAGACAAGTTTCGTTTTCTGCTAAAATAACTTTTCTATGAGTGTTTCATTCTTCAACCAGTTGGTTTATGATAGAATTATCACATACCGTCTTTTGCTTGAAGAATGAATGGAGTATCTAAATGCTTTTGCAAGTAGAAAAGTACGAGGACATATAAAGATATTCAGATTTAATATAAATAAAGACAAATAATATATTTTAGAATTCAATACAGTCATAAGATTTATTTCACCAAAACGAGAATTTTATGTCGGAATAATTTGCTACAAGTTGTTTCACGAGAGCCTAAACAGACAGGCGGCTCTAGTTTTACGTACGTAAAGGAAAAACGAAATAAGAGGAGAAACAATATACAGGTATACATGCATAAAAGAAATTATTGAATTTACTGTTGTCTGGAAAAACAGTTAACGATATATTTGCATTAACTGCAACAAGTTATTTGGATAGGAAAAATATTTTCAAAATATCAGGTTAAAAAAATATAAAAGTGTTAAAAATGTTATTTTTATCCATTAGTTATAGGTGCATATAAACAGAACGGAAATATTCATGAGCGTGCTAAATAATGATACAATCTTAAAACCTATACAGCCGTATAGATGTAAGAGGACCTCCTCCCTGGCGTGTAGGGTTAGTAGACAAGACTGTTGCATGTCGATCTTGTGTTAGTAAGAGCCGCATCTTCATAATTCTATCATTCACGTTAAAAAAAATCGATGCGATCAAAAAAGATGTTCTGATGGCAAAGCTAGCACCACCCTATCTCAGTTCGGTTTTGGGTTGACTACTGACGATACCTGGGTTAGCTGATTCTCTCCTGCCAATTGTGTTTCTTTCAGAGCTGCTATATGTATGTTAAGTTGCTAAAGTTTCTATGTAACGAGAGTGGTTCTACGCTCTGGACGTTCAGACGAGCTTCTCTCTAAGATGGTTCTGACGTTCTAGCTACAAATGTTGAGTTTGACTTGATCCTTTGTATACATTTTATGGTGTTCATTGGTATTATTGTTGTTCTTCCTACTATTAGTTAACCATTATTAGCCGCTGTAGACTAACCAGTGTTGATATGACAGACAATTTTTGTGGCGTAACATTTATAGCACCTTTCTACGTAATTGGATGAGCAATATTCTTCTCTAATAGGGCTGCTCAGTCACAAAAGCCTTCACCAAAGAGAGTCCCTGTCAAAATGAGGACTCTAAGTGATGTTAGGATAAGACTCTCGCCACTAATGTGAAGATTTGTGACTGTATGCTTCCAACTGGTTAAGTTTGCTCACGTTGCCCTTCATCCTTCGCCACGGACTTATGGTTGATGTCTACAAAAAGAACGAGAGATGTCCCAAAAGGCATCCGTGCATCACTTGATTATAGTGACAATCGCTTTTACAACACGAGTGCAACTCTACGATTATGACCTGGTGAGAGGCAAAAGCGATATGACAAATAATCGTTTCAGTTGCATGTTTGTCAACAAGGAGAAAGTATACTTTTCATAGAATACATAATCTTTACTCGGATGCATTCAAGTTAGCTCAAGAACTGTTAATTATCAGATTTACTTTATTTTGTTTTCATTTTCATATTTGCTGAAAGTACTTGTTCCTCATGCAGGGTAATTTAAAATGTAAACTTTAGTGTTGATTTTAGAATAACATTAGATGAGGGTCCGTAACAACACACACACACACACACATTCGAGAGATAAGGACTTCTTTTTATGAGGAGATTGATTAATGAAGAGCTCGAACCTGTTGCCCCACATACTAACATTAACCCCATGGAACATACGGGCATTTTCTCTAAAGACAAAATAGTCACAAACCAGAAAGTTACTAAGTGTGTTAATTACCTAACGTAACGATATGTATGATTCTTTTAAGGCGAACCCATCGGTTAACTCAATATTAAATCATTTCGACTAAAAGAAACCCTTTGTTCTGTAAAGACTGCGAAAATGAAATGGACATCATTTGTCAAGAGAAGCTTGCAACTTTGAAAAGAACGAAAAGGACCTAACTAAAGAAAAAGAAAAGTAAAATATGAAAAAGTGTGTGAGAAAAAAAAACAACAAAATATGTATATTTTTATTTCAAACTCCGGCCAAAGTTTAAGTGTTTTTTGTTTATTCCCATGTCACATACACGGTACACACCTTTCCACATTGACATGTTTCCTGTATCATTGTTACTTCGTGTTACTTTGTATTAAATTTTGTTAAATTTTAATATCTGCTTTTGTTGTTCATCTTTGTTAATTATTTTCCTTTTTCTTTTATATGACAATGCTCATCAACTACTGGAATGGAAACCTTGGCCATTGGAAACCTTGTCCGGAATCTCTCACAGCGAAGATACACGCGGAGGCCAAAAAGCGACAGAAAAATTAGGGTAAAATGACGGTCATAGAAACTTTCCTAAGAGGACCATCTCTAGACCAGCTAAAATATTATATATTAGAGATAGGGAAACAGTTAAAGCTGGACTTTAGAAAAACAATGAAGAAGACAAGTCTGGTTAGGATAATAACATAGCATATTGTATAAAATAACGTAATCGAAGAAGAATTTCTAAGCTAGCTACAGATAGCTACACTGGAAATGTCCTAGACACAAATTAAATTAAAAATGGCCAGAATAGCCGCTAGAACAGAAACAGAGAAAGCACGCATAGAATAAGAGGTCTGACTTAAAGAATTGGAAATAAGAAGTCAAAATAACAAGGCAAGATAGGCAAGTGCCTAAATTTCACGAAGATGAAATCGATAGTTACTCTTTGCACTTTGAAAAGACAGCAGTAGATTTGAACTGGCCGAGAAATACTTGGCCAATGTTATTGTAAATTGTTTCTTAAAGCTCAGACAACGTAACTTCTTCAGTAGAGGATAGGGCAGATTATGACTTAGTAAAACCAGGATGTGCATTGCGGAACAGTGGATGTCGGCTCGGAACGAGAAATCGGAGAGCAGAGTTCGAATTCCAGTTGAATTTGTTGCATTCACTTACGTGAAAATATCCTTGGGAAAGGTATTAATCTGTCTCTTCTTCCTCCAGCTATGAGTTAAATCGCAGAACAGATTGGATCCTCTAGTTTTGGTTGGCAACCAGTCTACTGCAGAATTTAATGGCAGCCTACTGCGAAAAAATCTTTATTCCTGTCAGTCATGTCTCGAAAGAGACCTGATCACCCAAGTGTGCATCACATATGGCCCTTAACGGACTGACAGCTATTTTCAAGTGTTAAAACTTGTTGTAGAAGCATTTTGCCCAAAATTTAGTAATTATAAAATTTGAAGCGCAAACATATGTCGAGTTTCTAATACAAAAATAAACTTATTTTGACCGTTGAAATACAGTGAAAAAATATTTAAAATTATTATGAAAAATTGAAACCATTATTATTGATTGAGAAATACAAAAATTGTATACGAGAAAAGGTTAAAATTCATATAATGAAGGGAACACAGAAACTAGTTAGTAGTGTTAGAGAATAGATATCCTGTGACTAACAGAGGAAGCAAAATTAAACCTAACATGTAAACTAATAAATTGAAAAACGTAAATTATGAAAAAAGCGGGAACTTACCAAAAGTTAATAACCGACTGATCAACGGACCGGAAAATAAAAAAATGTTATGCCGTTCGTATCCTAAGACAGTGTACAGTACAATAAACTGAGGGACCCGGCAGAAGTAAATGATATGTCCCAATGCACAAGAAACCGCTGTGACTAATATCTGCGAATAAAATAACGTATGCCGACTATTCTTATCAGAAGGGCAGAGTTACTTGGTGGGTGATTCCACGAGGAAAATTCCCGTTCGAAACTTACAAGGTATTTTACTAAGTGCAAGTAACCTTTGAGTATCCTCTAAATAGGCGTAGCGTAGAATCAAGCTTGATATCAAGATCAATTACCGAGGGTGTGATAAACAAACTTCTATGAATAGCGTATCAATGTTACTGGGAAATGATTTAGTGGGTAAGAAAGCGATAACATCAACCAATCAGAGAAAACCATAGACAAAATCAGTCTATTTAGGAAAAATGTGTTCGAAAAAAAACCCAACCTAAAACAACTTCCATAACTTTGTGTGCATTAACAAGCAAGGGTGAGGAATAGCGAAAAAGAGAAAGACAAGCTAGTAGACATATTTCAGACATTTTTAAAGTATAGATCATAACACACACACACACACACACACACACACACACACACACACACACACACACACACTCTCTCTCTCTCTCTCTCTCTCTCTCTCGGTTTCTTTATATATATTAGTCAGTGAGGTGCCATACGTGATACACGCTTGGACGATCATATCTCAAAAGAGACATGGTTGACTGGGCTGAAGATTTTCCAGCAGTAAACTTTCTGCGGTAAACTTGTTGACAACCAAGGCTATAGAACCCAATCTGTCCATGTATTTAACCCATAACTGGAGAGAGAAGAGACGAACTAATACCTTTCCCAAGTGTATTTGCGCGTAAATGAATGAAAAGAATTAAACTGAAATCTAACTTGGCTCTCCGCTATCTCGTTCCAAGCCGATATCCTTTACACCACAATGCACATCTATATAAAACTATATAAATAAAAGTTGCTCACTCTATGTATATTTCGCTATATATGTATCTCTCTCTCTCTCTCTCTCTCTCACTCTCTCTCTCTCTCTCTATATATATATATTAAATATTGCATTTAAATATGTCATTAAATATTTCATTTCAAAAATGAAAAGAAGTCTTGGACGAAATTATTAGAATATCACCCTACTATACCCAAGACTCATAAACCAAACATTCTCATTAGACCTATTGTATCTGGTATAAACAGCTCTCCCCATAAATTAGCTAGAGCTATCACTAAAATAATTACACCATTTCTAGGAACCATTAGTGCTACAGATATCATACACTCAGGCGACTTACTCCTTAAAATTAGAAATATTAATACGATAAACTTGTCTATGGCAAATCTGGACATAAAATCACTCCATACAAACATATCCGTTAAAAAAATGCTTAAACATTCTTAGAAATCATCTTAAGAAATCCAAAGTAAAGCTCCCCGTGCCTGTTCAGAAAATCATAAAAATATGCACAGTGATCACTAACCATTGTCATTTTTCTTTTAACAACACGTTTTATAAACAGAAATTTGGTTTACCCATGGGATCTCTTATTAGTGGTGTTCTTGCTTACTTATTTCTAGAATTCTTAGAATACGCTTCTTTTAAATATATTTTACCTGAAGGTTCTATTTACTTAAGATATATAGACGACGTCCTATTATTTTACCCCCATGACACAAATTAGAATTTAAAGTTTACCGTAAACCTACTAACAAAAACGATCTTATTAATTTCTATTCTCACCACAATGATAGAATTAAATCTGGTTTAATTATAGGTTTATACCTTAGGGTCCTCAGAATATGCAGCCATAAATATCTATCTGAAGAAGAGAAATATATTGCACAAACATTTAAACTTCTCCAATGCCCACATTATTTCATCCTCAATGCCAAAAAACTTGCTTATAAAATACATAAAACTAAAAAAGCAAATGCCACCGAAATTCACGCAGATTTCATAATACTACCTTCCAACAATTTTTCATATGAACTCTCCAACAAATGAACTATCCCAAATACCAGAACTGTTAGCAACACCTCCAAAACTATTGATGATATTGTCAAATTAAAAAAGACACCAAACATCGATTTGAATTCGGGGATTTACAAAATTCAGTGTATATATATATATTTCAAACATACGCACCGTAGTGGGGGCTCTAGAGGGTGTCGTCAATGATGTCATCGCGAGGATCACTGGGGGGGGGGTTCGGATCTCTCAACATCATACCCCACTCACCGCGCCGACCCGACCAGAGATGATCAGTTTCTGGTCCACCCTCGATAAGCGCTTTCAGACACTGGAAAAAAAATTTACGTTTGGGCCCGGTTCGAAACCTTTGAAATGCTTCTGATTGGCGACAGTTAGAGCCACTTTCCATTTAGAGGCGAACCGTACATGAGCTTCTCCGAAAATATGAAACAATTTACCTATTGTACGGCTATTAAAAAAAAAGGGAAAAACTCGACTAAGAATTAATCACGATACATTAATTTAAAACTTATTTATGCATTTTATCTTATTTACGAGTACTAATGAAATGTAAAGAAATCAGAAATGCAGAATTTCGGGGAATTTTAGCTAGCAATTTGTTTTGACATCCAGGCACTCGCTCTTTTGATCCATAACCAATTAGCTGTTCTTTCTGCTGTTTCGCTTATGGACTTGAGTGCTTTCCTTTTTTTTACCCACACTATCCCAATATCTGTTAAGGCTTTGCATAAGGATCTTGCTGCAAATCCTCTAGTCCCCACTTCTATTGGAGTGCAGCTAGCCATCCAGCCTTTAACCCTACAACTCTCCAGCATTTCGTCGTATTTTAACTTCTTCCTTTCATGGGCTTCTTCTGCGTTTTCTCCCCAGGGGACCGTCAGTTCCCACAAGACTATCTTCAAATTATGTGAGAAGAAAACTATATCTGGGCGAAGTTTTGTGATGGCAATTTGCTCTGGGAATTTCAATCTTGAGCCTATATCGGCCCTTAGTTCCCAGTCTGTTGCAGGAGATAGCAGGTTTGGATTTGCCTTTCTATTTCGTGGGATGTTCGCGCCCGCTTTAATAAATTTTATCTGCCTTGTGTCTGGGTTGTAAACATTCTCTTTGATAGCATTTTGAACTATTTTCACGATCACTTTTAGAATTTCGTCATGGCGCCACCTGTAACGCCCATCAGCTAGTGCAGATTTACAGCTACTCAGGATATGTTTTAAGGTACCTTTGCGCCCACAAAAATGACAATTTGGCGACTGGGTTTTATACCATAATTGTAAGTTTGCGGGGCTTGGCAGGGTGTCGTATACTGCCCGAATCAGAAATTTTAATCTGGAGTCACCGTGCCATATTTCGGACCATTTGATTTGGCGTTTCAACATAGAGCTCCATTTGGTCCATGCCCCTTGCTGTCTCATCCCGACTTGGATTGCTATTCGTTTCTCTTCTTCGCCGTTTCTGGTTTCTTCCTGCAAAAGATGACTTTTCTTTTTTCCTTGCAGTTTGTCGTATTTTTCTGAGGGAAAAAACCCGAGGCCCTCGCGTCCAGTAGCTATGGTCCCTAGTATTGCCTTTTCTCGGATTCTTTCTTTTGCTGTATTCAGTTCTTTCGAGGCGTTCCATTTTTTACCTGTATATACTGATATTCCCGCACCGGCTACTTTGGGATCTTTCAAGCACTCGTACTGGATTGTGGCTCTCGCTTTAGCTACTTTAAATTCTGCGTTTGTTTTCTCGTATAACGCTGCGCTGCATAGAGATCTTGACAAACCTAACCATTTACGTAGTCGTGATGTTATACTTCGTTCCATTAGTTCTACCGTGGAGGAAGTGAAATCGTAGATAGTTACAGGCCAGAGTATTTTTGCAAGAATGATGTGTTGATAAATCCAAGCTTTATATCTGCCAGGTAAGCCAGACTTATCAACCCTGATTAGCCACCCTTCGGGATTCTCTTTTGTTAATATTACGGATCTTGAATCTTTTAGGGTTTCATCGAACTGCCTCTCCAAGCTGTTTACTGGCTTTTGATGTATTGTAGGTATGTCATCTCCAAAAGCTTAAATCTTTCGTTTTTCGAAAGCTTACCTTTCTTCATTACTAGGGAACGGGATTTGGAAGCGTTAAAACTCATTATCGCCCAGTCGATGAGTTTTCGATGCCCTTCAGCAACCACTTTACCCCAATGGCGGACGTGCTGGTTATGGTCATATCATCCTTATACGCGCGCATCGGTGGTTGCTTTACACCAGATCTGGAGACTGGTTCTTGACATTCCACTTCAGCAGCTTTTATCAGCATATTTATTGATAATGCGAAGAGAGTCGCTAAAATGGTGCAGCCTGTTATTATCCCTCTTTCAAGATTGTGCCACGCTGAAGTTGAGGTCTTTGTTACTGCCCTCATTCTAAAATCCTTATAGTAGTTTAAAATGAGCTTGGTGAAAGCAGTGGGTATATGGTACCGGATTAAAGCTTCTTCTATCAGACGATGGGGAATTGACCCATAAGCATTCTTAAGGTCTAACCAGAGGACTGCAATATCTCTCTTAATTTCCTTAGCATCTTTTAGTAGTTGAGTAATGACCCCTGTATGTTACATGGATCCTAGCATGCCTGGGACTCCTCCTTTTTCCGAAAATTATATATATATATATATATATATATATATATATATATATATATATATATGTGTGTGTGTGTGTGTGTCAAACAAATTCTATTGTGTACAAATGTAATATAACATCAAATGACAATCCAAGTATTAAAAAAGTTTACAACGGATCTACTAAGAACACTTTTAAACAAAGGGGATCACATCTTTTTGAATACAAAAATGAACTTGCCTGATGTGTACATATAATCCTGCCTATACAGAAAACGGGAGTGATTGTCAAAGAGAGTAGGGAGTTGAGTGGTTCTCAGAGAGTTAGGAAGGAGTCAGTTGGTCAGTAAGGATATAGACTCATTACCCGGACATACTTATTCACTACAAGCCTGGACATACTGATTCCTACTAACTGTATTCCTAGTATTCCTGAATTGACTAACCCGTGTTTCAGATGTATATTTTTGTTCAATATAGCTTACATTGTCTATCTCCATATCAGTCTTTGTTATTTATTATTTTGTGTGGTTTCTCAAAAGAATCCACAAAAAAATTGGCGACGAGGATTTCAAACAAGTAATGAAAAGGAAAAATACGTTTTTCACGTCAGTCGCCAACAACAAATTGGTGACGAAGGATTTCGAACAAATTCACGCGGAGAAGAAATACGTTTTCACGTCAGTCACCACAACAAATTGCAGACAAAGGATTTCGAACAAGTTCACGTTTTTCACGTCAGTCGTCAAAAACCAAATTGGCGACAAAAGAACGTGAACTCACGTATAACACCAAGAAACAACAAATTATCGTCAAGGATCTCGAAACTCAAATACAGAGGAGTCGACAACAACACATTGGCGAAGTAGATTCGTATACAAGTCGCACAATAAATTTGTGACGAACTTACCCTGAATCACTTTAACAAAGTTCGCTACGAGGATTCGAACAACAAGTCGACCACAAACAATTTGGCGACACTATCACAGAGAGATAAAAAAAAAACTGTCGAAATTAATTGCTAGAAAGCAATAGTTAAAAAATCAAACCCCTCACGGAATCGAAACAGCAAATCATGGAGGACTTTCAGAAAGGAATATTGAAAATCATTAAGAGGAGTGAAGAACGACAATATAAACTAGAAGAAAGACAAATAGAAATGCAAAAGGGCAAATGAAGAAAGACATATGGAAATACAAAAAAGACAAATGGAAATACAAAAGGAAAATTATGAAAAACAAATGCAAATACAAAAGGCGAATGAAGAAAGACAATCACAATTACAATAACTATTATTAAAATTAACAAGTACAGCACTAGAAAGGAACGCGGAAAAGGAGATGTCTTTGCAAGATGCTGTGTGGAACGCGATTGAAACTTTTAAATACTCATTTGAGCAAGGCAAAAATTTTGGAGAGTATTACAGACGATATGAAGATATTTTGAATATATCGACTGCCAGCACTGGAGTGAAAAGAAAAAACTAAGGCCTTTAGTCGGAAAATTATATTCTCGCAAAAAAGGCGAACAATTTAACGTTCGAGGAGGCAGTGACAGGGCGCACGGAGCTATTTAGCCCCAAAATCTCTTTGTTCCATAAAAGGTGGAAATGCCTTAATCTCAGAAAAGACGAAAACGAGAATTATTCTACATTCGCAGCTATCGTTAATAAACACTGTGACGATTGTAAATTGTCGGAGCTAACCCCAGACAATTTCAAGTGCCTCATATTTGTCCAAGGACTAGTTGTTGCTAAAGACAGTGAAATGAGAAAACGAATGCTGACCAAACTTCAAAACGAGCCAGGTCTAACACTACAAAGACTGTCAGAGGATTGCCAGAAATGCCTCAGTATAAAGAAAGATAGCAAGGACATCGAAGAGTCAGGAGTCGCGCACATTCGAAAGGTAAAAAACAAATTACGTTTTGTATCCTGCCAAAAGCAAAACAAGATTATAATGACAAAGAAGAGATACAAAACTACGTTTGCAAGAATCCAATAAAAACAACCACCCTTCAGCATGTTACCGATGTGGTGGATGGCATTGGCGCAAATATTGTTTTTTCAAATATAAAAGTTGCCAAGCGTGTGGTAAGATAGGTCACAAATCAGCGGTATGTAGGAACAAAAACAAGCCTAGTAAAGTCAGATGTTATAGAGTGGAATATAACAAAGAAAACACCAGAAAATATGTAGTACTCGAAATATTGAATAAGAAGATCAAATTACAATTGGATTCGGAATCAGACATAACAATAATAAATTTACAGACATGGCGGAAGTTGAACAGGCCGACCATGTTACACACTAAAAACACTGCTAAATCTGTAATAGAAAAAAGGATTAAATTGAAAGTCGAAATTATCGTGAATGCAAAATGTCACGGAAAGACCAAAATCTAAAAAGATATGTGACAAAAAAACACATAACATGGTAGGAACGGACTGGATACAGAAATTTAATGTATGGGATTTACCTATTAACTCGTGTTGTAAAAAATAAAAAGCGTGACGATGCAAACTTCAGAATTGAAAAAAGATGTATTCTCTAGCAGTAAAAAATTCACAACAGAATTCGCACAAAAGAAACCTGTATTTATTACACCGATAGTTACGGGAAAAACTTGCAAACCAGGCGAACAAGTGAGACACACCAACCAACAAAGAAGGAATGTGCAGCCAAGGTCGTCAGTCTCAAAAAACGTTGTCGCGATGAAAAAGAGAAATATTTTTGAAGCTGTTGAAAATGATAGATCCCAAGCAAAAAAAAAAAAAAATACTAACTCTTCCTAAAAAAAGGTGATAGGGAGGTGGGGTGTTGGGGATCACCCCGTTTTGGACTCGCCTGATATGTACGTATAATACTGTCTATACCGAGAACGGGAGATTATCAAAGAGAGTGGTGAAGTTGAGTAGTTGTACCGCCGCAAGTTGGTCAGTAAGAATATAAGCTCATTACCCGGACATACTTCTTCACTTCAAGACTACATATTGATTCCTACTAACAGTATTCCTGAATTGACTAACCCGTGTTCCAGTTGTATATTTCTGTTCAGTATAACTTACATTTTCTATCTCCATATCTGTTTTTGTTATTTTGTGTGGTTTCTCAACAAGAATCCGCAACAGTTAGTATATGAACTTAACTTCCTTTAAAGCAGCACATATAGAAAGCAAGCACCCTTTTCTGTGTATTTTGGAAGTTAAAGGGCACAAACAAAACTCCCAAATTAAAATGGAAAATTCTGAAAAAAAACAAGAATCTGTAAATCCTTCTACGACATTTGCCCTTTGTGCCTGGGTGAATGCTGCAGATTTTGAGGTTCCCTAAAACTGGTGAACTATTGAATCGTAAAGATGAATTGACTGTTTCATGCAAACATCGAAAATATTTTTCGTTAAAATTTAATTAATCATAATGTGTCATTTCTAACTTGTGCTTCAATATAACTTAAAAAGTAAGATTTAAATTACTAAAATAAATGGTCTGCTGTAAAAGATTGGTGTTTGCCCATTTAATGTATGTTCCCACTATATATCTTACCCAGACAAAATAATTCTTTTTTAATTTATAAAAAACTACAATATTTCATTTATAACTTATGCTCTAATATAACTTAAAAATTAATAATTATTTTTCTAAAATAAAAAACCCACTTATTACTTAATTCGTTTTCTAATCTACAATATACCTTAATAGACCATAATTGTTTAATCATAATTATAGCATAAACATTTTAGCCCTTTTACTAACGAAGTAATTAAAAAAATCTAAGTTACTGTTAAAAATTATTTACCTATTTAAGTATTGTGTGGTCCCACTATGTACCTTACTCAGACACCTTACACAGACGAAATAATATTCTTTAAAATTTAACTAATTACAATGTTTCATTTATAACTTATACTCCAATATAATTTTAAAAAAACTGAATATTGTTTTACTAAAATAAATGACCAACACAATATATTTAATTGTTGTTCTTAATACAATATAACTAAGTATAACATAATTATTTAATCCTAATTATGCCCTAAATTTTCCAGCCCCTTTACTCTAGATAGTAGTAAAAAATCTCTTATTAAATAAAAACGACCTAAAATCCAACCTGCTGTTAAAATTATTGTCTACCTATGTTAAAAATCTAAGGTCCCATTATGTATCTTATCCAGAAAAAATTAAAAAGTGACATGTCTAGATCCAAGCCACCCTACCCACTTTCATAACTCAAATATTAAATATAGATGGTTAGATAATTCTCAATTTCGATTGTACAATTTCTCCTTAATTTTCTAAATAACCATGAATTCATCTTATATTTAAAAATAAATAATTTTCCCCATTTCATTTTAGCATATCACTTGAAAAGAAAGAGTTTTGTTCTGGAACATGAACATTTTTGTGTGTAACACTATATTTAGCATGGCCGGAACGGAAGAAATTGTTTTAGTTTGTATTATAAAATTTAATAGATCGAAAAGAACCAACTGGAAAAATTTATTCTTTTCCAATATGAACAGAGGAAATAAATTTATTCTGATCCAATATGAACAGAGGAAAAAGGAAGATTGCAAACAAGCTGAAAATAAATATGAATTAAAAGATTGCAGGTATGATTGCTTTGCCCAGACGTGGTCATCGGATCAGTTGGCCATTATTGACAAGCGGAAACAGCATGAATAAGAGAGGTTCAATTGATATTGTCTTATTGACACTGCTGATAAAAGTGAAAATTTTATTGTTTTGTATTTTTCTAAAAAAAATACTCATGCAAAATATAACCAGAACACCGCTGTGGAATGTCAGAAAAGATTGTCACAAACGCAGAAAAAGGAAATTTTGCGTATCCAGGCGTCTTTGACAAGTGCAAAGGTAAAGTTTGTTTGTTATGAGAAATAACTAAATTGAGATTTCCCTGAGAAAGAAATTGGATTTCCCCGAGAAAGGAAATATCGCTACTCAATTGGCTGAGTCAAAAGGAACAAGACAGAAGATAGAGAGAGATAAAGTTGTGATTACATTGGATGCAAGAGCCAAAGATTAGATTGTTGATCACAAAAAAAGAAGATAGAAAGACGTAACTCCGTCCAAAAGCTGGGGGCGAGAATGACTTCATTGGCCGCAAGGGACAAAAAGTAGATTTGCATAGACACCCAGTGTACGTCATGTCCCGCATCAGTAAAGCAGGAAGTGCGTCTTACCGCCGTTGCCAGTTTTACCCACCACATTCAAAGACAATCCTTCGGCACTTAGGCGTGAAACGAAGCAAAGACATTTTGAATAGCCACAAACTGAAAACTCTGGAGTGAAGTCATATCCCCAACCAGAGACTTGAATTAATGACAAGCATAAAAACACCTCGCAAATTACTACTTAGAGAAATTGGTCAAAACTTCTGTTCCGTTGCCAGATTGATAGGAACAGGGTTTGGGAGTAGACGATTGGTAATTGTTTTACTCTATTTTCTTTTTGTATATAAAGACTTTTCTACAAATAATTTGGGCGTTATTCTAATTACTTTTGGTGCCATTTTCTTGCCCAATCTTGTGCGCGCATCCAGCTTGGTTTAACTCAGACATCTAGCGAGAATTTCATGGGACTTTCTTGAGATCAATTTCACAACGTGGGCAAGGGAGATCACCGTTGAAAGAGTCAACTTGAATACCAGCTCTTGAATCAACGTCAACAACGACCAGCCGCGGAAGTAGTCATATTTGTAGTGATATTATACTTTTATAAACCATTGTAATAGCGAAATTACAATATATATGTTAGTTTTGAGGCATAATTAAATTAGACCAGTAAAAACTAAATTTAGGGCGGCTTAGTACGAAAGGAACCGAATTATTATATATATTGTAAGGGCTCTGCTAAAAATTAATCAAAATTATTTTTTTGTGTAAAAGTTAATATAGGTTTAGCATTAAAAATAAAAAAAATATAAATAAATTTTGTTTTATTTTAAGGTGGGTTCAACAAAGTTCTGTATATACATATACACATACACACACACTGATAGGCTCAGCACGTACTCCCAGTAATTTTCACGATAGGTGCAATCTATGTTTAGGGGAAAAATAAAAATATTATAATACCCACAAGCAGCACCTACTTTTAATTTTACGTAAAGAATTCATAAGAAAATGCCATTATAAGTCGAAATTTGTGAATTTTAAAACTAAGATTTAAGTTTTAAATCTAATCTATGAATTTAGTAAATTAAAGTTGTTTTTCTTTAGCTAGTAAATTTAAACCCCACTACCAAATACTAATCCCAGCCTTATAGATACCTTCCTTCTTCCTTTTCCTATCTAAATATTTACTATCTAACATGTAAGAACTGATAGACCAACTCTTTAGCCCGTAGGTTTCCTGCACCTTTATAATATTTATATTTGTTTTTGCGACGATTCTTATTTCCATTTTTGTTTTTCCATGACTATTACTCATATAACTTCCCTGCGATTTGTTATAATTGTAACGGGTGCGTGCGTTTAAATACATGTGTATATATTTTTGTGAGGATTTGTGTGTCCGTGCATGTATTATATATATATATATATATATATATATATATATATATGTGTGTGTGTGTGTGTGTGTGTGTGTGTGTGTGTGTGTGTATATGGCTATGTATTTATAGGTATTTATATGTGAATATGTGTGCATATGAATATGAATGTATAATTGTGTATTTGTGTGTATATATGGGTGTATGTATGTGTATATGTAGGTATATGTGTATGTATATATATGTATGTGTGTGTATGTATATGTGTGTGTCACCTTAAAATAAAATAAAATTTAATGAAGGCACCGTTATGATGTCTTTCATTCGTCAAGACTTAATTTCAATCTGCCAGTGTGCCCCGGTTTTTGTCTTATTATTTGGTGTAATTTAGTGTTTATGTATGCGATTGGTTTTACGCGTGGTTAATTGTTTTTGGTTGCGTTTGTTGAACTCATTTTAATGTAATCTTATTTGATTTTCTTTTTTTTAGTTTTTATTGTGCATATGGTTAATTGCTTTTTATTGCATTTTATTGATTCGTTTTTGTACGCATGAATGACTGTCCGCTTAACTGCATTATAATGAGTTTGGTTTCTACTTGTCATTTTAGTTGAACTTTTTTTATTGTGTTAGGTTGACTTTTTTGTTACCGTGTTAGTATATATGACTGCTGAAATGATTTTTAGGACATAGTTAAGAATTTGTGTTCTTGTATATATTTATGTTTTTGCGCTTTATATATGTTTTTTCTGTTTGATAGTTTTTTATATTATCTTCTGTTTTTTGTTGCTATTGATTTTTATATATTTATATTTTATGTGGTAGTTTCGGCTCTGCGTTTTGTGTTATGTTCATTTGCTTTTGTTGTTATTTGCGTAGTAATATATATATATATATATATATATATATATATATATATTCTAATGTCTACATTTCATTTATTTTGTTTTTTTGTTTAGTATGTTACTTTGATATTTTAAGCCGATTATTGCTTGTTTTTCCTTTTAACATAATTTACAGTTTCTGCTTTGCTATTTTGACATGCACAACCGATGCTTATAAGTTTACAATTTTCTTTAGATTGCAAATCTGTCGCTTTTAATTTCTGCGCTGAAAAGCCTTTTTGTAATCGTGTTATTGATTACGGATACATTATAAAATACCAATACGAGCATTTCTTCTGAATACCGCTTAAGGGTATCCAAGGAGTTTCTGAAATGTTCTCAGGCTGACGAAGAAAAGTTTCTCAAATAAATTTTATATTTTATCATTTTATATATTTTATCATTTGGTTGTAGTTTGAAAAAGAGTTAAGCTGAGAAATTTTAACTTGGATTCAATCTTAGCTAAACTTTTTAAATTTATACTCAACGCTCGTCCCATTGAAAATGACAGAAAGTGAAATTTAGTGAAGATGATTTTCTCTGATGTCACGTAAAATATAACACAATATTATTGATAAAGAAAAGACATTAAAAATTGTAGAATAATAATGTAAAATAAATTCAGATAAAATGCCAGAAGTGTTTGATTAGTTTTAGAATGCTGTCTTTATTAAACTAACGATGTAAATCTCAGGAGTTCACTGTAACTTTCGTTTAATTCATCAAATTGTAAGCGTTTTCGAAATCTATTGAAACTCAAATTGAATTACATTTCATCCGTCACAATAAGTAATATTTGTTGCTGAAACATGGCTCATCTTACTGAATAAAATATAATTTATTCACATTTAATAGACTGTGACAGAATTTCGTTGTCCTTTTACAGAAGTGTTCAATAATCAACACCAGTTGTTTTTATCACAGTTTCAATTTTTTGTCTTTGCTTCTACTTTAAAATGTTGATGCCAGTAAAAATCAGCATCACTTAATAGCTTATATAATTAACCCTATCTTCTATTTAACTATTTCTATAATACTGAGAATGTATTTATTATGTCTAACAAAATCTGTAAATTGTAAATTATTGAGAACTTTTACTAAAATATTTGTTTCTTATTGTAGAGCGTGAAAAGCTTCCATAAAATAATATTATATTAAAAGAATAACTC
Source organism: Ascarosepion bandense (assembly GCA_037127315.1). Taxonomy (NCBI): domain Eukaryota; kingdom Metazoa; phylum Mollusca; class Cephalopoda; order Sepiida; family Sepiidae; genus Ascarosepion; species Ascarosepion bandense. The sequence continues at coordinate 2,025,295 of JBBBDQ010000344.1, forward strand.
GAGGGAATTTTCATTTGAAATAAATATGCCATGTACCATTGAAATGAAATAGGTCGGCATTTTTCATTAAAATTCCCTGAGAATTTCCCCATTTCCTCTTTTGCTGAAAATAAATATCAATATTTTATTAGCAATAAACACAAATATACAATTATGAGCATTTACTTAGATGTAACCATGATTGAAGAATATACCTATATTAAATATAAGCTGTTAGAATTGGTGCTGGATATGAGGGATATTAATATCGTTAGGGTTTTGCATCGACAATACTATGAGACATAGCAATCAAAATGCAATCAATGACACAATTATCATGACAAATGATTTATTACGAACATTTTAAAATCTGTCATCCTGTTTCAGTTTCCGAATTTATAGTTTGTACTCAGGCATACATAAATATATGTGCTGAGAATGATAAGTTCTTTGATATGGAAGGTAACACGCTGCTTTTAAGCATCAGATTTTATTACGGTATACTTTTAGATTTTACTTTATAATCTATGATGATGCCCTTAAATATAAATATTTCAAGTTTCCTACTTTGTTTACTTCTGAAACAAGTATAATATGTTAGCCTTGCCATAAATTTTTATCACCCTCTGCGATATATACATAATTACAATTGATTTAGTCCTCTGTTCGACGAAATACGCATTCTAATATAGATTTCATATGATTAAACTTTCTCAGTGCTTTTGGTTATATTCTTTGTTTTAAAACTGTAATTTCATCGTCAGAATCAGAAAGTTTTCTAGTATCTACCGACGAATAAACTATTTTGTAGATTCGGGCCACGTCATGGAAAGATAATTATTAACAAAGGTGCAGACGAAGGTAAACATTTTTCTTTAACTCTAAGCATACGTTTCATCAACTGTATAACTCGTTGGTAACTTTAAGGCACTCATGTGAATTTTAGTCAAAGCCAATGAATTATCCCGGAAAAGTGCTTCACATGTTCCTCTGTAATTACTGCTCTCTGGGGTCTAAACGTCAGTTCATCTATAATTTTGCCTAGTATTAAGAATTGTTTCGAGTCTTCGGAAAAGTGACAGAATATAACAAAACTGGCTACGTATTGTCATTTTGAAATTGAAAGAAGATATAACGACTTTACACTTCCAGAAGAACATCGCTTCGTTCAACCCACAATTAGTGAAATGCTTAGAGAATTTAAACTTTTCTGTAAACTTCCTGAATATATTTTCTATGCGGGTAGTTTGTTCCCTGCAAATTTTATCGATTATTCTAATATGTTCAGTTAGTTAAGTGCCATTGCTTTCTGCGGTAGACTGGTTGCCAGCCAAGGCTATAGAAACCAACCTGTCCTGTTATTTAACCCATAACTGAAGGGAAGAGACGGATTAATACATTTCCCAAGAGTATTTGCGCGTATGTGAATGCAAGGAATTCAACTGGAATTCGAACTCGGCTCCCCGATTTGTCGTTCCGGGTCAATATACACTGGACCACAACCGAATAAATTAAGTTTTTCTAACAACTTAAAAGACCATTCTATTATATCTTATCGAAAGATTTTGCTTAGTATATGAAACTCGGCTCTGTGCGCTTCTGTTTTTTTTATTTCTCAGTCTGATCATAAAATCACAGTAGTAGTGAAGTGAGAAAAAAGAGCTAAACATTGATTGTAAGAAGACAGTATGTGTGATTATCAAGCAAGAGAGACACCGCAAGACACAAACTAGAGACGTCAAAATTAGGAAAATACAAAAATTGAATAATTTAGGAAATATTATAATAGACGATTAAAAATATAACTTAGAAATCACTGGAGTATCAAAAGATGCTTTCCGAAGGTTAAACAAAATATTCAGAAACGGGAAAATTTCGTTAGAAACAAAAAATAGCAGTGCTCAAATGTTATGTAATGTCAACCCCCCCCCCCCCAATATAGCAGTTAGTACTAGATAATGTCATCCCATGTGAGAGAAGACTAGTGGTAACAGAAATATGGTTTTAGACAAGAAGTTTGAGATTATCCTAAATAAAACATGAAATACAGGAAGAAGTTCTAAGGAAAATACGAAGGAGTATAACATTTGTGCTTAGTGTAACACTCCGAACTTCCACAACTTGGATGAGTTAAATCTTTATTTCGTTTAGAGTTAGTTTTGCAGTTGGGGCAGGCGATGTGACACTCAGCTCTAACTCTAATTAATGGAGATCAAATGCCGAACCGACCGACGCATACGAACAGAGTTTCCCTACTTTAAGCACACGGCTGAACTGAACTGAACTCAGCTGATCGGCTCGGAAAAATCACTTGTATTTATATTAAAATAATCGAAAGTGCAGACCACGGGGCGATAAGCATTGGCGACTGTAAGTCCAAAATTTCAAGGTACTTAAATTTTGCTTCCTTTGATGTGTAAACATCCCGGCAGACATCCCGTATTTTCCATGATTTTTTAAATCTTTTTATCTTAATAAAGCTTCGTGTGAAGGCCGCCGGATGTTTTTATAGCCCTGAAACTTTACCCGTAACCAGGCGTTTTTTTATTGCCTGGAGAAAGGGAAAATTCTATTATCTTTACTTTATTTTCTTAATGTGTGGTCAAGAGACAGTAAAGACAGTTTTTGACCTGGTCAAGTTAAACATTATTTCCTAAAAGTTTATCTTTTATCACATTAAATCCCTTAGTCAAATATTTTATTGGAATCCTGGTAGGATTTAACAGTAATATGATACTCTGTTCTCTTTCACAATTTTTCTTATAAAGAAAAAGCGTTTGTTTATTTAGTATTTCCTCTTCTTTTTCACTTTTGTTAAACGAAACATGTTTTTAAACTATTTTTCTATTCTTAACCATTTTCTTATTCTTAATCTATTATAATAAAATACATATTTTACAAATCCACCTTAATATACGCCTAGTTATCGTGTCACGTTAGTATCAGAAATAGATAATTGACATTTCTAGAATATATAATGAGGAAAAAGAGTTTGGAGAATTTGATATTAAAGATAAGAGAAAACAGCTATTAACAGAGCTAATAAGCTTGTGAATAGATCGCAAAACATGAAGTGGAAATGTAAGTAAAGGGACAATAATGGCTTAGGGCTGCAAAAGATAGAAACTTGTGGTGTGCCAAATACTCATGTCTTAAAGAGACAGAGAACATAACCTTTAACATAATTACTGTCAAAACCATTTATCATGAATATTTAGACGGTAACCACATATTTTTAATTTAAATTGACTTTCAAATTTTAATTTGCTAGATTATGTTAAATGCCAATTTTCGCAACGACAGCACTCTTTCTATAGAATTTATTATTAGATTTATGCTGTTTCATGAAATGTACTATTTTAGAAATTGCATTTATTAAATAGTTTGCAATGTAGAAATCCGAAAAAATATTTAAATGCTTTTTATGAATAAAATACTTTGCTCACTGTTATTTTGGAGAGAAAGCTTCAAGTATAATTACTTAGCTCAGTCAATCAAGGTCTTGTATAATTGAGATACGTACTCACTGTTAGCTTGAAATCAAGCCTTTTACCTTTGAATTCAACTATGGATGTTAGAATTGAAGACACAAATATACAAACACGCATAGTATGAATATAGCTATATACCCTTAATAGTAGCATTTATTAACTTCGTCATGCATTTCCAAAAGATATGTGTATTATGATGAAATCATTTTTATTATTTTTCTTTCGTCGTATTTTTGTTGCTTTTTAACACATATTTCTTATTCTACTCTCATTAAATATCAAGAATTGGAAATAAAGAGTACATATTCGCTGCATTTTGGATTCTTATTACTTGGAGTATACATTTCCGCAACATCATTCATGCCGATGTTTAGATTTTAGCAACAGAAATCGCTCATATACCTCATATATTATAGTAGCACGAGAGAAATCTCTGATGGCTACTGTGCTGCTATTTTTTCTTATTGGCATTAGCTATAACAGACTTTTTCACATAGAGAACTGGGATTAATATTATTTATGATTTCTCTTTCTTACGTTTTTGTCGCATGAAGTAAATAGTATGAATTGGAAATAAAGTACAAGTCACATATTTATATTAATAATGATTTTTGTAAATAACATGAAGAAATGAAAAAAAAAAAAGAGAGAAATAGAAAACGAAAAAATAATAATATTGATAATGATGCTTTAAGTATTTCATAGAGTAATATCTAGAATTATTAACTATTAAGAATATTAAGTGAAAAATAAGACTGACTCTATAAGGATGATTTTATGGGATTCCTAATCAAAATGTTATTTTATTTATTCGAATAAAAACAGCAGACAATTAAATGTATAAATCCTATGAACTGATCTTTACTTTGATGACACAAGTTTCAATTTTTACAGTTAGTATATTCATTTTTCCCTTTTATTTTCCGATACAGATTTTACAAAAATATTGAGAATAAAAGAATAAATATCAAACAATTGAGTTACGCGAGAGTAACACCAATTTTCCAATTCGAACTTGACTACTTCCTTGAACACTTCTGTATAACGATTATGTTTCAGATGCCAAACACAAATCAAACCTAACAAATTACACCCTTGTGAAAATTAATCGAAACAACTGCTTTAGTTTTATTTCCTTCACCATACGGTCAGTTTTGACCCCTTGGGGTGACAGGGTGTATTCAATTTCTAATTTTTCCTCAGATTAGGTCATTTGAAGTGATATGCGGCAATATGAATCTATTTTTGAGGTGTACGATGAAATTTGTTTTGGCCTTGAAAAATACTGCATCATCCGTGATTGCATAAATTTTTTATCACGCCCAGACATTTTTGTCTTGACTGACGTTTAGTTATCCTACGGCCATTGTTTGCAATGGACGCTACTCCAAGGAAGCGTACGAAAATTTTAACGCTGCACAGACACACTGGTACGCATTACAAAGAAAAACAACAAAATACGACGTATACGGGATCAGGGAAAGTGTGAAAGATGATAAAAAACTGTTCGTTTTGATTCAGTCAATTTGTACAAGGGTGTATCTGCTATACCGTTTACCTAAGTTAAGCAATATAGAAGTTCATAAATGGATATTTATGATACAGATTTATATTGCGTGTTCCTGAACATTTAAATATGACAAAAGAGACAGCCTTTATTCCGCTTATAGACATTCTTATATCTTTTGCAGTATAAAATGTGTAATATAGCCTCTGTTCAATGAAAATAAGAAAAGAACATTGGCGAGATATATTTTAACACTTATATTGCTAAATATTAACTTATAAACATTAACATCATGTGTATATGTTACGAAGATTGCTCTCCACAACTTACTGTTATTCGCCGTTCTTAAAAGCTTTTTGTCTTTTTTCTCATCTCAACCAAACTCTGACTCTCTATCCATTTACTTAGCCTCACCAGGTAGGTTATGCGTTTCTTTCCTTTGTCCTTCTTACCTTCAATCTTTCATGTGAGCATGAACTTTTTCAAGCCCTCTTTCTTCATTATTACTCTATAAAATCTGTGAGGAGATTGCATCTGTGAGGAGACTGTCCAGCATTCACTGCCGTATAGGAGGACTACTACTACATAACAGTTCAGTATTCTTTTATTTATTTCTAACAATATTCTTATATTTCTTAATATATAGTTAATCTTTTGGAAGACATAGTTCGCTATTCTATTGTATCTTTGGATTTCAGTATCGCGCACTATCTATCTCCCCTCTGTTAAGATGCGCTTCCCTTATATCTAAATTGGTGCACCTGATTCTTTCGGTGTCTCTAGTTTGTAATGTGCATTTTGTGAGGTTCATTTTACTACAAGCATACACTCAGTATTTTTGCAATTGATGTTTACTCCTTTCTTCTCCCGTCTTTTTATTACATTTTAAAGAAGTTCTTGTAGTTTCTTTTCTGTGTCTACTACCGACACTGTGCCAACTGCATATATTATGTTGTTAATATTGTGACTACCAGTAATGAATTCTGGTAAAAATTACAGTTCTCTAATATTGGGCTAGCTGTATAATTTTAAAAGATTTCGTGAGAATTGGCAGCCTTTTCTTGCAACAATTTGTATTTTGCATATTAACTAAACTTATTTTTTATGCATTTGCATGCGGTTTGCAGCCAGTATCGGTTCTGAATTATTCTAATTTCCTCCACACAAACTCAGGTTAACTCGCAATTCCAGCAGTTCTTTGCAACGTATTTTATCAAACACTTTTGCATAATATATAAAAAATAGTTATACATCAGTCTGCATTTGTATATCTCGTTCTGATATCATTCTGAGCATAAATAATTTCATGTCATCATTCTTCATTGTTTTTTTCATTTGAGATGATCTGGATTGCTGATGTTACTAAAGCTTCTTTTAATGTGTTCCACATCGATTTCCTAGTTTCATTTTGTCCATTGTATCTACTTTTAAAACTGTTCATATATTTCTCTTATATTCGAGTTATTCAGAGATTTTTCTTATTTCAGTTTATTGGTTTACTCTTCAATTTCAGATAGTTTGCATATCCCTAGAAGTTGATCGCTCTTACAGTTGGAAAATGAGTATATTTTGCAGTGTAAGACTGCATATGTGACTCAGTTATTGATAGTAACAGAGTTAATTTGTTTTTTCTTCTCCTTGAATTGCATATATACCGATATATGTTAGATGTTCTTGCACCATTAGACACATTTTTTATTATGAACTCCTAGTCCGAATCTGCCAAATATTTCATCAACTCACTTCTTGGTTACTTTTGCATTCAAGTCTCCCATGTCGATTGTAATTTCTTCCGATTTTTTCATTGAACCTAGAAGTTTCTGGTGTAGACGTAACACGAGGGGAGATAGAAAAATCAAGCCTAGCTGATCACATGTGGAGGGAGAAAGGGGATCACCACCCCCTATGGGATGAAGTTGAAATTATAGATAAAGAACGCCAGAAATACGTTTTGATTAAGATCTTGTTCAAGGATAAAAAAGTAGAAAATTTACACAGATAAAGCTGATATTGACAGAGACCGATAGTGAAAATCACAAAATTCAGGTTAGAAAGACTGTGCCTTGGTAAGATTATCAGTTTATTATTCTAAACTATATCAAAGAACATGTTGCCAGGATTTTTCAAAATGGGGGCCTCATACACATACATATGTAGTGATAAAACAAGTAAGGAATTTGATCTGATGCGGTTTTGAAATATTTGTTACATCATTAATAGCAATCATGTCTGAAGTTTTGTCGTAAGTTATGAGTTTAATTTGTTTTTGTCAATAGGTAACATGCATTGATGTATAAGGTTTTTTATCATTTTTTGTCTAGCTTCAGTATTTGGTTTCCGTTCAATAGTTTAATAGTATTTTTCTTTCTGTTTTGCTTCTGTTGCTATTTTATTCTTAAGCCTTCTTTTCTATACGTTTTTTGGTCCGGGAAAATATTCGTAATTTTGGTTGTATATTTTTAATTCCGTTATAACACAAAAAGGATATGAAATGTGCTTTAATTATTAATCTATTTATGATGTTTGTCTGTGTGAGCAATAGCTATGGTAGTTGAGTAAGCATAACCGAGATGATTTTAATAAACAAATGTTACAAAGTTATCGTCATTTGAGTCAATTCGTGCATCTAAAAAGAGGATTCTGTTTTTTAAAGAAGGAAAATACGTTTAATAATACGGTTAATTATTTTTTTAATATAGTATATAGTCAAAATAATTGCGCAATTTATATCTAAATACATCTCGGAAACCACAGTATTGCTGGTCTTCAACCAGATTTTCATAAATGTACATTTGTATACATTAGTCATGTTTATTTTTAGCGTTATAAGCTATTAAGAAACCTTGAGATGTAAACTGTAGGATTCTCTTAAGCAAGTTCATCTCTCTCTCTCTCTCTCTTAGTCTCTCAGTGCGCACACATGCATAACTAAATTATTCCTAAGTCTCTTCATTTGTAGAACTATTGATCTTGCATAAATGCAATTGAAATATTTTGTTTAAAGGGAAGTGAATAATCTCATGCCGTTCTTTGATGGCAATTGATACATGCCTTATATTCTGGCTACTGGCGAAAAGTTAACAGGCAACGTGACAGACGGCTTCCGGTCTGAGAAGGATGAAAGTTAACCCAGCAAGCATACAGCTAACTAACGGACACCTAATCTTTAAATATGCACAACATTAGATAAATTTTGGCGCTTCATGGGTTTCCATTCATCTCTGGTCACGGAATCGAGAGTGAAATCTAGCGTACAACACATCCATTTGAAAATTAAAAGAAAGGGAAACGGATAAAAAATTAACAAGTCATTTTTCTAATATCTTGCTTCTAGAAACACGAAAAATATCAGCGTTCAGTTACTTCAAGGTAGCTTCTATGATATAATAAAAAAAGTTGGAAGAATCTGTCGAAATTTTCGGATGTTCCTAGTAAGAAAGAAAAAGCTCTAAAATGTTATAAAAGATCATTTTAACCGCGAAGAACCCTCACTAATTTTAGACTGTAAGACGAGATGGAATAAACTCTTAAGCATGATAGATGGATTTCTTACGCTGAAACAATGCATCTCCAAAACATTGATATTAATTATTTCAACTGAGGAGGTCAAAACAAAAGATTACGAAACTTTGGAAGGTATCATGAATATATTTCATTTTTTTTTATATAGCTCTTAAAAAGCTGTGTTCAAGATTTACAAAACTTCTTGAAGTGAAATAATATGTCCAGGGAATTAGACTACATCCAAACAACTCCAACTAACTCTGCACCAGGTTACTGACCAACAAGGCAACGCTACAACGGTATTTACCCATCTTCCCACTTGAGGCGAGATGTGACACAAGGTTCTTTTTATTGTGGGTTTTCCCGGCCATATAGCCCGGCCAAAAATCTCTGTCTATCTTTCCCCAGTGGTGATACTACCCTTCAGCAGAATCACGACTGGGTTAGAGCTTCTTGCACGAAAGCATAGAGCGCTCTACACCCGAAGGCAGAGTGCTGACAGTGTCAATAGTAGCAGGTTGCAAGGCAATGCTACAACGATGTTTACAGACCTTCCCGCTTAAGGTGAGAATTGAAACATGGTATTTTTAATGTGGGTCTTCCCGGTCATATAACACGGCTAAAAATATTTGTCTATCTATTCGTGATTCTACCCTTCGGCGGAACCACGACTGGGTTAGTGCTCCCTGCCCGTAAGCATAGAGCGCTCTGCACCCGAAGGCAGAGGGCTGACAGTAGCAAAAGTAGCAGGTTGCAAGGCAAAGCTACAACGGTATTTACCCACCTTCCCACTTAAGGCGAAATATGAAACGAGGTCTTTTTAATGTAGGTCTCCCGGCCATATAACCAGACCAAAAATATCTATTTATCCCCAGTCATGATTCTAATCTTCGGCGGAACCACGACTGGGTTAGTGCCTACGAGCAGAGAACTGAGAGTGTCATAGTAGCAGGTTGCAAGGCAACGCTATAACGGTATTTACCCACCTTCCCACATAAGGCGAAATGTGACACCAGGACTTTTTAATGTAGATCTTCCAGCCAATATAGCCCGGCCAAAAATATCCCATCTATTTTTCACCATTTGTGATTCTACCTTTCGGCGGAACCGCGACTGGGTTAGTGCTCTCTGCTCGGAATCAGAGAGCGCTTTCTACCCGAAGGCAAAGGGCTGACAGTGTCATAGTAGCAGGTTTCAAGGCAACGCTACAACGGTATTTACCAACCTTCGCTCGTAAGGCTAGATGCGAAACAAGGTCTATTTATGGTGGGTCTTCCCGGCCATATATCCAGGCCAAAAAACGTCGGTCGATTTTTCCCCAGTCGTGATTCTACCCTTCGGAGGAACTACGACTGGGTTAGTGCTCTCTGCTCGAAGACAGAGATGGTACTGTATCAATAGTAGCAGGTTGCAAGGCAACGCTACAACGGTATTTACCCACCTTCCCACTTAAGGCGAAATGTGACACGAGGTTTTTATTGTGGGTCTTCCGGACCATATAGCCCGGCCAAAAATATCTGTCTATCTATCCCAAGTCGTGATTCTACCCTTCGGCGGAACCATGACTGGGTTAGTGATCTCTGCTAGAACGCAGAGAGATGACAGTGTCAATAATAGCAGGTTGCAATGCAAAGCTACAACGGTATTTACCCACCTTCCCACTTAAGGCGAAATGTGAAACCAGGCCTTTTGAATATGGGTCTTCCGGACCATATAGCCCGGCCAAAAATATCTCTCTATCTTTCCTCAGTCGTGAATCTACCCTTCGGCGGAACCATGACTGGGTTAGTGCTCTCTGCTTGAAGGCAGATAGCTGACAGTGTCAATAGTAGCAGGTTGCAAGGCAACGCGACAACGGTATTTACCCACCTTCCCACGTAAGGCGAAATGTGACACCAGGTCTTTTGAATGTGGGTCTTCCGGACCATATAACCTTGCCAAAAATGTCTGTCGATTTTTCCCCAGTCATGTTTCTACCTTTTGGCGGAACCACGACTGGATTAGTGCTCTCTGCTCGGAAGCAGAGAGCGCTCTCTACCCGAAGGCAAAGTGCTGACAGTGTCATAGTAGCAGGTTTCAAGGCAACGCTACAACGGTATTTACCAACCATCCTACGCAAGGCTAGATGTGACACTCAGTCAATTTATTATGGGTCTTCCCGTCCATGTAGCCAAGCCAAAATATGTCTGTCTATTTTTCCCCAGTTGTGATTCTACCCTTCGGCGGAACTACGACTGGGTTAGTGCTCTCTGCTGGAAAGCAGAGAGCTGACAATGTCAATAGTAGCAGGTTTTAAGGTACGACACAACAACTATCAGTCAAAAGGAAAGTTTAATATAAAAACCCAAATATGCATAGGAATAGAGAAATATAACTTCCTGAAATTGAGCAAAGTATTAAGCGATCGGAAAATGTCCATAGAAAATAAAAATATCTGCTGTAATATCCGTTAATGGCTTATCATCTATATAACATCACAAACGACCAAAACAAGACAAATATTAGTGGATAATACCAAAATATTAAAATATATCATTGAAAAACATTTCTGCATACGAGAAGCAGAACTGTGGTTCTACAGACGAACGTTGAGAATGTCATGGACAAAATATGAGAGAAAGAAGAACAATTTAATAAGACTAGAAACTACATAGAAATTGCAACTAAAAATCACAAAATGGGAGCAGATATTTTCGAATATATAACGAGAAAAGAAGGTTTGAAAACTTACAGAAGCCGGTGAATGAGAAAAGAGCGATTGACTGAAGTAGCATGTATTACGTGAGTACGAGAGATACAAACACGTACCAGAAGGACATAGAGGGGTCGTAAAAGAGCAATAATTACTTCAGGTAACAAAAACAGGATATTGTGAAGATGTATGATTAGGCACGCCCCCAAAAAGTGAAATTAGAAAATTAATAAAAATCCTTAAATATCAATTAATAAAATAATAATGACTAATATATTGATACAATTTTATTTCGTAATTTAGACAAAATACATTTGTGTAGAAATGTTTCCCCACAAGCAACAAAGTATATTACTTTCTTTATTTGTTGAAAATTGATTTAAGGATTTATATATCTATCAAACTTAAAGCTAAGTTAAAATTTCATTTTACAACTTGATTAAATTCCCAAAATTTCGTTGGGCAAATTTTTCTAATTTTTCTTCAATCTATTATCGATTTTTATTTTCATTCTTTGATATTGAAAACTATTTTTCTAATTAAATTCTTGAATCCCTTTAATTAAAAAAGAGATCACATTTTTGTCTTGATTACGCCATCAGTCACCAGTCAATGATCAAGAAAATATAATGGCTTAGATTCTTTTCTTTTATAAATTTTAATGAAACAATGAAATAAAGAGAAAATTACTGAAATTGCACATAGATACAAGTTTTCAGAGATACATTTAATAAATAGTTGATATAATACTGATATAATATAAAATCATTTGACAAATTAATTCAAGTCACTTTTCAAAACATTTTAAAATAGAGTTAATCAAAAACGCAATCAAAATCATGGCCTGTAACTTAATTTTCATTGAAAATATAATTATTGTTTTTAACAAGTTTGTAAATTTTGTTTTATGAATGATATAATTGAATGCAGTGTCGGATGAGAATTTGTCACGTTTCTAAAGCGTCGACATGTATTTTAACAGTATTATACAAAATATCGGTAAGACAAAGACACATATCCCCTAGTCAATAAATAATTATATCTGAAAAGAAAGCAGAATGAAGTAAAGAAATTTAAATTCATGAAATTGAAGTAATTCCAACGCATATATTTTCTTTTACTGATAAAACACACACACACACACACACACACACACACACACACACACACACACACACACACACACACAAAATCTTGAATAAATCAAATATATAGAGCAGTATTGCGCAATATACTGTCCACGAGAGTGGTCCGCGTGGGGTTTTTAAAATAGTAAATTTTTCTAGTTATGTATCAGAATAAATGTGGCGACTTATCGCGCACAAAAAAAGACTCAGTTTTGCGGAAGTATGACTTTATTCAACCAATATTTCATTTTCATTGTATCGAATTAATCTTTTTAACTCTCCATAGAAAAAGAACAATTTTCTCGCCATCCCTCTAGATAACTGCGTATTATTACGGATTGGAAAAAAGGACATCACTAGTGTACATTTATTGCGGTATAATGGAAAAGACTCAGTTGGAATTCGGAAAGCCGAGTTTAAAGTTAGGTTTGATGCATTTACTTCTGCACAAATATATTTGGGAAATATATAAATCCATTTCTTCTCCCCTTAGCTATGGATTGACTGAGATCTGTAACCAGTCTACAGCAGAGAGAAACGGCAACCTACTGCAGGAAAGTCTTCTGCCTAAGTCAGTTATGAATCGAAAGAGACATGATCGTTGAAGCATGTAACGCGTATAACATTGAAGTAACTGACTAGAATAAATCTAAGTACGGATAACTCTTTCAGAAGTCAGCGACTGATTTGACACTAGGTATAGCTTTTTAAAATAAATCAATATTTTAAAAATCTTCCTAATGTAGTTTTAACGAAAAGGTGTAATGAATGCTAATCTACGTAAACTATTATCTGAAAAATAGTGTTTTCCTATTATTTTATTTATTTACGAGCAAACAATCAAAACAGATTTTAAACTATTTTTTTAGAAATTACACACACATGAACATTTTCTTTAAATAATCCTGGAGAGTAGAAAAAGAAAAAAAAAACAACATTTGGTTTGTTCCTTTTAGGTACCTTTTTTCTACTTTCGGACCAATAATAATTTATCATGTCTCTTTATTTTATTAATGTAATAGGAAGAATTACTAATAAACTAATATTTATTGAATATCACTAACAATTCTCTTACTAAATGTTCTCATAATTGTAGGTTAGTAGTAGTAGTAGAGTTGTGTGTGTGTGTGTGTGTGTGTGTGCGTGTGTGTGTGTGTAAGAAAGAAAGAAAGAAAGAAAGAAAGAGAAAATCCATCTTTATGAAAATATCTTAGAAAATGATTATGGCTTTTTAAATCATTATTGCTGGGAATAGAGGACATGATTGCAAATGTAGTAATCTTTTCAAACGCCGCTCTGTTAGTTGCAGTTGCAAATAGGTACGGCAAATTCATCGGTGTTCTAGCACTAGATACAAAATTGTATAATTACTATCTCAATTGCTACAAGTTCTCAGTTCACTTCCTCAATATCTAATTAATATGTTTTTTACTTGCAAAAAGATTCCACCAGCTGTTTTCCAATTTTTCCATTTACGATGATCGTTTCACCTGTTTTACTATCAACGGAATCGGATGGTAGGTTATCGCAATACAGGCACACAAAACTTATTCGTGTGAATTTTTTCATAGAATGTAATTATACTGTTCGTTTACTGTAGTATTTAATGATGAAATGTACAACTGATAATTATGGTGTTAATTTTTGTAATAAAAACTTATGTTTAACATGTTATTGAATTTTAAATAATTTTAATATAATTGGATTAAAACTGTTTTAGAGGAAGTTGAGGAAGGTCACACGTCTGTGGAGACTATCTAGAACTTATTTCTTTTTATATTATATACTTACAATCATTTTTTTAGACTTTTAAGCTAATTCTGAATGTAAGACTTTTTAATATTATCCATATTAGGCCAACATATTTTGGATCTCAGATATTTTTATTGCACTATACCTTGATGTTCTTCATGTGCTGATTTAATTACCCGTTCATTTATAATACTTAGGACGACGATTCTATCTGTTCAATGTTCGTCTTTGAATGCTTGAAATACACTGCTTTTGAATATTGCTTGGTTAATTTTGATTTTAGACAGTTCGAAAAAAAAAAGAAAAAAAAGAAAAAGTGTGTGTTGTTGCATAATGACAATCTATAATCATAACAAAATTTAAAAAAAGCATGAACATTTAAGACAGGTTTGAAATTTGATTAAATAGTGAATGCACGAGTGTTGACTTAATTTTTTCTGCTAGGACAACACAGTGTCAAAATTTACATACTCAATACAATGTTTATTTTCTTATTATAACTATTTAGGTCTTGACAAAGAAAAATAGCAGGGGTTAGTAGACTCTCGCCACACCTAATATATCAATAATTGTAAAGCGTTAAAAACAAGAGACTTGTTTAATGAATTTTATCAAAGTTATCACCCAAAGATGTAAAATCCCTATGTTTCAAACTTATGCAATATTTACTTTAACATAGTTACTAGGCAAGTTACAGTATGGTAGTGATAAGAGGTAATAAATCAATCAATTAGCAAAGCCTGTTTCTCGGTCTTAGCTCGAGAAAAGAGTAGGAAAATCAACGATTTGAGTAAAGAATTGGGCGGTGGAAAAATTAATGTTAGAATACAGGCAACATAAGTACATTTAATCTACTTGTCATAGCATTAAAGTCACCGAACACAAAGATGTTAGACTTATGAAGAGAAAGTGTCTTTTCTGTCAGCTGTTATGCCTAATATACTCAATTAAGTACCATACGTAATACACAATAAACATTGTATTGAGTATGTAAATTTTGACACTGCCATACAACTAATAAAATCCCCATTCTAAAATTTAAGTGTCTGCCAACTCAAGATTTAGTTAAAGATGTTACTGAAAATATTGTTATACACTCTTAAGAGACAGACATCAGTTTTCGCTCCAGCATATTTGAAAGTCAAACGATCCGCGAAAGTTTATCGAGACTGAGTTGGATAATCTTGTAAAGGATCTAAATTTTCAAAAAATGCTCTGGGAATCTTAGTTTCAAGATTTAAATAGAAAACCCAGCTTACGTCAAACACATATTTCCAGGTACAGAAAAATAGAAGAACTTAAATATTTTAGAATAGAAAATAGTATATTGTTGCAATATACAATGCAAATGATTGGCGCTTGATTTTAGACAGTTCGAAAAAAAAAAGAAAAAAAAGAAAAAGTGTGTGTTGTTGCATAATGACAATCTATAATCATAACAAAATTTAAAAAAAGCATGAACATTTAAGACAGGTTTGAAATTTGATTAAATAGTGAATGCACGAGTGTTGACTTAATTTTTTCTGCTAGGACAACACAAAAGATTTACTAAATATCCGTGTTTCGTTTTCTTATTTGACAGCAGAGCCAAGAACGAACATTATTTCATGCAAATCTAGCCAGTGCGAACATCACTTACTGTCGGAAAAAATAAAACTTACTCTACCTTTAGTGAGCAGAGATAAAATCATTTCCACATCTGCATATCAAACAAGGCATCGTTAAACAATATGCAAAAACTTTAGATACGAACGGCATGTGTTTTAAATACATAACTTCAAAAATTTAAGTTATGAAAAAATTCAAAGCGAGAATTTTCAAAGATCCACAAATGAAAACATTCATTAGACAGCAATTTTCCTAATGTCTTGAATCAAGGCAAAAAGAATGTCTGCTTCTCATTCGTGGACTTGATAGAAAACTTTTAAAGCCTTTTATGAATTTACGTGAATGGGGTAACATATGGAAAAAAATATTTTTATCAATATTATTATAAAATAATGACTTTAAAAATTTCATTTATTTGTAAATAAGTTCTGAAAGTTTCATTCGAATCCGGCCATTACTTGATTTTTACAAGAGCTTCCAAATTAACGTGTTTTTCACAGGAAAAAATGAGTTATGAAATATTAAGTTTATCATTGCAAACCCGTAACGATTTGGCTCCCTGATAACGAAAATAAAAACAAAATTTTTACCAAACTTCCGAAAGTGTTAGAATGCATTAAAAAATCTTGAAAAATAATGAAAAAATACTTTGATATTTCCTCTTAACAATAGCATAAACAATTTGATAGAAAAAGTTAATTTTATTAAGTTTAGGAGCGTTTATCTTGATACTATGCTGTTTTTTCAGTGATTTAGTGAAGGTATCTAGATAAAAGCTCTTTGTTCCTCATTCTATTTAGTGTATTGTCAGACAAGGTTCCAAAGTAATTGTAGCAAATTGGAGTACAAACTTTACACAAAATCTGACTGGCGCAATCTTTGAGAAACTTTCCTCCTGCTATATCCTGGATTTCCTCGTCAATTGTTGGCACAGGATTAAAAAGTTTCTTTATTTCTTACTTCAACGCACATTCCTATATTTTTTCTGATTAGATTATTCTGTTACTAGTTGATTAACCGATTACACAGGTTATACGACACTTCAATTACATTTAGGTCCACTGGCTCCTTGAATTTTTAAGAACAAGCTGCCGTTTATTAGATGGAATTCTGTACATTAGTTAAAGAACTGGGGTGACTTTTTGATCTATTTTAAGTTTCACTTTATAGTCTCTGATTTTACTCAGTTCTGTAAATGCATTCACAAATTTTCTACCTAACTCCGTATCTGTAACTCTGTTTCAGAACAATGTATGATATCAGCATTAATTCCAACTTTTAAAAGTCCAATTCTTTGCTGATTATACCACTGAGCAGTGTTTGACAACTTAGTGTACAATTGCCCGAAAAGCTGAAGAGATTAGTAGTAGGAGGCTGAGATTGATTTCA
The DNA here is from genome assembly GCA_037127315.1 of Ascarosepion bandense. Taxonomy (NCBI): domain Eukaryota; kingdom Metazoa; phylum Mollusca; class Cephalopoda; order Sepiida; family Sepiidae; genus Ascarosepion; species Ascarosepion bandense. The sequence continues at coordinate 2,042,344 of JBBBDQ010000344.1, forward strand.
GGTCTGGCCTTATGTAGATGCTTAAAAAATTCAGCTGAGAGTGTGCTGGGATGTACTCCAGAATCTAGTGACACACTTGTATTATTGAAGCAGGGTTGTACTAAAAGCATTTGATCCAGATAAATAAGTAGATATTAGCCTTTGAGTCAGCATTTTTCTTTTTCTCTAAAGTATGTTGGGCTCCTTCTCTATGGCATTGATAAGATCCACAGCAACTTTCATTGTGTATTTGAGCATTGTCGATCCGTTATTGTTTACTCTCATCGTTCATTTTTCCTTATGAAAACAAAACTTGTCAACGTGACCTTTATTCCCACAGTGACCACATCTGTTTATTCTGGACACATTAACGACCAACGTGTCCTTGAATTTCACATTTGTAGCAGTGGATGGCATTGTTAATTTTGCTTTTATATCAGCGTCTTTTATATGGAGAACCCCTTTATCTTTAACTGAGTTGCCTGAATCATCTTCAAAATTGCATCAGGTTAGCTAAGTGTACCTAATTTGGGGGTAAAAACCACCGAGTGCTATGACTTATGAAAAATCGATGAAAGAAATTGTGTAAGCGTCATCTTAGCGTTATATTTAAAGACTTGATGCTGCTGCTTAGAAAAAGCTCGCAGAAAATATTTTTTAAAATTGACAAAAATTTTTTATTGCCCAAGTTAAGAAACTATCGATTCTCAGCAATAATCTCCCTGCTAACTACGCACACAGATCTAAAGTACTGTTTCAATGTACACTTGTATAAATAGTGGACGATATAATATACGTTATATATATATTATATTAAAATTTGATCACTTTTTTGTTGTAAATTGCTCCGGACGAATTCACACGGGTCTCTGACAACTGACTGCTATCTTCTAAGGGATTATATCGGATGACCGCAAAAGATGATAGAGGTGTCTCAAAAACGACGAGGCATCGCTTACCTGGCTGGTGTTGCGGAAGGCTCTCTGGGTTGGCAAAAAGCTCTATGCAGCGGCGTTGGCAGTTACGCCAAAGTGCGTACGCTGTGGTATAGGGTGGTGTCATTGAACCACATCTTCTTTAATTGCTGTGTCGTTCGGCCGTTGTGTGAGTTAATTGAAGGCTACATGGTTTGCGTCTTGGGTGGAAAGTTTTTGTCCTTGAAGCCAGAGCGGAAAGGAAGCGGCTTTCTTCATCAAAATTTGGCGAAAAGTGGGTGACTGCTTCGCGTTTGGTGCGTGTGAAAGGGGCTAATTTAGAGGTCCATCTGGATATGACCTAGGTTAGAGGATATTGGTCACATACATTAAACATGATCATCCCAGGCCAGTGTTAGTTTAGCTTAGGTCAGTTATTCGTTTCGTTTTTAACAACTAAATTTAACTTATCTAACGTATGAATGATCATAGCCCCTCCTCATTTTTATTTTTCTCATCTATATCTTTGGTTAATATTCCCCATCCCATCCTCATTTAATTGACAGTGATGGCGGTCCTCTGGCAACTGCGGGATGCCTTTCGTTTCGTGTGTGGGAATTCATATTTGTTATTGTGTCAATTGCGTGAGTGGATGTGCGAATAATTGCAGATTGTATAAATGGTACATGTTAATTTTATTAATCCCACAGTATTTTCGTCCAGTTAACCGCGATTTTTGCCACATTTAGACTGTGAGGACTTCCCCATACTAACATCAGTTTTGTTTAGTTTTGTAAATAATATTTGAAACATCAAAGAAGATTGAGGATTTTTTATCTTATCAACCCAGCCCCAACAAAAGTTGTACATAATTAGTTTAGGTGGGATCTTTTAAAGCGAATGTGGCATTGTGGTGTTTGTGTAAGATTGCGTTGTGCGACTGAAACGTTTTGGTGAAAGAGTCATTATACGAGCGATTGTGTTAGTGATAGAAGCTAGTTAAGTTAATGATAAAGTAAATAACGACCAGCACCCCCAATCCCCATTTTTAGGCCCGGTGCCGTATTGATATATTTGTATAATATATATCTTCATTGCCGCCCAGCAATTGGACGAGTTTTGACGTTCAGATTTTCTTAACTACAGACCGGTTGGTTCTACCTTTTTTTTGTTCTTTCTTTTGATAGACGTTTCGACCGGATTTTGAAACTTTTTTAATTTATTTTGGTGGCTGTTTTGTCCTAAACATTTGTTGATTTTATTTTTAGTTGTCTTTCCGTTTGCTTTTACTTTTCTTTTCTTGTTTTAATATTATTTCTTTTGCAGACTTTATTTTAAACTTTGTTTTGCATTTTTGTAGTTTATTTTATTTTTGAAATTTGTTTTTTTTTAATTTTTTTATTTTTTTGCTGCACCACACAATAATCATTAAATAAGACATTGTAACAAGAAACTACCAAAATGGCCGACCAGAATCGGTCCATCGTTAAAAACCTATTTTCCCCGAAGAAGGACCCCACCCCGATAAAAAACGAGGCTATTCCTTTGTCTCCAGATAATGAAAATCAACTAAAAGCGGTCCTATAAGAACAGGATAGAAAGCAAAGAGAATGACAACACAAATGAACAGACTACGAACACGACGAAGAAAGCAACCGGTCTTTCCATCCAAGACGCGAACCATATAGCATTCAATTAACTCACACAACGGCTGAACGACACAGCAATTAAAGAAGATGTGGTCCTATGACACTACCCTATACCACAGCGCACGCACTTTGGCCAATGCTGCTGCATACAGCTTTTTGCCAACCCAGGGAGTCTTCCGAAACACCAGCAAGGTAAGCGATGCCTCGTCGTTATTGAAACACCTCCATCCGGGCACCGAAGGCCACAGATAGCGAAACTCCTCATTCGTCGAAGCTAACTCTTCTTTCAGATCATCTTTCGCGGTCCTCCGTACTAACACACGATATAATGCCTTAGGAGACAAGATTGGGTTGTCAGAGAGGCCTTCCTTGACCCGTCTGAATTCGTCCATAGCACGTCGACACTCGCGATAGAAGGAGCATTCGGCACGAGGATTATGCAAGACCTTATTCTCTCCCTCATGCACTCTTCTCAAAGCTGGAAAAACTTTCCTAGCGTCTTCATTCCCGAAGAGGCCGTTACTCTCGTCTTACGAACACATTCGTTTTAAGAATTTCAGCTTCAGTTTTTGTTGACGTATCTCAACGTTGGGCATTCCTAAACCGCCCTCAGCAGGATGGAGCCAACAGACCTCGCGACGCACCATATGAGCTTTCTTGCGTTACAAAAAGTGGAACAAAAACTCTTACTAGTAAAACTAGTTCGGTGGACAGGAGGGGAAGATCCGAGAGCTGGTAAAGTATGATGGAGTAGATGTGCGAAGCACAAACTTCCTCCCTCCTCTTCAAGGAAAGATTCCTCTGAAACCGCAGACGAACTGCCGCCTCAACCTTTTCTCGGACCTCCAAACAATTCATCTTCAACTGGAAGTCGGGGCCAAACAGAATGCCGAGTATCTTAATAGCCCCCTCCGTCCAGGTGAAGGGCCCGGGAAGAGAAACTCCCTTCCATGCACCCAACCGCATCCCCACAGACTTGTCACGGTTGATCTTGGCTCCTGTTACCGTTTCATACCTGCTGATTTCCTTTCCGACTTCGTGAATCTCGGCATTGCTTTGCACAAAAGCAGTCACGTCGTCGGCATAGGCAGAATCCCTGGGCAGGGAGTGTAATTCCTTGTAGGACTGGATTCGCCTTTAACTTGCGAAGGAAGGGCTCCAACGCAAGAACGTACAGCATCGGCGAAAGAGGGCAACCTTGACAAAATGAAAAGGCTTTGACCTTACCCCATTCACTTCAACCACAGCTCGTGGGGACCGATCCAGGAGCGAAAGTACGGTCCGAAACCTGCCGCCTCGAGAACAGCTCCGAGAAATTGATGATCAACCCTATCAAAAGCCTTGGACTGATCCAAATTGATCAGCGAGGCGTCTCCGTCGACCTTTTCTAAGATCAAGCGTACCATATGAAAGTTGCCCTAAATAGTCCTACACTTCACAGCACAAGTCTGCTCGGGGCCAATTAGATTAGGTAGGACAGCCTGCAAACGGTTGGCTAAGACCTTGACTAAAATCTTTAACTATGTATTTAACATAGTTAAGGGCCGAAAATTACTAATCCCCTCCCCTCCGTGTTTATCCTTACGAAGCAAGTTGATCACACCTCTGGTGAAGTGATCGGGAATACTCCCGTTCTTCATCCAGTGGATGAACATAACTGCCAGCAGAGGGACAAGCACGTGTGACTGCCTCAAGTAAAGTCCGTAGGGAGGACCATCAATACACGAGGTCTTGTCACGACCGACATGCTTCAACGCATCCCAGATTTTCGTGGTGAACTGAGCTTGACTCAGACCGGGCTTCTTGGTAAAAGGATCCTGAAAATAAGATCGAAATGCCTCACATATGCCATCGTTTATAGTCACGGTACACCCATCCGGCAATGTGATGCCATCGATGTATCGGCTTGCGATTTTCGGACTTGTTCTGCTCGCAATTCAATGGCCATATTTGTCGCCTCGGAAGACATTCTTTTTAATATAGCTCTATCAGAGCTTGATCCTTCTTAATAATCAAGGAGGCCAGCTCTGCCCTAGCTACGGCTATTTCCACACTATCTCCCAATTTGATAGTCCTTTCTACTCTAGTTTCTTGTGCCGCCTGCGCTGCTAATCTGTCGGCTTAGTCGTTTACTATATTCAGCTGGAAACGACCTAATAGTTGACTTAAGGTGTGCCCACCAATTGTTCACAACCACAACCCCCGTCAACTCCAGCTTTATGGTAAGTAGCAGCTGATCTTAAAAGTCCTTCTCATCGAACAACATTGTGTTAAATTTCCAGTAGCCAGCCATCCTAATCCTAGACTTATTTAATGCATCTTGTACACTCCACCGAAGCCGAGCTGCCTCTATTAGTCCAAGTCTACACTACATCCCGGGGAAGCTCCTTCGGGAACTTATCGACAAGGTCAAGCCTGTCGATAAACTCCTGAAATGGTTTTACATCCGGGTTCTTATTACCCGAACTAGTTCCCGTACGATTTATCTCGGAATCAAGGGCGGCATTGCAGTCACTCACTAAAACTAGCCGACGAGATGTCATCAGAATGGGATCGATCAGCCAAAAAAAGTCGGCCCGCTTCCCACTGGCGTTGGGCGCATAAACCCCAATAAAACGAAAAGCCTGATCGTTTATGGTAACGTCCAGGACACAAAGCCTGCCTTCCGTGTCCGCGAAGAAAAGTGTACAATCAGCGTTCAAAGAACGTTTTACCAGCCAAGAGACCCTCCTAGAGCGGCAATTATAAGATGCTGAGAGGATGTGAAACCCCCTCGACAGAATATCATCATGGTCAACAGAATGGAAACGAGTCTCTGGCAAAACACATATATCCACTCCCAGGCGCTAAAGCTCGCGAACGCGTTTCGCCCTGCGAGACTCCGACAACAGCTTTATGACATTCAAACTAGCTGAAAAGAGATCCATTGTTGGTTCTTCTAGGGTTGAGCACCTCACTTAAACATGTTCGGGGAGAGGATGCCGACAGTCCCACCCATAGATCCTCCGCCCATTTCAGTTTCAATACGACCCTTTGAGGCGAGGCCGCCGATATCCCACGGGAAGGTTAGCTTTAATGCTCAATATAGTGTGGGGTGAACAAAAACAGGGACCATCCCCGAGCAAAATTGCTTAAGTCTTCTGGTCTGTTCATATCTCTGAAAGCCTTTAAATCCTAATGTACCATGGCCCATACCTGCCGAGAACCCGGGCCAATTCGGATAACCGAAAGAAGTCTTTGAGCATAGGGGAAGTTGCGTGGATTATCCACAGGTTTGTCGCCAAACTTCTGAAAAGATAACACGTACTTTAACGCCTGTATCTGTTTTTCATATTGTCTGGCTCTTTCGGACTGATTTGGGTTTATGCGTCAGATATCTCCTCCGGCGTTAAAGGATAGCTGTTGTCTTTTTTTGTTTTCTTTCTGCTCCACACTCGAAGGACTCCCTTGCCTCATCTGAGTCGTACTCCTAACAGGAGGTGGTGCATGAGATAGAGCAGGGGATGAGGCAGTAGATGAAGCAGAGTATTGGGCAAGAGAGGGCTGTAATGTTGAGGGAATGGCCACATTTTGGGGAGTTGGTGTTAAAGAGCGTGAGCGTTTTCTTTACTTTTCATTTTTTCTGTGAAGGAGATACAGGGGCTGAGACTGAGAGACGAGGTCTGTTTTACTAGTGTGGACATTTTAAGAGGTGTCAATTTGGTAGGGGTTAAGGGAAGTGATTTGATTATAGGGGAGGGGCTCTAATTTTTGGAGATGATGGGGTAGAATTTGAAAGTTGAGTTTTCTCTGTTGGTGTTTTCTTTAATTTTTCCTGAAGTTCTTTTATTTTTAAGGTTTTTTCATAGCCGGAGTCGTATTTTCCTGCACATTTCGTCTAATTTTTTGGCATAGCTGACCGGGGTCTCACCCTTAGGACTGTTAGTGCCTTTATCTTAAGGGGCCATATGGGACTGATACTTCGCTGCTTGGGGATTCCCTCTAACTCTACCCACGACTTGCTATTCCTGGGCATCTTCGGCCTTCTTTTGCACAGGCGATGTGGGCTCTTTAAGAGGCCCAATCGGGGATTTTTCACTATCGGTGCCAGCCGCAGGTAGGCCCATTGCAGGCACCACTTTCTCTTGCTGAAAAGTACACATTCTCTCTTTTTACAATTGATGGTTAATTTTTTATCTCCTATTTCCTTTGCTAACTTATATAAATGGTCCTGTAGTTTACTTTCTGTATTTGTCATGTCGTATCTGCATATCTCATGTTAAGTTTGTGTCCACCAAAAAATAATCCTATAAGAATCTATAGTTCTTGCTGTTGAATAAATCCGGCGGGATGATACGTCCTTGTCATAGGTATCTTTCTATTTTGATGAACTAAAGACTTCTAGCATTTCACCATACTAGCTTCTTCAAATTTCTTTTTTGTCATTCTACTTTTCATGATTATTGCCAGTTTAATTGTTTGCCTATTTGTGTGTGTGTGTGTGTTTTCTATTGTTTTTTTAAAATTTCACTGAATAATTTTGCAAGGTATTGTTTCTTAGGTTATATCTTTTTATGAACGTTAACAATATGAAATTTAAAATAAATGTCAATAACAATATGATATGTCTGTTTACAATATGATAAGCAACATTTATAGGGCATAATAAGTTCTGCTAAAATCAGAGTTGCAATGTGCATCATACGAATATAATTAAATCCTGTCAAATTGTGCTATCTGTTGTTCATAATTTTATTAAAAAAATTTTGACTTGAATACAAAAGCATGAGAAACTTCATTGATTGACACGTTTGGCTCAGGTATACTCCTCGGGCTCAGCCTTGGCTGCTATGCCAAAACAACTGTTTAGCTAATAATTTCATTATGCATCATTGTCTGTATGCGTTTTAGTTGCAGTAGGAAGTAAATTTAGCAATAATTACTTTTTTGTACAAGTTATTTTGAAAATTACTAGGTGAAGATTTAAGTCACTTTCGAAAAGAGTAGGTTCTATTTTTAAAACTTTCAAAATTAATTGATACTTCATGCATACTGTGAATGTTTACGAATGAAACAATTTTGCTTATATCATAGGAAAGTAAAATGTGTGTCCATTTTCAGCTAAAAATAGTATTTAGCATGCAAAGTTACACTGAAAAAAGTAGGTGACAAAAATAACTGCATTACATAATTTTTCCTACAACTAGACGACGTTATATAACATAGAATGATTCTCCAAACAGAAATGAAAATGATTTTGAAAAACCATTGTTTGATTATGCGTGTGTGTTTAAATATCATCACCCAATCTTCTCCAAGTTTTTTATCGTCTGAAACAGTTTGTTATTTAGTCTTATGCCATACAAGTTATTTACGAAGCCGTTATATTTGTATTTTGGCACTTTCTTTACGCATGAGATTTCAGTTTTCAAAACCATGCTTCTGTAAAGTGTGTTCCTAAATGAGAGCATACAAGCACATTTTTGACACAGGAATTAATCAACATTTTGCATCGATTAAATTAGTTTGAAATGGGAATTCAAACCAAAGAAGATTTCCTTTACGTCGATATATGTAATATTTTATTTGACAAACTAGTGACACAATTTGTTTCATTATACATCCTCTATTTTATAATACTTTTGCGATCAATAATTAAGCATTTAAATGGGAAGTAACACTATTCAATATATTTCATTTATATTCAGGTCTCAGTTTCCATTGTCATCTTAATGCATGTATACTATTGCTCAACATAAATTCTAATACTTTACGACAAGAATTTTATATGTATATTGTCATTATAACGAATATTTAAGACCAGTGCTTGAGTTATCTGAAAGTATACAAGATATTATATAAAATATCAAGGAATGATTGAAGTTACATTATTTATATTACTCGGACTATTGTCCTCATCTTTATTGCCATGTTTATGTTTCGGCTGTTGTACAATCCGGCATTCTTCAGGTGTTCCGAATTTCGAACCGAACTATTTATTTTGTTCACTGGGGTATAGCGTTCTCATTCCATGTGCCATGCTACTTCTTGAAATCATGTAGTTATTTCTATTTAACCTAACTCTCTGGAACTAACCAACATCTATATCCAATTAGCGATGTGTCCTAGAGGATACATGGCTCAGTGGATATAGACGTTGGTTAGTTCGATTGACATAACCCAAAAAGTTGTGAGTTCCATTCTAGGCTACAGCAGTGGTGAACAAATAACTTAGAGTGTTAAGTTAAAGAGATATAGACAAATAATGCTTGAAATATTAAGAAAGGAACTTTATTCTATTCAAACTGCCATAGATACAAACCTTCGATTGCGTTGGATTGCCACACTAAGAAATGCATAAATATCTACACACAAATAATCAATTGCATCTTGACATAATATCTAAGAATATTTTGCAGAATATTTGACAGTGTGTGTATATTTGTTTAGGCTTCATGTTAAATCACAAAATTAAGAAATCTGAATTCAGCATTTGATTTTATTTTCATATAATTCACAAGAATGTTGTTACGTACAACAATCCATATTTATGATAAATTTATTGCATTTATAAATGTCACAATGTTTATAAGTTTTTTTCATAACTAGCAAAACGCTATTTTCTACTCCCATCATCAAGCATTGTTTCACATCTGCATTGGTTTAACTTTCTAATGCTGTCAGACATTAATACCCACGTTGCTCTCATATTTTGACATGCCTGCCAACTTTTATTTTGTTAATGAGTTACCAGTCAATTACTGCATTGCTTAGAAATAGCAAAAAAATTGGTTCTTCATATACAGATGTTTGTATATGTACTTATAATTACTTCTTATTTCTCATTCTCTCTCTCTATATGTGTGTATGTGTGTACACACACATACACACATATATATATATATACATATATATATATATGTGTGTGTGTCTGTGTGTGAGTGTGTGTGTTTATTCTAAGCATATCAAATACTTGAAAAGATAAAAACATTAGAAATATATTTATAAAATGAGTCATTTTCATTGTACTCATTTAGTTTTATGCATGAAAAAATAAGATTAAACATATGTATATAAAAATAATTGCTTTAGAAACAGAATACAGAAACTCCTGTCTGTTCTAAGTAACATCAATTCATTTGAAATTGTATGCATTTGTTTGTGTATGGATTTGATTGTATGCATCCGCACGTCTGTATTTGTTAAATAACGTTCACTTTTTGATGAACAAAATTGCTCTAATCACTAATTCCTTCTATCATTGAGTACCAATTGAACACTTAGTCGATAAATGAAACTTTTTTCTACTACTTGTTAATAGATGAACAATTTCAAATTACTTGTATTATAAAGAATCCCCGTTGTGTAAACTACCTCTAGAAAACTGGTTGCTAATCAGTAATATAAAATAAATAATAGATAGATGTCATTTCAAGTCATAAATACATAAAACTAATAAAACACTTCAAAAGAGCACATTATTACTAACCAAACTTTTTATATGTATTTTTTTAGATTAATTTATTTCATAATCTCAGTTTACATAGCAGCGTTTGACCAAGACTGTTATGCTCAAGTTTTTTTTTAATCATATCACCCCGAGCAAGGCGGTAACGCCACTGATGTGCAGGGGGCTACATAGGAGTGAAAAGATTGGAAAAGAGAAAACCATAAACCACATCCTAAACAGGGAACAAGGGATGAGCCTCTACACCTGTTCAATAGACGTGGGTGGAGTGTGAACCGGGCGATAGTTTAGTCTATCTACTCCAAGTTGACATAAACCCGAATTAAATATATTTCAAGTTCATTTTCCTTCAAATGTATTATGCTAATAATTTTCCCTTGTTTTGTAATCCACAACCATAAACCTTTTTTGCTTTGACTGTTCGAACCTGACCATAAACCCTATTATCATTGATTCGTTCATTGATGCTAATGTTTTTTCATAAGTGATAGTTTCATTTCTAAAATCATTTTTATCCAGAAACGATGAAGACACAAATGTATAGATGTACGCTATTGCATTCAATACAATTTCTCATTGGCATAATATATTATTCATAACGTAAATCTATATTCAAACTAATTTCCTAGAGGCTCCAATCATCTCTAAATTAGTTAAGATACTCGATTCACGGGGTCATTTTGTCATATGGCTTTCATTTTTGCAGGTTAGTCGCTAATGTGTTGTTATTGTTGAAAAAATGTCTGGTGAAGTTCGGGCTGTTGCTTTGCATATCTCGAAGTCGTTTGATAAAGTTTGGTATTTTTTATCAAATCTCGAAATCAAAACATTCTTGAAAATCAACATTTCTATATCTGTTTGCCTTAATACAGCTGACCCCAGGATCTAGTTTGTTTTTAATTCTCATCAACGACTTTCCAAATGTCATCAGTTCTCAACTCGGCATCTATGCAGAATGAACAACTATTTACTCCTGTCTTAATAGTAAATCTGAAGGGGTTCAATAAGGTTGAACTGGAACCTGATCTCAAAAAACAACCTATAATCAATTGTTAACTTGAGCTAGGAATGACTTCACAATAAAACTGTTCTGTTTTAATCCCCTTAGGAAACGTTTCTTGCCTTACATCAGCATATGACTAATGTTAACCTGCAGAAGAATGACTCATTGCACATTCTCGGGTTAATGTTTTCCGTTTAAATAGAGTGGAAATATATTGAATCACTAACTGGATCTGCAGGTAGGAAAGTTGGTTCACTTTGTCGTAGTATACAATTTTTCTCGCCAGAATCTATCATCCGCCCAAGCATTGAATATTGTTGTCAAATCTGGTCTTGTGGCTCTGCTATATTAAAAGAATTTACAATGTTTTCGGTCATATCTTAGCAACTCAACTTCAGTAACTTTCCCAGTGATGTAACATATTCTCTCTGTTTTTCCCATGTTTTTGTTCTAATGAGATTTTCTCTTTTTCCCGACTTTACAAATTTAAGCACAGTACTCATAATTTTAGTTCAAATTGTTCCATGTAACTGTAATTTATATACTGTTTCTTCTCTCGAAATTTTCACTTCTGAAATTTGTTCGGCTTCTTGCTTTCTAGTCAACTTTGATCTTCAAGAATTTAAATACATTGTCAAACGTTACCTTTTGAATTCCTGTTCTTTCATTGTTTTCCTTCTTTAATAATGGTTTTCTTTTTTGCATATTATTTCCCAGTCAGTAATATCTTGCATCTTAGTGACTTTGCTTGGGATGAAGAGATTCAAAGAGCTATCTGGAATCAAATACGACAAATCTAATGTTATAAGAATATAATGTAACATTAAAAATTACCTATTATTTAATCTTCATATTGGAATTCATCTACAAAATACATGCTCTCTCCTTTTCTCTAGCATTCCTTAAATTTACTGTTTAGTTGTAAGAATTACATGGCCACTTACTGAAAGGATTGTCACTAATCAGTTAAAACTGTTACCATTTTGCTTCAAGCTACCAGTTGGCGTCTGAAGGATGTTATTTACCTGAAAGCCGTAATTTGTGCATTTAGCATCGACTTTTGTCAACCATGAATTAATGTTTAGCCTGAGGTATTAAATAAAAAAAAAACAACTGTCTTGATAACCAATTTCTTTGTGCTTTTACTTCTGACTGAGCTAATCAAATCTATATGTTTAATTTGATAGTTTCCATGCCCCGAGTGAAAAGGAAATGCGTGCATATATGTAGTAAAGTTTAAAAGTCAGTAGGATGTGCAAAGAATCAATTAACGTAACTTACTTTCTCTACAGTGAAAGTTGGTCTAGTGCGTAGAAGAATAATCTGAAAATGCCGGTTTTCTATACAGGTAAATGGTCTTATCTTGAATGTTTAATTTTAGTCTTAGAGTTCAGTCCAACCGAAATATTAATGCAACACTTTTACTTATAATGAATCACAAAATAGTGCAATTATAAAGTTTGTTGTAAGTATGACATATGAAGAGATTCACATGTACATTCACATTTGTTTGTTATCCTAATCTGAACTGAATTGCTAAGAATTGCGCCAGTTTGTTTTTTTTTTACTCTTGGAGGATAGAACTGAGTATATGAAAAAAGCATAAAAGCAAAGAGTCGATATTCGACCCAAACATTCATGCCGTGTTTGTCATTGTTTCTGATAGCAGAAGTGATAGATGGTTGCTGTCACGGAATCCGAGTGAATTGACACTTTCTTTGATCGCCATTCATGCATTCGGCGGCGGTTCAACATAAATAAATTCTGTAATAAAAATATCGTTCTAAGTGTACTAGTATCTTGAAGAGTTTTCATATGTCACTCGTGTTGCAATTCAGACATAAGACGTCAAGCAAAACATTATTCATCCTGTGACTAAGTTAAAAATCTGTATTTATAGAAGTTCATATTTGGTATTTTCTTATATATTTTAACAAAAATGCTTATGGCTATCTTAAAAATGTGATTCATCTCACTTTTTCATTGGGATGTATAACAAGATCTCATTTTACCAAAATTCTAAATCAATTCACATAATCAAGAAAAAGAAATAAAATTGTTCCGAACTTTCGTCAATTAGAATAATTTATCATTTAGAAATAGATTTTGCTATGAATATATGAAGAATCCAAATTAATAAGTGGATGTCGAAAAGTTCTCGATCCGACATTCTTTTTAAGGGTTGAGCAGGAAATAACATGCACTTTGCTTAATAGGATTTAATTAGATGTTATATGAAGGACATAGTTCAGGATGTAACGAATTTTAATTAAAACGGATCCCACTTAATAGTAACATTTCAAATTTCATTCGTATTACAAAAGCATTTACAACTGTAATACTTTTTAAAATTTTGTATTTTTATGGTAATCCATGGGGATATATTTCTAATTTAGCATTGTTTCTTATTTTGTAGTATGTATGCCATGTAAACTGGATTTATAGATTAAATGTTAGAATACAAGAGAATTTAAAATAGTTAAAATAAATTCAGTATTGAATAAATTGTCCAATAGGAACATAACATTTGTTAAATGCATTTGAACCACTTGTTGATATAAATACATTTGAATCACTTGTAGATTTAAAAACATTTGAATTACGTGTAGATATAAATACATCTGAATCACGTGTAGATATAAATACATTTGAATTGTTTGTAGATATAAATCCCCAGTTAAGATCATGCCATGCATTTCAGAATGAAGAGTTTTCTTTCCACATGGATTATATTCCAACACATTAGTAGGTGCCTCAAACCTCGGAGTATAACAAAATACAGACTGTTTTCCTAAACAAGTTATCGTGACAAAGGTTTTGAGCATAGTAGTCTTCTTCTGTCCCCAGTCCTTAGACCACGTGCTATCGCAAAAATCAGCACTTGTCGAAATTATCCAAATGAAACAGAAGCCCTCTTTGAGGAAGGACGAAATTTAAAAGAAAATATCTTATGTTTACTGGATATATGATGCTTTCTCTTTTGCTAGTTAGGAATAACTAGAGGAATTGACATTTTTTCAGGACTGCTTCTTTGAACTTATACTAAGTATATACTTAATATTTGTTCTTTCTTCCACCCCTCTTTTCTTTTTTTATACGGGATGTTAGCAACCCGGTAGGATAAAAAATTAACCTGCAAAAGGCGGAGGAACTCTTGATGAGTCAACGGCCAGCTAACTAGAGGTGGTGCCTCAATAAATCACCGTGGAGAAAGCAACAGGATAAGGTGAGCAGACTAAAAATCAATATTCTGGAAACATGCGAAACCAGATGGCCAAATAATTGAGACTTCAAGAGCGACAGCCATAGGATAATATAGATTGGAGGAAAAAATAATGAAAAAGAAGTCGGCTTAATACTGGATGAAGAAATGTGTTTTGGGTTACAGTCAGTTCTCCGAAAGAGTTCTCCTGGTCAAACTGAAATGGAGACCGTTCAACATAGCAATTGTAATCATCTATGCACTAACAACACAATGCACCGAGGAAGAAATAGAATCTTTTTACTCCATTTTAGAGAAGGCCAAAGCTTAATGTAAAAGCCAAGAAATCAGGATCATCATGAGAGATTTGAATGCCAAAGGAGGCAAGGAGAGAGAAGGTATGACAACTGGCAAATTTGGTTTAGGAATCCACAACGAACGAGGAAAAAAATGAGTCCAATGGTGCATAGCAAATGACCAGGTAATAAGTAACAGCTGGTTTCAAGAACACCCATGATGTCTATGGACATGGCAAACCCAGGAGGTGACACAAAAAACAGATAGACTTCTTCTTCTATGTGCCCTGTCCCTTCAGGACGTAGGCGATCATGGCTCTCCACGTCTCCCTATCCCCTGTGGCTCTTAGTATGTTTGCTCCTGATACACCTCGCAACCCCCATTCCGTCATCCACCTGACCAGGCCCTGCAAATATGTTATCCGCTGCCTTCCTCTGTCTCTTTCCTTCTACCTGGCCAGTCAGTATTAGGTTCTCGAAGCCCTCTTTCCTTATTGCATGTCCCAGGAACTTCAGTTGTCTCTTCCTGACGCTAAGTATTAATTTCCTTTTTGTTGCCATTCTTTCCAGCACCTCATCGGTCCAAGATATCCGAAGCATTCTTCTGTAGAAACACATTTCAGTTGCTTCAAGTTTTGCCATAATTTTCGATGATATTGTCCCGTATTGACTGCCGTATTGAAGAACTGACATCACATAGCAATCCAGCACTCTTTTCTTTGTTTGTAGTGAATTTTCCCTGTGTGTTAGTACTTTACTCAGCTTCTGGAATGCGTCCTTTGCCATGCTAAATTGCCTTCGGATCTCTGTGTCGCACTTTCCATCTCCTGTCAGAACACTTCCTAGGTATTTAAATTTTTGTACCTGCTTGATTTTAGTATTCCCCACCTGTATTTGGCGTTTTGGGTTACTACTTTTGCTTATGACCATGCATTCGGTTTTCTTGCAGTTTATTTGTAGTCATATTTTGTCACTCTTCAGCTACCTGCTGTAGGAGGTCTTGTAGTCTCCTTTCAGTGTCTGCAATCAGCACTGTATCATCTGCATACCTTATGTTGTTCAAGTTGTGGCCTCCAATAACAAATCCTGTCGTGTTATCTATGGTCATCAAAATATTTTCGCTGTACAATTTGAACAGATCCGGTGAAAAAACAAATCCTTGTCTTACGCCCCGTAAATCTGCTGAAATAGTTACCTGTCCGTATGCAGGCAGTTTGCTGCCAGTAGAGATTCTTAATTACTCTACTGTCTTTCCCAAAAATGTCGTGGCTCTCCATCAATGTTTTGTGTTGTATCTTGTCGAATCCCTTCGCATAATCAATAAAACATAGGTACAAGTCTTCTTCATTTGTATTGCCCTTTTGAAGAACATCCTAATAATAAATATGGCGTTCCTTGTTCCAGTGTCTTTGAACCCGCACTGTTCCTGTTCTATCTCTGGCCTGATTCTGATTCTCGCTATATTCATCAGGAATCTGACAATCAGTTTTGTAATGTGACTCATTAAGCTGATAGTTCTGTGTAGTTCGCACTCGTTTGCACCTGTTTTCTTCGGCAGTGCTATAAATATCGACTTGCATAGGTCGTCTGGTATTTTTCCACTGTTATAAATTTTGTTTATTATTTCGGTAATTTTTTCTATGCCATATTCTTCCAGGGCTATCAGCAGCTCGATTACGACTCCGTCTGGACCAGCTGCTTTTTTTTGTTTCTGTTCAGTTTGGCCATTGTAGCTTCCACTTCGGATTTTAATATTTCCGGCCCATCCTCCTTCTTGTGTATTCTCGGTTGTTCTCACCTGTCTCAAAAAAGATCCTTTATATTCTCTTCCCATCGCTGGAGTATTTCTTCTTTCTCATTCTTGGATTTTATGCATCCTGTTGAGGAGCAGGTTTTTTTGTCCTGTCAGTTCTCTTATGTCTTTATGCATCTCTGCTTTATTGGTCCTGCTCACTCTCTCTACTTCTGCGCACTTGTTGTTGAGTCATTCCTCTTTAGACTGTCTGCATTTATTCCTTATCTCCCTGTGTGGTTTCTTGTACTCTCCTCCATGTCTTGGTGTTATTTTTTGTCTCCTTTGCATCATGCGGAGAATCTCGTTTTTTTCTGCGTCTGATTTCCTTTGGGGCAATGTTGTTCGCTGAGGTCACCACCGCTTCCTATAGTGAGTCCCATTTTGAGTGTCCTTTTCCAATTTGTTATTCATATTTCTTTCTCATGCTGTAAGTGTATTCTTTCTGCAGGGTGAGGTCATTCACAAGTGTGTCGTATTGCAGCCTTGGTGATGTGCTGGGCTTCTTCATTCTCCGGAGTTTTATCCTTAGTTTGCAGATGACTGGGACATGGTCACTTCCGCAGTCGGCACCTGGATATGTTTTGTATTGGATCACTGCGTTCCTGAATCTTTTGTTTATAGTTATGTAGACTGTTTGGTTCTTTGTGTCGTCTCCTGGGCTTCTCCATGTCCATAGACGTCGTGGGTGTTCTTGAAACCAGGTGTTAGTTCTTACCTGGTCATGACATGGTCATCATAACCATAAACAGCATATTCAAAAATGCAGTATCTCAAAGAAAAGACTATCCAGGCGCTGACTGTGGAAGCGACCACGTCCTAGTCATCTGCAAATTAGAAGTGAAACTCCGGAGATTGAAGAAGCCTAGTGCAGCACCGAAACTGAAATACAACACACTCGTGAATTACCTCAACCTACAGAAAGAATACACTAACAGCGTGAAAAGCAAATACGAAGAACAAATTGGAAAAGAACACTCGAAATGGGATGCGCTAAAAGAAGCAATACTGACATCAGCAAACAACATTGCCTCAAAGGAAATTAGGCGCAGAAAAAAATGAGTGGATGACTGAAGAAATTCTGAACATGATACAAAGGAGGCAGAAAATGATATCAAGACATTGAACGGAGTACAGAGAACTACACAAGCTAATAAGAAGAAAATATAGACAGGCTAAAGAGGAATGGCCCAATGACAAATGTGCAGAAGTAGAGGGATTGATCAGGAATAATAAAGCAAACATGCATAAAGAAATAAAAGAACTGACAAGACAAAAAACCTGCTCTCCAAGAGGATGTCTAAAATCTAAGGATGGAACAATCATTTTGGAGAAAGAGGAAATACTCCAATGATGGGAAGAATATATAAAAGATCTTTTCCACGACAACAGAGAGCAACCAATAATACGCAAAGATGAAGACGGACCGGAAATATTAGAGTCTGAAGTGGGACCTGCAGTAGCCAAACTGAATAGAAACAAAGCAGCTGGACCAGACGGCATAGTCATATAGCTGCTGATAGCCCTGGAAGAATTCGGTATAGAAAATGAAATTTTTAATAGTGGGGTTATACCAGATGACCTCAGTAAGTCTATCTTCATAGCACTACCTAAGAAACCAGGAGCAAACAAATTGCAAACTCCACAGAACCATCAGTTTAATGAACCATATAATAAAACTGATCGTCCGAATCCTGATGAATAGAGCGAGAAGCAGAATCAGGCCAGAGAGAGGACAAGAACAGTGAGGTTTCGTTAAAGACACAGGAACAAGGAATGCCATATTTATGATTAGGATGATCTCTGAAAGGACAATACAAAAGAAGTTCTTATACCTGTGCTTTATTGATTATGCGAAGGTGTTTGACAAAATACGCCACAAAAATTGATGGAGATATTCGGCCGACTCGACATATTTGGGAAAGACTTGAGAGTAATCAAATATCTTTACTGGCAGCAAACCACTCGCATACAGACAGGTAATGAATTGAGTAGATATACACAGATAGAAAGGGGCATAAGACAAGGATGTGTCTTTTCACCGGATCTGTTCAAAGTGTACAGCGAAAATATCTTGAGGACGTTAGAAGGTATGCTTGGATTTGTCATCATTTAAACAACTAAGGTACGTGGATGATACAGCGCTGATAGCAGACACGGAAAGCAAACTACAAGATCTCCTACAGAAGGTAGCTGAAGAGTGACAAAATATGACTACAAATAAACTGCAAGAAAACCGAATGCATGGTCATAAGCAAAAGGAGCAACCCAAAATGCCAAATACAGGTGGGGAATACTAAAATCAAGCAGGTAAAAAATTTAAATAACTGGGAAGTGTTTTAACAGAAGGCGGACAGTGCGACACAGAGATCCGAAGGCGAATTGGCATGGCGAAGGAAGCATTCCAGAAGTTGCGTAAAGTATGAAGAAACAGGACAATTTCGCTCGAAACAAGGAAGAGAGTACTGGATTGCTATGTGATGTCAGTTCTTTAATATGGCAGTGAAGCTGGACAATATCATCAAAAACAAAGGAAATACTTGAAGCAACTGAAACGTTGTTTTACAGAAGGATGCTGCGAATATCATGGATCGAGCATGTGAGCCATTGATGAGATCTTAGAAATGATGGAAACGAAAAGGAAATTAATACTGTGCATCAGGAAGAGACAGCTGAAGTTCCTGGGACATGCAATGAGAAAGGAGGGCTTGGAGAACCTGATACTAACAGGCCAGATAGAGGGGAAAAGAGGGGAAAAGAGACAGGGGAAAGCAACGGATAACATATCTGAAGGATTTAATCAGGTGGAGTGTTGCATGGTGTAACAGGGGAAGGCGTGTTCAGAGCCACCAGGAATAGGGAAACGTGGAAAGCCATGATCGCCTACATCCTGAAGAGACAGGGCACATAGAAGAAGAAGAATAACAAGAAGAAGAAGAAGTCTGTCCACAGATGTGTTGAACAAACACATCTGTGGACAGGTAATCACCTGTAACAGAAAAATTTGCTAGCAAATCGTCTGTAACGGGTGATTAGCTTGCCACCTAAACAGGCGGATACGAGCAATCTTAACTTATAATAGATAATCGAAGCGCACAGTAATAAAAATTAATAAATTTTCAATATGTACTATATTATATGACTGATAAATAGTTTTTACCCTAGGTCTTTTCAGTCCTTATTAAATGTAGAAATTATAACTTTTCATTTAAAGGAAATGTTTCTTGGTTCATCTTTGGCAAATCTGATTTGTCATAATTAAAACTCTAGCGTTTTGGAATCATTAAATAAAACTTAAGTTTTCTTGCAGTTGACCGCCGATAACTAAAAAGCACCAATCTTGTGCGTTTGTTTAATAAATATCACCATGTGATAAAGTTGAATGTTTCACTATATATCTACTTGAGAGAATAGAAAAAGATAAGTTCATTGTTATGAACTATAAAATACATGGACATGCCATTTAATACCATGTAATTATTATTACTTTAAAACTTTGATTTTTTTCCGAGTAAATTGTATCTATCTCCTGTTTCAACCTAGTCGTGTATTTTGTGAATTTCAAAGAGAATGTTTAAATGAAAGTAGATAATTCAACATGTGTTATGTTTTTCCACGAAAACTTAGAGGCAGCTTCATAATGTCATCCTCCAAGAACTTAGGTGGGAGGGGAAATATTCTAAGTGATTTTTACAAATTTTGATGGAATTTCACTTCTTCCGATTCAGAAAATGTCGTAGGGATCGAAGTAAATGCTAATAGAAAGGAACTGCGTTAGTTTAGTATCAACGGATGTGTTAGAATATCTCCCAAACCAGCTATACCAATTTCTGCTGGGCCATATGGAAGTCGATACCTTTTCAATTGGCCGGTTCCTCACGCTTTTCATCTATTGCTGAATTTGATCTCTCCTATTTGGAACAATTTTTGTCTGAAGTTAACGTCTGATTTTATAAAACGATGTAGTAATACACAATAATTTATGATACACCTCAAATCTAACCAGATACAAAAATTCACCTTTAAAGTGCGTGTGAATAAAACCTATATACGTACATTCATGTATGTTCATTGCAGTAGAATATCACTGAAGTTATAGGCATTTTTTCTCCTGAGAAGCCTCGGACAACGAGGGTAGGTTTTAACAAGAAAATAAGCTAATTATGTAAGAATGATTTACTTGACCGATAAATATATAAGAATGGATCTCTCAACTGGACAACCGTAATGTCATGTTGTGTTCGTGACATAAGATTTCCAACAGAAATTTGTATACCTGCTATATTGACCTCCCAAAAGCATATGACTACATCAATAAAGACTTCGTTGTTAAACACTGACTCCACTAAATGTACTTAATTTAATAGAAAAACTTTATCAGTTCAAAATTGTACATATCTGACCAGGAACTTAATGCGGAAATATTTCAAAACCCATCGGAAGTAGACAAGGAGAAAATGGAATCCTCAGTCTATTTAATATTTTCTTAGATTAGGCGCTTCCGAGGCCAATGTATTGATGATTATGGTTCTGGGGTGCTATGCTGACAACATAGATGTTCATAGTTAGAATAAGAAACAAAACAATCGATATTCTTTACCAAGATTTCTAAGAAATAGGAAAATAAACATTTTCTCAAACAGAAAATATGTTCTGAAATTAGAATGAAAGCAGTGATGGCACCAACATTGAAATCTAACTTAAAAATTTAAAATATGGAATTAGTAAATACTAAACACTTCAAATAGCTCAGTGTATTTTTTTTAATCATTTCACCACAAGCAAGGCATTCCACTGCCACTATTGCGTTTGGGGCTACATAGGGGGAGATAAATAGGAAGAGAGGTTAGTATAGGAAATGTCAGAAGGTGGGGTGATAGATAGTTGGGTGGGTGGGAAGAGTGTTTGAAAGAATGGAAGTTAGTTTGTTACGAGGTGTCTATTGACCTTACATTTAAACTCCTGGAGATTGTAGCCGTCGGGGAAGCAGTCATGTGGAAGAGAATTCCACAGTCGGGAAGTGCGAGAAAAAAAGCTGTTGGAGTAGAAGTTGCGGTTGCATTTTATCGGTTTCACTGTAAAAGGGTGGGATCTAGTTGCTAATCTAGCATCTCGTGCAAATTCGAACCTGGGGGCACCAGTGATCTAAGTTCATCGGAGCAGAAGCCGTGAAAGTATTTATAGAAGAGACACAGGGAAGCCACGTCGCGCCGGTGAGAGAGAGTCTGCAGGCGGTCTGCTAAGTCGGTATCGATCACATTACAAACGCTCCGCTGTACCTTGTCTAGAAGCCCAAGGAGAATAGCAGGGGCACCCGACCAGATATTGCAACAGTATTCAATGCACGGGCGGATGGTAGATTTATAAATGTGCAGAATAGATTCAGACGGAAAAAACCTCCGGGCCCTGCACAGAGAACCGACTTTCATAGCAGCGGATTTAGCAATGGATTCGATATAGTCATTCCACTTGAGGTCCGCTGAAAGTGTGAGACCAAGGAGGCGTAGTGTTTTACTCTCTGGGAGGCAAGCATGGTCCATGCTAATAGGAGGTAGGTGCGATTGTCTATGATGATTAATTGATAGTAGCTTCGTTTTAGAAGCATTAAAATTTACGACCCATTTCTTACCCCAGTCCACTACGGATTGGAGGTCCTTTCCAAGCTCGGCTGCAGGTTAGCTTTGTCGCCCACACCAGATTTTTGGTCGAGGCGAGAATAAACTGTGGTGTTTGTCTGATAGGAGCCCGTGGGCCGTGAGATGCTGAACGACCTCGGCGTTGATATTGGCTTCGAACACTTTACCAAAGATCGGAAGAAGGCTGATAGGTCGGTAATTTGCGGGGTCCGAGGGTTCTAAAGTGTTTCAAATATAGGAACTACACAGAAAGATTTCCAACAGGCAGAAAAGCAGGAAGCAGATAGGCAGAAGTTGTAGAGCTTAGAAAGTACAGAGAAAAGTTCGGGGGAACATTTCTTTAAGACTATGATTGGGATTCCGTACCCTCCGCTCGCTTTGTGAGGGTCAAGTTTTGAGATTATCTTAGAGACAAGCGAGGGTATAATATGGACGTCATTCAGTTGAGCATCAGTTCTAGGTGGGAAGTCGGGTGTAGAAACTCCAGACGAGTCCAGTCTCGAATTATTCGAGAATCTGCGGGTAAAGCATTCAGCCTTGTCTGCTGGGGAGGTGAGAACCTCAAATTTGTTTATTAGTGGGGGTATTGTGGACTTGCTCTTGTTAAGTACTCTTTTACAGAGTCGCCAGTAGTCTTTGGTGCCGAACTTAGAGGATGCTATGCGTTGCTTCATTCTGGCAGCAAATAACATCTTAGTGTCGTTAAGTATCTTTTTACACTTATTGCGAGCTGAAGCGAAAAGGCGTCTGTTATGGTCTGACGCGTAGCTACGATAGAGTCGGAAGAAATTATTCCGGTGGGCAATGGCAAGCGGGCGAGAAGCATGGAGACGAATGAGATTTAAGCTGAAATTTCTTGGCAGGGATGAAAGCATCGATGCCAGCCTTAACCCAGGAGGAGACCTCGGATGCACATTCTTCGACGGGAAGACCAAAAACGTTGTTCCAGGGGACGTCACAGAGAAAGTCTCGGAACGAATCCCAGTCTGCTCTTTGGTAGCAGTAGGATATTCTACTTGTCTGGGTTTCTTGGGTTGGGTGGGAGTGGAATGAAATGTTGACTGAAACTACGGTGTGGTCAGAGTTACCAAGTGGGCAGAGTTGTCTGGTAGTACAAGAGTCTGGGATGGAAGTGAAGCAGTGGTCTAGCAGTGAGTCCCTTCCGTTAGGGTTGTCGGTGAAACGCCTGGGGAAGTTCACCACTTGCGTAAGGGATTGGGTTATTAAAAAATTCATGGTGTGAACACCAGCAGGGTCGGTTCTCCAGCCACTTGGTGTGGTGGGCGTTAAAGTCACCAAACACGAATATATGGGCGGAGGGATGGGAAGAAATGGCTTTGTCAATATTGTCAGAGACACTGTCGAGTAACGAACAGTCAGGGGAGGAAGGGGAGCGGTAGAGAAAGAAGAGATAGCTAATCGAGCTTAGAAGTAAGAGGCGGAAGCACATGAAAGAATGATCCGGGTATTCAAGGGATGTCGCCCTAGCTAGGGGAAGGTGTTCGCTGACATACACACCAAGCCCATGCATATGAACATTGGAGTCAGGAACGTCAAACTCAGAAGAGGGGATAGAAGGGTTAAGGTTAGTTTCACATAAGGCCAAGATATCAGGTGAGTTAGTGTGAAGGAATGAATCAACGCTGAGGAAGTTAGTGCAGATACCACGTATGTTAGTGTAAGAGATGCAGACGGGTTTGGGCGTTTTCAAGCTAGCTGGTTTAGCTTTGCTATTATGTTTGTTTTTTTTTTCCATAGTGAATCAGTTAAGGAAAGGTCTTAGAATAGAGTCAGTCGGACACTTGTTTGCAGCATGTGAAGGATGGAGACTAGCGCGGCCTACAACATAATGTGGCCTCGGGTTTGCCCACCGAATGTTCATGCAGGGACGCCCGTCCATGCGCGATATGGCACTACAAGAACCCCGGTATTATTCAACTGTTGATCAGAGCAGCCTCACAAGACGCTACGCATGATTTCGGGCTCCTAACTACCAGTTGGAAGCAGCAACCAGAAAACTGCCAACCCGGTACCCTCAGAATGTAAAGACGTTGCCACCATGCTCCGTAAATGCAAACAGCTTCCAGCTGAACTAACATTAAGACCTAAGAAGGGAGATGAACCGGAAACCCCTTCCTGAACAAGAAACAAGGCGATCACCTCTACCCTTGATCAAAAGAAGGGGGTGGAGTGTGAGACCGGGCGATAGTAGGAGCTATCTACTCCAATTAAAAAAAAAAAGAAAAAGAAAAGGGTAACTGAAATTTACCAAGTTTTAACTTAGTAAAAGTCGAAACGAACCTTCAATTGCAAAATAATTTACGCGAACTACTTAGGTTAGTGACAAAACAAATAAAATAAAAATTCAACAAAAACCAAAAATTTAAAAAGTAAATTATTAAAAATTAAATTAAATTAAATTAAAAATTACAGAAAAGACAGACTGATTCCGGGTGAACTTACCACGAGGAGGTAACACAGAAAGTTGATTTAATTAAATTTCTGAAGTCAAAAATAAAATTTAAACATTTTTTTCAGAATATAGGCGAGTTAACCAACACGTGTAGACTAGCTGCCCGGCGGCGAGTGAATAACTCAAAGAACAAATCTTTACTCATTTACAAGACAGAACTAATGGAATTAAGATAATACCACGGTTCATCCAAGGCGAAACTAACCTTCAAGTGCAAAATAGTTTACGCGAACTACTTAGGTTAGTGACAAAACAAATAAAATAAAAATTCAACAAAAAAACCAAAAATTTAAAAAATAAACTATTAAAAATTAAATTAAATTAAATTAAAAATTACAGAAAAGACCTACCGATTCCGGGTGAACTTGTATGGATCAATTATAACAAAATTAGCATAGGAGATAAGAAAATCGAACACATAATAGGTTGCGCTAGAGATAATTTTGCTCAACAGCGCGAACTGCTACAAATATTAACCTAAAAAACAAGGTTCTTAAATGGCCACTTCAAATCGAGGCCATCATGTGATTGTCATTTATTTCGCCAAACTAGTTCAGAAATATCTAAACTGTTATCTGTATACCACGGTTTTCTCGGACCAATGGTTAAAAATGGCTTCGAGTTAATAGCTTCTGTATCTGTTGGGGATCCCGGGAATGGGGTCCGCACAAATAAATGAACAACGAAGAGTAATCGAGATAGAAAATAAGTGTATTAACGTAAGGATACAGACTTGAAAGAAGATTAGTAGTCCAGAAATGCAGGTTAGTAAAAAGTATATGTACAAATCTCTGGAGGTAAAGCCGTAGTATATTAAGTCCGCGTCGGAAGCTGACGGATAAGGCGTAATAATCTTCTCGATGAGAAGACCGCAGAGCAACTATGAACTAGTTTGGACTGGGTGCTAATCTTTCTCTGGACTCTCGTATTCTCTGGTTAAATCTCTGTGAAAACGCGGTATTCGGTATTTATTTACCCCCGCCTACTATGGCAAAATGTGGCCAAAGGCCTTTTTAAAGTGGATTCTTCGGGCCATATATCCAAGCCAAAAATATCTGTCTAAGTTTTCCCATTCGTGACTCTACCCTTCGGCGAAGCCACGACTGGGTTAATACTCTCCACCCGGAGGCAGAGAGATTGACAGTGTCAAAGGAATTACTGCGAGAAAACGCAGAATTCTGTATTCATTGCAAACACTACTAGGGCAAAATGTGGCACAAAGCCTTTTTAACAAAGATTCTCTGGACCATATAGCCCAGCCTAAAAAATATCTGTATAATTTTGCCCAGTCGTGACTCTACCCTTCGGTGGAGCCACGACTGGGTTAATAGTCTCCATCCGAAGACAAAGAGTTTAATAGGGTCAAAAAAAAAAATACCGCGAGAAAACGCAGCATTCAGTATTTATTTAGCGTCTACTGCATGAGGAAAATATGGCACAAGGCCTTTTTAACATGGGTTCTACGGGACATATAGCCCAGTCAAAAATGTGTCTAATTTTGCCCAGTCGTGACTCTAGCCTTCGGTGGAGCCACTAATGGGTTAATGCTCTCCGTCCGAAGGCAGGGATATGACAGCTTCAAAAGAATTACCGCGACAAAACGGGGAATTCGGTATTTTTTACACTCCCACTAGAGCAAAATGTGGCCAAAGGACTTTTTAAAGTGGGTTTTTCGAGCCATATATCCCAGCCAAAAATATCTAATTTTGCCCAGTCGTGACTCTACCCTTCGGTGGAGCAACGACTGGGTTAATACTCTCCGCCCGGAGGCAGTTAGATTGACAGTGCCAAAGGTGTTACTGCAAGAAAACGCGGCATTCAGTATTTATCTACCCCCTACACACACATGCATAGGTAAAATGTAGAACAAGGCTTTTTTAACGTGGAATCTCCGGTCCATATAGCCCAGCCAAAAATATGTCTAATCTTGCCCAGTCGTGACTCTACCATTCAGTGGAGCCACGACTGGGTTAATGCAGAGAGCTGACAGTGTCAAAGGAATTACCGCCAGGAAACGCGGAATTTAAAATTTGTTTACCAGCCTCAGGCAAGGTGTGGTTCAAGGCTTTTTTAACGTAGGTTCTCCTCGCCATATAGCCCAGCCAAAAATATCTGTCTAATTTTGCCCAGTCGACTGGGTTAATGCTCTCCGCCCGAAGGCTGAGAGCTGACTGTCAAAAAAATCACCGCGTGAAAACGCGGAATTCTACCGTCTCGCTTCTATAGCAGTAGTATAAGTATACTCTGTATACTTTATAAAAAGGGAGAACCCACAACAGTATCACTTAGCGATTTGTATTCTTTGTACTTTGTGGACAGGCGCAATACAATAACAAACAAAGAACTGTGCCAAATTATAGGAACCACATTACTTGAAGACTTTTAACAAATTTTTGTAACTAAAATTAATATCAGTTGTAATTCGAAGAGGAAATAATAATATTCTACTCTACTTAAAATTAATGGTTAGGAAGAAAAACCCAATTAATACTACGAAGAGCAATAATAATGGACTCATTAAACCTATTTTCACAAAACATTGATTTAAGAAAAATAAGTTATAAATTTCAACCGAAAATAGCACTGACTGCTCGGTAAATAAATGCTGACTGCTTCCTTATAATGAAATGGCTAATATTCCAATTATAGTTATCATAATACTTACAATTTGTTAAACAACTTAATAATATTAAAAATTAATAATATTAAAAATTCCATTTGTTTTGGAATTATTCTATTCTATTGAAAATAAACTTTCATACAAGTTTGCAACGGAATTAAATAAAATCATAAAGAGCTAACAAAATTGTTTTGAAAGAATAAAAATAAATAAATAACGAGATAAATAAGATTAACATGAATCATAAAATATAAACCTTGTTTATTCCATCATCGTGTCTTTTAACAGCATAAACGCTCCACTGGGTGTCAACTTAAAAATCATTAGCGATGGTCAAATTTATTCGGAAT
This sequence comes from Ascarosepion bandense, assembly GCA_037127315.1. Lineage (NCBI taxonomy): Eukaryota > Metazoa > Mollusca > Cephalopoda > Sepiida > Sepiidae > Ascarosepion > Ascarosepion bandense. The sequence goes on from JBBBDQ010000344.1 coordinate 2,069,705, forward strand.
ATTACATACAACTACGGTACGTTCTTTTACAAAAGATTCGTTTTATGCTCGTTTTATTTAATAAAATTGGTTTAAACGAACGATTACTGACCAAATATAAACATCCATATATGTTAACAAATTACATAACTTTAACGTAACATGGACAGAATTTGAAAATAAATGCATAATTTCAATTGTAAAGAAAATACATTTATATTTAAAGATAAAGATCTGATAAGATAATAGGAATAAATAAATTTTTATGCCTCGAAAAAGATTAAATATGTTGAAAATTATATCAATACAGCAGTTACTAGTTAAGATAGTTATATACTAAGAATCTTCCATTGTAGTACGTTTGCTTGCCTTGAAAACAATACAGTCATTTGTATCATTTTTGGCCCAGACTTGGATAATGAACTCAATCAGACACGATATTTATAAGTAAAGACTGATATCAATATTCATAACACGAAAGTTTAATTCTTTAGTCACTACACCACAATTGATTCTCATTTACTGTAACGATGCCTATTGACATATTTGCAAATCTCTGTCGCTTCTCTCTGTGGCCTCTATTCCAGGAAGATGTCACTTCTCATCTCTTTTAACCTTTTCTATAAGACAGAACCTGAAAGCCAAATGAACCGGCCGAGTCATCAACACTGCGGTCCTCACTCGCGTTCAGATAACCTGTCACTGCGCCTTGATTCGACACTTTTGCCTATGCTGGATGGGCCACGTACACCGTTTCTCGGAAGGATGGATGTCAAAAGAAATGCTGTACGAGGGAACAGCCACAGGCAATACATTACAAGGACAACACCGTCTTCGTTTCAAATACGTCTTCAAAAGTGACATGAGCTCACTAGACCTGGATGTTGACAGACTGGAGGAAATTGGGAACGCTCTCGCAGGAGGGTTATACCTAGAGGTCTAGAGTGAGAAGAAATATTACGGATTACAGGTAAGGATAATCGGTCTTGATAGAAAGACAAGGTACAATTAAAGGGAAAACGTTCCGTCACTGCAACCGAGGCTCACTCTCATGTGGTTTTCTCCAACCAAAATAGACGCTGCGTTATGATCGCCATCTGAATCGAAATTTCCCCAATGCAATTGGATCTCAGAGCTCATAGTTTCTCAAAACTCGCGAAACCCAAAAAAAGGTTCTATATATTAGTTTTGTTACATGAAAATATGTAGTCATTTGTTTGTCATTTGTTTAATTGATAATTTAGCTAAAATATTTTAGTGCATTAATTGGATGAAGTTTGCATCACATGCTCTAATCGTCTGCCACTTTTGAAGCTGAGTGACTCCTATGGATTGCTGATCACATATAAAAAAAAAAACAGCAGCGAGGCAATTGTCTCTCATTTTTCTTCGCTCGCACTCGGCTACTAGCCAGACTCTTGGACACTCCCTTCGTAAGTATCTTATTCTCATTGATAATGACCCCCAGAATCTGCGGGGAACTAATTTAACCTGTGTGCTTGAAACAATATGTTCCATTTCTTCTTATGTTTGGATAATTGTATTTATTTCCTTCTTGTTTTGTTTTATTGTACATAAAGTTTATGTTTATTAATGCTTCCGAGTCTCTCATTATTTAAGAATTTACACCGTAAAACTTCCACGCCTTTTTCGCATTCCATAAGAATTTACAGCGTAAATCTACTACGTTTAATGCACCAGTTGTGCTGATACTTGTACCACGGTAGCATTCCACATAACGCCTAACAACTAAATTACTTATTATATGTCTTAGCGATTTCAGCTGTTTTCTTCTAATTGTAAGTACAGGATGCAGCAGAAATATCTTCCCCATAATGGTAAGACATTAGCTAGATGAAAACAACATTGTCACTAAAGTCTTATCGTAGTTCTCATTTTGCTTAAATCTTCCTCGTTTCTCACATATTCTGTTCGCTGTTTTCTCAACATTCGTCGGTAAAAAACACATCTCAGTCGCTTCTGGTCTTTAAACGACGAAACAAAGCACAACTAATAAAGCAAAATATGTGTGATTGCTGATTGCGTCCTTCCGTAAATTTTCTTTCAATTATTCTTTTGTCGAACTCGTTTATGATTTATGATTTATTTTTTATGCAAATACTTTTCTTGTTCATATGTACTACCTTTTCTTTCTATTTTTTATCTCTTTCAATTCGTGACTTCATTCATATTTATCTCTTTTTTTCTTTGTATTTGACACTTATTCCATTTCCTTTCTTTGTTTCCTCTCTTAAAATATTAAGTAATAATACAAATGCTAATAATTATAAATACTATAGGTAACTAATGATAAAATTCGAAATGAAAACAGAAACTTTTACTAAGATCTAGCATCTAGATATTCAGTCGTAAAGTAAAGCTTAATGAAACAATTCGTTAAATGACTGAAAAGGGACAAAGAAAGAACCAAGTCAGATTTTCTTTATTTAAGAAACGTTTAAAATCTACATAATATAAGATGAACTGATTCTAATTTGTCACTTACTTCCTTTGCATCTGTTTATGTAATATACAGGCTGCATGCCGTTTTCAAATTTTTAGTGCAGTGATTTGCATTTTTTATTCCTACAACAGGATCAGCTATAATATTGGGCAGCCAGTACAATCAAAGACAAAGAATGCAGAGGCGCGAAATTAGAATATAAAAATACGACAATTTACCCATCGCACCTTGTCTATGTTTTTGTCTGGATTGTGCGTGAGTGACTTACATGTGTTTTAATATTTAATGTGTACGCATACATGCACATTCTTCTCTTCCTACTCAGATCTGACAACACTACCTTAGGCTGAGAAATCAGAAAGCTGGAGACAAGAAAAAAGTTTTATGTCTGTCAAATTGTCTCTTTGTTAACATGTGTGCATGTCTGTGAAATAAATTATAAAAATAACCAGCTATTCTTTGTTTTACCTAGAATAATAGTGCGTTCATATCTTATCGGTAATTATTTCATTGTTTCTACGCATTGTTTATTTCTTCCATTATATCTACCATATATAGTTATTCGATCTATCGATGCCTAGCACATATTATACGGTCTATTGATGCCTACCATATATCATTATTCACTATTTTGATACCTTACTACATATCACTATTTGGCATATTGATGCCTACCATATATCACTAGTCGTTCTACTGATGCTTACCATGTCTTTTCATGTCTATTGATACCTAGAACCTGAAAGCCACAAAGTATATCTTTAGGTTATTAGTTATGATTAGGAATTTAAATTAAACTTTTTTTCTCAATCAATAGCAACCAAATTTGTCTTTAGGAAAAAATGACACAAATTGAATGAACGGAAGAATGAGTAAGAGTGGTCATTTTTATGCGTTAAAAATCAAATTATAATATTTCATTGGGCTCCAAAATCATTCAGTAATAAATAAAATTAATTCTAAATTTGTATAAATATTTGAATTAAAATATACACACATACACACATAGTTTCGCTAAAATAGAAATGGACATCACGAGGGATAAATTCTCATTTTGTCTGGACACAATCTTTGGATAACAGAATAAATTGAAATGTGAAGCCCTCTAATGTTATTTTATAACTCCTTCTGTATTTAAACTGAATATAAATGTAGTAAAAGATATACAACAGTGGCGACATACCAGAGATTTTAAGCAGATCAATTTTTATCGCACTCCCTAAGAAGGCAGATGCAAATGAATGTGAACTCCAACGAACAATCAGCTTAATAAGCCACATAACAAAACTCATCGTCAAGATTCTAATGAACAGGGTGCGCAACAGAGTCGGGCACCGGAACAAGGAACGTGATATTCATTCTCAGAATGCTATCAGAAAGCGCAATACAAATACTGAAGGCTCTGCATCTGTGCTTTATAGACTAAGCAAAGAAGTTTAAGAAAGTACGCCACAAAGACTTCTAAGAGATGCTTAGCAACCTATACATAAGGATAATCAAGAACCTACATTGGCAGCAAACCTATTGCATGCTGATAGGAAACGAAGTCAGCAAAAATACAAAAATAGAAACTGGTGTAAGACAAGGGTGTCTTTTCTCTACGAATCAATTCAACCTATACAGCGAAACAGTTCTGAGAGAGGTAGAATCTTTGCCAGGATTCAGCATTGGCGGTCACAAACTTAACAATATAAGATACGCGGATGAAAGTGCTGAAGGGAGATGCGGAATGGAAAATGCAGGTCCTCCTACAGAATGTCACAAAAGAATGTGAAAAGAAAGGACCGATGATAAATGTTCAGTAAACTGAATGCATGGTCATCAGTAAAAAAAAAAAAAGACCCCAAAATACGACCTAGAGATTGGGTATACCAAAATAAGCCAGGTAAATAATTTTAAATAAAGTATTTACATTATTCGGACTATTGTCCTCATGTTTGTTGCCATCTGTACGATGTTTCGGCCGTTGTACACTCTGCCCTTCTTCAGGTGCTAGGAATTTTGAACAGAACCTATGGGATGAAGTTGAAATAATAGATAGAGAACACCAATGGAAACTACGTATACTTAAGGAATCATGCATATGTTAGGCTACAAAACTCTCCTAAGCCAACCAAACATAAAAATGAGCACAATATACGGAGTACCAGAAAAAATCATTAGTGTCAAATTGAAATATGAGCTCTGTTAAAAACTACTAGTGATTCATTAGTGTTAAAAAGTTGCAATATGAGCTCTTGTAAAAAATACTAGACAAAACCATTAACATAAAAAATTTCAATGTGAATTTTGGTATAAAAAGGGTTACTGAACATTAGGTTTATAAGTCCCAAAAATTCAGTAGTTCTTGTCCTTAAGGATACATGACCCAGTGGATATAGACGTTGGTTAGTTGGTATGATTTGACCCAAAGAGTAGTGAGTGCAATACGAGGCTACAGCAGTGGTGAACAAGTGACTTACAGGATTAAAGGGATATAACTCATGACTACCAGAAGAGTCTCTACGCAATGAATGGCAATGATATACCCCAGTGATTGTAATAAAGGGTTCTTTTTTAAATACTTAGCACCATTTTTTACCTTTCATTTAGAGGTGGGTTAATTCAACACCTTTCTATGATGAAATAATATACGTATTTGATGATAATCGCATTAAGACTTCAATAATATTATGCTGTATCATATTAATTACAAATCTTTATTCGATCTGACAAAGTTCTACCTATTGAATGAACTTTGAAAAACCTGAGTATAATTACTGTTCTTATTATTTCATTATTAGCAATACTATAATTATTGAATATATAAATGTTAAGTACCTACATTACTACTACGAACATTTTCTACAACTCTTGATACCCTAAACCTTTCTAATTGAACATTAATTTCTATGAAATCTTGTTATTCGTTTCTTTTAATAAATTTTTATTTTAAAATGCGAAATATATATTTTATTGTTACATTATTATTCCACACATTCCAACCGACAACCAACCTTCTAATATATTAAATCAGAAAAATCCAAAAAGAGAAACATTTTTAATTTTCATCTTGAAAAATGTGTTTCAATTTTCTATGTATTCTTACGTTATTTAAAAATGTTACCTTTGACATGCGGAAAAACTAAACATACCTACTCTTATGGATTTCAAACAAGACGCTTAAAAATTGACAACAATTATGGAAATACATCTTAACCCACAAAAAAAGCAAATCAAAACGAAAATTATTATCTGAAAAAGCGACAACAGATACCAATACCACTCATTCAAAATAGACTCCGTTCAGTGGAAACGAAGTTGTGTAGGGATAAGAAATTAAGAACTAAAAGCATTGTGGAAAAACCCAACTGAGAAAATTTCCCAAATCAGTGCGAAAAGCAAACATTGAGTCCTGATTGGATTAAAAACAGTAAATTCATAGATGACGTATTTTCACTCCTAGATATGAAAAGGCTCGCTGGAGCCGGCATAATGAGAAATTTCATTATTTAAACCACGACGCTAACCTGTCAAAATTTAGTCGACATGGAAGCGGTTAGCTGAAGACCTTGTGGTAATGTAACAAGAACAAAATTCAAGAGGGCACACCACAGTTTCATTTGCCATCTTCTTCCTTCTTCATTTTCACACCACACCGCTAAAGAGAACAACAATGACAAAATGGACTTGTTAAGTACAACTTCTTTATTTATTTTGCACTCTATCTTTCTCTCTCTCTCTCTCTCTCTCTCTCTCAACCTGTCGTAACCTACCAAAGAAGGAAGGAACAAAGACTTTAAATACCTACATTACTACTACAAACATTTTCTACAACTCTTGATACCCTAAACCTTTCTAATTGAGCATTAATTTCTACAAATTCTTGTTATTTATTTCTTTTAATAAATTTCTATTTTAACATGAAAAATGTATATCTATTCTTACACTATTATTCTGCACAATTCCACACATTCCAACCGACAACCAACCTTCTAACAAAAACATTCTGATGATAAATCTGGATACAACTTGTAAGCTGTATGGATTTCGATTAAATATGACACAAAGCTGAATAAAAAAAATTAACCACTCCCCATTGCTACAATACAATGTAAATAATGTTAGCTTTTTTGCTTTTGGTTACAAGTAACAAATACGGAAAATTTTGTTAATCATATTTAAAAGTTAAAAGTTAAAATGTAATTGCTATACTAGATTTATAAATCTGTTTATTGATTACTATCTTAAACCTGTTTCCATTTTAATTACTAGCATTTAATTCTGATTTTAGAAATTTGATATTGATAAATATATGACTGGTTTTTCGTTATTGGCTTTAAATTTTATTTTCAACCAATTTCAGTTTAGGAAATTATTTGGCAAGTCTACTGCACATAATTACACCAAAAAATATTTTTGATGATTCAATTTGCTTGTATTTTTGTAAAAGTTCCTAGATTTGATTGCTTTTTATTTTTGTCGTAATATTCTGATTAAATTTACCTTTTCACTATTTCAATGAATTAATGAATCCATTTGTTAATTTGTTACACTTGCTAAGTTCATTATCATAACAATTTATGATTTTTCCCTTTATTATTTTAATATCCTTTTTTTTTCGTTCTCATTAAACGTGTATCGTTCTTGTTTGCCAGCATTGCACTCACGATAGCCATACTTTCCATATGTAAGGATTATTTTATTCTGCAATGAATTTCTGTGTTCAATTTCACGCTTGTGGACATTAAGCAGTATTTTATTTCTTATCTTTTTATTTAAAAGTCAAATAAAAGATATCAATGAAATAAAATAATTACGGATTTAAGCAAGCTTATTCCCTCGCATAATTAACAACGCATGACGTAAACGGAAAATGATATTTCCCGTAATTCGCTTAATGCATTGTTTTCTGTTCGATAAAAACAAGGTTAGAAAACAAAAGCATTTTAATAGGCTGTTTGTGGAAACACAAAAAATGAGAAGTTGGGATAAAAGGAAATAAACGAAACACCTTTGGATATTGACTACTGAAAACAACAAACTTGAAGACATTAGATACGGGAAAACAATAAAGCAAATGTGCACGAGCACACATACACGTCACACACGCACACGTGTATGTGTGTGTGTGTGTGTGTGTGTGTGTGTGTGTGTGTGTGTGTGTGTGTGTCTTTAAATGTTCGAATTCATGTCGATTTCTTTCCTTATTTTTAAAAACAAATCCTTCTCGAAAATTCACTGTAACTATTTACAGAATAAAGTTATGTTTGGCCGAGAGAAAAACTTTCATTAAATACTTAATGTTTAATAGTATTATCATCATTAATACCCTTAATAAAAATTGTAGATGCTGGGAGCTCTGTTTATGCGCACAGCTTTTACACGCAAATAACTTTCACGTATGATCACATTAGGAATTCTCAATTTACGGATTCCTAAAATTTAAAAGACAAAAATTGAAGTATTTCTTCGAAAGACAGTAAATCAAATAATGACAAATTACTCTTAAAAAATAAATTTGGCAAATTTGAATTTGCCCATAGCAACGAAAATAAAATTTAGTTCATTCTTTAATGACTGTAGTTATAGTTAGAGGCATTTTTTATCATTTCACTTCAAGCAAGGTGGGACAGCCATTATTACGCAGCGAAAAGACTGAGTAAAGAGATATTGAGAAAATGATAAAAACGGGTTTCAAGATGACAGAAGTTGGCAATTGACATTGCGTTTAAATTTTAAAAGATTGTAGCTATCAGGGAAGCAAGTAAACGGAATGGAGTTCTACAAGTGGTAAGTTGGAGAAAATAAACTGTTAGAAGTGGCAGTTACATTTAATTATTTCAGCTGTAAAAGGATGGGACGTGGGTGCCAATCTTTTAGCATGCTTAAATTCATGTGAGCGGAGTACCTGGAGAAAAGCTCACCAGAGCAGTTGCTATGAAAATAGATGTAGGAAAGACAGAGGGAGGCCATATCACGTCGTTGAGAAAGTGATTGAAGTCGAGATGCCAAATCAAAATCGATTACACTGCAGATCCTTCTTTGGATTTTGTCAAAGCTTTAATATGAATTGCAGAAGCACCCAATTATATACTTAAATGCACGGATAATGTGCAACGTGGATTCTGACGAGAAAAAACGTTCTGGTACAATACAATAGATACAGCGGTTGTACTGGATATGTTCTCGGACCAGGGCGTTTCCCGTTTTTTCCGCCACCAGACGGGCTCTACTTAAATTGACGGCAAGTTTCGGTACCAAGCCTGCAGTGATGAGTCGCAGTTCCCTGCATCGATGTAGGAATAATGATGATATGCTCCAATGATTAGAATAATTTTCGGTACGAAATTCCTAGCAACTGAAGAAGGTCGGAGCGTACAAAGGCCGAAACGTCGTACAAATGGCAATAAAGATGAGGACAATAGTCCGAATAATGTAAATACTGTAAGAAAAAATAATATAAAAATAAGCGATTTCAAACGAGACAGTTTTAACAAAGTTTAATCACTCAAATACCACGGAGAATATTAATTACAAAATAAAACAAATAAACTTTTTAAAATATCAACCAAAAAAGAAGGAAATCTAGAAAGAATAATACATGGGATAGGCACTTATGAGAGGAAACAAAGAAAGAAAAGAGAGAAAAAATAACATGAAAACCCGGGTTCAGGTAAATAAATTACAATTCAGATAGATAGATAGATAGATATTTGCTAAAAAAATTAGCATACACGATGAAAAGATGTTCAACACTTAATAAAAAAGTTTTTTCTTCGAAATAGTTGTTATTAAGAAAGAAATCAAGAAATTTTTCGATGTAAAACATTTTTTAATTATTTTTAAAACATTCAACATTTTGATTAAAAATCTTGTTTTTCTGGAATCGACACAAATTTGTGTGTAATATTTTAGCATCTTTTTGCAGTGAAAAATATATTTATTTGTGAATTCTTGCAAAAATCAGATAATTGACAGATTTTAAGGAAATTTTCACAACTTATTGACAAATGGATGAAACTATTTTTGAAATCATTTTTTAAGAATATCTTAGTATTTTTTTCTTTTTTGTTACCGCTCACAAATTTGATTTTTAAAAATTTCAATAACTTTCCTGTATCGCTGAACGTTTATATTAGTCATAAGGACATTTTTTTCCTTTTTTTTTTTGTCAAACAGGTCTTTAGTTACAGAAAATCTGCTCTGAATCGTAAAATAAAAAAATGCAATAAAACTAAGACATTATTTAATTAGAAAAGCTTTTAACTGCTTTTTTTAAATAAACTATATTATGGACATCTTAAAAAAATCTTTTTCGATGAATAATAAATTTTTACAGAAATGGTTTTCCTTTTTTAAGTTTCATTACAATAGTATTTAAACTTTTAAATCCTTTAAGGTTTTGTATTAATTTGTATCGCTTAAGTGACATTGTTATTAAATAAAAACTGTACGCACTAATCATAAATGGAAAAGCTTACTACAGTTCAGCGACCCCCATTATTCAAATAAATTTAAAAAAATTTAAATGTTGATTTTTGTAAATATAGGTCTCTATGCACAACATTATCAGAAGATAAGAGCTGTAATTTTAGTAAATTTAAATTTTATTTGTAATTTTATAGGAAGAGTCAATTTCCTCAACAGGCGTCTTAGTAAGTAAGACTATAAAGCCAAAGTATATACATTTCAATAAAATATTAGAATGTTTAAAACATTTTAAAATTACTGGGTAATTAAAAATATATTAAAAAAACGCGTTTACATTATATTTGTCATGGAATTTTATTAAAATGATCTCCTCCTCAGATAAATTTCGCCAGCATCAGTTTGTTAATAATTGTGCCAGTACCTCAAAATACACCCACTGCGTAAAAACATATTTTTCTCTTATATTTTAAACTAAATTTAATATATTTCAATTCAGATTAATTCACATTTAAATCTATTTTTCTCAAATACCATTTTAAAAATATTCATTAACAGAAAGAATTATGCTGCTCTAACAGATTTAAATATATGAACAATTTTATCAATTTACTGATTAATCAGATAAATAATTATTCTTTACCTGGACCGGAAGAAATTTTCTCAAAACTAAATGGAAAGCATTTTTTTCAAACATCGGCCTCAGTGACGCATATCTTCAAATACCGGTGGAGGAAGAATGTTGTAAGTTACTCTGTATCAACATTTATCGTGGGTTGTACAAGTTCGAACGTCTGCCGTTCGGGGTAAAGGTTGCGCCGGCAATTTTCTACCAAGTAATGGACACCATGCTGAGCGACCTTGAATTCACGATTGCATATTTGGACGACATATTAATAATTAGTCAAAATATAGAACAGCATAAGGAACATGTTCATAGTCTTCTCAAGAATTCAGGAGCACGGGTTCAAATTGAAAGAATCCAAACGCGACTTTTTTATGGAGAGGATTAAATACTTGGGACACATTTTCAATAAAGATGGCATTAGACCAGATCCAGAACGGGCTACAGCAATCAAGGGCATTACAGCCCCCCAAAATGTCTCTACAAAATTTGTTAGGATTGTCAAACTACTACCAGATGTTTATACTGAACATGTACAACTTACGTGCTCCGGTAAACGGACTTTTGAAAAAAGAAAAGGCCTGGGAATTGACACCTGAATACCAAGAAGCATTCGTCAAAAGAAAGGAAGTCTTGACGTCGGACTTATTTCTCACCCACTGTAACCCAAATCTAGACATTATAATTGCCAGTGACGATAGCACGTATGGCATTAGGGCATGTATTATTCACAAAATGCCAGATGGATCTCATAAATCAATAAAACATGCACTTCTTCATGCATAAAAGAATTCTTGCAGATTTTGAAGGAGTGGTTAGGGATTATTTTCGCAGTAACGATGTTTCACCGATAATTCACGGTAGACACTTTACATTGCAGACGAACTATAAACCGTTACTGACCATCTTCGATTCTAAAAAGAGGTCTGCCTGTGCATACAAAAAATAGACTAAGGAGATTAGGAACAATCCTTTTAAATCATAACTTTAAAATAGAGTTCCTGATGGACTGTCCAGATTCATCCCGAAAAAGAGAAAATCTATTGTAGATACTGTGATTTCCTCTCTTCGAACAGAAGAAGAATTTAAAGCCACATTATGCAACACAGTAAGGGAAAATCCCTGTAACTATCGATCAAATCAAACGAGAACCTCTAAACGATGAGTTTATTAGGCAAACCAAAACCAAAATTTGTGAAAAGGACAGACTTCAGATATTTTTCTCTATGCGACGAAATACTGCGTTATAGTGATCGAGTCGTCATTCCCACAACACTACAAAAAAGAATTCTGAAAGATTTCAATGCCGGCAACCCAGGGATTACAAGGATGAAGTCTTATGGCCAAACATGGATAAAGATATCGAAAACATCTAAGGCATCTCTAATCAATTATAATCCTTAGCCCAAGACGGATCGACCATAGTCTCGAATTCATATAGAATTTGCAGGCCGGCTAGATGGATTCTTCTACCTTATAACAGTTCGCCAGATTTGGAATAGTCGATTGTTTAATGTTGACAATGGGACAGAATTTACACCCAGCGGTTTTAATATTTGTGAGACCTTCCAGATCAATCATATTACGATCGCTCCCTATCACCCAAGATTCAACTGACAAGCCGTGCGTTTCGTTGACAGGCTGAAAAGGGCCCTGAAGAAAACGAGGGGCACACCCACAAAAAAGCACTACAACAGTTCCTTTAGGCGTATGGAATCACGTCCAACGTCAACACACCATCGTCATTACCCCTAGCCGAGGTAATGTTTTTGCGTAAAATCAGGTTTTTGTTCGACAAGCTAATTCGCAAACAAAGAAAACCTGGACGAACAAACACGGTACCTACGTAGAGAAAGATTTTGTTTTCCGCATGTTTCTTTTTGGAAAAATGGGTACAATTGAGAAACGAGTAGAAAAAATGGTTTACCTAATTTACTCACAAAAGACATTTAAACCAAATCAGGAAACGCCTGTCGGACGATGCTGACAGCGGTCTTTCTGAAGAGAAAGAAATCACAGCTGTCATTTATGCCAATTCCGTAGGTGATCCCGGAACATCACCGTTTAAGGAGAAAAAGAAAAATGATGGATGTTATTGTCGTTTAAACAAAGAGTAAAAGTATTATGACTCCTGCGGAGTTGATAGTTAGGAGTGGAGTGTACTATGGTAATTTACGCTAGCACACATGAATTCTTCCAAATATAAATAAGCAGTAGTTTCTACTTTGTGGCAGAAGTCTATTCCAGCAGATAGCTCTGACAGCCAGCTCAAACAGTCACGCTGGTGTTCATCTCATTTTGTATATATTTTTACTTCTGTTCTTTGTTAATATATTTCTTTAACTCTATTCCTTCTTTGTGCTTTTATTTCTGGCCCCTAACAAAGCCACAATATTTCTTTCACACGATAATCACTGTTTATATTATCTATATTAGTATGTGCTTGATCTAATTTTCATGTTTTATATTTGCGTTTAAATTTTTTAAATTATTAGAATGCTTACTTGCCTAAAAGCTACTAATTGGTGTTCAACACAAGCAAAATTTGAATCGTCGTTAGTACAAATCACTGACATCTGATCATTTAAAGATATTATGTTTTTGATATTTAAGAAGATTGAATGCACAAATACGTCCGTCATTTTATCTACTTTGCTTCTTTTTTCTTTTAAAGATATATTGCTTCAAGGTTGATCGTATATTTTATAATGTTAATATTTTTATTGAAATCATCGAATATATTACAATGAAGCACTTTGAAAGCTTTCATATGACTGAAACATGAGAAGAAATCTGTAGTAATAGATAATATATGCAAAATACTTAAATGACACACGTAGGTCGAACGTCCCGTAGACACTCTAAGGTATTTTGTCCCAAATACAGAGCTTATATATCTACATTTTATTTGCCCTAAATGCCATCCTGGATATTTTTGACACCTATAGCCAACATAACAAATGAAAAATGCATCGTATATGCCTGTAAATTCGTATGTGGTTTTGATTGAATTGTTCAGCATGTTGTAATATGAATAATCAACTTTAATTTATATTCAAAAATATAGATTAAAGTCAGACAATAAGTCTTTAAATTCTATGACATACTATTAAAGTAAGTATGCTCATCGATGTAACATTTTTATGGAAATAATTCAAATTATTTTTATGCAGAATGCACTAAAAATATTCCTATATTGATGCGAAGTTAGCAAATATTTAATTATGCATATTTATCATGGATAAATAAAATCTATTTGAATTTATTCAGTTAACTTTCGTAAGAGTTTATATTGTTTGTATTTATATTTTAAGATATATTGTTTGCTTTCTATAAGATAATTTATACAGCTCGTACCTTGATGAAGACACATAAATTATTTTGTTTATGTTTCTTCCTGGCATTGTTTTCACAAGGTTTCGTGCCATCTCTCCGTTATTAACTTTTTAAATAATTCATGTCCCTGAAATATGAATGAAAATACATTCCACTGTTAATCTGCAAGATTCTGGGATGCAACAAAAGAACAACCAAGGAAATGATTTGTAAGATATCAGATCTTTAACATTTTTGTTCATGCTATTCTTAATGTTCATCACGTTTTATCTATTTTCACGACTGATTTGAATATTTACAAGTTGAACATATTCATGATTATTAATTATATCCTTTATTAATTTTTTTTCTCATTTGTTTCATATTTCAACATGGAGCTCAAAACTATTTTAAATAGTGTCAACTTATAGAAGATACAACAACCATCTATGATAATGCGATTCGTTTGGAAATAAACCAAAAGTAATGGAGTCTCCGTTATGAAACAGCTTATAATGCTTTGAGAAATTGTTAATGTAATTCAAATTATATAGGTTTTGTCAACAGGTGAAATCAAATCTTCGTTTCCCTTTTTTTCGGCTGCATTCTTTTCAGTTTTTAATTATATTTTATTCTAGACTTAAAATCCATGGGCCATTTTTACACGACTTGGAAAATTACCAAATAAAACACCAAATGAAATACTAACACAGACGATACACACATTTTTCTTCAATGCTTACTATCAGTAAAAGTAGTTTAATATTTTCTAGAAACTGAATTGTTCTCTTTATAGAAATTGATCATAGAATTTCTGAAGGCTACCAGAAAAGAGATGCTGAGACGTACTCTGGTTACTTATATACAGTAATACTGATTTACTAAAAAATGAACCTCAGTTCTTCTGTTACTTCTTCTTTATGTGCCGTGTTAGGATATAGGTGATCATGGAGTTCCACTTGCCCCTATCCCTTGTCACTCTCAACACTTTTTCTCTTGGTATCTCGCTCAAACCCGCTTCGCCATCCACCTGGTCAAGCCCATCAGTTATGTTTCGCGCTATTTTCCTCTGTCTCTCTTTCTTGTTATCCGTTCGGTGATTCTCCAGACCTTCCTTCTTCATTAAGTGGCCTAGAATCCCCAGCTGTTTTATCCTGATGCTAAGTATGTTTCCTTTTTGTTTGTATCCTCTCCAAAACCTTGTCATTGCTCACATGTTCGATCCATGGTATCCTCAGCATCCTTCTGTATAACCCCATTTTTGCTGCTTCGAGTCTCATCTTCATCTGTGAGGAGATCGTCTAACATTTGCTGCTCTATAGGAGAACCGATATAACATAACCGATATAACATAATAGTCTAGTAATCTTTCGTTATCTTCAATGTAATCTTCCTATCTCTCAATACTCTTAGCTTAGCTTTTGAAATGTGCCTTTGGCCATGCCAATGCGTCTTCGGATCTTAGTGTCACACTTTTCATCCTCTGTCAGAACACTTCATAAGTATTTAAATTTTCACACCTGTTTGAATTTTGGGGTCCTCTTTTTGCTGAGGACCATGCCTTCAGTTTACTTGAAGTTTATGTTTAGCCCTTTCTTCTCGCATTCTCTTGCTACATTCTGTAGGGGGTCCTGTATTTTCCTTTCTGTTTCTGCTATCAGCACAGTGTCATTTGTGTCTTATAGTGTTGAGATTGTGGTCGCCAATGCTGAATCCTGACAGAAATTCTAGCTCTCTCAGAATTCTTTCACTGTACAGGTTGAATAGATCCGGCGGGGACAAAATAATTACGTTATTAATGTCTCTAGAAGTTAAATCATTTTTAGGAAACGCCATACCAACACAGTGTAACCTTTTTCATCTGTTATAGTGTCAAGTAAGATATAAAAATGATTACAAGTCATCAAGTTAGGCGAGTGTCTTTTTTATATTCATGTTTCATCGAATCTCCCCAAAGCATACACATCTTAGTATTTTTATAGATTGCCAACTCTCACTTTTCCCTTCTAACTAAAACTATTCACTCTCTACCAGTAGGTAACATGACATTGCCCACTTTCGTCCATAAATTGTTAAATTACTTTTTTTCTAATTTGACAATTTGAAAAGATATAACTTCAATTACTCTACTTGCGATAACTTATTTAACTTTTTTCTCAATTTTACTAAATCTGTTGGTCAATATTCAATGGGCTAGCTGAAGTGGAGTATTTATTCTCTCTTTCACTAATCAAATAAGGACGCCATATTGACCTTTAATGCAATTGACAGTTCTTGTTCATTATAACGAAAGATGAGGAAATTAACTTTCGTTCAAATATCAAGTGTCATATTCATTTGAAATTATACTTTTATTCAAACTTTTACAGTTTTGTGATTTAATTTTTAGATAACTTTTAAAGTATCTATCGCATTAAAGCTGAAACCCTTCAATATTCATATATTTATAATCTCTTTTTAATATTTATTTATTCTATTTGGGTACGGAAGATGAAGTCTTTTTCTGAGTGTTTACTTTCAAGCTTTCTTGCTGGTTACATGTATTATTTATTTACCAATTAATTTATATCTGTTTAATCGAATTCGCTAAGATTCCGCTCAAGACTGAAAAAACCGTCTTTCTTTCCTTTCTATTCTCGTCGTAATTTTCTCATAAGTACTGCCTCCTCTCTATTCTTTTCTCTCTTACAAGACTTTCATTCTCAACCTCTGTCTCATTTCTCGATTATAGAAATCAGAATATATTACAATATCTTTCAGGTTTATAAAGCAAACCATGGTTTCATAATTTTCTATCTTTTTTACTTGACTGTAATTATTTTCTCCTATATTTCAATCAATAATAAATCATGCCCCAAATATTATTACCCATTTAGAGTATTAGTATCTTTTGAGAACGATTTTGTTCAAAAACGTTTCCTGAACTAAGTCCCAAATTTTATCAACGGAACAGTACTTCGTGCTTGAACTATAATAGCTTGAGTTATCTCATATGTTTTTATACACTCATTTTAGAAAACATAAAAAATGAATGATTTTTTGTGTTTGATGCTCGGAATATTTGAGTGTAAGTTAATTGCAAATATACATTTGAATGTTCGCTTTTTAGTGTTAATGATTCCTCTCTACATTCTCTGAAAAAAGTGTTATAAAATTTTTACTCAGAGCCAAACTGGATGATGATGATGATGATGATGATGCTCTATGATTCTTCTCTATACTCTTCTTTTACAAAATTTAGAAAATTTCAGCCTATCACTGTAATTGACTACTTTCTGAGTAACCGTGGAGCTTACAGCGAAGTTTGGAAACAAGATGGCAAGAAGGTTAAGATTTCTCAGCAATGGAATAAAAGAGATACTAATTGTATTTATCACTTCACCCCAAGAAAAGTAGTAAAGGCACGAAAATGCAAGGGATTACTGATTAATGAACCTGAGAAAATATGAGAAAAACATTGTTATGGAGAAAGAAGAACAAATCAGAAATTAAAAAGATAACAATTGACATTTACTGGGAAACAAGAATCCGAAAGAGAATTCCACAAACAAAAAGTGCGACAGACGAGATTGATAACATAGAACTTACGCTTAGATCTATGAGTTTCACAT
This sequence comes from Ascarosepion bandense, assembly GCA_037127315.1. Lineage (NCBI taxonomy): Eukaryota > Metazoa > Mollusca > Cephalopoda > Sepiida > Sepiidae > Ascarosepion > Ascarosepion bandense. Next base: position 2,087,109 of record JBBBDQ010000344.1, read on the forward strand.
AGATAATCCTCAAATGGCACCCTGACTCAACCATAACATGTGGGGTACGATCTACGACGAAATTTGTGTTTACTGGCACGGTCAATATTCAGGTCTTCAGGAGCTGAAATAGGTTATCTTAGAATCATCTACGCTGTCTAAATTGTTAAACTTGGTAGATTGTCATTCAGGTTTTAAAGGCAAAAGGTGCCGCAGTAAAGTATCAAATTTTTGCTAAGTAATATTTTCTTAACAAGAACTATTGTATTTTTCCATAATTAATGTCTTCAGATTTTGTTTGTTTATTTGTTTTTTCTTTTTCATGTTTTTACCATTAAAAATATAAAAAAATTAAAACTACCTTGCAAGAATAAATAACTGTTTCGTAACATAACCAAACCTAAATATAGATTGAAAAGCGGGGACGTTAAAATTAACTTCAAATAAATTTTAAGTGGTAAGTAAGAGGAATCTACCATCTGTTTCTTTTTAGAGATAATTTTATCATCTCTTTGCTTCAAGCGAAAATTTATCGCAGCTCAGTAACATTTATAAAAATCAGTACCTGCTTTTAAATAAAGACTAATACAAGAGAGAGAGAGAGAGAGAGAGAGAGAGAGAGAGAGAGAGAGAGAGAGAGAGAGAGTAATATGACTTGGTCTGTTAATGATTATCATTGTATTAATATTTCTCCCCAATCGTATTTTTCATTATGGATTTCAAAGGAAGATATTTTCTTTCAAAATATTCGCGAGCTACTAAAAAAGTCTTCAATAGGTTATTAGTATTGTATAACTTGCATATATTTAAACCGATAAAACAGTGTTACTTTTCAGAACAGTATTGACGAGAGATACAAATTGATCAAGATCAATAATAACATTAACGAAAATGTAAAATACCTGATCATATTTCAATTCCGGGAATATTCTTTTGTCGCTTTATAAAATCTTGTGAATCGAGAGAGAATTTAAAAGAAATGAACCTAACATTTTCTTTTATGTGATTTATTTAAAAATCCCAGAAGGAAAATGCAGAACAAAATTTTGTAAAAACAAACAGTTCATGCCTATATATGAATATCTACGCTATTATCTATTTAACTACTTAATTCCGATATATGTAACACTTGCTTCCCTCACTGCAAACAAACCAGACCTACTGCTACAGAATCTTTTACTGCTAACAGATACATTAGTAATTCTATTTAGGCAAACTAATTACTTGCAATTGCTAAATTGTCGGTGTAGACAACATTTTGTTTCTCCCCCCCCCCCGCTACTTAAAAATATGGAGTCAGAGTAATACCAAAAAAGCAATGTTTTTTAGGACATTATTTACAATGATGACGCTGTATTCAAGCCAAAAAGTTTAAACTCACAAATGGATAAACCAAAATTTGAAAATAAATGGTTTTTTTTTTTTAATCTATTTTCTACACTCAACTCCTAATTAGAAAAGAATTTAAGGTTAAAAATTCTTTATTTGTAAAAATACATATATGTTAACATATTAACAAATGTATGTTTATTTACACGCATGCTATAATTTGTAAATGGCAAATCAGTTCCATTGAATCCTTTTTTGCGCGAACGTAGTTTAGAACCAGACAACTTGACAACGGAGAAGAATAACGAAACAATCGAATCATTTTTATTTCATGTTGAAATATTCTAAGCCCTAGCCTCCTTGAATATAAATGGATCCAGTAATTAACACTTCAGTAGAAATATTCGCTTTCAACAGCATTCCGTTTCAACTACCAGCGACTTCAACCTCCTTTCAATCGACAAAAATACTCAAGACTATGAGTAAAACTTTCAAGTAACTTCTTTCTCTCCCTCTCTGCTTATATAACTCTCCCTCTCTCTTTGTGTATGAAAATCCCCTCTTTCCTTTCACGTACATACATATAGACTTTAACGGCCACTCTTCTAGATCCTTTTACATTAATGCATGGCGGATCTTTTACAGCTCTCTCCTTAGACCTACGTTGTTTCTTATCATCATTACGACATTTCCGATGTCATCAGTTCTCAACTCGGTATTTATGCTGATGACGCAACAATTTGTTCCTGTCTTCCAACTAGTAGCTGTTCTTGAAAATGAATTTCAATCCGTTGTTAACTAAGGCATGAAATGGCTTGTAGATTTCAACGCCTCCAAAACGAAATTGCTGTCTTTTAATCCTCATAAAGGACCATTTTGAACTTCCATCAATATGGCTGCTGCAAAAATTCAAGAGAGCACCTCATAGCGCTTTATATTTCTCACTATAAATTTCCACTGACATAAAAAGAATTATAGCGAATCAATTGTTAGTTCTGCTAAAATCCAAAGAAGGGTCTGTAATTTTATCGATTCTGACTTGGCATATAGACTTTAGTCACTTTCTTACTAATGTAACGTGGTTTCTCTCTGTTTTTTCTATAAAATGAAATAAATATTTTCATTGCAATTTTTCTAATGAGTTCTCGACTTTGATATCTCTAAGCGTACTAATAGATTAGCCATTGGTTCTTATTATTTTGCTGTTGAAATAGCTATATGCAACCGTAAGTGCTATGCTATTCTAATAGTTTCTTTTTTCGCACTTTTCACCCGTGAAACTTTCTTCCCGTTTTTTGCTTTTCTGCCCATGATCTTCAAAAATTTAAATTGAACGTTAATCGCCATCTTCTGTCTCCCTGAATAATATTTTTATTACTCTTTCTCGTAACTAAAGTCTTCACATTTTCTTTCATTCAGTAACTACTGGCGTCTTTGTGGTATTATTGCCTTTATTTGGGTTAAATTACTTTTAAAAATTTCAGAAATCGAAAAAGAACATACGTTTCACACAAAAATTTATTTTGTCAATAAACTTCAAAATACACCAAATTAATTTCCTTTTCTTTTTGTATATGATCTGTTTTGTAGTCATTTTTTTCAATACATGTTAAATCATCATTATTATTCTCTTTATCCATATATATGTTGAATTAATTTATTTTGAAATTGTTAAATATTTTGACAAATTTGTTGGGGAACTCACGATTTATTTACATAAGGCTCCAAATAATAATTTGCGCTTCACGACATCCTTGTCACAGTTACAGTTTATAATACTTGTAATAAATGTTTACTGTTTTTTATTAACATTGCAAATTAGTGCGCGGTTGAAAGATCTATTCTTTTATTAATAATTTAAAAGTGTGTAAAACTGAACAGATATAATTTAAAAAATGGTTGTTACAGTTTATACAAATATAACCTTTCTATTCGACATAACGATTTAATCTCTACTGGCTCCGCTAGATTTAATTAAGATATACTGTCTATACTGTCGGTTTTTAAGATATACAGTCATGTTTTTTTTAATTACATTAATTTCAAATGCTTATATTTTAAATTAAATTAGCCTCTGTTTATGTATAATATTTTTTAATATTTCAGTAGCTCGGATCTCTACTTTTACTAATTTGAGTGGAAATTTGTAGGCATACCAAAAAGAATAGATTTCTGATGACAAATGTGTTATAAAGTATATGTACAGAGACGATCTGTTTTTTTTTTCGTTTGTGTCAAGAGACACTGTGGCCTGATTTTCAAAGTTTCTGCAATCATTTTTTATATTAGTTTATTAAAGATTGATTCTTAAATCATTTCTTGCTTGAAATATATGCTCAATATTGTTCGGACCTTCTTTGAACACCTTTTTTGTATACTTGCAATTTTTGATAAAATATTTCCATCGAGCCATTCGACAACCCTCATCAGATGTACAGCGAGAGTCAAAAGAAAAAAGAAAAACATCGTGAGTCAATACAAAATGGCGAAAAATTTGTCATTAATATCGCGATCAGAACAATCCGTTTCGGTCGCGACAGTAACAACAAGTAACCAGTTAATTATATTTTAACATGTTTCATTAATATTTTAAATGCTTGTAATTTATAAAATTCATTCTCTTTGGCGACATTAAAATAGGATTAAATTATCGAATTAAAATATTGCATTTGAAGCGAATGTTATTCATCCAGTTTAAAAGAAAAATATGTTTGACTCGCATACAAGTATTTTATGGCCCAAAATACATATAATTTGTTGCAGAGATTATTAACTGAACAGAACCAGTTTTAACCTAAGCGACACAAACATTATTTTAGTTGGATTTTATCTTATACACAATTAATGAGATGCATTAACGTACAACATAAGTGTTTACATTTTTAATATGTACATATTATAAAGGTAGTTAACAATTATTAAGTTGTATATTGTAGAGGAGTTAAGGAAATTAAATAATGTATATTTTAGAATTGTTAAACTTGCATTGAAAATTCAGAGCCCGAAGACTTGGATATCTTAATGGTATGTTTAAAATAAGAATTCTCTTCATAGCTTCATTAATTTCTTAAAGAATATCATCCATCCAGTTAAAAAGACAATATAACCTCAAAACTTTTATTCTTTTCTTCTACTATTCAATTTTGAACTGGCGCGAATACGTGGAGGCTTTAATTATTTCATAAAAATTATGTTTCTGATAAGCAAGTCAGTCAGTCCGTCAAGTGCCCCACGTGATACCTGCTTTGGGCGATCATGTCTCGAAAGAGACATGACTGACTGGGTGGAAGGTTATCCCACAGTAGGTTGCAATCACTTTCTGCGGCAGACTGGTTGCCAGCCAAGGCTATAGAACCCAATCTGTTCCGTTATTTAATCCATAACTGGAGGAAAGAGACGGATTAATACCTTTCTCAAGATTATTTGCGCGTAAGTGAATGCAAGGAATTCAACCGGAATTCGAACTCGGCTCCCCGATATCCACTACACCACAACGCACATACAGGCCTAATAATAACATAACTGTTATATAAGTGGATGGATAGATAGATGTCTGTCACAAATGCGTTCCTTTATAGTTACTAATATTCATTTCAACGCTTTCGTGTATATTGTATTTCAAATTAATTCCTCAAATTACTTCCCCCATTTCTCTAGAAAATAAGGAAAAATTCAAGAGGAATTAATGTGTCAGTCAGTTAATTTCTATACGTGATACACGCTTGGGTGATATGACTGACTAAGCAGAAGATTTTCCCGCATCAGTTTGCCATTATTTTCGTCGGTAGACCGGTTGCCAACCAAGGCTATAGAAGCCAATCTTTTCTGCTGTTTAACCCATAGCTAGAGAGAGTATTTGTACGTAAGTGAATGAAACGAATTCGACTAGGGTTCGAACTCGGTTCTCCAATTTTTCCTTCAGCGCCGATATCCATTAAACCACAACGCACATTAATATATAGCAATTTTAAAATGACATGGATTAATGAAGTTAATGTATATCAAATAGCAAAAATAGATTAATTGTTCTTTTTGGTTGGTTGATTAGTTTTAATAAGTCCGAATTCTCTGTGACTACGTGCTAGCACAACTATCAACGGCTTAATGAAATAATCCGTCTACTCAATTTCATTTACAATGTTTGGCTCAACTCGTTATATAGTGGTGCCCCGATAACATCCGAAAGTTACCTGACCAATTTTTTATTGTGAGGTTCAAAACCGGATCCCTGTCAAAAAGCTAGCAATTTAACCACTCCTCCACACTTCTATTATATAAGGACAATTTCGATGAAATCAGTATCGTGAAAGTCACCAAGAGAAACATTAGAAAATTACTTTCGAAGTTCGAAGTAAATAGAGTTAAAGTCTAAAAATTGATTTAACCTATTCAACCATGATAGCTGCTGGCTACGGTAAATTCTTTATCAGCTTAGAGGTTTATTTGAACAGACAAAAAAAAAAAAAAAGAGAACACTGAAGACAAGTGATACTGAACGAATAAGTAAGTGGTGAAAAACCTGAAGGCGATATTAAAGAAAAGAAAGTATACAACTGATTAGTGTCATAAACAAAAGCAAAAGAGAAAGAAAATTTGTTACATGCACACAAAAAATCGAATTTATTTTGAAAATACAGGGGTTCGCTGAATCGTAATAAGCTTTTTCCATTTACGATTAATAAATACGCGTTTTACTTATTAATAATATCATCTATCGACTAAATATTAATGCAGAAATTTAAGTTTCCAAATTATTATAATTAAATTTTAAAAACGGAAAACAATTCTTATAAAAATTTATTATTCATAAGTTTTTTCTTAATACAACTGTGTCCATAATATATCTTATTAATAAGAGCAATAAAATGCTTTTCGAAATTTAAAATCTATTAAATTTTTTATTTTACGAATCAGAGCGGATTTTTTGTAACAAGGCTCTTGTTTGATAAAAGAAATTGATGATTTAAATTCCTTAGGACTTGTCCTTATAACTAATATAAATATTCAGATGTAATATAATACCTTGAACATCAGGGATACCTGACAGGAACATCCGGCCGTGGGTGAGGTCAACAAAGGACACGTGAGGTTGACAGATATATCCGGATGTAGATGATGTCAACAAGTTCAACAACAAAAGAATAAACGCCAACCAGCGATGGCCAGCAAGGATATTATTGTCAGATACATCCAGCCATAGATAACAGTCAACCAAGGTTATTGATAGATACATCCGGCTGTAGATGACGTCAAAAAAAGCGACAAAAAATGCGTGGAATTTTTAAGACTATAAATCTACAACTTTTGGCTGAAGACAGTGAACTCCCGATGGCTTCCGACTCTAGACATGTTTTTCGTGTGCGCGACTCTCTCGGCTGCTTTCCTGCTCCACACAATTGTCACTGACGAAGAATAAAAATATAAGATTATATTTTTATGTATACGTGTTCCTCGCTGTCTGTCAAGACGATTGTTGTTTTCTATCGTAATATACAACATACGCGATTTAGTGCGCAGTCACTCGCTGTGTGTGTGTTTTTTTGACCAACATAGATTCATAACGAACCAGGTTACCATCTACAGAAACACAAGACGATCGTGGTATAACTGACGACATCAAGGAAAGGTAGGTGACTTTTGATTTTACCTTGCTTGTACTCTACTCTTGTGTTTATTCTAGAAACGTTGCTAGTTCTAAAAAATAAAACAAAAAGTAAAAACTTAAAATTAAACTGCATTCTTTTTCGAATTCGTGCAGAGTCTGACCTTGAAGTCGAGAAATGTGGCTTGTTCGAGCACATTAAACAGAAATCGCATACATAAGGCTGGCGGATTGAATGAAGTCGTTGCAAAGAGAAGAAATGTTGTCGATTCCTTCAAGTTATTGAATACTATTTTGATAACTTCGAATGTGGTAGAAGACCACTTAATGCATATAGACACAGTCTTGGGTAGTGAAGAGAAGCCAGGTTTTGATAAAGTCAAGGTTTTGATAAAGTCAAGGCTATAAAACCAGTTTTGGCTCCAACCGCTGTCAGGTAAGTGAGGGCCTTCATTGGAATGATATCATACTATCGCCACTTTATTAGGAGTAGCACAAAAGCAAAGAAACACAGCGATAGATAAGTCCCTTAGTAAGACTAAGGATGTAGAGTTTGAGGTTGAAAAATTAGTGTACTATAAGAACCAACAAAAGAAAGGCGACCATATTATGAAGTAGTATTAGAAATCAGTTAACCGGCTCAGTTACTAAGACGTATGCATAGCATCTTTGGTTGGTGTCCATTAAGGAATGGAAAATTCCCATGACAAAGAGGCAGTTATGGAACATAGTATCGGCTGTTCCAGTACAATCCAGTGATTCTGACTTCAAATCTGCGGCAGAACAGGCCGATTTTTTAATACGAAAGTGTCGACACCAACGTGAGTAATCAGGCAATGAGTCTGATGTCCCATTAATGGAGCGCCGTATCGTATTTACACGACGCAAAAAAAAAAAAACGCAGAAAAAAACGTGTCAATTTTTGATAAAGAGGTTGGAATAAAATAATTTAAAAAGTATTGTAGACTTACTGGCCGATATGTTGTAATTTAAGTTAGGAAAAACAGCGGGAGGAATGACGTGCGCTTGAGATAGAGAGTTAGTTTAGCTTCCTTTGGACAATGCATGCGGAAGTTGGAGTCCGCGTGGGAAGCATTAAGTTAAACAGTATTTAAAGTATGAACTCTGTTCACTTTCAGTGGCGTTGATACATACAAATAATTTTCTGTTTAGTAAAAAGTGGATTGTTATATGGAGAGGAAATAAACATACTTAAGAAAAGGAAATCAGTTTATCCCTGCAGGATCAAAAGGTGTTCAATACCCGAGTTTATCTGAATTGAAGAGAGAGATATTCACCAATAAGGAGTATCTAGTTCTGAAAGCATGTTAAGGGACCTTAGTTAAGGGAGACAAAAACTCTGGCTAGGAAATGTTAAACCATTCTTTAGACTTAGTTAATTAGGAGTTAAGGACTGTAAGTGATACGACTAATTCTCCAAGCAAACCGCATGCCCATCATCAAAAGATGGGATCAGGCCATTTAATGTATTTTCTTCGTTTTTGTTTTTTCTCGGTAAGACTTTGAATGACATATACAGACAATGGCAGGTGTTCTGTGTTCAAACATAGTATGTTTGAAATTAAGACATTACATGTGTGACGTTAAACTGGAAGCACGCATAGTGTTAACCAATGGTCGTTTATCCGATGTCAGTTTGAAAATCTGGGCGTGGTTACCGTCTATGATCGTATAGTCGTACATCGTCTACTGGTATGATACAACGCGGAGAAAAATGAACTTTTAAACATTACAGAACAAAAAAACAAAAACAAAAAAACCCCAAAAAAACAAACAGCTGTGCATTCAGAACATTATAAAAAGGGCATAACGGAACGGGCATGAATATTGTCAGGTTTACCAATTTCGGCGAACCGATCTTATATTCCAACACAGAAAAAAAGAAAAATACGTCTTTTGCGTTTGTATGTTTTATATATATATATATATATATATATATATATATGTATGTATGTGTGTGTGTGTGTATACAAATGAATAACAACGAAGAAAATAATTACAACGTTCAAAACATTAGTGTAAAACAGTGCTTAGTATAAAAATAGACAAATGAATATTTATTATTAATTATTACGTTAGAACATGTATAAAGTACAAACTACTACAAAATTGGACATTTTGTTTTGACATTGAAAGAACAATGTCTTATCAGTTAGTAAAAAATGATGGTAGTATATGAATCACTCTGCCTTATGGGTTTACTGCAGTATTTTAATCCAAATAAAGTCTTACACAGAGTGAAATGAGAGTGGGGAGAATGTCGATGGGTGGGCTCACTAAATGATGCTTGTTCTCACTTGGATATATAATTTCAAGGCAGATAAAATTATAATTATAACATAATATTCAACTGTATTTAAAACTAATTAAGAAAATTAGAATGTTACTAACAAGAAGCTAAACAATTTATAAAAAAGATTGAAAATTGATGTATCTGTTTGATGTTATCTACTAAGCTTTTGAAGATGACAGGAATGTAACATTTACTTGACTGGTAGTTTTAATTTCCATTTTGGACGTCCATGCGTATTTGTAATTGGCGGGGTGACAGTACGCATTTTTTATTTCCGGTAAGTTAGTAGAATTTTTCAATACTTTGTTGTCTTTTCAAAGTCTAATTGCATCATCCTCGTTGCTAGTTGATTTTATTCACAGTACAAATATAACGTGTGCTTTTGTGTTGTTACTTCTCATTTTCTATAAGATTATTCTAATCTCACTACGTCAATAGTTCGATTATACTACACGCCTTTAATTGTCAAGGAAGATTAACAGTTTTTTTACAATACAAATTTATTTTCTTTTAGAAAACAAAAATCCATGAAAATACTTTTACCTGAATAAAGAAATTTCCTTTTGGGGTAATAGATCATATAAATTAAAATCTTGCAACAAAACGAAATTAATTATTTCGAAAGCTTCATAAATTTAGAATGTCGAAAAGGGAGTGAGGAAGAATGGATCCTTTAGAGAAAATATTCGTTTGAAATAGACGTTTAAAAACAGGCTTACTCAAATAGGAGATAAGTCTCACAGGTTTAAAAAATTACATTCATATATCAAATTTACAGGATTCTTCTTTCCTCCTGTACCTCTTCTTTTTCAGCAGCAACAGAAGTTGATTTTATCATCCCAGGTCACAGATTTTCTTTCCCGGGGTGGGGGGGGGGCGATTCCATACTAGACCCAGATCCCACCTTCCTAGCTCGAAGAGATTCTTTCTTTTATGCTTCCACAGTAACAGTCCTTATATGTGACCTGTGATTTGTGACCTGCAATCCCTTCTTGCCAGATTACAAATGTCTCGTCAGGGTGTGAATATTTTTTCTGATTTTGTTATACGCGCATCATAGCCCGGCGTTGCCTGTGCAACTCAGAACATTTTTTAATTAGATGATTAATGCAGCGTGTTGCGATTTCTGAGTGCTTGTATTCGCCGCCTCACTTTAAAACTCAGTTATAGAAAAAATAGTTATATAAAAAATTGTTGCTTAAAATTGTTCAAAAATTCCATTAAGAAAATCTATTCTCTTCTTTTGCGTAAACGTGAGTTGATGTTTTGTGTGACATTGTAAACAACATTGCGTTTGTTTTTGCTTAAAAATTACGGGGGAAAATATTTACAATTTTTGTTGACTAAATGAATTTCAGAAATTTTCAAAGAATATTAAAAAATCTAGACATTTAATTTTAGACAAAAAGTTACATTAATTCCTCAAGAATTACAGACAATTGATTTTCTGCATGGAATATTTAACAAAAAAAGCTTTATTTTTGTTTTAATTTTATTTTCTGAAGTATGAAATATTAAATCTGAAAAAAAAAAGACTTAACTAATTAAATTGACCATTGGCACTTATTTTTAATTATTTTGTTTTTGTTTAAAAAACACTTTTTAAAAAAATATTTCTTTTGTTTCAACATTACGGGAAAAAATATTCACATTTGTTTGTTGACCAAAGTAATTTTTTAAACGTCGGAATAAAAATTAAATATAAAGTCTCATTTTTTATTTTTTGAGTTTAAGTTCAGCAATTTTCCCTTTCGCACTTTGTGGCCAAAGGGGCCGATTGCTCCGTAAAACATCTAAGATCTAAGATGGTTGTTAGATTACGTCACAGAAGTCAAATTACACGTGTCAAACGCGACTAAAAAATGTGTCAACCTGGCTTCCCTGTAGATATGTGTCACTAGAAAGTTTGAATGGCGTACCTTAAAAATGTAAATATGGACGTTTCCTACCAGTTAATATACTAGTTAATATACTATTAACTGACAGTTAATCACTTTCGTGTCTTCAGTTCAGCTCAGCACAGTCTGTCAGTCTTTCAGTCACTAGTAAGCCAAGCTTATGTTACTTTGTTCTTTTATATCTATTTTTGACTTAATATATATTGTTAAACATACCACCGTGTTTCGAGTTATCATTTGATGGTCCCATTACTAGTCCACATCAGAACTAGAAACTGTGTATGTCGAAATCAAACACGTAAGTTTCAATATTTGCAGAATGCTTTACCAAAATTCAAAAATTGGGATTTCAAAATACGAAGCTGCATTGAATTAACAAAAGAAGCACCCCAAAAACTAAAAGTATTAAGAAACATAATAAGTTCGTAAGAAACTAAGAATAGACTGCTAAAATATGATGTAATATCAATCCTCCTGGTAATTAATACTGGATAATTTCCTTGCAAGCTAAAAAAGGACATGATGCAACAGAGATGTGATTCTGAAGGTGACTGAGAATACCATAGACAAAGCATAAGCTTTTATGCTTTGTCTATGGAATTTTTTAAAATGCAAAGAAAAAAAATTATACATAAAATCAAAAATAGTTGAAATTACTTGAATATATAATATGAATAAAAAACCCTGGAAATATTTTAAACTTACAGGATATACTGAAAGCCAAAAGTACAGTGGGTGGAAACAGCCAGTAATTTCGTGCAAATGAATTGCAGAACAGAGAGGTAGAGGTATAGTCAAAATACGCATATTGCTAAGTGCTACGAAGTTTAAAAAATTGTGAAAAGCCATGATCGCCAACTTCATGAAAAAAAAAACAAAAAACAAAATATAAAAGTGTTGCAAATGCAAACTGTAAAAAAAAAAAGACGTATAATATTAAAAATATTGGCTAAATATATGAAAGTCACTAAAGTCTCACATTTAAGTAAACGCCTCACCTAAACGTGTAAGTTGGGTATAAAATATTAAAAACAAATTTCACAAAAGTAATTTTAATGATTGATGGTTAGATACATTACACAGACCTGATGATTGAATTAAAGTTTGAGAAATACAAAGAACAATTCAACCATAACGATTAGAAGATAATATTTCCGGGTGAAGTAATGTTTTATCTGGTATTGGAAATTACACGTCTCTTACAAGTTGATGGTATCAAGATATATTAATAGAATTATTTTAAGTTCTAAGAAAACACATAAGAATGGCACTTATCATAAACAAGAAACCTTAATATTTCCAATATTTCTTCACATATTGAAAAACTGATTAATGCACCTCCCCAAAAATAAAATAACAATATTTCCAAGGTATATTTCTCATTTATTGTTAGTTTAATTACTTTTATTAATTAGTTTCTGGTGACCATCTCTCTCTCTCTCTCTATATATATATATATATATATATATATATATATATGTGTGTGTGTGTGTGTGTGTGTGTGTAAAAAGTGTATGTATATACCCACGTCTATTGAACAGGTGAAGAGGCTCATCCCTTGTTTCCTGTTTAGGATGCGGTTTCCGGCTTTCTCTTTTCCAATCTTTTTACTCTTACGTAGCCCCTGCTCATCAGTGGCGTTATCGCCTTGCTTGGGGTGATATGATTAAAAAAAAATATATAATTATAAATATCAATGTATATATATATGCAAATTGTTATATATATTATATTGTTTACATATTATATATGCGTGGTACTTATTTAAAAGCGCTCAATATCAGTGATAGAGCAGACATATTCATATAGATAGGTGTGAGTTTGTAACCCTGGGTCTCACGCTCTTGCGATCGTCAGACAAACTGATTAATTTTTAAAAAAATTGGTTATATGTAGGGTTGCGTATATTCGTGTATTTTTGTGGAAGTGGGGGAAATCTGTCAGACGCAGACATTTGTGGAAGTGGGGGAAATCTGTCGTCACTACAGACGCAGACATATATATATATATATATATATATATATATATATATATATATATATATATATTTGTACACCCATCAACGCGCGCAAGGACACACACACGCACGTGCGTTCGCTCACTGAGGCTTGCATAAACATACACATGCGAATCGTACGGGATTCGGTATATATATGTATATGCGTGCTGTTGCGCACATACATACGCATTCGGTTGGTGTATTCTAATGGTGTAGCGATGTTGACTCGCGGACAGTTGTCGATTTCTCGTACGTATATAAGCACTTTTGATGGGTTCTGTGTGAAACTATGATAGCTAAGAATTGCTATTATTTTATTTCAGGCTGTATTGTTATTTTTTTTGTTTTAAAGTCGGTTATTGACTTGTTTTTTATATTTTGTGGTTGCGTATATTTAAATGGTAGAAATTATAATTTGTAATGCTTGTTACTGTTTATGTGTAGTGTATTAATTTTACTATGGCAGAGACGTGTGGTATTTTTTTTTATCCGATTGGTATAAATTGTGATAATAGGTATTTATTTTCATGTCTGCATTTGGAAATTAGTTCTGATCTCGTGTTTAGTAAGTTCTTTTGTGGGGTATGAGATATAATTGCTACTTTCTCATGTAAGCAAAGTAGGCATTTTTTTGTAATGTTGTTGTAGGCAGGTGCTTTTTTCAGTATTTTCCAGCTTATTGTGGGTGAAATATTTGTCTTTTAGACGCCACACGTATGTTGATAGTGTAGTGCTGTTCAAGTATTTTCTGTTGGATAATGAAAGATTGTGGTTGTTATTTCTTTTCTTAAACGGTCCCTCAGTGGCACCGATGTAGTACATTGTGTTGTTGTTTGCACTTACCTTGGCTTTATATACTATGTTTGTTTGCTGGCAATTTCTCTGGAGTGGACATGTAGTTCCGTTTCTGCAGTTGCATTGAGCTTCTTCGATTGCATTATTATAGTTTGTTAATTTTTTGTTGTGACTTTTTATTATTTGTGTAATATTTTTTGTGCAGCTGTAACTAATTTTGACGTTTTTGTTGAATACTTTTGCTAATCAGTTTGTCACCGGGAAGTGTTTTTCTATTAAGTTCAGGAATGTCTTACCTATGTTTGTTTTGACGGCTTTGTTGTATGGTGGATTAAACCAGATGATATTTCTTTTTCTGTTTTTGCTTTTTCGTTGCGGAGGTGTATAATGTAGTTGTTGTTTGTATCCACATTTCTTTAGTGTTTCGTCGTATGGTGTTCTTTTGTTATTGAAAATCTGTATGTTAGATGAATTTTCAGATAGTCTGCGGCTGATTGATATGGGTATTTGTTTGATGATTGAAGGTGGGTGGTTGGGGGATGTGTGTGCGTAAGTTGGATCGTCATTATCTTTTCTGTATGGTTCATACGTATTGTTGTCCAAGTTAATGGTGACATCTAGGAAGTTTACTGTTTTTATACCTGCTTTTATTTCTATTTTGAATCTCATGGATTTTAGAGCGTTTACTTTTTTTTCCTAAATCTATCTAATTTCAGACCATTGGGTTAACGTACGTGCGTGTGTGTGCGTGTCCTTGCGCACGTTGATGGGTGTACAAATGTATATATATATATATATATATATATATGTCTGCATCTGTACTGACAACAGATTTCCCCCACTTCCACAAATGTCTGCGTCTGACAGATTTCTCCCACTTCCATAAAAATACACGAATATACGTTGATGAGCCATTAATAGATCAACGTTATGTCGATGATACCTTTTCCTTATTTTACAACGCTTTAGATGTTGAACGTTTTTTTAGTTCAGTTGAACCCTTAGATCCCTCTCTTCAGTTTACTATGGAGACCGAGAGGGATGGGTGTCTTTCTTTTTTGGATGTCCTTGTTCAGCTACGGGATGATGTTTTCGTGACATCTGTGTTTCGCAAACCAACCTTTACCGGTTTGTACACAAATTGGAATTCTTTTGTTCCGAAGTCCCGCAAAATTGGTCTTATCGAAACTTTGGTTCACCGTGCCCTCAATATTTCTTCCCCTATATGCTTGAGCAGTGAACTATTGCGCTTGCAAAGTATCTTTGAGGCTAATGGGTACCCAACCAATGTGGTTAAACGTGTTATTGATCGCAAGATCAAACGGTTTAAGGAACCAAAAGTTGGAGGACCGAGTCGCTGTCCTTTATACTTAAAAACTGTTACTGACAAAGTTTCGGCGTGTGTTTCGTCTTGTGATTATTCAGTACAGTTGCTTGTTGTTTTCCATACTAGACCTGTTTTTCCATCCTTCGTCAAAGGTAGGTTGTCCTATTTTCGAAAAAGTTCAGTTGTTTATAAATTTAAATGCTGTTGTGATGCAGCA
Source organism: Ascarosepion bandense (assembly GCA_037127315.1). Lineage (NCBI taxonomy): Eukaryota > Metazoa > Mollusca > Cephalopoda > Sepiida > Sepiidae > Ascarosepion > Ascarosepion bandense. Next base: position 2,102,569 of record JBBBDQ010000344.1, read on the forward strand.
TACATAGGACGAACCAGTCTTAGGTTGGAGACGCGGGTCTCGCAACACGTCCATGCGAATATACGTTCTGGCAGCCCTATAAGAACAACTCAAGCTGTTTTGGATTCAGCGATCGGCCAACACTTGCTGGACAATCCTGCTTGTGCATCCTCGTACGAGGACAGTTGGTTTTCTGTCTTGCACAGCGCTCGCTCAACATACCATCTTTGAGTCCTAGAGACCATTTGCCTGAAAATCCAACAATCGAGCCTGTGCAGACAGAAAGAGCATTTCCTTCGCTCCTTACAGTTACTGGAGAGTTTGTGAGTGAATTGTTTTTCTTTTTTATCACTCTTGTGGAATCAAATTTACAACCCCCTCACATTTTAATGTATTTTTCATTAAAGTTTATTTTTAAACGTATTCCACTTTCTCCTGGTAATGTGAGTAATTTCCCTATTGATATTGTCATCGTTCAGCCCTCTTCATAATTATTGCCAACGGAGGCCTTGAAAAAGTGTTCCTCGGGTTTTGGGATAAGTATGACGTCCTTTCTTTTTAGAGCAATTTGTGGTTTCTGTGGGTACCGATCTTTATTCATATATATATATATATATATATATATATATATATATATATTGTTTTTATTTAAGATTAATATAGTTTACATTGCGACATGGAAATTTCTATGTTTCGGGATTTTTACACCTATCTATCTATCTATCTATCTATCTATCTATCTATCTATCTATCTATCTATCTATCTATATATAGTGTTCGTTGTCGCCCATATCTAATTTTATATATATATATATATATATATATATATATATATAACATAGTGATGATCCACGTATACTTTCTTAATATGTATAGGAAAAACTATTAAAAAGTTGTAAGTTTAAAAATATATTATTTTTGACAGTATTTATTTATTTCTATTATTATATTTATTATAATAATAGAAATAAACAAATACTGTCAAAAAATACATTTTTAAACTTACAACTTTTTAATAGTTTTTCTTATATATATATATATATATATATATATATATATATATATATATATGAAATGAATAAGGAACGAAGAAAATATTAACAACGTTAAAAACATTAATTTAAAACAGTGCTCAATATAGAAATAGGGCTATGAATATTTACTATAAATTATAGTTTAGAACATGTACACAGTAGGTTGTAATATATACATGTTCTAAATTATAATTTATAATAAATAAAAAAATATATATTAAATAAAAATGTTTATTAACTTACATATATCTCATAATCTGTGGTTCATTTTGAAAGAATAATAATTAAATAGATATTAAAATAATTAAATTGATATTTAATTTTTAGTAAATAAATATTAAAATATTTATATTATGATATTAAGAATTGTATTAGAATATAATAATGATATGATAGATTTTATAAAATTAATAAAATTAATTTTAAAATGTTTAATAATTAGATAGATATTAAACATTTTCTTTACAAATTAAGAGTTTCAGGAAAAATAAAACAAAATGCATTCTGAATCGATATAAAAATAGTATAATTACACTCAAAGTTCCCTTTAGTTCAGATCAAAAATATAAAATGTTTTGTTTTCTTTCTTTTTTATTTTTATTATATGGTTTATAGTAAAATAAGAGAATAATTTTGTAACAATAATTGATACATCAACGGAAATGGAGCCTAGAGAGGGGTTTTGATCGATTGACACTTTTGCCGTTAAGTTTGAAAGAATTCCCACAAAATATAACCATTTTTAAAATTTTAAAATGGATTTCTATTCTGTCCAAATTGTTAATTTCTGTTATCGGATAATTTTCATTTTTCAATTAGGTTTAAATTTTTATTTAAAATATTATTATGACGATATTTTTTATAATTTTTTCCATATTATTCATACAACTATAACTTAATCTAAGAGTATTTACTTAATGTATGATTAATCGGAAAGTGTTTCTTAATCAAAGCGACGATTTTTTTCCTAATTTACTTTAAACTATTTGGTTGAAAGGTGGTGTATACCAAATAATATTTCTATTCCTACTTTTTCTTCGGTTTATGTTTAATAATGGATAGAGGATAGTTAGACGTTTGGTGGATATATAAAGGATTTAGATTTGATTTTATATGCTTGGTATATATACTTTTCTAAATCTAAAGTCACATCGAGGGAATTTACTTTTTTACATTTGCATGAATAGACACTTTTAAATTAAGGGTTTTAAATTCTCTATATATTATCTTTCTAATTATATATATTTCAAAATTATTAGCATTAATCCCTATCATAAATCCACCATCCTTATATAATCTAATATCATCAGTATTTATATCCTTATAGGCTGTAAGATTGTATAGTACAAATAAACCAACCAGGTTTGAAGACAGGCAGAGTCTAAAGATCCCATTGTAATATCAAAGTTATTTTCCTTGGAATTAAATTTTCTCGACTGTTCTTTTTTTATAAACTAGAACAGATTTCATTATTATGTTTCCGTCCAATTCCAATGCTGTAACAGATAGTTTCCTTGATATCGATGGATAGTATTCCTTAATATCAAATTGGATAAAAAACAGTTGTTTTTATTCTTTTATGTGTTACATTGGTAGTATACTTTCATAATTTTAATCCTAGGTATTCCATAATTTGCTTATTTACTCTTTCAAGTATATATTTACTAATTTTTCCGATCTTAAGCCCTGTGGGATTTATTATCCTAGTGGTAGAGTTTGTATCAAAATTTTGCTTATGATCTTTTATAGTATTATAACACTCTTTGTGCTGAGTTTTGCTACTCTGTCGCTTATTTTCAGTTTATCAGTGATTATTTTACTAGAGGTTTTTATATTATTGTTTTGGGGTTATCCCTTTTCATAAAGATGGATTCGTCCATAGTATACTTATACTACTGCTATAGAAGCGAGACTGGAGAATATCGCATTTTCACAGAGAGTTAACCAGAGAATATGAGAGTCCAGAGAGAGATTTGCACATAGTAGTTCATAGTAGCTCTGTGCTCCACTCATCGAGAAGATTATTACGCAGTACATACTCAATAGACTACGGCTTCACCTCCAGAGACCTGTACATATACTTTTTACTAAGCTGAATTCCTGGACTACTAATCTTTATTCAAGTCTGTATCCTTACGTTAATACACGTACTTTCTATCTCAATTACTGGTCGTTGTTCATTTATTTGTGCTGGCCCCATTCACGGGATCCACAATAACTTGTTGACGAGAATTCGAGAGTCACGTCAACCACAAAAACTCGAAAGAACTCACACAGAGAACAACAAACACCCATATTGCCACACGAATTGACTCAACAATTCGAAAGAATTCTTACAGAAATTAAAAGGAAGTTCTGGTCGCATAAAAACTTAGTAACGAAGATTCGCAAGGACGCCAGGAGCAAAAAGAAAGACCTCATCTCATAGAAATTGGCAAATCACGTCGTACAATAATTAAGCAACACACTCAGGGATTAATAAAGAACTACTTGTCACAACAATTAACGACGAACATAAAAGAACGTACGAAAAAATGCATAATAGATAGAAAGAAAAATTCGTCACTCCCAACAAAAGGTATTTGAAAGTCAATATTTTTTCTCCTCGAGCAAGTCACCACAATTAATTAGCGACTAAATAAGAAAATAAATTATTACACAACAATCAAAACAGAAAAATCTTTTACAAGATTTAATACAAAAATCATCAGTAAAAAATTGAAACCCCTTGCTGAAACAAAGCAAAAATGGAAGACTTTCAAAAAGCAATACTTAAGAAGTGAGGAGAAACAGCTAAAATTGGAGGAAAATTTAATTGAAACACAGAAAAAAGTGAAAAGAGACAGTTAAAATTAGAGAAAAAACAGATGGAAGCACAAAGAATAAATGAAGAGAGACAAATACAAATCCAGGAATTACTATTAAAAGTGACAGTTAACTCACAAGAAAAGAATATTGAAAAAGAAGCGACTTTTTCCCAAGTCACAATTTGGAACACAATAGAAGCATTTAATTACTCTCTAGAAGACGATAAAAATATCGGTGACTATTTCAGACGTCATGAAGACATTTTTAACATAGATTGCCAAAAGTGGACGGATGCGAAAAAATTACGTTTACTATTTATGAAATTTGGAACAGAGAAGTACACAAAATTATATTTTACCGAAAACAAAAACAAAACTAACGATTTGACATTTGAAGAGGCAGTTACATGCCTTACGAAGCTCTTCCGTCCAAAGACTTCACTCTTTCACAAAAGGTAAAAATGCCTCAACCTCGCAAAAAACTTTTTATAGTTCTTAGTTAAATGTTTCATAATCAGAATATTTTATTATTTACTTAGTATTCGTTACTTTATAGAAATATGCTGTTTAATTCGATTTCATGAATGTTTTATCAGATATTTTAATTTCTTTCACTACTTTTTTAAGTTGCCGGAAGAAATAATTTCTTTTATTAAAAGTGATAGCACAACTTTTCAATATACGGAGCTGTTTTTTGTTCTTAAAATCATATACTTCTTGTTCTTTAGGTACATTTTCCTTGTGCAAAAGAAATGAGCTTTCTATCTTATTTGTCATATATATATATGTCGATTAAATAAATTGCAAAAAATGTGTCTTCTTATTTTTAATGAAATCAGTCCATACGGATAAGTCTTTCACGTATTATAATTGAAAGCTGTTAGAAATGCGCTGTAACTTTGACAGATGATTTTATTACACACACACACACACACACACACACACACACACACACACACACACACACACATATATATATATATATATATATATATATATATATATTCCTTGATTTCCTATTATAAATTTCGTGATTTCATGATTTCAAGCCATGACTTTACATGCTGGTGTTTCAAGAAAATTTCCTTACTACACTATTACCAATTCAATTTTTAGAAATTTTATTTTGTATAAGTATATGCATTAAAGATGTATTTATACAGAAGAGATATTGCTGATTTTTACTAGTATTTGATTGTAGAATCCAATCTGGAAGTGATGAAATACCTCTGAACCTTTTTTGCTAAACATAAACGATAATTTCTCACTCACGGGTCACAATTTGCTTAAAAAAGGGTTTACTTTCATTGCTTTTATACAGTGAGTCACGAATAAAAATGCGATCTAAAATATTTGCTTCGCTTAGATTATGTGTTGCCCAAGTATCGTAGCGATTTGAATACCCAAACTTCACTAAGTACTTATGGATGGTGAATTTCGATACATTTAGTATTTTGCCATTTCCTGCATTACGTAATGCGGGTTATTCTCAAACAATGTCATTATTTGTTTGTCAGCTGTAAAGGGTCTGCGTTCTTCATCAATAAGGCTACAATCATAAAATCAGCAAATTACTTCTGTACAGTTTCGTCAATTAAAGCACTTTCACCAGCATAAGTATTTTTGTTGTTTGCAAGGAATCATTGCTTTTATCGTAATAAAAAGCATTAAAAATGTCTAAAATGTACTTTATAATCTTCCATTTTCATAAGGATGCAAAACTGACACTAATTAAGTAAGTTTAAATTTTCTTTCTCAAGACATAGTTTGAAGTGTGTGCTTATCGGAAATTTAAGCACATTTGTCGATAAATTTGACGTGTTTTGACGTGTTGAAATATGTACGATTACAAATTAGTATGAACCTTCCTGACATCACACTGACACAGATGTGTGTATATATATATATATATATATATATATATATGTGTGTGTGTGTGTGTGTGTGTGTGTGTGTGTGTGTGCGCGTGTGCAGGTAAGTTACTTAGCAGGTAAATTATTTTGAGGCTTGTCTCATCTCTCCACATAATATCCAGCATTCCGCCCGCTGTTTATCTTTATAAAATAATCCTTAGTCATTTAAAATTAGGCGCAATGCATTTTTCTTAATTATTGAGCAGTCAATTTCATGAATTTGTTAACTATAGTAACATACATGTTTATTACAAACAAATACACGAATGTTAGTGATATGTCTCGGAATGGGATATATATCAATACGAGGTTGTTAAGTGGTTAAGGCACATGTAATCCGGTAGAACAATCAAGTCCGTAGACGTAATCGTTGTATTCGTCGTATGCAGTATCCTGAGACGTAGGCGTAGTCAATAGTAGACCAATAGATCTCTAGTAGAAAGACTAGTAGATCTCTCTTACTCACTCACTCACCCTATCGACGTCCTTGCCTTCGTCTGTATATATGGATGATAACAGCCAATCCAATTACAGTGAGGGGGTCAAGGTGTATCCATATTCATTACATCAGTTAGCATAACACTCGAAAAAAATGAATAGATTCATCAATCTTTTCATCTAGCAACGTTTCCGGTGCCTCAGAGAACAGGTTTTTCTCCCTTGAAATTATTTAAAATATTTTTGTAATTAGCTAATATTCTACAGGAAGAAAATTACTAATGATTTAGCACATTGATTCATTTTCGATCTTATGTCATTTTATCAAACTTGTATAAACAATAGAAAATGAAAAGTTTAAAAACGTATTAAGTGACTAATAACTGATGTGATTCCTGTTGAATATATCTGCGTGTTTTTAGATAGAGAAATAAGGAAAACTATGAGAAAATTAGTTTCCAAATAATACTGATTCATGCTTTAATAAAAAAAGTAAAAAATCTCGCTATGAACTGAGTACAGCTGATAAATCCTGGAAGCGGAGAAACTTGAAATTCTGTTTACAGAATGTCCATCAAAATGTATTTTGCAGAAAATATTTTGTTTAGGTCGTTGTTCGACAATAAAGAAGAGGATATAATTTTATCAAAATTATTCATGCCCATGTAACATTTGATTTTTATAAAAAAATTATTAAAGAAAGTGTTTTTCTGACTAAATCTTACATATAATAAAAGTAAAGAATAGAATTAAACAATACATGAATATATGAAGTAAATCTGTATTTCCTGTAAATATTATTGGAAATTTGATTAAAAAGATATGTGAAGATGCGCACATCTTACAGAACGGAAATGTACTACAAAGGAAGGGATATGTGATTTTCCTCTACATTACATAGTTCCTCACTTTTTTAAAACAAAATAAACAAGAAGAGTAAAAAAATAAGATGTGATATCGTGTGCTTCAGAACTGGAGTTAAATAGAGACGACCAGGTTTAAGATAGCGTCAGTCTACAATGAATGAAAAGGCATACGAAAGCAATTTCAATTACCAGTTCCAAAGGTTGATAGCGTTCATATCAAAATATGAAGTTAGTCCGCATTGAAACACGTGGTTGATAATCCAACTAATTTTGCATAAAGTATAGAGAATAATCGATTACTTCAAGCCATTGCATAAAGCATAGAGAATAATTCAGTACTTCAAGCCATTGTTTCACCTAACTTTTGATAAGCGACATTATGACAAGGAATCAAACTCCTGATAATCAATTCTTTAATTATATGAGACGTAATTTATGAGCGTCTTGAACACAGGTTTTTTGCTTCTATTTGGCAAAAAAATAGAGCAGTCTTCAACCCTAAGAATACTGTCCTAACAATCAACCATTGTTGATATATTATGGTAATTTTATCTATTTCGATCACTAAGTCTGGTAATCTTTTTACAATGGATGTGAACATCAAAGAAGAATTATTGGACCAAAATATTTCTTTGAGGAAAAACGTGAATTAAACATCAGTGGAGCTTCCATCAAGAGGTGTCAAAGTTCCTAAATCCTAGATACGTGTTGCACAGAGAATGGTGAAAATAATGCCAAGATGTTAGATTTGCCGAGCAAAACTCCTAACCTTATTCCAATTGAGAATAAGTTGAGAGAGAGAGAGAGAGAGAGAGAGAGAGACAGACAGACAGACAGACAGACAGACAGACAGACAGAGGAGTACTATGAATAAGAGGAACATCAGAGAACAGTAATTTAACGGGGGAGATTGATTTTGAATGCTATTCTGAAGGCTGTAAAGTCTGTTTCATACAAACAAATGCAGTAGCTCACAAAATCCATTGAAGAATGACTTCTAAAACTAGTTTCAGAATAGGCAACATACATTTTTCATTAATGGTGTCATTATAAATATGTCGTCAATACAATGGCATTAATTTCAATGTTTTCTTTAAGACATTTGTCTAGAAACTGCGCACACATTTTGTAAATATCATCTTTAATTACGACATAATTTTCTTGGAACTTTAGTAACTTCAGTCAGTTAGTTAAGTGCCATACGTGATACACGCTTGGGCGATCATGTCTCGACAGAGACATGACTGACTGGGCAGAAGATTATCCTGCAGTAGGTTGCCATTACTTTCTGCGGTAGACTGGTTGCCGACCAAGGCTATAGAACCCAATCTATCCTGTTATTTAACCCATAACTGGAGGGGAGAGACGGATTAATACCTTTCCCAAGGGTATTTGCGCGTAAGTGAATGCAATGAATTCGGTTGGAATTCGAACTCGGCTCCCCGATTTCTCGTTCCGAGCCGATATCCACTGTACCACAGCGCACATCCCCAGTGACTTAGCAACTTAGCCTGAAATATTATGTATATATTAACTTTTTTTAATCATTTCACCCCAAGCAAGGCATTTCACTGCCACTATTGCGCAAGGGGAAAAGTGACGAGAAAGAGTGGTTAGATATAGGAACTATCAGAAGGAGGGTGATAGACGGGTAAGGATTCCGAGGATGAGGATTGGGTAGATGGGAAGAGTGTTTGAGAGAATGGATGCGAGTTAGTGTGTTAGGTGTCTATTGACCTTACATTTAAAATCCTGGAGATTGTAGCTGTCGGGGAAGCAAGTATGTGGAAGGGAATTCCACAGGCGGGAAGTGCGAGAAAAGAAGCTGTTGGAGTAGAAATTGCGGTTACATTTTATCGGTTTCACTGTAAAAGGGTGGGATGTAGTTGCTAATCTAGTATCTCGTGCAAATTCGTACCTAGGGAGCACCAGTGATCTAAGTTCATCGCAGGAGAAGCCGTGAAAGTATTTATAGAAGAGGCACAGGGAAGACAGGTCACGCCGGTGAGAGAGTGACTGCAGCCAGTCTGCCAAGTCGGTATCGATCACATTACAGATTATCCGTTGTATTTTGTCAAGAACCCCGAGGAGAATAGTAGGGGCACCCGACCAGATGTGGCAGCAGTATTCAATACACGGGCGGATGGTAGATTTATATATGTGCAAGATAGATTCAGAGGGGAAAAACTTAGGGGCCCTGTACAGAGAACCAATTTTCATAGCAGAGAATTTAGCAATGGATTCGATATAGTAATTCCACTTGAGGTCCGCTGAGAGTGTGAATCCAAGAAGACGTAGTGTTTTACTCTCTGGGAGGCAAGCCTGTTCCATGCTAATGGGATTAGGTGCGATTGTCTATGATGGTTAATTGATAGCAGCTTCGTTTTGGAAGCATTCAAATTTACGAGTCATTTCTTACCCCAGTCCACTTAGTCTGTAATATTATATACATATATATTTGCGTGTTGTTATTTTTAAACAAGATGACTCAGTATGACGTGATAGTTAAACCTTAAGTATCGAACCTAAAACTAGACTATTAACGCGTTCTTATCGAATTATTACATTAACATTTTTTTGCTAATGACTTACGGAAGTCAAAAACAATCAAAATATTGTGAAAATTTTGTACAACCTTAGTCTAGAACGTCAAAATATTTTATAATTGAAAAGGCATCAATAAAGCATCACAAACAATGAGCTTTGCTTGATTTTTAGCCAAACTTGTATAAATCAAACACTGTTGCCCAAATAAAAACACACACACACACACACACACACACACACACACACACACACACACTATATATATATATATATATATATATATATATATATACACGATTAGAAAGATTTGGTAATAAAATCAGCACTGAAAAATAAGAACTATTCGCACTTCAACGGTGGGGTATCTCAAACTGAAAACAATCTTCATTTCCCGAAACTAGCAGAAAAGCGGCAGAGGAAGCGGATGTAATGTGACATCTCTGTAAAGCGCTAAATAAAATTTTGGCATGCATATTCTGTTTAATACATAAGAAGAAACTCATTTTACACTTCTATTTGTAGAAGAATAATTGCTTAAGGAAGATTATGTTTGGTTTATACTTAGTGAATTATGGTGGCAATTTGTTAAGTAAACAAAACCTTTCTTTTCTAAAAGATTTTCAGACGGTCTGAATTAATTTTTTCTTCCGATAAATTTAAGATTCTTATACAGAATTTGATATCTAGGTACTCGAACGTAAACATAAAAATGATATTTATAGCGTGGGTGCATCTAGTTATTAAAAATTAAAAATATTCTCGATTTAAAACTCACAAAAGACTTTTTACATGTATTAACCACGTACAAATATAATTTGAATAAAAAAGAAAGATGACTTGTGGTGCAATGGATAACCACTCAGAATGATAAATCGGTGGAGTCGAGTTGAATTCCTTGCATTCACTTACGCAGAAGTACCCTTTATCCGAGGGTTACAAAAGTTTCTCTTTCTTTTGGGTGTATCTCATTTCATTCCTCCTTTTTCGTCCTTTTTTTTTTGTTTTCTTTTCCTCGCCGGAAGGAAAATTTCATCGATGAAATAGATTTCTTCGGTTCTCTTCCCTTTGTTTTCTTCTTTTCTCTTTTTTGAGGAGAAAGTTCTATCAGCGAAATAGATTACGCTTTAATTTTCATTTCTTTCTTTTTTTTTTTCATCTTGCTTAGGAGTTGAGTTGAATGTAATTTCTTTTTTGTTTTCAAGATGATGTTTTCTCTATCTCACTGTGATTATCACTGTCAGTGTACTGAAATTGATTACTTTGAATCAATCTTAATTCGAAAATCTCATTAGATTTCTTCGGGATTTCTGCATATAAATCCATAGCATAACCGTCTTTTCAGTTTGAATTCTGAACTAAGACTAATTTTGCACATCCCAATTTTTCGCACATAATCCTTACTTCCAAATACAGATTTCGATTCGTGAGGGAAAAAGCAGGTCACTGACCTTGGTTTTGAGGTCGTCTGAATGTCTGGAAGTCATCCGTTCAGATTACCAAGCTATCACGTGATCTAGGTGACACAATTTATAAGATACACAATCTACTTATATGCATGCACGTTGAAATAAAACTGTTTTATCTTACTGACGTCAATTTCAAAACTCTTTATTTAGAGTACTTTTAAAATCAGGGGTTTATTTTTGACAATATTAGGTGGTGGTTCGTAACAATGGACACAGTCGGATGAAGCAAATTGAAATTCAGGCTTATTAACTTTTAATTTAAGTCCTAATATTCACTTTCTTGGAAAAACATCGAGCCAAAATTCCCATTCAGTTTCCCATGTAAGGAAGGTTTCACAGTAAAATGTAATATTGAGAATTAACAATAAATTTATGTAGAAGAAATTTATTCGGACGTGCACGTATGCGCGTAAATATAGGTACCTCCAATAAATCACTGCTCATTTTCGATACCTCAATTTAAATTTAATTTTTAAAAATAAAAATGTTTTCTTGAAGCTTTAATTTTAGCTTTAATTGAAAGGCAAGAGATTAAATTTACTAATTACAGTAAGCAAAATACCCTGGTTTAGTTCAAACCAAAATTATATTGATCGGAATCAAAAATTTAACTGCTGAAAAACTTTTTAAAAAATTTACCGCCATTATTGACTAATCAACACATTATGTAAACAGTAGCCAAATTTCTGTTTTAAAAATCTTGCAAAAAAATATACCTCCTTGACACGTTATTTAAGTCGATTTTTATAATTGAAACTTACCTTTATCTGATTTCAAACAAGTATTAAGTGCTTAATACCTGGAAATTTACCAAATAAATCTCTCCTTAACGACGGTAGCCCTCTTGTCAGCGTTATCTAAGGCGACAAATGATTTATTGACAAGTAGTAGGTGTGAATGACGTTTGGATGGCGACCGAAAGTGACAAAAATTCATGTAGCTTAAAACGTAACATTTGGAAATTTAAATTTTTTGTTGTTTAAAAATTTAAATTTTTTGTTGTTTTACTAAATAGTAAAATTAAAAATTTTCAGCAAGTATATAATATTTTATAGAATTTTAGTTTAGATTTATAGCCAGACTATGCTTTCTGAATAAATAAAAATATGCTTTCTGAATAAATAAAAATTTAAATTTCTTGTAAAATAATTTAATGAGAAAGAATTAAATTAAAATAACCGAACTAAGTTATATTATCTTATTTATTAATATTTTTCTGAAATATTAAATATTTTTATGGTTAGATATTACATATTTATCTTAAATTATTTATTAATATGATTTCTGAAAAATGAAAAAAATTTAAATTTCTTCAAAGTGTGGTTTGTGCCGTTTTCGATGTAAGGGAATTCATCCAAACACTTGTTAACTTCTAAAAACAATACGACCTCTACGGAAACTTGCTATGACCCCTATGGAACACCGTACTTAATAAAAATTTACAAAATTTATTTTTTTAATTATTTTAAAAATAAAATGTGTGAATGATTTTTATTAAACTTTTCAATTTTCGATAGGCAATATAATAATCAATTCTTAAGTAAAAAAGAATTTCAACAACGTTTTTATAAAAGGTTTTAAAATATTTTAAAAACTTTTATGAATTATTATAATAAAAAATAAAAATATAAAAACAATTATTTCAAAATTTTATTAGTAAAAGAAAAAAAATTTTCTTCAGACTATAATGTCCTTAATAATTATTATTTATTCCAGCAATTAAAAGTTTATCAAATTAAATTATATCAGAGTTTAATTGCATTTTTATCTTACTCTTCGGAGCAGATTTGCGGTCAGGTTGTCCACTTTAAAATAAAAAACATAGATGATTTATATGCTCCAATGAGTCCTGCATTTAACTAATAAAAACATTTTACAGCTAATTAAAAATTTATTAAAATTTCATGGATTTACGTAGAGTGGGGTAACAGAGTTAAAAAAATATTTTCACCAAGATATTTAAAAAAGTAATAATTTCAAAAATAATTTCATTTATTTGTGAATGAGTACTGAAAGTTTCATTCAAATCTGATTATTATTTGATTTTTGCGAGAATTTCCAAATTAATGTGTTTGTCACCGGGAAAAAAGTGGGTTGTGTCATCATTACGTAACCCATTGTAAAACTGTCGTAAACTTTTTTTTGGCCGCTAACTCAAATAAAAACAACATTTTCTATCAAAATTTTGAAAAGGTTAGCAGGGATTAAAAATATTTCTAAAATAATTAAAAATTGCTTTGATCTTTCTACTTAATAAATATTTTGATGGAAAAAGTTGGTTTTCTTAAGTTTATGAACTTTTTTATTCATACTATGCTGTTTCATGCTGTTTTTAGCGATAAATTGGAGATACCTACGTAAATACATATATACATATATTGATATATACGTACAAACAAACGCGTTTAAGGTAAGTATTAAGAGAAAATTAAAACAATAAAAGAAAAAAATCAGAAATAAGATAGTATAGAAAAGAAAAAAATCAGTAAAAGAAAAATAATAATAAAAAAAAACAATCAAAATTTTAAATTTCGACAATACCAATATACATTAAGACAGGCGAAGTTTTTTGGCAGGTTCTTGCATGAATATTAAAGGAAGAATGATTTGGTGACACCAACTTTGGTGATGTCAGTAGAAACAAATATATTTGGGTCTCAGTGCGGAACTTTTATTGTTTTTATACAATTTTACATTTTTATACGTGTAAATTTTCTTGGCTAATATCCACTTTCTTGAAAATTTCCATTCAGTTTTCTAATCTCATTAAAATGTAATGAAAGTCCTGAAGTTATTTGAAGATAAACGTATACTTATTCAATCGTGTTTTAAATAGGAAATAATCATTATTGTAATCAAGAACATTTGGATTACATTTCAAATTATCTTCAAATAACTTCAGGACTTTTCAAAAAGATTTCAGTACACAAATTTCTTAGAAATCTAGATTTTCATTACCGGATTTATTTTATAACTAGTTCTGATTTTTACAGCTCATCTACTTGAAACGGCGTTAAAACAGGAAGACAGATAGTCGCTTTAGATAATCTGATAGACAGACAACGTGAGGAACTGATTTAGGATACTTACATTGTAAATAGGATCTCACGCTAAACTCCCAAATTTTGAAATTTCAAAAAGTAATATGCTAAAAGCAAATGAGAAGCAAACTTTATTCCCTGATGCCTCAACCACATTAATTTACTTGTGCTACCAGATTAGCATCAAGGTCACACCCTTTGCCGTCAAAATAGTCAAATGTAACCGCCACTTCTACTTTATCAGTTTATTTTCTCACATTCCCGCATCTGGAACTTCTTTCCGTATACTTCCTTACCTGATAGCTACAATCTCCAAAAATTTAAATGCAATGTCAATTGCCATCTGCTACCTCCCTCAAACCTATTCACATCTTATCCTTTCTTAGACATCCCGTGTACCCTGTTTTTTTTTCTCCCACTGTAACCCTTTGCACATCATTAGTAGTCTAACTTTGCTTGGGGTGAAATGATTATTAAAAATAAATAAAGTTGATGACTTCGTGTTTTGTTCAATTTAGTAGATGCCATTAAACTCAGCAGTAAATAACTAATTATAAACAGGAATTTGTCAGAAAACCTGTTGTAACTTTATTTAAAATCGCAGAAATTTTCAATTCTTTCTCAGGCAAATGATATTTATTTTTCAACGATTCATATTATATTGTCGAAATTTATTTTACTTAAAATATTGATAAAATATAAAACCAATTCTAACTCTTTATTACCCATAAAAAATTGTAAAATTTCTTAGCTAAAATAAAAAACAGTATCAGTTCTCTTGATTCGCCAACAATATTGAAAATGAATGTTCATGACACTGAAATATTATTTTAGAATAGAGTGTGCTTCACTTTTTCACGTATATTTTAGTACAATTCTTTTCTCAAGCTTATAAGTTGTGTTGAATGATCTAAGTACAATCTCTTAATTTAATGCTAGAAACAGCACTTGCAAAACGTATTTTTACATTAGAACAATTAGATAATTAAACTGATCAAAATGCCTGCACTGTAGGAAAATCTTACGAAATAACTCAATTTCTATGTTCGCAGCAGCCATCATAATTAGGCAAAAAGAAGAAATTTTTAAAAATCTATATGAAAATTGCGTATCATTGGTTTTGGGTGTGATGCTCATACAGCGGAGTAAATTGAAAATTTCGAAGGGTAATTTAGAATTTCTTGAAGAAAAACGAAAAGCACTCTGTATGTGTGAACTGAGTCGTTAAATCTTAACTGATTAATTCTAAATAATCAGAAGTATTTCATTTTATTATTTGCTAAAATAGGACACCGAGTAACAAAGTTTAGGAACCTCTTCATTATATTCTTTTCATACCGTATTATAACAAATAAAATAAAACCAGGTGAAAATAACTGCATTTTAAGGAACTATTTTAATTATCACATGCGAGCACATATTCAACATCATTATCGTGACAGAAAATATTTAAAATTCAGTTAAATGAAAACTTGAGATTCTTTTCTTTTCGTCTTTCGTTCGTAGTTTCTATCAATTTTACATATACTTCTCCATCTAATCGACATTAGGTACAGGGGATGTCAAAGAAAAGGTTGGATAGTCATCAAGTAGTAAAAAGATGGCAATTGACGTTGTATTTAAGCTTTTGGAGATTGTAGCTATCAGAGAAGCAAGCAAATGGAAGTGAGTTCCACAAACGTGAAGTGCGAGAAAAGAAACTGTGGGAGTAGAAGAGAAGATAACATTAAAATAATTCGACGGTTAAAATGCGGGACCTTTATGTCAGTCTAGTAGCACGAGTAAATACATGTGGTCAAGGTACCATGAAAAAAGCTCGTCAGAACAGCTCCCGGAAAATACTTGTAGAAAAGACATACGAAAGCCACCTCACGTCGGTGACAAAGTGACTGAAGACGGGCTGCCAAGTCAGGATCGATTATATTGCAGATCCTCTTTTTGATTTTGTGGAGAAACTGAAGATGATTAGCAGGAACACCAGACCAGATATGACAACAGTATTTTATACACTGATGAATATTAGATTTATAAATGTGCAAAATAGATTAAGACGAGAAAACAATTCTGACCCGACCTTCCTAACAGTAGATACAGGAATGTATTCAAAGTATTTATTCTATTTGAGGTCACTTGAGAGAGTGAGACCAAAGAGGCACAGTGCGTTGCTCTCTAGAAGACTAGTGCCATCCATTATGATAGTAGGCAGGAATTTTCTCTATGGTTAGTAAAGTAAAACAGCTTCATTTTGAAATCATTAAAATGTACGAGTACATTTCTTACCCCATTCAATCATAGATTTGGAAATCCTTTTGAAGTGCAGCAGCCAGGTCTACTTAGTTTTGGCAGATTTCTTATTGAGATGGGCGAAAATTATGGTGCCATCTGCATAGATGCATACTTGGAAAGTGATTACATTAGGAAAACTATTGATGAAGATTGGAAAAAGCGTAGGACCCTGAACCTTGAGAAACCCCTGCGTTTGTATGAAATGGTCTTAAAGCTTGTCCATTCGAAAAAACTTTAATTTAAGGATTTGATAGGAATTATTGGATTAAATCAAACAATCGTCCAGAAATACCGTATCACTGAAGCTTGCACAAGCCAGCATACCAAACCCATGTCAGACGCTTTCAAGATATTAAGAGCAACAGCTCCAGCTTCGCCGTTCTTATCGAGTGCCTGGTATATATATTCAGTGATGGTCGTTAGCACATCAGTGGCATACCTGGCAAAAAAAAAAACGAGTGAAAGGACTCTCCAGAGTTATTAAAAACAGGAACTACAGAAGCAGGAGCGCAGGTAGAAGTAGGGTGATAATTATATATTTTGGAGAGGAAAAGAGCACATTTCTTTAGGACGATGATTGGAATTCCATCACTCCCACTTGCCTTATGGGAGTTAAGCTTGAAATTATGTTAGAGACCAGAGATAAGGTTATATATATATATATATATATATATATATATATATATATATATATATATATTACTCAGTTTAGCCTCAGTTGTGGGTGGGAAATTTTGTGTGGTTACTCCAAACGATTCAAGAGTGGAGTTAAAAGAGAATTTGCGAATATGTACCTAAGATTCCAAAGCAAAAAGAGCCCTACCAAGTCTGCTGTGGATATGAGGACTTTAAATTGATTGAATAGAAGAGGGATCGAGGGTTTTTGTTGTTCAGCATGCTCTTATAGAACAGCCAATAATCTTTGAAACCGAACTTACGAGATGCTAAACGCTGCTTTATTTTATCAACAAACAAGAGCTTAGTATCATTTAGCCCACGCTTACATTTATTACAAACAGAGACAAAGAGGTGCCTATTGTGATCAAACTTCTTGCTCCTGTAAAGACAAAAGATGTGATTCCTGTGAGCGATGGCAGCCGAGCGATGGCAGCCGAGCAAGCAGAAGAGAACCAAGAAAATAACTAAAATCTTTGTTCCAAGTGACATCGCAGAGGAAATCCCAGTTCGCTCGTTGATAACAGTAAGATATTCTGATGGTAGGAGGTTCCTGGATGGAGTGGGAGTAAAAAGAAACATTTATAGACACCACAGCATGATCAGAGTTGCCAAGAGGGCAGAGCTGCATAACATGACAATAATCTGAGCTAGAAGTAAGGAAGATATCTGTAAGACAAGCGTGTCTGTATTGATTACTGGGAAAAGATGGTGTCTCTCACGACACAGTGAACCAACTTTTTGAGCAGCTGACCTAGTAATGAATTCAGTATAGTTTTTCCACTTCATATCAGCTGAGAACGTTAACCCAAGAAGGCGCAACGCGGCACTTTGTTGGAAGTTAGCATCAACCATGTTTAATGGAGAGAAGTTTAGTTCTGGAGGCTTTAAAAGTGACACGCCATATTTTGTCCCAGTTAAAGGCTAACGTAGGGTCGTTTTGGCCATCAATGGCCAATTTAACCTTGTCAGACTGATAAGCCTTACTATCGAGACAAAAGTAAATAGTTTTGTGTCAACGTAGGTGCCAAGTTAAGAGTTGATATCCTCGGAAAGGTCGTTAATAAAAGTTAAAACCAGCATAGGACCAAAGATTGGGTCATTTTGGACACCCACGTTAGTACGAAAGGAACTGGAGGAAAGACTTTTCAGGGTAACTTTCATTTCGTGACTTAATACAAAAGACTGGATCAGTTCAAAAATGTGTCCAGAGACACGACTGAATAATGTAGAAGTTCAGCGTTTGGATTCCAGAAAGATAAGTGACAGTGTTTTCCTTACATTGGGCATGATGGGCATGAAGACACAAACACAGTTACAGCAAATGTTTGAATGTGGACACTGGAGTTCTTCCTAATGAGAAGAAATTATCCAGGAATCGAAAAATCAGAGGGAATTATCGGGTGAAGCTAGTTTAGCAGAGAGCTAGAATGTCTGGGGACTTTTCGTAGAGAAACGATTCCACACTGCAAAAGTTGGTGTGGATACCACGGACATTAGAGAAAGAGATGTTTAAAGGGTTTAGGTGATTTTTGTTTGGCTGGTTTAATTTTATAGCTTTGATTATGTATTGTCAATATTAAGAGTTATTTCAAGAAGGAGAGTCCTAGAGTAGCAGTCGATCATCAAATGCAACGTTAAGGAAGGGAACTGACGCAGATTGCAGCATAATGTGGCCTCATAATTGTCTACCAGAGGACCTAGCAAGGATACCCATCAATGCGCGACAGAACCCTGATTTTATTTAAATGTTGATCAGAGCAGCCTCTCAAGACTCTACACAAGTTCAGGCTCTTAACCAGTCGTAGTATTAACCAGAAAACAGTTAGCCCAGTACCCTCATTATGAAGAGGCGTTGTCACCATCAACACACATCGCAAAAACTCTTGACAGCATCACTAACAAGACCTGAGAAGAGGGAAGAAACCGGGAACCACTTTCTAAACAGGAAACAATAGATGGGCCTCTCCTCCTGTTCAAGATGGGGGATTAAGGACCGGCCAATAGGAGAGCCTATCTACTTCTATTAAAATATCATTTTTTTATTAAAAAGAAAATTTACTAAATTTTAACTTAGTATGAATAAAAAAAAAACTTGTATAATCTATTACTGATTTAATAAAGGATAAAAAACACAAGTAAAACAATACCTCTGAAAACTTAAAAAAACAATAGAAAAAAATAAACATCCAAAGAGTAAAGTTAACTACTTTATATCTTCCCCTAAAATAACTTATTTATAGCACAACGAAATTTTACATTCAAATAAAATAAACGTTAAGGCTCAAAGCGCTCATACATACTTCCAAATTAAAAATGTTACTTCCAGACAATAAAGAAATTATAGGCAAATAACTTTAAAAGAAAAAGCAAAACGTTTGAATAATAATGTTAGGGAAATCAGTGATACTCTCCTGTCAAAGATAAATAAAAATCAAACAATTCAACTTGTAATTGATTTCCTCACAATGTCGAAAGTTACATCTTTATTCATAAAAAGGAAACGTTTCACTAAACATAAAATAAAACACTAACTAATTAAGATTTTAATTTTTCTTGTTATGTAAAAAGAACTTGATCTATATGAAGACAGCGTGAGCACCTTGACGTACTGTAAGGGTTAACAAGCTTGTTAAACTCATGATATTTGAATAGTGAGTCCTATTCTCACTAGGTACCCTATAATTTTGTCATTGGGCCCCATCTAAGCTGCGTTTAGAAAATCACTATAAGAAAATAGCGTAAATATTGTAACGCATAAAATAACAAATCAAATAACATTACTTTGTGTACAAAAGAAAATCGTCCTCGCAAATATATCGCATTAGTTATAGAAAATATTAAGATTTTTCAATGATATTACATTACGTTTGTTTGAAAGAATGACGAGCTGTAATTAAAAAAGAGTAAAAATAAATAATGTAACTTCATTCGTTTTTGTCAATAAATCCTAAAATGTCCACTTGCCTTTTGATACTGATGAAGTTCTCATTTTGCTTGCAATTATTATTTTTATTTCACCATGCATTGACGGAAATTTATCGATTCCGAGTGTTTAATAAACAAAAGTGGGTTTAACCGAGAACCTTTCAGCACACTCTCGTATAATCACCATGAAAAATACTGTATTAAAGTTGTTTTTATATGAATGAATACATGGATGTAGATAAGTAGGAAAATGCTCTATTCTTCTGGTACATAAGCTCAAAGTAAATGTTTAGAGCAAAATATATCTACAAAAAGTACATAAAAGAAGGAAATCGTTGATTGAAAATTCTAAATAACTTACCTAAATTTAGCGTCAAGATTATCTGTAATTTTGAGACTATACTATTATCTTTGTTGACTTATTTTTTCCGAGACAATAATGGCTTAATACATATCTTGGTATAAGAAATAAATATCGAAAGATTGAAATAGGAATAAATCTTCGTCAATAATTTAGTAGAAAAAATTTAGTTTCCTTTTTCTACTTTAGTTATACAACTTTCAAGTACTTTGTGCACAGACTAAACCCTACAGAAATAGAGATAACTACAGAAACAGAGAGATACGAGAGTTTTGAACAGTTGATACTTCATACTGGAAAATAATAGGTAGATAAGTGTTCTGTCTGAAAATTCAAAAATATTCAATGGGATAGATTTACATAAGTGCAAACCTACAACCGCTACTGACTTGAACAATTTCTCAGTTTATAATAAATTCGCTTGCTTGATCAATGTTTTCCATTTGAATAGCTTCACTTTGACAGAAGCTTGAAATGTTCATTGTATTTAGAAGGCCAAACTTAGTAAATGTTTCTAACATCTTCAGAAACTTATAATCTATAAAATGCAAAAATAAACAGTTAACTGAACTTAGGTAAGTTAACTACAACCAATATATAAATATTACCAAGTTACAATTGCTTTAACTATTTAAAATGATTATATAAAATTATATATATATATAGTGACGTGAATTAATAAATATACATATAAGGGTGCGCATATGTATTGTTCTATTATTCAGGTGTTAAGTTTTAATAAAACAGTGCTCAATGTATGAACAGAGCTGTATTATATATATATATATATATATATATATATATATATATATATATATATATATAATACAGCTCAAATCATACATTAATGTGTCTAGCCACACTGATGAGCGGTGATTCAGCGAAACAGGCTTTTATGTGGATGACTAATATGTTCCCGTTACGAGTGAGCTCTCTAGAGAAGAAAATTTTAAAAACAGTTTCTACTTCTATCCTATAGTTATACATTATATATATATATTAATAAATATACATATTCTCGAAGGAGCTTCCATATTCATTAAGAATACCTTAGGCATAGACCAATGGAAGAACACAGCCAAGGCAGTTGATTGGTTCACAAAAAATAAATAATAAATAAAATGGATTGAACTTTCATCCAATTTGATATTTGTGACTTCTACCCATCTATATCTGAAAAACTTAAATTTGGGTAAAAATTACTGCCCTATCAGCGACCAGGACGTCAGCATCATCAAACAGGCCCAAAAATCTGTTTTATTTTACGATGAATGCCTGTGGACTAGAAAAAACAAACCTGGTTTATGTATCTCCATGGGTGTGTATGATTTTGCAGAGGCTTGCAACTTGGTAGAGCTCTTTTTGCTTTGGAATCTTAGGAACATCTTCGATTTATGTGACTACGTACTTTACAGAGACGACGGATTGATAATCATTCGCAAAACTAACCCACAAAAAATGGATAAACTCAGAAAGGATCCAATAATTTTTTCAAAGACTACGATTTTAGGATTACTATCATAACTAACGCTAAAGTCGTAAATTTCTTAGATGTTACCTTCGACCTGAGCCATGGTCTATGTAATAAAAAAATAGCATGAATGATGATAAGGCGGGGGCAAAAGTGCAGTGTGATGCTCGCTCTCCGGCAAGCCATCTGTTTTTCTTTCTTTCTTTCTTTGGTCGTCTTAAGGGAATGGATTTACGGTTTCCCTTTCTCGGCACTAACTAAGCCGCTCTTTACTTCCTCTTTGTCAATCCGTAACTTCAACACACTCAATCCGCCGAAAAAATCTTATCCCCACAGCAGCGCTGGCACCCGCTTTTTATGCCATTCCAAGACGGCCAAATGTGCATGTGTGCAAATATCGTTTCGTTTTGTCGAGATAGGCATGCCTAAAATGGCTTCAATAGCGGCCATCTTTCTTTTTTGTTATTATCTTGCAGACAAGAAACGTTCGTGCTCGTTTCGAATTTCGAGGTAAGTGATGTCTTTCGTTACAGACTGTACAAACCGTACATTAATGACACACATAATCATATATGTATCACCAGGGAATCAAATCACCCTCACAGAATCACCAACAACCTACACAGAGCCATCCAATTTCGTTTAAGTTCCAACACTAGCAATAAGGAAATTCTAAAATTAAATACATTAATGCTTCAGAAGAACTCAACACTAGTTAAGAATACTCAGTTAAAATTAAAAACAAGGTTGACAGAAATAAGCAGGAATCCCATAAACGTAACATTATTTGGTTTAACCCACCCTTTAGTCGTAACGTCCAAACTAATATTGGTAAACTCTTCCTTAACTTAATTCACAAACATTGCTACTATTCACCTACACTAAAAAAATCTTCAACAAAAACAATGTTAAAGTCAGTTATACTTTCGTTAAAAACATAGATAAATATATTTCACAACATAATACTATGATATCCAATAAATATTGGACCCACAAAAACAACATCCATCAGTCAACTAATAGCAACAATGACACTTCTAAAAATAATTGCCACTGCCCTTTCATTCCAGTAGTAGAATTTAAAGTAATTTTATCCCTACAATAGTAAGACGATATGATTTTAAACGGAAATATTTCTGACAAAACTTTTGGCTGAGCAAAATATTACATCATGTTAACATTTTCTCTGTTTCCTTTTTCCCCTTTTCCTTTTTCTGTTTCCATTTTATGTATCTCTCCTTTTCACCCCACTCTCTTTTAGCTGGCGTTTCATTCGACATCTGTCCGGCGTGATTTTTCTTTTTTCTTCTTTCTTCTCCACCATATCTCCTTTAACACTATCCCTGTCTATAACGTTGTTTTCCCCTTCTTTTTACTTTCCTCCCCTTTCTTATTTTATCTTAGTTTTTTCTTCTTTCATGTAAACTTCCGGGTATTATCTCCTTTTAGAGTAAACTTCCGGTAAATTAATTTTGTACTGTATTTGCATAATAAATTAATTTTTCGGCTGAAGAAGTAGGGTTTTTCCTCGCTGAAATGGCCATACAGCATATGTAAATTTCGGAGATTTATTTGAAAATATACATATTTGGCTCTGTAAAAAGATAACTATTCATACCGAGCCCCTACCGGGATCATTTTTAATATAAATGAGATTAATATTAATACGATCTGTTTTGGGGCTTTACGCACACGCCATTTTCGTTTTTGATTTATATATATATATATATTATTTCATATAGATATACATGTTTAAATAGTAATAAACGTTTTCAAAATTAGTAATATAAATATGTTATAGCATGATGAGAAAGTAGCTATTTTGAATTTGAATCAACACCATTACTTGACAAGGCACAAGAAGTGTTGAAACGCAATAGCTAATTTGTCGTGATGCTATAACATTCTTATGTTATAAATTTTGAATAAATAATATATAGATATGTGTGTGGGGGTTGTTTATTTGTTAAATGAAAAGAATATTTTCATCTTCACATTTTTTGTAAATATTAACATTTTTACTGCAAGTTATAACATTCTACATAGGGATATTTTAATTTGATGGACAGAATCTAGTTAGATGTTAGAATTCAGTACTTTCTATTATTAAATTCAAAATGAAGCAACAGTTATTGCTGTGGGATCGCACATTTATGTATACAATAATCTTGCCTATACAGAGATCAGTAGTTGTAAAAACCAGCAGGCATTTGCCGCTGTTATTATGACTATGACACTGTCAGTTCTCTGCTTCCGTGCAGAGAGCAATAACCCAATCGTTGTTCTGCCGAAGGGTAGAATCACAACTCGGTAATAATACACAGACATTTTTTGTCCTGGCTATATGGCCGGGAAGACCAACTATAAAATGACCTTGTGTCACATCAAACCTTGCGTGGGAAGGTTGGTAAATACCGTTGTGAAGACCATCTGGCATTTGCCTCTGTTATTATGACTATGACACAGTCAGCTCTCTACTTTAGGTAGAGTGCGCTCTCTGCTTCCGCGCAGAGAGCAATAACCCAGTTGTGGTTCCACCGAAGGGTAGAATCACGACTCGGTAATAATAGACGAAGAATCAAGAAAGTTCACACGGAGAGAAAAGTACGTCTTTCACGTCAGTCGCCAACAAATTGGCGACAAGAACTTCGAATACGAACTCAAGTATACCTCAAGTCGCACAACAAATTGGATCTCGAACTTACGTTCACAAGTCGCAAAACAAATTTGCGACGAACTCACGTACACGTATATCCCGAACCATCTCAACAAAGTTCGTTACGATGATTTAGAACACAAGTCGACCACAAACAGTTTGGCGCCACTTTCACAGAGAAATAGAAAATAAAATCTGGGAATTTAAAGAAAAATTTCGCTAAATTTTTCTACGAAATTAATTGCCAGAAAGCAATAGTTAAAAAGCAGCAAACCATGGATGACTTTTAGGAAGCATTACTAGAAATCATTAAAATAAATAAAGAAAGACAAATTGAAATACAAAAGGCAAATGCAGAAAGACAATATAAGTTAGAATTAAAACAAACAGAAATGCAAAAGGCAAATGAAGAAAGACAAATAGAAATACTAAAGGCAATTGAAGAAACACAAATGGAAATGCAAAAAGCAAATGAAGAAAGACAATAACAACTACAAGAAGTATTACTAAAATTACCAAGTACAGCAGGAGAAAGGAACGCGAAAGAAGAGGAGTCGTTTTCGCAAGATGCAGTGTGGAACGCGATATAAACTTTCAAATACTCGAGTGATGAAGACAAAACTTTTGAAGAATATTACAGGCGATATGAAGATATTTTAATATCGACTGCCAGCACTGGAGTGAAAAGAAAAAAATAAGGCTTTTCCTCAAAAAATTAGGTACGGACGAACATACTAAGTTTGTAGATTATATTCTTCCAGAAAAGAGGAACAATTTAACGTTCGACAAGGCAGTGACAGGCCTCACTGTGCTATTTAGTCCAAAAATCTTGTTGCTCCATAAAAGGTGCAAATGCCTTAATCTCGTGAAAGACGAAAACGAGGACTATTCAACATTCGCAGCCATCGTCACCAAACATTGTGACGACTTTAAATTGGCGGAGTTAACTCCAGGCAATTTTAAATGCCTCATATTTGTCCAAGGACTAGTCACTGCTAAAGACAGCGAAATGAGAAAACGAATGCTGGCCAAACTTCAAAATGAACCAGGGCTAATACTACAAAAACTGTCAGAGGATTGCCAAAAATGCCTCAGTATAAAGAAAGACAGTAAAAATATCGAAGAATCAGAAGTCGGGCATATTCGTAAAGTAAAAAGAAATTTGCGTTCTCCCTCCCCCACAAAAGCAAAACAAGATTTTAACGACAAAGAAAAAAGATACAATACAACTAATGACATAAACCAAATAAAAAAAACAAGCCCCATGTTACAGATGTGGTGGATGGCATTGGTTTAAAAATTGTTGTTTCGAATGCAAAAATTGCAGAGCGTGTGGAAAGATAGGACACAAGGCAGCGGTATGCAGAAACAAAAACCAACCTAGTAGGATAAGATCTACTCGAGTGGAATATGAAAACAATGAAAACACAAGGAAACATGTGAAACTTGAAATATTGCATAAGAAGATCAAATTACAATGGGATTCAGGGTCAGACTTAACAATAATCAATCTACAGACATGGCGGAAGCTGAACAGGCGGACCATGTTACACACACAAAAAACTGCTAAACCTGTAACAGGGAAGAGGATTAGATTGGATGGTGAAATTATAGTAAATATGAAATTTCAGGGAAAAACCAAAAAGCTAAAAATATATGTTACGAAAAACACACATCACCTGGTAGAAAAGGTCTGGATGCAGAAATTTAATATGTATGGATTTACCCATTAACTCTTGTAAAAAAATAAAAAGCGTGTCGACGGAAACTACGCAATTGAAGAAAAGGTATTCTCAAGCAGTAACAAATTCACCACAAAAATCGAGCAAAGGAAGAATGTGCAGTTAAGGAAAAAGCATTCAAACCAGGTAAACCAGTTTATTTTAGAATGTTAAAAAATTACATGGCACATTGGGAAACTGGGACAATTATAAACGGACGAGGAAATGCGATATACAAAATACAGGGAGAAAAATCTATACATAAGAGACACATCAAACAAATACAAAGAGCCAGCTCGTCACCCCCAAAAAACGTTGTCGCGATGAAAAAAAAAAAGAAGAAAATTTGAAGCCGTTGACAATAATAGATCCCAAACGGGAAAAATACTAACTCCTCCCAAAAAAGAAGCTAGGGAGGGGGTGCTGTGGAATCGCTCCTTTTTCTATACAATCATAGACTCGACTGATGTGTACTTATAATTCTGCCTATACAGAGATCAGTAGTTGTAAAGAGTAGTTGTAAAGCACTTGCTTATCAATCCAACTGAATATATATATATATATATATATATATATATATATATATATATATATATCTTTTGTAAACGAGTTATTACGCGACCTAGGTTTCTACCATATGGTGTCTTCAAGATCATACAACCATGGATTAAAATCTTCTAATAATTTTCTTCTAATTTTGAAAATTTGCGCGTTCAACAAATTTCCGTTACGTGAGCGTTCTTAAAAAACGGTAAAATCAGTTTTTGCAATGACACCACATTGTAGAAACCTAGGTTGCATAATAACTCGTTAACAAATGAAAAATATTAAAAATTTATACAATATAATTGTATTAAACACTTTTTCAAACAATTGTGTACTGGTCTAATTTTATTATGACCAAATACTAAGTAATAGTAATATTGGTAACTTGTAGACAGATTTCAATTAAGACCTTTCCTTTAGTAGTTGGAATTGTTTTTTTCTCATAACTTGCTCTAGAAATAATTTCTGAGAGATTTATAATAATAGTATATCATTAGTGTGTTTAGTCCCACCCATAATTTCCATTGTCATTATCTTGACATGACAGAAATAAAAACCCAAGATGATTCATGACGCGACAAGATATAGGAAAGATGGAATTATGAGCTTAAAAATAAATTTGTATAAGGAAAATTGAGAGTTTAGTTAGAATCTTCACTTAAATTCTAACATGAAAAATTTCCATTAATACTTATTGTTTAGTCTTTTCTCTGTCCATTATTTTCTTTTATCACAATTTAAGATAAAGGAAACACTAAAAAAATAAATTATAAGTTTAAACTTATGATTTTATTTCCAAATTGCTACAAAGTGCGTCAATTTCTGTTTCTGTCGTGAATTTGTTTCATAAGAATTTATTTAAAGAATTTAAAACGCTTTGCTACCAATTTCAGAATAGTAGTTTCAAAAATTTTTTTTAGAGGCAAACTACTATG
This sequence comes from Ascarosepion bandense, assembly GCA_037127315.1. Lineage (NCBI taxonomy): Eukaryota > Metazoa > Mollusca > Cephalopoda > Sepiida > Sepiidae > Ascarosepion > Ascarosepion bandense. The sequence goes on from JBBBDQ010000344.1 coordinate 2,130,239, forward strand.
AAGAGAAAGATGATTTGTACAGAACTGAGCATATTCAGTGCAGATCTTATAAAATATGTAAGCAAATAATTACAAGGTACAACAAAGTAATTCGAGTTACTAAAAACCTAGAAGGCAAAACTATATTAGTTTTTTAATTAATGAAGAGCACAACATTTGTAAGAAATGCATTAAAGAAGTCTTTGAAAGTTATGTAAAATCTGAAATGTAAGCTTTGAATTGTGATGTTTTCAAGGATACAAAAGAAAATGAGATAAATGTCGATATACACATTTTATGATAATGAACAAATAGGAGCAAATAGGAAACATGTATCAATCTAGGATGTGCGTTGTGGTGTAATGGATATTGGATTAAAACTTGAACACTGCTTTCCGAGTTCTCATTTCAGTCGGATTCGTTTCATTTATTTACGCACAAATAACCTTGAGAACGGTATGAATTCAAATCTTCTCTCTCCAGCTGAGTTGAATAGTAGGATTGATTGGGAACCAGTCTACCGCAGAAAGAAATGGCAAGCTGTTGCGGGGAAATCTTTTATCTTATTGTCTCGAAAGCGTGTATCATGTATGGAAATTAGCTGACTGATATCAATTTAACATGCTTCACTTTTATTAGAGCATCCTCAGAGATTAAAAAAACAGACAAAAAGACAGAAGTTCTGGTATTTTCAGTTTTGTTTGGGTCAGTCACGAGTCACGTGCATAAAAACTGTAAATAATTCTATCTGTATATAAGTTTGTTAAGGTTCTTGTATGTCTAAGCGGCTATCAAATGGTAATGTGCATTTGTAATTGTTCTAATGTCTGAATTCTAAACTGTGGAAAGGGCTCTAGGAAATCACTGTACTGTTTTTAACAAGAATTCATAGAAATTCATCCACAATACAGAAAAAATCGGTGGCGATTAATGATAGCCTACACCTTCAAAGAACGTAATGTTATATACACACGCACATACACGCGCGCGCACGCGCCAATCTTTTTCAGACAGAAAAATATATTGTGAGTTCCACTCTTTGGTTAAGGCAGATACTGTATAAACTTCAAATCATTCAATGGTAATAAAATGTTTTATATGCATGGTGTATAACGACCTGGCAGGTTTTTATTATGTTGAGTAAGCATAAACGTAATACAATTCAACTAGTCTCATAGGAACGTGGCACACTCTGTTACATAAGAAATAATCAAATTATTTTATTAAAATATATTTTCGATTATATTATTTCTTCTTGCTTTTTGTTTTCTTTAATAAATGATTCAGAATTTTATTGTTGATCTTAAGAAGACACTTTATTTAAATATTTAACTTCGTTTCAATTCAACAGTAAATTATATGCAAGTACGAAAACAGCTACTAAAATTGTAAAAACCCCATATCGTACACCATTCTTTTAGAAAGAATATTTTGCCTCGTGCAGAGTAACAAACATTAGTCGACGGATTAGAAGTTAAGCTAAAAACAAAGGGTTTCACAGGTTGCACTTACAAATTTCTTGAGACATTAAGAATCATTTAGAAAGGTTGAAGAAGATTCTTACCTGGTGGCTTTGATTCCAGTAATTTTTCCAGCATGCAGTCATGTGCTTTTGAGGGTAGATGTAACAAAAGCTTCCAGTCCGACTCGGAGAGATTATTATGACGAGAATCATTCCTGAAGTAATTCGTCCATTGATCCTGGTAAATATCCTCTTTTAAATGTACTGCTTCGTCATTTGTAACATTAAATAAACGTAAAATAGACGGCATAATGATTTTAAAATCTTATGGGAATAAATCGAAGTTTCGTAAATAGAATAAGTGAACGAAATATTTAGATATCAATATAGACAAAGTTAATCACCAACATGGGTCGGGACATACATTTCTTCATATGCTTGTATGATTGTATAAATGCCAGGGTGTTTCTGAAAACGATGAGAATTTTTGAGAGAGTATTTGGTTAAACTGAGAAAAAGAAAGAGCGTTACTTGGATACAGCAGAGTTGATACAGGAAGTTGATAGAATTAAATGCTGAACGTTGGCATAGAGAGCGTCTCACATTTGGATCGGTTGTTAAAAGAAACTTCTATATAAGCGATAAAAACAGTCAATGGCCGCTGAGGTGAAAGTGCCAATAGAAGTCTCAGTTTTGTAAAAAATTGCCACTTATTTTTATATATTGATGGGTTTTCAGAATATCTGCCAAAACTCTCATTTAATTTACAAGACTCAATTTCAAGATCAATTTTTTAGATGCAGATTACTTTTGTATTTTTCAATAGATCAATTAAATAAACAATATATGTATTGAAGTAGATATCACATTCATCACTCCCTCAGTAGCAGTAATGAAAGTGGCAATAATTTCACAGTTTCAGATTTCAGTGAAGTTAGTGTAATTTTTGATAAGATAGTTAAACTTGCAAAAGTAATTTCTTTTCAATGTTGTGACATTTCATTAGAAGCCGGATAACGTTTCCTGCTTTCTAGTTTAAAATTCGGTTTTAAATTCATGAAAATCAGAAATTCATTTCATTGGTTCCGTTTTCTTTTCGATTGTCAGTAATTTGTAGCAACGGCAGCGCCAGCAGATAATGAAAAAGAAACAAAAGTGTTTACAGATAAATACATTTTTTTAAAAAAAGTATTGCAGTAAAATCTCAGATATGTACAAAATACATGAATAATAAAGCAAAGACAGATAAAAACTTGATGTGAATATAAAACAACAAACAAAATAAACAGGCGTTGATAAGGAAGACTTTAACAATTATATTAATTCTATGAATGTTATCGACAAACTTTTAATATATTAATTATTTAAGGATATTCAATTCTCGCTGTGAACAACATAGCAAGTCGAAGTCTTTATATTATAATACCGTAATACCAACTTAGGTACCTACGTTTGTCACGCCTTTGCTGCAATGAATAAAATTAAATGTATTTTGTAAATGCATTATACTTCCGGGGAATATCATTGTAATAGAAGAATGGAAGAAAGGATAAGACAACAAATAAAAACAAATAACAACAAATAAAAGTTGATGATTCGTATAATATTTTTTAATATTGATTCTATACAAGGTTTGGCCTCATCCTTCACATAGCCACAATTTTAATATTTCTCTCTGTAGAATCGTTTATGAGATATAATAACTTTTAAAGTTTTAAAAGATTTAAGCCTTCACTTGTCACAAAATCATTGACCTTTGAATGATCCTGCACATTCGATGAAAAATTGAGGTAGGAATTAATTTTACCTTCGAATTTACATTCAGCTTGATTAAAATATTCAAGAGAAGAATCTTATTGACTCATTAAAAACGAATAGTCAAGCATTGCTCCTTATTTAACTGTACACTTGTATCTTTTTAAAATCAGAACTGTTTTAATGGTATAACCGTCGTGTCGTACATATAAAAACGAATACCATAAATTCAAAGAGCGCACAAAATAGGCATGACGAGGTAATAAAATTATAACTGGGAACTGTTAATGAATGTAAATCAATGGTATATGCAGAAACCATAAATAATTCTTCATTACTAGTGCATTGGGAATAAAAGCAAAGCTAATTTCGAAGAGGTGGCTAGAGGGAATTATAATTTTTAAAAAACTCGAAGCTATCTAAAGAGCAGCATTAAAATCGGTTAGGATACTAGAAAGACTTTCTATTATTCGATCTTCTAGGAAGGCTACAATAGAAAGAGCAAAAATTAATGGGTACAAATAATAGCTAACACTTGGAAGTGTTATCATTACACTGGAGACGAGATTAGAGTATGTTTAAGGAAAAATTAAGACGGTTAAAAAGAATACTGAGAATGTCGCTTGAGGAGTAGAAAATGACGGTAGTTCTCAAAATCATTAGATTACAGAAAACAATGCAGAGCTCATGACAAACAAGAAATTGAAAAAAAAATTCCTAAGAAAAAATTGGACGATAAAGATCAAAGTCCTGATGAAACCGGTTCAATTATGGACCGTATTATGAATTCAACTTCTGATTTTTTGGAAGGTGTTTGTAAGACACCATACTCCTCAAATATACATTATCACTTTCTTAGGATGGAGACCAACTTTGTTTTCCTCCAGGACTTTTTCCTCCCAATTTTTGTAAACAATTTATTTTTATCATTCTCGATCTTTCTTTTAAAATGGTTTGTTTTGTTTGAGCAGAGAATCGAAAGTGAAAATATGGATCATTATTTTAATTTGCGTTAAAAATATGAGGCACCCAAATATCATAGCCATTCACATATTCAAGTAATTATCAGCACTCATTTGAGATATGTAGTTTATCTCTTCGATGTCTCGTGTTGTGTAAATTGGATTATTTCTTATTAATATTTCGATTTAGCCCTTATCAACGACGGCAGGCCTGTCAGAACAACTTTCCAAATTCACTTTTAAAACTAGAAAACCACTTAGCTACAGTACCATTTTTTATAAATGGCACATAACTTTTTTGGTTTTTTGTGTGGAATTTTTCCCTTTCGATCAATAAAGAATCATCAAATGACGAAAATTAGCGAGTCCTGGACATGACGGCAAACTGCATTCGGCAGCAAAGCCTCCTATTGGGAGGTTGTGAGGAGCATGGAACCACCTCTTAATTGCCGTTGTTCCCAGATCCACCCTGACTCGAAGTGGTAGCACCTGTTAGGGTTTCAGCTATGGGCAAATAGTTAATCCCCAAAATGGGGTCAAAACACTATGAAAGTATAAAAATACACTTTTATAGAAATATATGCATAAAAATAGACTTTTAGAGAAAAATGTACATTTTTGAAAGAAAAATATCACCCATAATACATTTTTGAAAGAAAAAATTTATTCTCAACAAAAGAATTTTGAATACAAAACTAGAAGACATTTTCAGTTTTCTAAAATAAAAAAGAATAAAAACAAAAATATTTCATTAATATCTGACTAAATCACTATAAGCAAACATTTAAAAAATACCTTAAAACCCAACCTTTTTGGCATCAAATAACCAACAGAGGTTGATATGCCGTTTAACAAAAATCAGCCTCAAACTCAAACTCAAACGAAAATTAGCTCATTTTATTCCATTTTCAGTTTTAACGAAAAAACATATAAAATTCTCAATGCACACACGAGTTATATTGAAAGTTGCGTTGAATGCCATTAAATTTATTTCATATGTAAATATATATTCGGGTAGAATATCTATTGATATATGTCATAGATTTCAGTCAAATGTGTTCAAACGACTTATTGAAAAATGTGTTGAGTTTGATGTCCTGACTGCACATTCTTTTTTGTTTGACACAAAATATAGAATTCCTGATCCGTCCACGAAACAGATGGAACAAGTCCATAAATAGTGCATAGTTAGAATACGACGACAATGGTTACAATGACAGGTTTGTTTTCTAAAAATGTATGAGAGAACCGGAAAATACCACCTTTAGTACAGCATATGATCAAGTAGACATGTTCGATTAAAAATTGTACTGATTGGAAACAATAGTGTTTGAAAGTAGTCCAACTGAGTTCTAGATTTTAATTTCACCCATTTTTAAAAATGTTCTCATTGATTTGTCTTCTGTAAAGATAGCCTGGAACTTATTTTCAACTACTTAATTTTTAATTTGCATGGTTTGAGATAAATTATAAATATTTATTCAAATATTTTTTTTCGTGGTTCATCTACAGCTGACAAAAATTAGCTTGAATATAACACTTCTTTTATATAGGATTGAGTTATTAAACTAATCACCAGCTGAACTGTCAACCGTACATTATCTGAAATCCTGCCAACTTGATACAAGAATGAGTTAAAAAGACTATTATCCCTTATCGTTATTTATTTCAAATAAAAGTAATTCTTCTTAACCTAATTTCTTTGCAATTACATTTTGTCTTGTTTCTACAGAATATCACATTAATATAAATTACTGAATATATTGATGCATCTGTCCGAATGAAAAGTTTGTGTTTTACATCATATACACAAATATCAGATGTTTAATACGCAAAATTAAAAGTACAGTTATATCCTGATGATAACCCACACTTGCAGTCACTGTAAAATGGTCATAGATGTGATGACTAAAAATGACTATATTGGTAGAGAAACTGCGTGATGATGAATTCGTGGTCATTACACAGACACGCTGAGATGTCCCGAACTTATCTCGGATTACACAACCGAAGTGAATAAAATAGAATGTAAAACCAAGTTCAACATTTAACAGCATAATTACATATAACAGGATGGTAACCGTAGTTCAAATTTTTATTTAATGTTGGTATATAAAAGGGTAATAATTCTAGTCTAATCTTTTACTGCATGAAAGGATGCAAGCAGAAACTATGGTTAAACAGTGAAAAAACTAATTAAGCATGCGAGAAAAATTAGTGAAAAATAGAACGTATTAAAATACTTATAAGCCATAAAAAAGTTTTGAACGAGGCTCCATGAGAATTTGAACCTGGAATAAACCAAGATGAATTCATTAAGATTTACTAAGGCTAGATTTCCACCTACCTATATGATTAAAATCGCTTGGCCAAAAATATGGACAAGTGACTATGCTAAGAATCCTGCGTAAACATAAAAGAACATACAACTAAATATGAGTCAGTTAGTTAAGTGCCATACGCTTGGGCGATCATGTTTTGAAAGATATATGACTGACTGGGTATAGGATTATCCTACAGTAGGTTGCCATTACATTCTGTGGTAGACTGGTTGCCAGCCAAGGCTATAGAAGCCAATCTGTCCTGTTATTTAACCCATAACTGGAAGGAATAGACGCATTAATACCTTTCCCGAGGGTATTTGCGCGTAAATGAATGCAACGAATTCAACTGGAATTCGAACTCGGCTCCCCGATTTCTCGTTCTAAGCCGATATCCACTGCACTACAACGCACATCCGCGCACCACAACGCACATCCGCTAAGATGTGTAGTCTTCTAAAATTTGTTAAATTTCATGGATAAATTCTTGCTATATAATTGTTGCTTATATAAAGTAGTATTTTCCCCTCACGAAACTATTTATAATGTTGACAAAATTCAAACTAGGGTTTTAACTGAATACATTTCAAAGAGGTCCATCTGTTAGAAAGCTGTGAATATCTTATCGACAAACATACAGTGAATTAAAGCCAAAGGGTAACAACTTCCGGAAAAATACAAGACGGGTGAAAGCCAGGGAGACTGATATGGCTAGGGATAGAGAAGATGACCAGGTTATATACATTATAACCGCGATCACTCTCGCTGCTACTGATTCTGCATTTAACAAACCCGCAAACACAAGTCTAATAGATAAAAATGGAAAGTTCTCGAAGTATTACAATCAACAACCAGTCTACATAGAAAGATTACTAATTAATTACACCATATATATACTTAAATACTTCCATTCCTTTCATTAAATGCGCTGTTAGATATCAGCAGTTTATTGATTTGTGCTGTAAAAATAGTTTTCAGCAAAGATAAAAGATTTACCACGGCCGTGAAAATATTACAGTTGAAAGCTCAAAGACACCATGATCTCTGGGCGAAATCCTCAGTAAAATCTAAATACATATTATCTCGCTTGACCAAAAATATGGACAAATGACGATGCTAAGAATCCTACGTGAACGTAAAAGAACATACAACTAAATATGAGTCAGTCAGTTACTTGCCATACGTGATACACGATTGGGCGATCATGTCTCGAAAGAGACATGACTGACTGGGCAGAAGATTATCCCGTAGTAGGTAGCCATTGTTTTCTGCAGTAGACTGGTTGCCTACCAAGGCTATAGAACCCAATCTGTTCTATTATTTAACCCGTAACTGGAGGGAAGAGACGGATTAATACCTTTCCCAAGGGTATGTGCGCGTAAGTGAATGCAAGGAATTTAACAGGAATTCGAAATCGGCTCCGCAATTTCTCGTTCTAAGCCGATATCCACTGCACCACAACGCACATCCTGGAGTATATTTCTTTAAACAAAAACTTGGAAAAATTAAAAATATTAAACCATCAATTTTATAGTAATTTATTTTTATTATTTAATAGTTTTTAAAATCTTAATGGGCAACATTAAGCAATACATTTTTTCCCATAGTTGCAGGCTAATTACAAGTTAACCATAACTATCGGGCGATAATGTTGGTGCTAAAAAAAAATACACTGCATAATTCTTACTTCTGAAAAAAGGCATCAATTAGGATGTTGTTATTCAGTTCACTGATTTTTCCTCTCTCAGTTATGACACTAAAACGGTTAGCGTCGATATAGAGCTTGACTGAATGAGGCATATATTGAAATGATGACAACGGATAATAATTGTAATGCATGATACTTTCCGTTTATTGAAGTTAGATGTTACATATTTTTTGTGTCGTAGATGTACCAGTAGAGCTGCAGCTGTAACAACACTTGGTGTGTATGGGAAAAGATAGTCTTACAGGCGCCCATTTCCCTTTCAGGCTACCTTAGATGACCCTTTCTACCCTGCTATTTAACCCTAGCGTGAAAAGTTGGGTGAAATCATGGATTTATACTTTTGGGTGGGGGGATTTGCAAAAGTGATGTAATGAATTTTTATTCTAACTCGTATCACCGATTTCTTTCTGAATTGCAAACCTTTGCACTACTCATACATCCGCAAAAACCATATAATATCGATAAAATCATAAATATTTTGCAGTCATGCAGGATTAGTTTCAAAATTTTAACGCTGATTCGTAACTTTATGATTCATTCACAAATTAAAATGTGAAATGAAATAAAGGTTTGTGGTAAAAAGAGAAAGTATATTGGAAGACCAATCTTACTTGTATTGGCTTTGTCAAAATCAAGCTTTTTTAATGCTTGTTTCGATTTAAAAAAAATTATTGATGCAAAAAATCTATTCTTATTTAATACTTTTTGTTATTAATTAATAAAAATATTTTGTCTTGCTTTCTGTTCCTGAGTAAGAATTAAAGTAAGATAAAACATTAAAATGTAGAACAGAAGGCTCAAAAATAAACAAACAAGACTAACAATAGAAACTGTCTTCTATTGGCATAACGTAATTTTGTTCGCATTGTTAAAACTTTACGGTGTTCCTTTTCCATGAAAAATTTTATTCAGGATTAAGTATTTTGTTGTCAATTATGGATCATAAGTTGGAATTAGCCGATATTTTCTTGATAATCTATCCTATTCTATTACATAGGATTTTCCCATGAGAAATCGCAAAGCATTCATGCTTCGTGATTGTGATCGTATTGATGGTGCATCATTTTAATAAAGAATCTAAAGTTATTACATTATAGAACTACTAACTACACTGTTTTAAATTCTGTTTTTTTATGTAAGTAGGAGTGAGGAACACAGAGACAACAGTAACTTGTAGATTGCACATGTTTTAATTGAGCTGCTATGACAATAACAATAAAAAAGTTTTGATAGCATAAAATCAGAGGAAATTTCCACAATTGAGAAGTGTGAGAGTAGAAACTGTTAGCATAAAACATCTGGTTATATCTAGTAATTTTAACAGTAAAATGATGAGACGTAGCTAACAATCTAGCACTGTTTTTAAATTCCTAAAGTTGATCTATCAAAGAGAATAGTAATCAGAAAAATTGTCATTAAAATATTCAGAAAAAGGTCCTTGAAGTGACATTACAGCAGTGGAAAGTGACTAAAGCCAAGATGTCCGGTTAGAACCGATTTTGAAATCTTATTAAATAATGTATGCATAATTTTCGTCTTGGTTTCCTATTTACTTTACGAGCAATATAACTTTCAGGTAATATTTTTGAAAATATCAAAATGGTTTTTTGTAAAGACTCGAAGAGTGAAAAGTGAAATTCTTTTTGATAGTAACAATTTATCATCAATGTTTAATACATTAGATGTTCTTTAGGTCAAGAAATCAATATTTTTATCAGCAAAATAACTTTCATAAAATTTGTATATAACAGAAATGAGAAGTTATTACACATAGTTTCTTCGGAAGTAACCCATTACATTATCTGTGATTCTCTGCTATATTTTGAGATTGTAGACACTTAACATAAACTGAACTTGAGAGATGAGCTAATTCAGAAGATGTGCACTTCAGTTGTTAACAATATGCTGGTTCAAGATATAAACCACTTTATGAGTTTTTTATGTTATTTTCATGCTTTCAAAGAAGATGTGGAATTTTGACTTTTACTTTTGAGTACTGATCGAGTGAAATTATTTAATGATTCAAAGGTATTTCAAGGCAATAAATAACATGGAAAAAATTATGCGGAAATTTCATTTTAACGCTTTTAATTAAGTCTCTCCTATTACCCGAAACTCGAGAGATCCCCTCTCATAGAAAGTAAATTATTTCCCTTTTTTTGAAGGACGCATAACTTCTGAACAACGTGTAAAAGTAGTCGAATGATGCTAAAGTAGCTTATTTAAATGGAAATATGTGTGGGTATAAACTTTCTTCGTAAATACCAAAGTCATGAAATGTCAAATTCATTCAAATTTAAACAAAATCTGTCATTGATTTCTGCAGCATTTGTGACATTTCCAATATTAATTTATTTTTAGAGAGGACATCACCTACTGAAATTTTATAAAAAAATAATAAAAATTAAATGGTGCTGATGGGGACGATATAGAATTACCTTTTTCAAATATTATCCAGTTGCACGTTCACAGGTGTAGTTCAGGAAACTAGTACTGATCAATTCACTTGAATAGTAAGACTATAAGACTATTTTTCTAGATACTAATGTATAGCTTGGTGCACTTTTTCATTTTACGTAGACCTTTGTATTCCTTTCATGATACTAAATACATTGCCGATAAAAGACCGTATATAATGGGCAATAACATTCATAGCAATATTGCGGCCATTGTAAATTAACTTCAAGCTAAACTATCTTTAATGGTTTTAATTACACTACAAAAACTTCTATAAACACAATAAAACACTACAAACCCTTCCATAAACACTGTAAAACTATTTTTATAATAAAGTGAACAAATTATGAACAAGTAGTATTACACAGTATTTACATTATTCGGACTATTGTCCTCATCTTCCTTGCTGTTTGTGCGACGTTTCGGCCATTGTACGCTTCGACATTATCCAGATTCAAAGAATTTCGAACCGAACCCTTTATTACAATTACTGGGGTGTATGAACTCCATTCCTGGCACTACTATATATATATATATATATATATATATATATATATATATATATATCTTATAAACTCCAGCTTGTTATATGTTTTTAGTTTTCAATCTCAAATAAAGAGTCTGACGGATTGTAAAATAACGTAAAAAAAAATGTTAAAGTGTAATTATTTACTGATGAGAATACAATAATACAAATTGTGAAAAAGTTGAAAAGTTATTTTATAACAATAAGAAAAATGTAAATTGAAAATATTGACAAGATAAGAACAAGAAAAATGACTAAGAATATTTCAAGAGATTTGAAAATACTAAAATGGTTATAAGCAAGAAATGAAATGATCAGTAGGACACTATTTCAAAGATTGGCGGTCGTTGTAAATGTAAAGAGAAAATAATATTAATAAGAATTTTAAGAACATTGGCTACAAAAATCAACTACCCTTAACACAACATCACAAAGAAAAACGTGTAAGTTGATCAGCGGACAGGAAAACTGATTTGAAGTGATGAATGTAGATCTACACTGGATCCACCTGATGGCTAGGCTAGGAATAATTGAACAATACGACTGAATATTTTATGCAAGTATCATAGACCACTTTAACTTTAACGAATGTTGGGAAATGTTTTTGAATGATACAATTTACTATCATGAAGATTTCAATTAAAAGAGTATAACATGCAAGATAATTTGTATATCTGTCACTTGCCCACCTTGCCAATAGAGGCTTTTAAATCAATGGAATGATTCTCACCCTCTCCAGATAATCCAATAGTCATATGCGGTACATCATTGAAAAAGAAGTATATTAAAATGAAAAAACAACTTCGAAGTAACAGAGATCTCTCGGAAGTAAAAACAAAATTACTGCAAGTTATATCAAAAACAGTAAACAGTGTAACAAAATTAAAGTTAAGGTTAAAGAATTTCATAGAGTCATTATGAACATGTAAAATAATAAAATAATTTATCTAGTATATGGTATACTGTGTTAATTAAGTAGGTTTACGTCTTTTTATTGATTTATAATTATGACAACCCTCAAAAAATTATATCAATTTTTTTTCCTTTGATAACATACCTCATAAAGAACTGTTAGAATTTTAAGGTAAGCTTGATATATTTGGGATGAATATGAAAAAACTCCACAACTTATAATTGAAACAAACTGCCAGATAGAAAATGATTTCAGCAAATATACAAAAATAGAAAAGAAGGTACGACAAGGATATGTCTTCTTAGTGAACTTATTCAATCTTCACAGTGAGGTGATTCTGAGTTAATTAGATTCGTACCAGGATTCATTTTTTGCAACCGCAATCTTCAGTACATGAGATATGCAGATGATACAGTGGTGACAGCAGGCACGTAAAGGAAACTACATGGATTCCTCAGGAAAGTAGTGAAGGAAAGCGAGAAGAAAGAACTAAAACTAAAAACCAGTTTTAAGAAGACAAAATGTTTGGTTATCAAGAAGAGCTCAAAATGTGAATTATAAATTGGAAATAGCAAAATCAAGCAAGTACAACAATTTTAATATCTAGAAAGTGCTTTAATTGAAAACAGAAAATTTAATATCGAAATCCGAAAGGATATTGAGATAGTGAAAGGTACATTCCCAAAAGCTAAGCAAAGTATTAAAAAACAAACGGGGACATTTATACTTAACCTTAGGATAGGATAACTAAAGCACATAATGAGGAAAGAAGTCTTAGGATATTTCCCACTGACATGACATATTAAAAGCAAGAGCGGGAGAAAAAAGTAGCGTATAACCTACCTAACAAGCTTGTGTAAGAAGTTGCCAGAAATAAAGAGAGATAGCGAAAAGACAAAATTTATTAAGAGAATTTGACACTCACAGGACATATTGAAATCACGAGGCTCAGAGGAAAGCAGTGCATAACCTACCTTACGAGTTGAGTAAATGGTTCGTAGAACAGGAATTAGAAGTGCTAGCAAAAAGGAAAAATTTATTAAGAGCTAAAAATGACAGATACTTGTAGATAGCCAGGATCGCCAGGATCGCCAACGCCCTGAAAAAACACAGCACGAAAGAACAGGAAGTTAAATATTATATGCCTATACTCAATTCCTATTACTTATATAAATATAACGATATGGATTGGTTAACCATATTTTGTGTAAATAAACAAATCTGTTTCATATTGTCCGTAGATAATTTCCCCTAATTATATTCATGATTAAATATTATTTACAGTCAAATTAATATTTTCATCTTTGCTGTTATAATTACTAGTCTTCTGCCGTACGATTCTGTTCAATGGCTATGCTGGGTAGTACGGATGATGTAATCAGACTCAGTTGAAATTTGACTAGAAATAACTGATCGATTGACCAATACGAAATATCCTAAGGCATGAACAGTGGAATGAAAATAATTTGAACCCGGATACTGAATAAAGTGTTCAGTTCAAAATTCTCTGGAAGTTAGCTAGATCAACAGATACCAGAAGAAGAAGAAGAAGAAGAAGAAGAAGAAGAAGAAGGGTACAACTACCGAAACACTGTGATAGTAATAACAAAGGTGATATACTCCCTGCTGTAAATAAAATTCAGATAAATATTAAATATTTACTGCATAATTATTGACTTTTCTGTTTTAATAACTCGAACACACAGCATGATGCATGAACAGAGTTAGTGGATACTTCCACTAATTCCAGTGCATATCTTTTTTTAAAATTGTTGGACATATGGGGTTGCCAAGTATGATAGAAAACAATGTCATGAAATTTTTTTTTTTTTTTTTTTTAATCATATCACCCCGAGCAAGGCGGTAACGCCACTGATGCGCAGGGGGCTACGTAAGAGTAAAAAGAATGGAAAAGAGAAAGCCGGAAACCACATCCTAAACAGGAAACAAGGGATGTGCCTCTTCACCTGTTCAATAGATGTGGGTGGAGTGTGAACCGGGCGATAGTTTAGTCTATCTACTCCAATTAAATTAATTAATTTGAGCTTCAACATCGTGAGATATGATTATTTGTAATCATTGTGTTTTTAAAATTTTTTTTGTTGCCCTTCGAATCTAAATAGATATATATTTAAAAAAAACAGTTTGTTATATTCATTCTGTTAAGAAAAAAGTATGATTTTCTCAAATAATTTGGTTGTCAACAGAATACTTTCCAAAAATATATCCCGTATTCGCATGAACAGGTGAGCGTTTTCTCTAGAGAAAATTATCAAGTCAATTGAACTATTAATTATTAATTCATCTAATTTTAATCATCTGGTGTCAGTAGAATTCTAATGTTAATTTCTTTAACTTTTATGTTAATTTCTTTAACTTTTATGTTAATTCATCTAATATTAATCATCTGGTGTTAGTGATATTCTGCGTGGGCACTAATAATATTAATTATCAATTTTTGAAACTCTCTATAATACACTTGCTTCATTTTTACAACAGGGATCAAACTGGTTGTAAACATTAACATCAGAAATCCTGTAGAATAGAAATATTGGCGATTAGACGTTTTAAATTAGTGTGGAGTATTATAATTCCTTAAGATTTTGTAGGCTTAATACTGCTTAGAAATAATGATAATGAATATCGATTGTTTTAAACTAGTATTGATTGCAATCAATTCTTTCAGTAAGGGAATTAAGTCATTTCATAGAAAATAGTGAATTCGGGGAAGAATAAAAATAGATAAAAACTGGTCTGCAAGTCAAAGAATTGTGGTACTATTTATTTTTATCAGTCACATGCTCTGACCTGTAATCGCGCTGCTTGTATTTCATGCCTTAACAGTAATAGGGGAAGAAGAAAAGTTAGAAAGGAATGAAGAAAATAAAAGAGTGAGAAATTAAGAAATGGTAACAAGAAAGGAATTAGTCAGGATAAAAGGAAAAATAGTTGATAAAAAAGTGAGTGAAATTAGAAAAATGCACAAAAGTAAAGAAATTGCGAAAAAAAAAGAAAGGAAAATACAAGGAAATACCAAGTAAGAGATGAAAAAGGGGAAAAATGATAATAAATAAAAGGCCACATAGATAAAAGACTAGAGTGAGAAGTCAGGGAAGAGAATGAAAATACGAAAGCTGATTAAAAGAAGGAACATTAACAAACCTCACATATTAACTACACTTTTGAAAAGAAAATATAGAAGAGGGAAAAGTTGAAGGAAGAAAATTTGGAGAAGCAAAAGATGTAAAAATAAGGAATGAAGTAAAATGTAAGTACAAAAGCAAAATTAATAAAAACTAAACTTGAAAGAATGTAAATAAATACAAAGAAAAATTAAAAAGCAAAAGAGAAAGAGGATGAAGACGGAAAAAAGAAATATAAGACGTTTGTAAAGTGAAAGTAAAAGGAGAGGCTAATAGAGAAAAAGTACAGAAGAATAAAAGGGTAGGAGAAAAGAAGAAACAGAAAGAAGATAACTGAGCATATAAGAATCAGCGATAGAGAAAAGGTGGAAAGAAAGAAATAAAAATTAAGTGCTTCTTAAGATTGAATTAAGAAATATTTTTTCTTACTTTGCGGTAGCTGGTGCCGGTTGCCAACAGGCTGTTGTTCCTTGTTCCGTGTTTTGGTTTTTGAATATCGACGGGCTTTTTCTTTTATAGCCAAATGCTTGTAAACATATATCGCAACAATATTTTTCACGGGTTTTCTGTGTTTGAAAGTGCGCGTATTGAGTTTGATTTTCGTACACAATGATCCATTGATAAAATTATATGAAGGCTACTAAGAATTAAATTCCTTCACGAAAATTTGCTTCTCCGCCTACTTTCTTATCATACTTTAGACACACCCACACATCAAGGCACATTGTCACACTTGTAATCATGAGAGTAATCTATCGATAGCATTATCAAATAATATGCACCACACACACACACACACACACACACACACACACACACACACACAATATATATATATATATATATGGTTGCGTTTAATGAAATAAAAGTCACCCCCTCCAAAAAAACACTATTCTTAAAAGAATGCTCAATAAATTGTACAGCAAATAATATTTTTTTAAAATTATAGCGCAAGTTTCGTGAAAGTATCATTATGATGTTCTCAATAGTTTGGGCATATTTTAATCTGCTGTTGTGCCACAGTTTTATTCTTATTTGTGTGAATCTTGGTGCAATTTAATATTTTGATATGTGAGTGGTCCTACAGATGGTTAAATGCTTTTGTTAGGCTGACTTCTTTTAATAATGTATGGAGTACAGGTGGTTGATTGTTCATTGCTTTTTATTGTGCAGATGGTTGATGTTTTAATGTTTTTTATTGTATTAATTTGCTTTTGGCGCGCGTGAATGAGTGTCTACTTAATTGCTTTATAATAAGTTGGTTTCTTTTGTCATTTTGGTTGACCTCTTTGTATTGTGTTGGTTGACCTTTTCCTTACCGTTTTTATATATATGATTGCTTAAAAGGCTTTTAGAACATAGATGAGTGTTTGTGTTCTTGTGTTCATTTGGTCATACACTGACGGTTAAGTGGGTGGATTATGTTTTTTCGTCAGTTACAATTATTTATGGTAGTGCTACTGTAATAGTTAGTGGAGTTAAAATTATTTTGTAGGTTATGCATGTTTTATTTTATAACTTATTGTTATGTAGCGAGATATATTTATCAAAACTTTTTACGAAACTGTAACTAATCTTGACATTGTTTTTGTTGAAAATCTTTTTCAGTGTAAGGAGTTAAATTTAAGAATATTTTGCCGATGTTGGTTTTAATGTTATTACTAAAAGGTGGTTTAAATCATATGATATTACGTTTGCGTGATTTTAGTATATTTTTAGCTTTACTTTTATCAGAATATTTTAAATGGTTGTTATTTTTAGCTTGGGCATTAATAGACTTAATTTTACTGTTATCAAAGATAGCCTTCTTACTGGAGTTAAAATATAACCTAAACTGTATGGGTTTGGAGATATTGTTTAGTATTCTAGCGTAATGGTTCGAGTCTTTGTGGACGTATTTTGGATGTCAGAATCCTTAGTATTTGGTTTGTATGTTACCTCAAAGAAGTTGATCAATTTAGCTTTAGTGATGGTAGTAATTTTGAGTTTGTGGTCTTTGAAAAATCTTATCAGCACGTTTCTTAGTTGCGCGGTTTGTTGTGGGCTCGTATTTCTTAGAAAAATTAATTCGTCGTCTCAGTACAATCCGGAGTTTTTTTGTTTTTTGTTTTTGTTATTTTTGGAAGAGATACCTTAGTCTCTACAATAATAAAATACCAACCAATTCACAGGCCTTTACTGAATCGTACCTACCCATAGCAAGGCTGAAAACTGGATTGTCTTTTTTGGTCCATAGGCAGCCATCGTGAAATAGGATGAATTTTGTGCTTGTATGAAAATATTAAAATTTTGGTTGCTGATAGGACATTAATTGTTAGCTATGTCCAAGGCAGCTGTTAGTGGATCTACAGTAATAAATGGGTAAAAATCGTAAATATCGAACTCTATGAACATGCATTCGCTTGTGTTAATTATTTTAGTGAACCATTCTATAGATTTAACATTGTTACCTCACTGGTTCAAACGCAAACTATTTATGGTGGTCTTACGCGCTCTTTCTAAGGTGACTTTACTAATTTGTTCGCTGTAGTTTTTACAAGGGTTAAGCAGATGGTATTGCAGGTTGTAAAAATGGTTGTATTTATGGTATTTAACAGAGATAAAAGCTTGTTTGTGTAAGATTTGATTTCTGTCGTCTAGTTTAAGTTCTGTAGCTATTTTTTGTCTGCCTTGTTGATAGAGTTTTCCCAGCTGCTAGGTGCATCGCCCACTGACGTCAGTTTGGTCGGGTTTCAATCCTGGGTAAAAGCAATCGGATGTCTAACCGTACTGATGAGCTGTGATTCAGAGAAACAGATTTGTCTTCGGATGACTAATATATATATATATATATATATATATAAGCAAGTATAGGGTAGGTATAGATGAAATAATATTCCGTATCCAAAGAAACACTATTCTTAAAAAAGAGTTCAATACAAAGTAGAGCTAATAATAATTATTTAGAAATTACAACATAAATACGTTATAATATCACTACAAAAGTAGCTATTTTTTCGACACTAATTGTGTCTTATCAGGTGATGAGGTTTATTTCAAGTTGAAGTGTTTTAAAAGGTTAAAAACTAGACCAATCCCTTTAATAAGGGAGGCCTTTTTACATAGTGTGGACCATTTAAAATAAACTTATTTCTAATTTGAGGAATACAAGAACAGACTTTAAAAACAATTTTTGGGTCATTAATATAAATATTTGATTAAATTGAGATCAGCATTAATAATCGATTTTAGATTCACTTTATTTTTATTGCGATTTTTATATTCTAAGTTTAACAAATCATTAGATTTAGATTATTATAAAGATATTCAGATATTAAATGAGGAGAAGACATGAACGCACACATACAAACCTACAAACATCCACACATGACGAGTATACACACACACAATGGTATACCGACACATATACAGATTAATATACGCACGCATATATAATTACACAAATTTCAAGATTTTGCGTTTATCTGCGTGTCAATTTATCTGTTAAATTTTAAAGTTTAAAGTTAGGTTTGAAAAACGACTGTAATAGCTACAATAATGGATGCATGTAAGAGCGAATTCGTAAGATGACAAGGACCTTGAATGAATGAGATCAAGACAGACAGTCATATTTCACTGCATGAACAAATAAACAGAATTAGATATATACTCACGCAAATACAAAGCTAAAAACAAAAACGTACGAGACTGAAAACTCCACAGATATACAAAATAAAACGTGTAACCACATACATAAAAATACTTATACAAACCTTCTGGCATAAACATACGCAAATAAGCCGAGGAATATTCACACAGAACCAAACGCGCACATGTAAAAATGTGCATAGAAAAGAATATATATATATATTTATATTATCATTATTCACGCCCAGTAGCTGAGAGTGTTCTAATTCATTGCTGAATGGACGATACGTAGATGCTAGAGTAGCTACTGTTTTTCAAAGTCTACCATTTGTCCCGAACTGTTCAATCAGAGGGTGAGAGCGTAAATTGTCAATATATATATATATATATATATATATATATATATATGCTTTTGTGTATATATACATATATATATTCATATTTGTGTGTGTATATCTGTTTAAATGTCCATGTATGCATGTCTATGTATATATATATATATATATATATGTATATTGACAATTTACGCTCTCACACTCTGATTGAGCACTTCGGGACAAATGGTAAACTTTGAAAAACAGTAACTACTCTAGCATCTACGCATCGTTCATTCAGCAATAAATTAGAACACTCTCAGCTACTGGGTATGTATAATGATAATATAGACGAACAAAAGTCTGTCTTCTTCTACCGAGCGCCCATAGCTCAGAGGTAGAATCTCCGACTGATACCAATTTGGTAGGGTTTCAACCCTGGGTAAAAAGCAATCGGAGTCTAACCTTACTGATGAGCTGTGATACAGCGAAACAGATCTGTCTGCGGATGACTATATATTTATATATATATACAAGATATAAACACATACAACTATATACATACAAACACGTACACATCAGCAAGTAAAACAAAATACCAATAAGTATACTAGTACAAAAAACAAATGTACACCTATATACATACATACATTAACATGTAGATATTTACTTGCTTTTATCAGATGGTACCCCCATCCGACACGGATGCTCCAACGAATTTTCCACAGGTATCTAATCCGGCATACATCACCGCAATAATACCTGGTAAGTACTCAACCCAACACTGACCGCCAATCGACACAGCCATGAGGCATCCAACCCAACACCGACCACCGCGCCAGCACTCAACAGACCCCACCTAGTACACACAATCCAGCCAACACCCAACACGCTTCCCTATAGCACCGATTGCCAAAGCAACACTCAACAACTACGACTCTCAAGGCTCAAGTTTCACACTATTTTTTAACTTTTCACTAATCCTCGGCCTCAAGTGTCCGCACATACAGGTTTTGTTTTTTATTTATTTATTTACTCATATATATATATATATATATATATATATATATATATGCAAGTGCAGGGTAGGTATGGACTGAATAATATTCCGTATCCAACACTATTTAAAAAATAGAAGAGGATAGCCTAAACCTATAAGTGCCAACAACCAAAACCAGGAAACAATAACATTCAAAACCCGTGCAAAACCGATACCCCACCAAAAAAAAAAACAAAAAAAAAACGCAATCACCAAGTATTAGCTCAACAACCGGTGCCACAACAAAGACGTACCGAAACCCCGCCAACGGTGCATGCCAGAACAACAAGGTCCATCGAACACCGGCACTACAATCGATGCCGGACAGAACATCTCACAACCATACGGCCTGTTGATCAATGCCGGACAAAACACTTGAAAAACAGCATCAAGATAACACATGGCGAACGAGACATCCACAAGGATTAACCAGAACGTCCAACTCAAAAAAACACCCACCAAAAAAAGCTGTTAAAAGTTTATACATAAATTCTCAATATTACAACCAGGATTTTAATGTAAATACTGAACTATTTTTACAACAGTGAGCTCATTTCTCTGGTTGGACAGTTTAACCTTGTCCTTTTCGTTAAGACAGATGTAGCAAGGTGCACGGAGGCAGTAACAAGTCGGGCTTTTGTAATGATTTTTCATTTAACAATGGGTGTTTTGTCTTTTTCTTTTAAAAACCAATAGTACTTGGATAATGAAGTGCTTTATTTATAAAAAACTATTGTTGAAAGATAAAGTGTGTTGGTACTAGCGCGATTTGAACGGGTGTTTAGTAGAACCGATATAAACCTTTGAGTATTAGGATTTTTAATTGTAGAGACGGAACAAAGATAAACTATGGAGAAAACTAGACAATATTATGCAATGGGCATTCTTTAAAACTTCTACAATTATATCCACTGGTATTAGTTCTTTTGTTCTTGGTACGATCTATTTGAGCATTGTAATTTACCGTGTTTTTTGTATCTTTATACTTGTTGAGGACTTTCTTATTATGTTCTTTAATTATTTTTTCTAAATTATCCGTGCAACAATAGCATAACTCGAGTGCATTATTATTGAATATTTTGCTAAGAGGATTAGTTTCAAGAAATTATTTGCCAATCAGGTTTAAGAATTTTTGTCCCAGTTTAGTTTTAACCATCGTATTGTAGGGAGGGGTAAGCCAGATGATTTTTCTAGATATTTTCTTCTTGTTGTTATCATTGCCAGTAGGGTTTCTGAATTTGATATCAGTAGCTCTATAACCGCTGTTTCTAAGTGAAGAATTATAAAATTTGCTATGCTGGTCAAAAACTACTCTGCTAGATGAGTTGTTGCTGAGTCTAGATTCAATAGAAGATGGTATATATTTAATTACTGCTGGGGGATTGTTAGAATTAGGATTTATGTAAATTGGGTTGGAGTTAGCCTTCACATAAGGTTAGAAATAATTAGTGTTAAGGTTCTGAGTAACATTTAAAAGGTCTACCGGCTTAATGTTGGTTGTTATTCTACCCTAAGGCCTTTTAATTCCCTGTGTATTATCTTCCTAATACGGTCTACCCTAATTCTAGTAGAATCTTTAACAATCAGTGAACTATCGTCTCTGTATAAACCTATCTGTATCCACATCCTTGTAAGCGCTCAAGTTGTAAAGAATAAATAATCCCACAAGATCTGAGGCTTCAGCCGAATCCAGGAAACCAACTGCAATGTCAAAAATCTATCTGAGGTCTATTGTCCTTCATTATAAATTAAAGAACTTCTGTATTTTAGTATAATATCCATCTCGCTTGTAGAAATATTTGAGTACTTATGTGCAAATTCTAAAGCCAAGGTAAAACGGTCCTTAGAAATGGATGGATAAAATCCACAATGTCAAATTGTATAAAGGTACAATTTCCTTTATTCTGGATGGTCTTAAACTAGTTAGTGACATCCGCGGTATAGGGAAGTGTGTTGGGTGTTGACCGGATGGTGTGTGCTAAGTTGGGGTCGAGTGTTGGCGCGGTGGTCGGTGTCAGGTTGGGTGTCTCATGGGTGTGTCGGTTGGTGGTCCGTGTTGGGTTGGGTATTATTGCGCTGATGTATGCCAGATTGGATACCTGGCGGAAATTCATTGAAGTTAATGTCTACGTGTGTATGTATGTGTATAGGTGTACATTTGATTTTGACTAGTAGACATATTTTGTTTTACTTGCTGATGTGTATGTGTTTGTATGCATATATTTGTATGTATCTGTATGTCTTGTATATATATATATATATATATATATATATATATATATCCTTTTGTGTACATATAGCTATATATTCATATTTGTGTATGTATATTTGTTTAGATGTTCACATATGCGTGTCTATATATATATATATATATATATATATATATATATATATTATTATTATTATTATTATTATTATTATTAATTAATAGCACCTAATGAGCCAGACGAGCCTACGTAGGTTTCTATTAAACGGATCGTCAGGGAAAGCAGGCTAAAGAGGAAAAGAAAAAAACAGCATATAAATAGGTGATTAAGACCAGGAAATCAAAGAAACTGCAGATCACAAGGGAGGGGTTAACAATTTTATGATTTTAATATTTTTAATTTTCATGGGGATGGGTAAAAGACAAAGACAAAAAGGTACTATACCACGATAGATGGGCCTAATTTAATCGCCAGGGCTTCCTATGCCTACATTTATTCAGGATTTCAGTCCTAGAATTCAGTAACTTTGTCGCTTGCTTATACAAAGCTTAAATTAAAATATACCGATGCTAGTGTATATTAGCGGTGAAAAAGAAATCATAAATCATACATTGTAATATAAATTACAATATAACCACTAGTCGTGATTTATTTAAAATAAAGTTAAAATAATAATACCTAGTAAGAAAAACTAGATAAAAAATTAAAATATAAACAAAAAAACTTTAAATACTCATAATAATATTAATAATATATAATAATAATAATAAAGTAATTATAAAACATTTTAATAATAGAAAATAGAATTTCGTAATAATATATATATATATATATATATATATATATATATATATATATATATATATAATATTCATATATATATGTGTGTGTGCTTATCAAACAAAATTCCTATCAAACTTTAATAATAATAAAAATGATAGTAACAAATATAATACTATTCTATAAACAAAAAATGAGGAGAAAAGAAACGTAAAAATACATATAATATAATAATTATAAAAATAAATATAAAAAACCCAAAAAATTACAAAAAATTTAAAAAATTAAAATTTAAAATTTAAAAATTCCAAAAACGAAACAACCTTTTCTGTAAAAGATATTAACAGCACATTCCAGAATTTTTCAAAATAAACACTTTTTTAAAAATTCAATTAATGTAAATTAATATAATTTATTCCACATCATGTGCTGTTTCAGTCCGGAGCTGGTTGGGGCATATCTTGTCACACCGGTTCAGGCTGTAACATACTGTGTTTGGGGTGAGTTTTTTTTATTATGACCTCACAGGATTTACCCAGCCAGCCTTTGAAAGAAGTATACGCTGGTAGAAATCACCAACCCTTGAAAAACTCCACGAGTTTGGGATTATCAAACATTCGAAGTCACCGCTTCACCCGTTTGTATTCCAGACGACATTCTTCGAAGAGTTTTCAACCGACACTTATTTGCCCTTTCCACACAGTTCTGTCTAGCTCCTCCCAATTGTAGATGACAAACTGTAGATTTTTTAAGTTGTTCTTGATAAGGTCTTATACCCTTTCTTTGGTTGGTGCTGAGGACGCTTTCTAATACTCAACTCTTCAAAAAACTGTCAACTTTCCTTCATTGACCTGTTCACCGCATTTGGGAAGATGTTACAAGAGCTTCTATGCTTTAGCAGCTGGCTCTGACTTAGGACTTAGATCTACTTTCCTATTTGACATTCAATAGGCATCTCATCCATTTCTGCTGGAGACACTCTAGTATTTTTATATGTTTGGTGAGTAATGTTCACATACAGCATTTATATAGATATATATTACATATATATATATATATATACGCATATATATATATATATATATATATATATATATATTAATATATCGAGGCAGCAAGTAATTTTCTAAACATATGCTATTAAATATAAGAGACAATGAATGTCTATTATGTTTAATCATGAGCCGTTCTAAACGTCGTATTTTTGCTTTAATTTCAGTTGAAAAGAAAGACAAAAATTCTCCAACATTTGGATAATTATTTATTGATTTTCTTCTAAGCTTTCGGCTCACATGAGCCATCTTCAGAGAGGTTGTTTAAACTGAAATATTATAAAATCCACCATCACCGATGATTTTATTTTGTGTTGACATAAAACTCCGCTTGGCAACGGCAATAGTTACCAAAAATAATAAACGCACTTCTTAAGTTTGCGTTGCGGTTTTATGACGTCACATCGCGGGATAGCGCGAAATGACAACGAAACCATGTAGTCAAATGCAATGTAATATGTTATTTCCTGTTTTAAAGTTGATTTTATTGAGTGTTGGTTGTTTTGATTTGATGTACATGGCCTCCACTATCTGCAGGTTCCTCTTACTGTGTGCATGAGTAAGGATCACCGTATTGTTGACCAAAATCTGTCTGATATTACCTACATGTTTATGTTTTTCAGAGAAATGTTGTTTAATAGTACTCTGATCAGAAAGATGACATGTAAGTCTACGGGAGAGCGTGGTTGTAGTAAAACCAATATATGTACTAGGTTTTTGATTAGTATCAGAGATGCAATCTCTGAATGGGCATGTAAATTGGTACACTACATTGGTTTTTTGTAAAGAATTTAGTTTAGTGCTTGTTGGGTTATTATAGACTATGAGGTCAATTGTTTTAAACTTTTTATAATATATAATGAGTTTAATTTGATTATTACTTTCGACTGGTTTAACATTTCTACGTATTATGTTTTTGAGAGTTTTTTCATCTTGTTTATAATTATTATGTATTTGGTTGCAATAGTATAAGTTCATAGTGTTATGTTTATTTTGATGTAAACCATTATTATTAATATTATCATTATTGTTAGAGCTATTGTTAATTTTGTTGAGATACATTTTAATTTGTTGATCAATAACGGAGTTAGGAAATCCATTATTGACTAGTGTTTGCTTAATGTTGTGTAATTCTTTATAAAATATAGATTTGGAAGAAGATATCATTTGTGTGCGTTGAAGTAAGTTTTTTATAACAGCTAACTTATATCGTTGGGGACATTCACTATTATAATTAAGAAGACACGAATTTATGCTAGTTGGTTTCCTATATAGAGAAGTAGTAAATTTATGTGTGCTAGAATCAATTAATACATCAAGGAATGGGAGTTTGTTATTAATATTAAGTTCTAATGTAAATTTGAGGACGGAGTGACTTTCAAATTTGTTTTTAAGATATTTAATTTGATCGATATTCTTAGCTAAAACAAATATGTCATCTATGTATCTTACATATATAGAGGGTTTATTGTTGTCATTAATTATTTTATTTTCTAGATTTGCCATATAATAATTAGAAAAGAGGGGACCTAAAGGAGATCCCATCGCAATACCATCTATTTGTGTATAAATATTTATATAGGCAATAAGTCAACACAAAATAAAATCGTCGGTGATGGTGGATTTTATAATATTTCAGTTTAAACAACCTCTCTGAAGATGGCTCATGTGAGCCGAAAGCTTAGAAGAAAACCAATAAATAATTATCCAAATGTTGGAGAATTTTTGTCTTTCTTTTCAACTGAAATTAAAGCAAAAATACGACGTTTAGAACGGCTCATGATTAAACATAATAGACATTCATTGTCTCTTATATTTAATAGCATATGTTTAGAAAAAATATATATATATAAATATAGTACATATATCTTTGTGATGTATATATATATATATATATATATACATTATACAAAGTACATATATGTATTATACATACGTATTAAATATGTCTACATATATGTGTAGTATATATGTATATATATGTAGTATGTATATGTATATGTATCTATAGACCTGTATGTATTATGTAGTATGAAGATATATATGTACATTTATATCGTACGTGCATAAAGATTTTTTATATAATCGTGTGGCCCCAAGCAAGCCATTTTACTTCCACTGTTGTGCAGGGGGCTACATAGGAGGAATGTTATGAGAAAGACTGACAGGTTACACAGGGTGTCAGGAAGAGAGTATGAGAAGGAAGAGAATAGTGATGAGTAGAGTAGATGGAGAAAAAAGCATGAGAGATAGGATGTAAGTTAGGAAGTGGCTACTGACTTTACATTTGAATTCTTGAAAATTGTAGCTGTCGGGAAAGCAAGTATGCGGAAAGGAATTCCACAGTCGGGAATGCGAGAAAAGAGTAGAATTTCGGTTTACAATTTATCGGTTTCACAGTGAAAGGGTGGGACCTAGTTGCTAATCTTGTGGCTCGAGGAAATTCATATATAGGGAGTACCAGTAAGCTAAGTTCATCGGAGCAGTAGCCGTGAAAGTATTTGCAGAAGAGATACAGGGAATCCACCTTGCGTCGTTGAGATACCGACTGTATCTAAGCTGCAAAATCGAGATCGATCACAGTACAAATTTTCCGTTGGAATTTGTTAAGGACGCCTAGTTGTTTAGCAGGAGCACCCGACCAGATATGGCAAATGTGTGCTTTTCATATATATATATTTATATATGCATATATGTTGTATGCTTGCATATAGTATATTTATTATGTGGAGTATATATATATGTAGCATATATGTCTATATGTAGCATGTACATATATAGTATATATGTTTCATATATATATATATGCATAGACATATATGTACATATATGTAATATGTGTATATATATGTAGTTTGTATGTATATATATATGTAGTTTGTATGTATATATATATATATATATATATATATATATTTTCTAGACATATTCTATTAAATATAAGAGACAATGAATGTCTATTATGTTTAATCATGAGCCGTTCTAAACGTCGTATTTTTGCTTTAATTTCAGTTGAAAATAAAGACAAAAATTCTCCAAAATTTGGATAATTATTTATTGGTTTTCTTCTAAGCTTTCGGCTCACATGAGCCATCTTCAGAGAGGTAGTTTAAACTGAAATATTATAAAATCCACCATCACCGACGATTTTATTTTGTGTTGACATAAAACTCCGCTTGGCAACGGCAATAGTTACCAAAAATAATAAACGCAGTTCTTAAGTTTGCGATGCGGTTTTATGACGTCACACCGCGGGATAGCGCGAAATGACAACAAAACCATCTAGTCAAATGCAATGTAATATGTTATTTCCTGTTTTAAAGTTGATTTTATTGAGTGTTGGTTGTTTTGATTTGATGTACATGGCCTCCAATATCTGCAGGTTCCTCTTACTGTGTGTATGAGTAAGGATCACCGTATTGTTGACCAAAATCTGTCTGATATTACCTACATGTTTATGTTTTTCAGAGAAATGTTGTTTAATAGTACTCTGATCAGAAAGATGACATGTAAGTCTACGGGAGAGCGTGGTTGTGGTAAAACCAATATATATACTAGGTTTTTGAGTAGTATCAGAGATGCAATCTCTGAATGGGCATGTAAATTGGTACACTACATTGGTTTTTTGTAAAGAATTTAGTTTAGTGCCTGTTGGGTTATTATAAACTATGAGGTCAATTGTTTTAAACTTTTTATAATATATAATGAGTTTAATTTGATTATTACTATCCACTGGTTTAACATTTCTACGTATTATGTTTTTGAGAGTTTTTTCATCTTGCTTATAATTATTATGTATTTGGTTGCAATAGTATAAGTTAATAGTGTTATGTTTATTTTGATGTAAACCATTATTATTAATATTATCATTATTGTTAGAGCTATTGTTAAGTTTGTTGAGATACATTTTAATTTGTTGATCAATAACGGAGTTAGGAAATCCATTATTGACTAGTGTTTGCTTAATGTTGTGTAATTCTTTATAAAATATAGATTTGGAAGAAGATATCATTTGTGTGCGTTGAAGTAAGTTTTTTATAATAGCTAACTTATATCGTTGGGGCCATTCACTATTATAATTAAGAAGACACGAATTTATGCTAGTTGGTTTCCTATATAGAGAAGTAGTAAATTTATGTGTGCTAGAATCAATGAATACATCAAGGAATGGGAGTTTGTTATTAATATTAAGTTCTAATGTAAATTTGAGGACGGAGTGACTTTCAAATTTAAATATTTTAAAAACAAATTTGAAAGTCACTCCGTCCTCAAATTAAGTTCTAATGTAAATTTGAGGACGGAGTGACTTTCAAATTTGTTTTTAAAATATTTAAATTTGAAAGTCACTCCGTCCTCAAATTTACATTAGAACTTAATATTAATAACAAACTCCCATTCCTTGATGTATTAATTGATTCTAGCACACATAAATTTACTACTTCTTCTATATAGGAAACCAACTAGCATAAATTCGTGTCTTCTTAATTATAATAGTGAATGTCCCCAACGATATAAGTTAGCTGTTATAAAAAACTTACTTCAACGCACACAAATGATATCTTCTTCCAAATCTATATTTTATAAAGAATTACACAACATTAAGCAAACACTAGTCAATAATGGATTTCCTAACTCCGTTATTGATCAACAAATTAAAATGTATCTCAACAAACTTAACAATAGCTCTAACAATAATGATAATATTAATAATAATGGTTTACATCAAAATAAACATAACACTATTAACTTATACTATTGCAACCAAATACATAATAATTATAAGCAAGATGAAAAAACTCTCAAAAACATAATACGTAGAAATGTTAAACCAGTGGATAGTAATAATCAAATTAAACTCATTATATATTATAAAAAGTTTAAAACAATTGACCTCATAGTTTATAATAACCCAACAGGCACTAAACTAAATTCTTTACAAAAAACCAATGTAGTGTACCAATTTACATGCCCATTCAGAGATTGCATCTCTGATACTACTCAAAAACCTAGTACATATATTGGTTTTACCACAACCACGCTCTCCCGTAGACTTACATGTCATCTTTCTGATCAGAGTACTATTAAACAACATTTCTCTGAAAAACATAAACATGTAGGTAATATCAGACAGATTTTGGTCAACAATACGGTGATCCTTACTCATACACACAGTAAGAGGAACCTGCAGATATTGGAGGCCATGTACATCAAATCAAAACAACCAACACTCAATAAAATCAACTTTAAAACAGGAAATAACATATTACATTGCATTTGACTAGATGGTTTTGTTGTCATTTCGCGCTATCCCGCGGTGTGACGTCATAAAACCGCATCGCAAACTTAAGAACTGCGTTTATTATTTTTGGTAACTATTGCCGTTGCCAAGCGGAGTTTTATGTCAACACAAAATAAAATCGTCGGTGATGGTGGATTTTATAATATTTCAGTTTAAACTACCTCTCTGAAGATGGCTCATGTGAGCCGAAAGCTTAGAAGAAAACCAATAAATAATTATCCAAATGTTGGAGAATTTTTGTCTTTATTTTCAACTGAAATTAAAGCAAAAATACGACGTTTAGAACGGCTCATGATTAAACATAATAGACATTCATTGTCTCTTATATTTAATAGAATATGTCTAGAAAATTACTTGCTGCCTCGATATACTAAATATATATATATATATATATGCATTATGCGTACATACATGCGTATATAGGTATGGTATTATCTATCTATCTATAAAATATGTATCATGGATACATATTTAGTACGTATATATATATATATATATATATATATATATATGTACATATACATGTATATATGTAGTATTTTATACATATATAGGAAATATATATTCATATATATCTAGCATGCATGTTTTTATTTATATGTAGTATGTATATATATATATATTCAACAGGCATATGTAGTATGTATATAAATATATAATAAATATATATATGTATTATGTACTTATATATGTATAAATATGTAGTACGCATATATATATGTATGTAACAGTTATACACATGTATCCATACCACATATATACATGCTACATATATATAGGTATATATATTTGTAGTATATATATATATGTATACAGAGTATGTATATGTATGTGTATATATTGTGTGTATATATGTAAGTGTAGTATGTATATATATGTATATATAGTGTATATATAAAGGTATATATACGTACTGTGTATATATATACAATATATATACACATATATAGTATATATATATGCAGTATATATATATATATATATGTTGCATGTATTTATACATCTATACACACACACACACACACACACACACACACACACACACACACACACACACACACATATATATATATATATATATATATATATATATATATAAGGAACTCCACTCATTTTCGATAGCTAAATTTAAATTGAAATTTTAAAAATAAATAAATTCTTCATAAATAAAGCCAAGATATTAAATTTTAATTCCTCAAAGAAAAATACACTGGTGTGTTTTAAACCGAAATTATATTGATTTTTATCTAAATTCTTTCTGAATTGAAAAAAAAATAAATTTCCCACCATTTTCGATTAACCGACACGTTACGTCAGCAGTACGTAAACAGTAGTCAAATTTCTGTTTTAAAAATCTTGCAAACATACAATATACCTAGCTGGCAAGTCACTTAATTCAATTTTTTAAAATTCAAACTTACCTCTATCTGATTTCAATCAAATAATAATTGCTTACTGCTAGAAATTTACATTAAAAAAAACTTTTAAACTCCGGTAGCCCTCTTTTATCTGCGTTATCGGGGTGACGAAATGTATGACAGCTGGGATTTATCAAGAATGCTAAAAGGGTGCTGAACAAACGTGCCAAAATTTCATTTAGGTTAAAACATAACAATTTCAAATTTTAATTTCATTTTTTTTGTTTTTAACTAAATAGTCAAATTAAAAATTTAACTTTCTGTTTTCAGCAATTATATAATATTTTATAGAATTTTAGTTTAGATTTATAGTTAGATTTTTAATATCTTTTAATATAATTTTAATTTAATAAGAAAGAATGAAATTAAAATAACCGAACTAAGTTTTATTATGTTATTTATTAATAAGTTATCATTAAGTTTAAGGCATGGTAAAAATAACTAATTTAATTTTTATGGAAACATGTTATGACTCTTATGGAACATCGTATTTAATCAAAATGAACATATTTACACACAATTTTTTTTAATTAATTTAAAATATTTCTGCAAAACGAATTTATTAAACTTTTCAATTTTAGATATTTATATATAATCATCATTTCTTAACCAAAAAGTCGACACGCAATCAATTCTTTGAAGATTTTATAAATATTTTAAAAATTGTATAAATTATTAAATTATTTAATAATAATAACAAATGAAAACAGTTCTTTTAAAATTTTATAATTAATCGAATTTTTTTCTTCCTCAATAGTTATTATTTATTCTAGCATTTAACAACTTATCAAATTAAATTATATCAGAGTTTTATTGCATTTTTAATTTTTACTCTTCGGAGAAGGTTTTCGGACAATGATTGCAAACTTGAAATAAAAAATAGATGATTTATATCCCCCAGTGAGTCCTGTGTTGAACTATTAAGACAAAAGTTAGCCATCAGTAGAAAATTTATTAAGTTTTCATGGATTTACGTGAAGTTGGGGGACAGAAGTAAAAAAATATTTTATCAAGATTTTTAAAATATAATAATTTAAAAAATAATTTCATTTATTTGTAAATGAGTACTGAATGTTTCATTTAAATCAGACAATTATTTGATTTTTTCGAAAATTTCCAAATTAATTTATTTGTCACCGAAAAAAGTGGGTAATGTAATCATTACGTTTCCATTCTAAAACAGTCATAACTTTTCTTTAGCCGCTAACTCAAATCAAAACAAAACTTTCTGACAAAATTTCGAAAATGTTAGAAGGAATTAAAAAATTAAAAAAAACAATTAAAAATTATGTCGATTTTTCCTCTTAATAATAATATAAACCTTTTCAAGGAAAAAGTTTCATTAAGTTTGGGATCTTTTGTGTTCATACTATGCTGTTTTGTTAATGATTTGATCGAAGATATATATATATATATATATATGTGTGTGTGTGTGTGTGTGTGTGTGTGTGTGTGTGTGTGTGTATGTGTGTGAAATGTGTATATATATAATTATAAATATATATATATATATATATATATACATGCAATTTGTTATATATATTATATTATTTATATATTATATATGCGGAGTACTTATTTGAAAGCGCTCAATATCAGTGATAGAGCCAAACTATGAGAGAAATTTCCAACAAACAAATATAATATATAAAGCCAAGGTAAGTGCAAACAACAATACATGTACTGCATCGGTGCCACTGAGGGACCATTTAAGAAGAGAAAAAACAACCACAATCTTTTATTCTCCAACAGAGAATACTCGAACAGCACTACACTATCCAAATACGTATGACATATAAAATACAGAAATATTTCCTCAAAATAAGCTGGAAAATACTGAAAAACGCACCTGCCTACAACAACATTAAAAAATGCCTACTTTGACTACATGAAAAAGTATCAATTATATCTCATACCCCACAAAAGAACTTACTAAACATAAGATCAGAAATAATTTCCAAATGCAAACATGAAAATAAATACCTATTATTACAATTTATACCAAACGGGTACAAAAAGGAACCGCTGATACCATAATTCTATCAATTATTTTCAAGTTCAAACTACCATCATAATAATTGCATTTTTTGTTATTACAATTCCACCACCATTACTAATCAGTACTACTGATTTACAATAACTATGTGCTACCACAACTGTTATTATCATCAAAATCACCCCAAATATTACTACCGCCGTATTAGTCCGCAATCATCATCAACGTAAATTACTCCTCTCTTCCGCAGTAAAATTAATACCATCACATAAAATCTAACAAACATTACAAATTAGAATTTCTAACATTTAAATATGTGCAACTATAAAAACATGCTAATAACCGACTTTGAAAATAAAAATAACAATACAGACTTAAATAACTAAAAATAATACCTATCAGATTTTCACACAGACCACATGATACGTACATATGTACGTACGAGAAATCGACAACCGTCCGCGCGTTAACATCGCTACACTATTTGAATACACCAACCGAATGCGTATATATGTGTGCAACGGCACACATATGCATATATATGCCAAGCCCCATACGGTTCGCATATAGTTATGTTTGTTTGAGCCCCGGGCGTGCATGTGTGTGTGTGTGTGTCTTTGCGCACGTCAATGGGTGTACAAATGTGTATATATGTCTGCGTCTGTCACGACGACGACAAATTTTTCCTGCCATCTTTCTTCCCACTTCCACAAAAATATACCATATACATATAGTCAATACGCAGCTCTACAGATAGCCAATTTTTTAAAAAATTAATCAGTTTGTCTGACGATCGCAAGAGCGTGAAACCCAGGGTCACAAACTCACATCTATCTATCTATCTATCTATCTATCTATCTATCTATCTATGTACAGGATTATTCATGAGCAACGTTTTTGTTAGGAAAATGTATGTACTTATATATATATATATATATATATATATATATACATATATATATATGTGTGTGTGTGTGTGTGTGTGTGTGTGTGTGTATTGCGCCTACATATATGTAATAGCTATATATGTATATATGTACTATATATATGTATATATATATATATAGGCATATATATATATACTCATATATACAGACTATATATAGACATATATATATATACCTTTTACATATATATATATATATATATATATATATATATATATATATATATGTTCTCTATGTATGTGTAGTGTCATTCGTTAAAATTTGAAACTGCGAACCCTTACAACATATGCGAAGCCATCAATTGATCTGTTGATCATGACTAATTTCACAATTTAAACGATGCCAAATCTAGCCTGATAAACATGATTTCTCGTTTTTGTGGTCAGAGATGGTTATTAAATCATTATCATTATGATTATTTAATCATCTCTGCACTGAAAGTGTATCGTAATATAAATAAATATAAAAAGATAATGTTAGGGAATGTTCTGGTGATTAACGGAATAGAAATAACAATCGACATATTTAATATATTTGTTTGCACATTATTTTTAACTGAGTAGATATTTTGATCTTAATTAAACAGAATATTTATATACATCCCGAACATCTACCACCCCGAATATTGTTGAGAAATTTTATTAGGAAACTGCGTGTCATTCGACAGGATTCGGACCTGTGACCACTAAAACCATAACGGAAATCATCAATTGATCTAATGCGCCTTAACCTGTCAACAACGAATGAATTCATAGTTTAAACAAAGCCAAGGCTTATAAACATCCATAGGCTTATAAACATTCCATAGTTGTTTTTATTGAGCGTTGGGTTTTTCTTTTTTTTTATTCAAGATGCTACCATTATTTTTAGCCTTGTTTGCATGTGAATGATGCTATAATATTTTTGTTATCAACAGTTTTGTTATGTACAGGGTTTGGTAGGCCTTCGTGTGTGTTTAAATGAGATCGAAAAGAGCTATGATGTGAGAGATGCCATGTGAGTTTTAAGATCAATTTTGTAGTCGTGTGACCGATATAATTATTTACGAAATTGGGTGGCTCAAGAGCTCACTTTTTCAAAGTACGTGTAAATTTGTCAATAATATTGGTTCATTTAACTTTAGATCTTGCAGTTAAATTGTTACTTTTGATGTGTGTGTGTGTGTGTGTGTGTGTGTGTGAAAAGTGTATGTATATAATTATAAATATCAATATATATATATATATATATATATATATATATATATATATATAAATATGCAATTTGTTATATATATTATATTGTTTACATATCATATATGCGTGGTACTTATTTAATATATATATCCCTCCTGTCATGCTCAGGGATTTGGATTATTTTTTCTTATTTGTTTATGTAATGTACTCAATAGTAGGTACATCAATATATGTGTTGCCGTCATTTTAGATGGCATAGCGATATTAATATTTTGACGTCATTTTTGACGGCACGGGCTCACTAGTTAAAGCGTAATATATTACAATTTTTATTCAGCAATTGTAATCTGTGTCTTTAGGAAATGGTCACTGACGTTTGCTTTTGTATCGGTGTAAATTAACAATCAACGCCCATGTCAACTAGTTCTCTCATATTTGTATACATAAATCTCACTAATATTTGAGAGCTTAGTTTCGTGAGTAGAGTTTCATGAGTAAGCATTATCCCCAAATCTGGTTACGGTTGCTTACAAGAATTCTTTAAACACTCATTCACTTGTTGTTGATTACCCTCGTCTCAACTGGACAGTAAAGTATCAAGGTTGTTTTCTATGTTGATGTCAGTCGATATATAACTTGTCAACTGGTAATGGAGATTCGCTTCCACTACTTTCTAAATGACTTCAAGATATGAGTTTTAACATTTCAAAGGCCTTGAGTTACAAACACGAGACCGGATTCTTCGGATTAATACTGGCTGATCAGTATTTACTTTAAGTTTGGAACAACCAACTTATGGTGTAAGAATCAACGCGATGTAAAAATATTTTCATATTAGTATAAGATCGCCTTTGTGGAAGAGTGAGAATAATTTCTGATTTTCTGTTTCAATAAATTAAGCACCCATAAACTAACTGTTTTTAAGTCTATATATTTATTTTAATATTCACTTTCTAAATCTAAATCTAAAATCTAAAATTATTTATAAATGGAACTTTGTCTGTGTGTGTGTTTGTGTGTGTATGTGTGTGTGTGTGTGTGTGTATCCGTTACCTATAGACTCCGAAACGGCTGAACCGATTTTCTTGAAAATTTACACAGTTATACTATAAGCGTCTGCGAGTGTTCCTAGCTAGGTTTTGTGTCTAGGTAGCCCCGATAAATATCGAAAATCGATAATCGAAAAAATCGGGTTATAGAAGGAGTGATCCAATTTTAATCAAATTTGATACACTCATAAACAAAGATATAAGGAACGATATTCAGAAGTTTCAAGGTTACACTTCTTACAATAGTCC
This sequence comes from Ascarosepion bandense, assembly GCA_037127315.1. Taxonomy (NCBI): domain Eukaryota; kingdom Metazoa; phylum Mollusca; class Cephalopoda; order Sepiida; family Sepiidae; genus Ascarosepion; species Ascarosepion bandense. The sequence goes on from JBBBDQ010000344.1 coordinate 2,166,617, forward strand.
AGAAAATCGATATTATATATATATATATATATATATATATATATATATATATATATATATATATATAAAAGGCAAGATGTTTATGTGTGTGTGTGTTTATCTGCCTGTATGCCTGTATTTTTTCAGCCCTTTTATTTTAGTTTTTGCTTCGGGTTTGGCTCTAAGTAGGTATAATTGTAGTTCTTAGTCTCAGCCATGATACCATTTACTCAGAGGACTTATTTAGCCTTCAAAATTCAGTTTACGACGAAAAAACTTATTCTATATCGATACCAGGAAATCAAAATTTGACTTACATCCATTCATTTTTCTTTCAATCTACGGTTTTGCTTTAACTGGAAACAACTATTGCTTTTTAGTCTTTCGTGCCAATGTCCAAAGAGTCTGAACTCCATGACCATGGATTAGTTTTAAAGCTTTCATTACACCCGAGCAACGTTGGGCTATACTGCTAGTACAACATAAATTCAATGTATATCAACTTTTCATGTACATTTTTTATGTGTGCTTTGTATACAGGATAAATAATTTTGATATGCTTTATGAAATGAGTTAGTATTCTAAAATTTTTCTGAACTTACTGTTTGAAGAACTATTTTCAAGCCAAAGCGATAAATCGTTTTTCATAAAATAATTTATAATTAAAATCATCCTGTGAGAAGATACAAATGTTCAAAAGAATATTTTTCCCTTTCTGAAATATTTTAGCTTTTGACAAATTATGCAAGTCATTACATAGTTATATGGTAAACTTCAAGCAGCATTTAAAACGACGGAATACAATTGTCCCATTATCATTCAGTCTTTTATTGGTTAACGTTGAGATTTAGTAACTTTAGGAAGATAATGAAAAGGCAAAATTAGTTTGACATTGTTTTTTACAATGATTTAATAATATTGATGTTCATGTTTACAGGAAATCAATTACATCTGTTTCTTTTTTGTTTAAAAACACCAAACATTTTAGTGAATAAATCTTTAACTATTCACAACTTCTAATCAATCAAGTTGATTTAGCTTTAATTCTGTTTAGTCTTTAGCCTAGTTTTCTATTTTAAACTTATTAATTTTTCATTCATGGAAAATTTAATTAATTTTAGTTTTGGCAAAAAGAAGACGGAACTGGAATCTCGATTATGTGGATGTGAAAACAATGAATAAATCATTAATGCCATAAGATATTTTGAGATTAATTTTCAATTATTATTTCTTGCAACTATTTTTTTATTTCTTTTTATTAGATCTTCAAACACTAACTAAAAAGACATTGAAAGTCCTTGTACAATTTTATTTACATCTGCGTACACGAACAAATACAAAGACGATATTTATTTATGGATATGATTTTCTGTTGATATGGCAGCAATCTAATGGATAGAAAATGAAATCAATGCTTTATTATTATTATTATTATGTCATTTTTCATCATATTTCGATTTCTGCTTTGGTCTCACTACCAACCAAGTCTGCGGGGAGACCTAAGGCAGGTAGTGGCATGTTGTTATGGCTCCATTTCATGTTTTTCTATCTTCCCTATCATCTCCAGCATTACATAGATAAAGTTTTCCTTAGTGTGTGGGCTGTACTTAATAAGACAATTTTTTGTATATCTCTTAAGCTGGGGTTTCCAGGGATTCTTTCAATGTGTTGTTTTGTTCCATTTTTTATCATTCCAAGTGCACCTACTATCACTGGCACAACTCTTGTTTTCAATTTCCACATTTTTCCTATTTCAATTTCCAGGTCTTTATATTTTGACAGTTTTTCAAATTCCTTGATTGCTATGTTACAATCCGCTGGACAAGCCATATCAATTAATAGACAAGTTTTCTCCTTCTGGTTTTTAACAATAATGTCTGGCCTGTTTGCTTCAATTTTTCTGTCTGTGTAGATGGTGTAATCCCATAGAATGGTTACATCTTCTATTTCTGTAACCGGTGCTGGGTGATGTTCATACCAGTGTTTGCCTACAGCTTTTCCATAATGTTTGCATATTGCCCAATGTAAATATTGCCCAACTCTATCGTGGCGATTTTTATATTCATTTGGGGCAAGCACAGAACAGCCTGAGATTAGGTGGTCTATTGTTTCTTGGTGTTTATCACAAAACCTGCATTTTGGATCCATATTATTATGCATAATATTTGCCTGAAAGTTTCTCGTGAAAAGACTTTGGTCTTGTGCTGCAAGAATAAAGCCTTCAGTTTCGGACTTTAATCCAGATGCACGTAACCATCGATGAGTATTAACTTTGTCAACATTAGATTTATTGGCACGTACTGGATATTGGCCATGCAGAGGTTTGTCTTACCAGCGCTGTTTCATCTGTTCAAGAGATTTGTCTTTGGCTTTCATTTTCATATTCTTTGCCGCAATAGTCGGCTCTTGGCTTCCGTTCTGCTTTTCTACAGAATCTACTAACTGTAAATCTTGTTTGAATTTACTGCCTTCTTTTATTATTATTATTATTATTATTATTATTATTATTATTATTATTATTTAAAATTAAATTTCTAGAATGAGTATTTGTTATGAACCAGGTTAAGATCCGAAAAGAGCAACACGACCACAAGGGTAGAAATAAATATATATTAACAAGAAATAACAATACAAAATATGGAAGTGGTTAGTATGACTGTTATACTGATTTGGAGTGAACTTCTACCAACTCGACACACACACACATTCTCTCTCTCTCCCCCCCCCTCTCTCTCTTGAAAGGCGTAGTATATATATAGTGTTAGGAAGAGTTCATTCTGGAGTTACAGGTAAGGACCCATGACACCCCCTCCCAAGCTTTTACCTCGCAGAGGTCTTTAATATTTTTCCCTCTTCGGATTAATTATCAAAGCCTCTGTAAATTTTCTTTTTCTGTTAAATTTCCGTGGTTCTGAAACTTATTGAGGTCTCAGCACATCGAATGTATCAATATTGTCCATTACTTCCTCCTTTTCCTGAGGCAGATCGTTGGAATCCTCTAACAGCCTCTTTCTTATCTGATTTAAATGCTTTTCTATGTGAGAACTTCGAACTCTGAATTATGTAAATCATGTTCTCGATCCGTTTCTTTATTGAACCTGGCTATTGTATAGTATGTGTTGTTTTTGAACATTTAAAAAAAACTTTCTCCCCTGGGTTAAATTTTCTTTTCGGTACAAACGATGTTGCTGATTGCTTTGTCTGTTTCAGCAGTAACTTGCCGTATACCGATTTAATTTTTCGGGCGAACATTACTTTCGCCGGCGATAGTCCCGATGGCGTAGTACTGTTCAGTGTAATTCTATATACTTGCAAGAAATGTTGTAATGCCTTTTCTGTTGGTACATCATAAGCTTTCCTTAGTGCTGTTTTTAGGGTATATACAAACCTCTCGGCTTGACCGTTTGACCTTGGGTGATATGGCAAAGATTTTATGTGTTTCACCTGAAAGGTTTCACAAAATCTTGAAAGTCCGCAGATGTAAATTGTGTCCCATTATCGGTGACTAGACAATCTCCCACTCCGAAGCGAGCAAACAGCTCGTGGAGGCAATTTATTTTCGTCTCAAAAGTAGGTTTTCTACAACGAAATACTTCTGGTCATTTGCTGTAACTGTCTACTACATTCAAGTAATAGAAACCCTCTAATAGATCTGCGAAATCTGCATGGGTTCTCAACCACGGTCAATCCGTCTTAGGCCATGGCTTATGACTGATCGGAAGTGCCTTGGCTGCTAAGGAACAGCCCTGGCATTTGTCCATCATATGTACAATTTCTTGATCCATGTTTGGCCAGTACATATAACTTTGCATTAAGGATTTTATCATGTTCTTTTCTGGGTGGCCCCTGTGGAAATCCTTGAGGATTCTCCTTTGTAACGATTCGGGATTACTAATCTTTCATTTTATAGCAGAATATTATCACATAAAGAAAAACTGTCTAGGATATGCTTATCTTTTTCTGCAATTTTGTTTTCGTTTCCTTTATAAATTCGTCATTCACTGCTTCGTTTTTTATTTCCTGTAATGTGACGGGTATGTCTCGAATGATACTGCATAATGCTGTTCTAATATCTACCTCGTATCGTAAAACTGTGATTACGGAATCTTCTAATGGCTCCGTTTTCTTTGATACTAGTCTCGAAAGACCATCTGCATGCCCGATTTTCTTTGCTGGAAGATACTCAAATTTGAAGTTATAATTTAATAGAATCTTCCCCAGCTTAGTAATCTATTTGCAGTGTAGACAGGTAGGTCTTTTTTTATCCAAATATTGTCAGTAATGCCTTGTGGTCCGTCTGTAAGGTAAAGAATCTGCCGTAAATATATCTGTGGAATCTCGTAACCGCAAAAATAATCCCCAACGCTTCATTTTCGATTTTCGAGTAATTATTTTGGCTGGTAGTAACGTTCTCGACGCATGCGCGATGGGTTTTAGTGCCCCATCCGGCATTTTATGAAGTATACATGCCCCAATACCATAGGAACTCGCGTCACTCGAGACTATTATTTCTAATTTTGGATCATAATGCGTTAAAAATAAATCTGCTGTTACAGTTTTAATGATATTGTCGAAAGTTTTCTGACATTCGGATGACCATTCCCAAACGTTTTCCTTCTTCAACAGTTTGTTTAGGGGTGCACGTAATTTGCGCATGTTAAGTATAAACTCTAATTTACTAAGCCCAAAAAGGTTTGTAACTCAGCTATATTTTTTAGCCGGCATGTTTTTTGTTGCCGTGGCTCTTACTGGGTCTGGTCTACCTTCTTTGTCAATAATATGGCCCAGGTATTTTATATCCTTTATAAAGAAGTTACATTTATTTCCCTTTAACTTAAAGCCGTAATTTTGTATCCGCGTGAAGACCTCTTGAACATGTGCCCAGTGTTGTTCACTATTTTTGCTATTTATCAGGATGTCACCAAGGTATGCGATCGTGAAATCCAGTCCGCCTAGCATATTGTCCATTATTTGCTGAAATATCGCCAACGCGACCTCGATCCAGAATGCTAATCTTTGGAACTTATATAACCCTCTATGAGTGCTTATGCACAACAACCTCGAGCTTTCCTCGTCTACTGGTATTTGTAGGTATGCTTCGCTCAAATCTACCTTCGAGAAAAATTTTCCTCTGTTCAACTTTGTGAATACTTCTTCTGGACTAGGAAGAGGATAGTGATAATCTTTAATCGCTGCATTTAATCTTGTCGAGAAGTCAACGCATACTCGTATCTCTCCCGATTTCTTTTTCACGTAAACCGTAGGTGCAGTCCATTGACTATATTCTATCTTTGTCAAGGTACCGGTTTTCACGAGTCTATCCAACTGTTTGTCTATCTTTTCTAATGATGCAAAAGGTACATTTCTTTTCTTCTTGAAAATAGGTTGCACATTTTCTTTTAGTTCATTTTTGGCCGCCATTTTTTACACCTCCCGAGGCCTGCTAAAATTTGTCGGGGAAACTCTCCTTTAATTTCTCTTTCAGTTTCTCCGCCTCGGTCGATAAACTTTCCAATTTTTGGCAGAACGTATTTACCGTATAATTCTCAGGGGTCGAATTTCTGCATCCAGTCAGTTCCGAATAAATTTTCCGTATTTTTTAGGACAAACATCTTTAATTTCTTAGTCATCCTGTGAACGTCCCATTTGTGATAATCTCCCCCTCAAATTTGATTTTCTTCCTGTTACCGACCTGGCTATTTGATCTGTTCTCAACATGGTCGGTTTGTTTAATTTCTTCCATGTCTTTAAGCTAATAATGGCTACATCAGATCCAGAATCAAATTGTAATCTTATTTTTTTGTTTAACATTTCCCCTTGAACGTATTTTTGTATATTTATCCCGTCCGCTTGGTCAGTTCTAGTGGCTCTCACTCGACTTTTGTTTTGTTTGTTTTTTTTTTTGCGAACTTTTATGTCCTACTTTATTGCACGACAGACAAATCTTATAGTGATATGAACAATCTTTGTACCAATGCAGAGTTCCACAGCGATAGCATGGACTGGGTGGTGGTTTCTTCAGAGGCTTCATTTGACTTTTTGTAGTAAAGTATTGGTTTGGCTTGATTTTTTTTTGGGGGGGGGGGGTGGAGATAAAAAACATGTTTTTCGTTGACAGTCCTCAGATAATTTTTGTAGCGTCAATTCTGGTTCACTCTGGTTTTGTTAGAATTTTCCGTTTGGTCTTCGCGTCTTTATTCGAAAGCAGGCCTTAGACGAATATCAAACACTTAAAATTGTCAGCGCTGAGTTCAGATAACTTAAAGTTCCATAACTTACTATGGAAGCAAATGTTGTATAGTCTTCGCTATCCTTTTTTGTTAAATTTAAACATTTCTACCTTTCGTGGGTTGTCTTAAAGTCCTACATGTTTACAACGTAATTTAATTATAACAGAAGCTATCTGTTGCCACGAGGAGAGGAGAAAAAACTCACCTTTTTTTCCTTTCTTTTTTTCATAATGCGTTATTCATGTAGATAATGTTCATTTTTCCCTTTTCTTGTTCGGACAAAATAATTACTTATTTATTTATTATTTCTTCATTGAACAAAGAAGAAAAACGAAAAATCACTTTGGTTTACAAAAAAAATTAACTTACAGATTTTTTTCTTTCTTATTACTCTGATTACCTTGTTTTAACTCTTCTGTTTTGCGTTTTGCTGTTAAAATACTGGTCACTTTTATGTGTGAAAAATCGTTCTTTAAGAACTTTGTAGCTAGAATTGTGTACTTGAGTAAAAGATTTTTCCTTTTTTCTCAGAGTAGAATTCAGGTCTTTGTCAACTGTTGTTCTGATAACTTGGTGAGAAGTTTTTTTTGGTCGACAGGTAAAATCCGTTTCTTTATATATTCGTCACCATTGTTATGGTTGGTGTTCAAAAAGGTTTTTTCTTTTATCTTCATGCAGAATCCATTTCTTTAGTATCTTAGCCACCACTGTAATGTAGAACTGATGGTCAAAAGGTTTTTTCTTTTGTTCTCCACGTAGAATCCGTTTCTTCAATATCTTCGTCGCCGCTGCTATGGACCAGATTAAGGTCCGAAAAGAGAAACACAACCACAAGGGTAGAAATAACAAATATATATTAACAAGCAATTACAATACAAATGTGGAAGGTGTTAGTATGACTGTCAGTCTGGTTTGGAGTGAACTACTACCAACTCTACTCTCTCTCTCGCTCCCTCTATGTCTCTCTCTCTCTCTCTCTCTCTCTCTCTCTCTCTCTTGAGAGGCGTATTATAGTGTTAGGAAGAGTTAATTCTGGTGTTACAGTAAGGACCCATGATAATATTGCTAGAAACAAAATTTTAACACAATAGAAATATTAAGTCATATTTTCGTAAAATAATTTTATTATTTATATGATTCCAAATATTTTCACGTAAACGTGCGTGTCCCGCAAGGCTCTATTCTAGGTCCTACGCTTTTTCTGACATTCATCAATGATATTCTTGATGTAATCAGCTCCCAGGTAAGCATCTGTGTAGAGGACACCACCATTTACCCCCGTCTCAATAAGAAATCTGCCAAGGCTTAAAAAGGAAACCTCATTTCTGCTATTGAAAAGACCTTCATATGTGATAGATCAAGATAAGAAAATGCCTGTAATTTTTAATGCTTCTAAAACAAAGCTGCTTTCATTTAACCACTATAGAGAAGCTTTCCTACCTTCAATCACTATATGCTAGTCTCCCAGAAAGCAAGAAATGCGCCTCCTCGATTTCACCCTCTCAGCCGACTTCAAGTGGAATGACGGCATCGAAACAATAGATACATTGAGAAACTCTCGTCAGAATTCATCTTGCACATTTATAAATCTACTATTCGTCCGTGCATTGAATACTGTTGTGATATCTGGTCGGTTGCTTATGCTATTCATCTCAGGGTTCTTAGCAAAATCTAAATGGGGATCTGCAATGTAATCAATTCCGATTTGGAAGCTCAACTTCAGCCATTTTCTCAACGACGGGATGTGGCTTCCCTCTGTCCTTTCTACAAATAGTTTTACAGCTTTTGTTCTGACGAGCTTCATTCCATCGTAATCTGTCCACATGGATTTACTTGTGCTACTAGATTGGCAACTAGTTCTCATCATTTTACCGTCAAAAAAGGCAAATGCAACCTCCGATTCTACTCTCTTAGCTTTTCTCGCATTTACCACCTGTGGAACTCGCTTCCGTATACTTGCTTCCCTGATAGCTCCAATCTTCAAAAGTTTAAATGCAACTGACGTTGCATTCTTCTATGTCCTTGACTCCCATCTTTCTTTTATTCTTTTTTCGAGTTCCCCTGTACCTTTTCTTTTTCTTTCTCCACCCTTCTCTCACTGTAGCCCCATGCGGACCTTGCTTGGGTTGAACCGATTATAATATATATATATATATATATATATATATATATATATATATGAGAGAGAGAGAGAGTGACTCAAAACTATCTGATAAACTTGTCATTGTAAAAAATACACAGCTACTATATGGATAAACAAATTAAACATACGATAATAATTCGCACAACTGCCAGTTTTCACTCAAGGCTACCTTCAAACGTTATCTTTAGTGGATACACGTGTTTGAATAGACGCCTCATTTTCTAATTAGTATGTAGTATACTTAACGGCCTATACATTTGAGATGTGGGCTTTCGAGAGAATGTAAACGAGGGTGTGCGCATCGCTAAAAAGTTAATTAAAATCATGCTGGTTTGGGGCAAGAGCGGTCTAAAGCACGCCGCATCAGATGGCGTTTTGTCCTATAAAAGGGGACGCAGGCCAGTCGACGTAAAAACGAGATGTTTTAAACACGTGCATGAACTAAAAATAACGTTTACAGAAATATAAAAAATAGGCTGAAATATATTCTTAATATATATATATATATATATATATATATATATATATATATATATATAATTTAGGCAGGAATTCGTCATTGATATGTACATCCTTAAACAAAGACAAAGAGTAACACCGCTTTTTAGTTAGTTTTCATAAGCGAGTGTGTGTCTAAATGCTTTATGAGCGATCACCTTTAACCATATTTATAGCCCGACGTTCCACATTCTAACATTTGAAAAGTGAAGATGAACCAAGCGTTAGAATAATTATATGCAATATATATATATTTTAATCGAATGCTGTAAATATATAGGATTAATAAATTACTACAAAAACAATCCACTTGAGAATTGCATTTCTTTTATGCACAAATATCAAATGTCAAACAGACAAGCACCATTTTATCCACTTTTTAGCGTCTCACTTAGCAGATAAACACTGCAATCCACGGCCACGGCCTTTATTTATCTATCATATAGCAATAATATCTGCATGAATATAAAGCAAATACTAATAAACTTTGCACAAAAACTATTAATTTTAACAGCAATAATAGACGTTGTGGCCATAAAATGAGAAAAATTAAAGTGTTTTTCCTCCAAATTTAGAAGTGCAATTTTAAATATATTTTAACAAATAACGAATAAGACAGTTTATTTTAATTACAGTAGATTTAATAGGAGAAGCACACATATCATATAAAAAAGAAATACAATTCACAAGGTTCCAAATTTAATCCCCATCAGTCTACTTTCTCAATAGTATTAGTCTATCTTTGAATGTAGACACCTTCTTCGTAGGAGCTTTACTGCTTTATCAAAATACCGCTGTTATATAAGTGCTTCCTTCATTGTCTCAAACATTAAAAGTGTCAGGTATAGACTGCAGAGTGATTGCTTGTCTGACTTTGTATTTTCATGTTGCAAAAGCGCAACATCAAATGTTCAAACATCAAATGTTCAAACATCAAAAGCGCAACATCAAACATCTTCAAATGTCGCCTTGGTATCTGTCTTGACCATATGTTATTTGTAACTTCAAATTTCCTTAGAGAATGTGATGTTTTAGATATATTTCCTTTTGCTATCTTGCTTGTGGTGGTAAACATGGTTCCGTCTCTCGTAACACTTCTGTTTAGGAAGGTGCTTCCAGAATTCCTTGAGCCGCAACAATCTTCTACTTCTTTATTCTGTCATTATTTTGCTAACCCACTTTGCATATGAATATGAAACTGAATATGAAACTGCACTAAAATACAGGCACTAACATGACTCTCCTGAACATTTTTAAAGATCTTTAGTGTCGTGATTATTCCGTCTTGTGTAATGAGAGGATTATCCTCATTAACAGCAGCAACTTTTCTGCTATTGCGGAACTTGCACTCCCTTTCTTTTTAGGATCGCTTATAAATATATCGATCCATCTCTTTACCTCAAGTACACCCTATCCATAAGCATTCAGTAATGGTCTGTAAATTTTTGTAAAACATTCTACTTGCAAATGCAAAAAGGATGACAACTGTTTTTTATGCGTGTCCAGAGGAATAGTCATTTTGGAAGAGGAATAGGAAATATAAGGTTACTTCACAAATTTGTTTTTATTATTTTTGTGGCGTGCTAGTCACCTGCTTTTAATCAATTGGTTTAATTACAACTAATCATTGTTTTGAGAAGACATTGTCTGCCATCCGTTTACTCCAACACGTTAAGTAGGTGACTACATATTTTTCTGTTTCCTTTTCAATGCACCAGTTGTATATTTTCTCATCATCTATCATTCATTAGTAGAACAATATTTCTGTTGCTTCACCTGTGAGCATTCAGTGGCATTTCAGAGATTTTATATAACATATCAATCAGGCTGATTTTCAGATGCTTTAATACCTTAATCATGTTCTAAAAATAAATTTTCATTATTTGAATGCACTTTAAGAATTCTATATCACATTTTCAGTCTATCCCTAGATTTTCAATTCTTGTTACATGACTGGCACATTGAATTGTGCCGTTCCTTTAAAACCATCTATTCTTTTTTTCTTACTGTTAATCTCAATCTTATTTTCCTCGAATACATTGTTTGATAATGCTTTCAGTTTTGGCAACAACGCAATATTATCAACCTCCTTCCGCTGACTCTGTCTTTTCAGTGTCTTAGAAACATCTCGCTTTACAGGTTCAATAAACCAGTGAGAAAATACATTCCTGTAATCTTTTCTAATTCTCTGTATCCTTTGTTACAGATTATTTTAATATATTTTTCGCTAAAATCAAGTTTTACTAATATTTCAAAAACTGTGTCATAATTTATTAGAGTGTAATTTACGAAGACACAGATCTTTCTTCGTTTTTACTTTTCGCCGAGACAACATTCTAATCATAAAAATTGCGTCTATTGTACATTCTGGAGCAAAGCTACATCTTGCCATATGTTTTTTTAATACGTATTACCCAAAGCAAGGCTGTAAATCCACTAAAACACAAGGGATACAGGATGTGGAAGAATTATAAACAGAAGCATTAATAGTGAAAAGAAGAAAAATATTCAGGAGGACAGTAGATAGCAATTGGCATTGGATTAAGATGGAAAGCATAGAAACGGAAGGCGAATTCTGCTACCAGCGCTAATCATTAGACTTAAATTATTTTAGTCATATGACTCAATGTTGTCAAATTGAAAAAAAAAGACGCACGTTGATTTAACAGCTGTGACAATAAAATGAAAAGTAATTCTTTAAATGGCAAAAAGACGCACTTTATGACATCTGACCCAAACTGTTAATTTGGGCCAACATAGTATATGTTTAAAATGTACTATATTAGGAAACAGTGTCCGGTACTGAAGGTAGAGTGTTTCCAGATATAGACAGTGTAGACACAGGAATTAACATTGAATGGGGACTGTCGGTTTTATGTTGTAGTGTTTATGGCTACATCAGTGTGTGAGGGTAAGTATGGATGTATGTGTACACGCACGTGAGTCTACAGACAAACTATTTTAAAAATATGTCTTAAATTTAACGACTTTGAATGTGAATGGATAGTGCATGTAATCCTTGCTCAGTGTTTGAGCAAGCATTTCTAGCGGTTAATTTTAAAATCAAAATCTTTAATGACCAGAGAATAAAACTGTAGCTAAAATTATTGGTTGAGCTTTTGTGAAAACACGATTTCTATCGATTATAATATAAAGTCTTTCTTACGCACTCGCCCTGGCGTCTGTAAGAAATACTCTGAAGATTGACTAACGATTTTTATTGCACAAATATGGCACAAGACCAAAAATTGTTGATGGAGAAGGTTTGTCTTTATCTGTATTTTATTTAAACCGAATTACCCACAATTACTAATTAAAACACACCACAATAATCCTTGCACCAAATCAAAAAATTCTTACTAGTGCCACCATAATACATCAGAAACTATGAATCCTTTTTTCCACAGTTAAAATTTGTCCGCAGCAGTGAATATAATAACTTTAAAAATTTATAGCGTCAACGAATATTTACAACGAGAACAAGATGCATTTATCAGAAACCGTGTTGGTAATAGAAAACCGTAGAAACCTTAAGTGTGGCAGAAACAGCTTTATCAAATTGTTGTAAATCAGTGAGAGCAATGGGACAAAGACGGGTAACTGCCTCAGGTACAGTTCGTAAGGAAGACCATCTACACCCTGAGTTTTGACCCGCTTCAGTGCGTCCAAGATTTCAGATTGTGATGGGACCATCTCACCCACCCTTTTCAGCTGCATCGAGAAGGATAGTCAGTCAAATAGGTGTCGAACTGAGCAGGGCTCAGACTGGGCTCTCTAGTAATCAGATACTTAAAGTAGTCTACAAAAGTCTCACATACGACCGAGTTTGTGAAACTTGTCTGCATGTCCAACAACGTGATGCTCACGATATGTCGGCTGAACGCATTTCGAGCCGCTTATGTATTCTTTTTCAACCTAAAGCTAACTACTAGTTTGATCCTTCTTGATAAGCAAGGAGGGCAGCTCCATATTAGGTGAGGCTATTTCCCCTCCCCCCCGCTATCATAGATTTGATCACCACTATCAAATTTCTCTTCACATGCCGTTTGCGTTGCTAATCCAGCTAGATTGAGTTGGGGACTATAATCAGCAGCAAACGACCAAAGTTTAGATTGTGATAAATTTTGCCACTTATTTCCACCCACAGGTCTCGTCAGTTCTTGCTGTAGCAGTTGATCCTGGAAATCTTGCTTAATTGAGGTTCAATTAATTGCGTTCAATTCCAGTAGCCAGCCAACCAACCAAACCTTAGACTTGTCTAAATTTACACGAACCTGAACGAGCCAATGATCTATATAAACTATCGAATAGTAACTTGGAAAACCTGAAATTCATTTATTATAGATAGAACGCATCACTGAAACCGCCTTTATTAGTCCAAGTTTACAATACCGCCTGAGTGTGTTCACTGCTATACTTATCGACAAGATCAGATCTCTCCGATAAAGTCCCGAAACGATTTCACATCCGATTTTTAGTACCTGATCTTTCCCATGATCTATATTTGAATCAAGGATGATATTTTAATCACCCGCTAAAACTACCTGCTAAAACTATATTACGAAAAAACGGCTCGATCGTCCGAAACAAATCAGATCACTTCGTATGATCATTGGGGGTATAAATTCTAATAAGACGAAGAGCCTTATCCTTTATTATAATTATCCTGCACGCAAAGCCTGACCGAAAAGATAAGAGCACACGCCGTTTAAAAAAAACTTTCGTGCGTCTATCAAAACATGCTCAGTAGAGGACAAACCACTTAAAATGACTTCATGGTCGCTAGAAAAAAGCTGGCCTCCTGCAAACAGCATACCTTAAATAAGGCTTAATTGATAAAAAGTAAAGTTTGTAAAATTAATTTAAAATTAAAGTTTAGTGAACATACTAAGAATTAGTCTAAAATAATAAATAGAAAAGGAAACGATGTAAAATAAAATTTCGCACCCACAAATAAAGTAAATTCACCCAAAGACGGAAAACGAATAAATGGTTTAAATAAAGACAATAAAAGTAAAAAATAGTCGGAGTAAAGAAAGAAAACAGTAGCCTCAAGAAAACTAAAACGTTACCCAAGAAAAAAATAATACTTAAGAAAAAAGTCAAAAGTCGAATAAAAAAAACAAAAACAAAAAAAAAAAAACATGGATTTTAGTCTAAAATAAAAGCGTTTGAAAAGCGTCACTAAAATAAGGAAACTATAAATTAACTAGAAATGAAATTAAAAAAATCTATTCTTGTATAAGTTTGTTACATCAGAAAAATAGAATTAAAGATGACAGCTTAAACCTGAGAAGGTAAAAACAAAACTGAAAGAAAAAAAAATACAAAAGAAAAAAAAAACAAACAGGAAAAAAGGGGTAAAGAAAAATAAGAGTAAAATTAACTTAAAATTAACGGATCGAAAGTTCTTAATGGGATTTAGAAATATTCGAGCTGAAAATTTCTTCTCGGTATAATCAAAGTTTTTAGTAGAGCGACAAAATCTCATCTGTTGTCTAGTGAGACTTGAACTGGTCTGTAGTAAGCAAATAAACTAGACTGACTTTAACAGGTTTGCTTTTTGTTTTTTTAGACGACTTAGGTTCTTTACTTAAGTCTCTAGACGAGTCCATTTGTGTCAGCGGGGGTATATTATTTACGCCACAACAGCTTTGAAAATTCAGTTTTTGAATTTTAACATTATTTCTTTCCTGCGTTATGATAGTGCAATGCACGCGGCAAGAAGCTGGCAAAATTCTTTTCTGGCCTCAATGTAAACTGAAAGATTCTAAGACTGTCAGAGCAATTTTATAGCTTGCACTAATTTAGAGAATAAATAGCATTTACTTGTATTCAAAACTTGGCAATTTTCAAACGAAGAAGTAATGATGCACGAATAACGTCTTTTCAGAAATTCATAGTTAGAACATGTTCATTGAAGAAAAATAGAACATGTTCATTGAAGAAAAATAGAACATGTTCATTGAAGAAAAATAGAACATAAATTAATTGAAGAAAAATAGAAGTAATTTTTGTATTCCAGTCCATTCTTTATATCTTGAAATGAATCAAGTAGGGGCATTCATTATGACAGACCTGTGATGAACTCAAACAATACATCTACTTATGAAATCATTTTAGTCCGAACAGAATTTGTCAGAAACAAACTGTGAGGTTCAGGGTGCAACCTCAGTTCAGACTAGTTAACAATTGATCTCGAACTTCTTCGATACATCATTCCACGCATCTCAAGTCACTATCATTGATATAAGTTATTGAAGTGAATTTTATTGAAAAGTTCAGAGGAGCATCAAGTATATTAAGAGACTTCTGGCGTGGTCATCAGTAATGATATATATGGTATCGAATAAGGCTCTCATTGATTTTTAATTTAGAAAGATTGAAAAAAATTGATGTAGTCAAATATTCGTTTGGTGAAAGATAAACATAGCACAAATAATAATCCACAATATCAATTGAAATATCGATAATAGTTTTACCTAAAATACATAAATACATATATCCGAAGAGACATATATACAAGAATATATTAATATGCAGAAATAGACAAAGGAATAACTATTTACACTACAGGTATTGCAGATTTCAAAAGTGTGTGAATGTATTTATTACTAACCAAAGTAAAAAAAAAAAACTGGGATCGAACATTAATACGCACCAGAAGAAAATACGCAAATGTGTCACTGAGTAAACAGTTCCACAGTAGGGTACACATATAAATCAATGAATACAATGGACGTATTTAAGTGGTTTTAACCTAATCAATGCAGACAGAAAAATGGAGAGAAATATAGGTAATAAGAAGAGAAGTGTTTATATACTGGAATCTTTAGCCACAATTATATGAGATGTTATGAAAGCGATATTTTGTCTCGAGGAAAGTGTACATTTTGGTTGATTGAAGCCGGATAAGTTTGCTGAGTCAATATTGATTGAATTGATATGCTGCAAACAGACATGAGGTATTCATGAATGAAAGATTTTTGGATGAAAAGCAGATTCTATTTCCGTTGATTATAGAAAATTTAAAAAATAGCGAAATAGACATTGTGAAGTCAAGAAAAGCAAAGTTATTGTGTAAAGAGGCAAAATAATGATATTTAGATGAATATTTCTAAGTAAAAAGAAGAAAAATTAATTTCATTATGATCAGCAATTAAATTCATTCAGTTGCAAGCCAAAAAATAAAATAGAAACCAAAAGTTTTGATAGAAAAAACAGATATGAATTTCACTGATGGATAGAGGAAGGCATTCTTAAAAATTTTGAAGGATGAGGGAAAGATGAGAATGTGGAACAAAGACAAAATGAAAAGATTTTTACCTGATATGAGAAAAAGAGAAATAAAAATAGAAAAAAATTTAAAAAAAAATGAGGCAGAAAGCATCTTGCAAAATTTACTGTTGTTTGATTAGTGGAGTATAAATACTGAAAAGAATAAGTCAGTTAAGTGATACACGCTTGGGCGATCATGTCTCTTTCGAGACATGACTGACCGGGCAGAAGATTATCCTGCAGTAAGTTGCCATTACTTTCTGCAGTAGACTGGTTGCCAACCAAGTCAATGGAACCCAATCCATCCTGTTATTTAACCCATATCTTGAGGGAAGAGACGGATTAATACCTTTCCCAAGAGAATTTGTGCGTAAGTGCATGCAAGAAATTCAAATGGAATTCGAAATAAGCTGAAAAGTATAGAAGTAACAAAACCTTGAATGATATTCTTTGGTGATGGAGAAGGAGAGTTTTTATACGAGTCGAAGAGAGGCATTAGAATCACTGCTAGGAAAAATAAGTTACCGCAAAGGATTATTTTGAAATTGCAAACGTGATTATACGAAAAGTAATGAAGCTCCATTGATATGTAACATGGTTATTGCGTTGACTTCTCAACAGGGAAGCTGGGGACTATTTTGTGTTTGTATGATAGTTGGAATTCACGGAGATATAAAAAGCCTATTCGTTTAAAACTAACTATATGACATGTTCAGTTGACGCTAATACACATCTATATCTCCGTGAACTCCAACTATCGTGCAAACATTTTCTTTATAATTATTTTGCCCAAAGCAAGGCAGTTTTACTGCTACTAGTGCGCAGGGTGCTACAAAGGAGGAGAGTGATGAGAAAGAAAAACAAGTTATAGGGGGTGTCAGAGAATGGGTAAGAGGAGGATGAGAATACTAGTGTGAAGACAGCTGATGAGAGTAAAGTGGACGAAGAAAAGAACATGAGGGAAAGGATACGAAACAGAGAGATAGGAGAAGGCAATTGACCTTACATTTAAATTATTGGAAATTATATCTGTTAGGGAAGCAAGTATACGGAAGGGAATTCTACAGGTGGGAAGTGCAAGAAAAGAACCTGAGAAAGTAAAAGTTGCGTTTACATTTTATTGGTTTCACTGTAAAAGGGTGGGACCTAGTTGATGGTCTAGTAGCTCGAGAAAATTCATACAGAGGGGGCACCAGGTAGGTAAGCTCGTCGGAGAAGAAGCCGTGAAAGTATTTGTAGAAGAGAGGGAAGCAACATTACATCAGTGAGAAAGTGATGCAGCTGGGCTACCAAGTCGGAATCCATCACGTTGCAGATTCTCCATTGGATTTTGTCAAGAACCTAAGGTGAATAGCCGGAGTACTCGACCTGATTTGACAGCAGTGCTCAATACACGGGCGGATGGTATATTTATATATGTGCAGGATGGATTCAGCCGAGGAGGCGCAAGGTTTTGCTTTCAGGGAAACAAGCCTGATCTATGCTAATGGAGGGATAAGAGCGATTGTCTATGGTAGTTAAGAGATAGAAGCTTCGTTTTGGAAGCATTAAAATTCACGAACCATTTCTTAGCCCAGTTCACCACAGAACGGAGTTCCTTTTCAAGCTCAGCAGCAAGATTCGCTTTGTCAGCATCAGCAGATTTCTGATCGAGGCGAGAGGAAATGATAGTTTCATCAGTATAGATGTCTTATTGGGATCTGATTACATCGGGGAAATCGTTGATAAATATCAGAAAAGGCGTAGAACCTAGAATAGAGCATTGACAAACACTTGCGTTCATATGATAGCATCTGGAGTCATGTCCGTTGAATATTAACTTCATTACGCAATTTGAAAGAAATGATTGGATTTGATCAAGCAATCGTCCATGTGTACCATAGCCCTGTAGCTTGTGTAGAAGGCCAGACTGTCAAACGCTTTGGAGTTATCCAGGGCAACAGCTCGAGCCTCGCTGTTTTTATCGAGAGCATTGTATATATACTCAGTGATAGTTGTTAGCATATCAGCAGTAAACCTGGTGAATCTGAAACTATACTGTTTGTCAGAGAAGAGATTGTGGGCTGTGAGATGTTGAACCACCTCGGCGTTTATAATGTCCTCGAACACTTTGCCAAAAATCGGTAGGAGGCTGATAGGGCGATAATTAGAGTGGTTACAGGGTTCTTCAGAATCTTAAATACAGGAACCACAGAGGAGGAATTCCAGCAGGCAGGAAACCAAGAAACAGAGAGGCAATAGTTATAGAATTTGGAAAGGACAGACGAGAGTTCAGGGGTATATATCTTCAGGCCAATAATTGGGATTTCGTCGCCTCCGCTTGCTTTATGGGGTGGGGTGAAAATTTGGAATTATGTTAGAATCGGTAAACAATATTTCCTTTGTGGTACAATTAATTTTAAGATACGATATAAAAATATGACCTTGCTTCGTTTATTTACTATGAAATATTCCAAATGCCTGAAAATGTGATAACTCAAAATAAATTATCAGTATTTAGTTGAGAAAGAATCGAGAGACAAAATGTGAAAGAATGATAAATAATGTCGAAGGGTAAATCGGATTTATGCATAACGATTTGCTAAATTATTCTTATCGCTTTTAAGGTTCTGCCTGGTAAATGTTAAGAGGAAATAAAGCAACATTAAATAAAATCAGTTCAGATCATAATGCATAAATACGGAGTTTATTATGCTTATATCAAAACATGTTTATGTGCAAGGGGAAAGAAAATAGATTGGAATCGAAAGGAGCAGCACAAAGAAAAACAAATGAATCTGCGACAATTAAGGGTGGGTAACTTAAATTGCTGAGAAGATGTGAACCACATGAAGTAGTCAGAAAAAACATGTGTGTGTGTGTGTGTGTGTTTAAGAATAAGTGCGAGAAGCCGTAAAGGTTTTGTTTAAAGTGTAGATTTATTATTGCTATTATTATTATTATTATTATTATTATTATTATTATTATTATTATTATTATTTATCATATTTCGATTTCTGCTATGGTCGCACTCCCTACCATGTCTGTGAGAAGACCTAAGGCAGGTCGTGGTGAATAGTTATGGCTCCGTTTCATGCTTTTTCTATCTGTTCTAACAGCCCTACGTTACATAGAAAAAGTTCTCCTTAGCGTATGGGCTGTAATTAACCAGACAATGTTTGTATATCTCTTAAGCTGGGGTTTCCAGAGATTCTTTCAGTGTGTTGTTTTGTTCTATTTTTTATCATTCCAAGTGCACCTACTATCACTGGCACGATTGTTGTTTTCAATTTCCACATTTTTTCTATTTCAATTTTCAGGTCTTTATATTTTGACAGTTTTTCGAATTCCTTGGTGGCTATGTTACAATCCGCTGGACAAGCCATATCAATTAATAGACAAGCTTTTTTTCTGGTTTTTAACAGTAATGTCCGGCCTATTTGCTTCAATTTTTCTGTCTGTGTAGATGGTGTAATCCCATAGAATGGTGACATCTTCTATTTCTGTAACCGGTGCTGGGTGATGATCATACCAGTCTTTGCCTACATATTTTCCATAGTGTTTGCATATTGTCCAGTGTAAATATTGCCCCACTCTATCGTGACGATTTCTGTATTCATTTGGGGCAAGTACAGAACATCATGAGATGAGATGGTCTATTGTTTCTTGGTATTTATCACAGGACCTGCATTTTGGATTCACATTATTATGTATAATATATGCCTGAAAATTTCTAGTAAAAAACTTTGGTCTTGTGCTGCAGAATAAAGCCTTCAGTCTCAGACTTTAATTCAGATGCACGTAACCATCGATGAGTATTAACTTTATCAACATTGGATCTATTAGCACGTTCTGGATATTGGCCATGCAGAGGTTTGTCTTGCCAGCCTTGTTTCATCTGTTCAAGAGCTTTATCCTTGGCTTTCATTTTCATATTTTTTGCCGCAATAGTTGGTTTTTGGCTTCTGTTTTAATTTTCTACAGAATCTACTAAATGTAAATCTTGTTTGTATTTACTGCCTTCTTTCATTATTGAATATTTTTCTTTCTGTATTCATGTTGTTTGACTAATTGTATTATCCAGTCCTTTGTTGTTTCAATGTATGTTAGTCAGCCAATAGTTGTTGTCTTGTATGATAATTCTAGCTGAATAAGACCTCTTCCAACTTCTTTTCGGGGTATATATAGACGGTCAACATCAGCCTTTGAATGATGCATCTTATGCTTAGAAAGAAGCTTTCTTGTTTTAAAATCCATTCGTCTGATGTCGTTTAGAGTCCAGTTCAAGATGTTGAAACTATATTGAACCACTGGGATGGCAAGGATGTTAATGGCCATAATTCTGTTCTGAGAAGTCAATTCACTTTTTTAAATATCACTCGTAGCCTTCTATAGTATTCTTTACGCACTATGTCTTTCATATTTTTATAGTGAATTTTTCTTACTTACATTTATACCTAGGTATTTATAAGCTTTTTCTGGCTCTAAATCTTTTATTGTTACAGCAGGGTCTAAGCTAATTGAGGATGTTTGTTGTAGCGATCCATGTAAAACTATAGCTTTAGCACATTTATTCAAATTGAATTTCATTCCAATGTCTTCGCTGAAGCATTTTACAGTTTGCAGAAATCTTTCAGCTCATTATCATTCTTAGCATATAACCTTAAGTCATCCATGTAAAATAGATGGCTTATTTTCATTTTGTTTTTTAGCTATTTTATAATCACATTCTGTTTTGTTAAATTGACAGGTTAATGCTCTTAATGATCAGAAAAATAGTAAGGGAGACAAAGGGTCACCTTGAAATATACCTTTTTTGATGTTTATTTTACAAGATTTATATGTTCCATTTATATGATTGAGTTAAAGGGTTGTTTTTCATATCGATATACATTGCTTGATGAAATTGATGATGACTGGTGATACCTTGTACATATTTAAAGTCTTTAAGATCCAGGAATGTGGTACACTATCGAATGCCTTACGATAATCTATCCAGGCAGTACTAAGATTTTTCTTTGCATTGAAGCAGTTTTCCAAGGTCATTCTTTTTATAAGTAATTGGTCTTTACATCCGTAACAGCCACGTTTGCACCCTTTTTCTTCAAGCGGTAGTATGTCATTTCTTTCCAAAAAGAAATACGTCTGTTTTGTTAAAATAGATGTTAATAGTTTGTATGTTGTTGGAAGATATGTAATTGGTCTGTAGTTTTTCGAGTTATTTGTGTCACTATTCTTGGGTAGAAGAAATGTAATTCCATTGGTCATCCATGCAGGAATTTTAGTGGGATTGTTAACCATTTCTTGAAGTTTCTTGGCCAGTTTTTTATGTGCTGCATTTAAATAATATAGCCAAAAATAAAGAATTTTATCTATTTCTGGACATTTCCAGTTGTGCGCTTTTTTCAGTGCACATTTAACATCTTCTTCTGTGATTCCAGCCATGTCTGTTGTGGTTTACTTTTCATTCGTTCTATCTCTTGCCCAATCCGGTCTGCTTCTTTGTTATGTTCTAAAGAACATATGGCAAGCCCATATTTTTTCCAAGAACTGTATAACTTCTTCCATTTTGGGGGGACTGTCACTTCAATTCTTTTTTTTTTTTACCTATTTCCCTGTAAAATGTTTTTTGCATCGGTTTGAAAAATCTTGTTTTGTCTGTAGAATCTTGATCTTTTCTCATAGCGTTTTATTCTTTGAGCCTTCAGTTGTATTGTTTGCTTTATTTTTTGCTTAGTTCATAGGACTTCATTTTAGTTTCTAATGTTGTATTTTCTTTCGACTCTCCTGCTTTTCTAGTTCTTACATTTATTCTTCTTGTCAGTTCATCGAGTACTGATAATTCACTTCTAAGTTGTTTGATTTCTTTTACTATTTTTCTTTTCCAAGGTGGATATTCATGTCTGCAAGATTGCCTCGATTTTAATTTGATGTTAAATTTTTTGTTGCTGCTATTGCTGATGCATATATTGCTTCATTGAGATTTATATGAGTGTCTTCTTCATCCAAAATTAATTTGAGTGCTACATTGTAGAGCTTAATAGTTTCGAGGTTATGCTTTGTTGGTTGTAATTTTGGGAGTTGTTCTTGTTCCTCCATTGCAATATTTTGTATCTGACTGATATGGTTCTTGATTTCTTCTTTGGATTTTTGTATACTGTTCCTGTTTTCCGTAAAATAATTCTGTTCAATGTGTTTTGAAGTTGTTTTATTGGTGTTTTGTAATTGACTCAGATCACACGTTTCCAGCACTTCTAAACTTACAGCATTATCTTCACAGTGATTTGTGTGTATCACGGTTGCTACATTATGACCTGTGGCTTGTGTGATGTTACTAATTTTTATTTTTGATTTCGGTTCCCTTTCATATTTTGTTGATTCGTCTATTCTGGTTGCAATTCTTTTTATCTCATTAATTTCAGCCTCTGTCAATCGGTTATTTCGCATGATGTATCTAGGTATATTGGCTAATTTATTTTCGTCAATGTACTTTCTATTTTTGTCCAAACTTTTCTCACCAAATGTCATATGTTTGGCGAGTGATGTATTTTTGAGGTTTGAGTAACGCTTCATGAAATGCATTCATAACGACTTTGTACTCGCGAGACCATTGTATTCTTTCTTTCTTTAAATATACGGCTATAGATCTAGCTGGAGAATTTTCAGGGCCATCATTAGGATTATCCTGGTTGTGGGGACATGAAGATTCATTCTTTGTGTAGGAGTTTGTCCCTATGGCAGATTTTTCGACTTCAGGTAAGTTCCCTGCTGAAGGACGGGCTCCCTGTTTATCCACTGGAAGAGCCATACCGGACTTTTTACTTCTATTTGTAATTCTCATATTTTTCCCACGAGTGACGCACGGGTTCAAAAGCCCACCCAAAGTTACCCAGCACGTTGAGTAACATCTTTTACAAACAGGGTTCCGAAGCCTGTAGGGGATCGTTTGTGACCTCATAAGGCAGTAGCCATCCACTCCTCGGCACGATTAACACCTTGAGTTGCGGATTGTTGTTCAGAGTTTTCCTTCTTCTAAATGGGTTTCCAAGCGACAGTTGACAGAGAGGCGATTGGAATTCATAGAGAAAGACGCTGGTTAAAAAAAAAACTTAGACTTAAAAGAACGTCACTACACTAGAGCATTTTGTTAAAAAAATTGTTGCTACCATCACTAGGCCTTGTAACAAAAATAATTATTACGAAAAAAAAATTAATGGAAAAGAAAAAGTTTTTCCCTGCTTAATATTCTCTATCACTCTTTAAAATATACAATAGAGATAGAGGAGAATAATACGTTTAAGTTTATTACTGCTGTGAAATTTAAAAATAATAATTTGTTCGTCCACTGTATGTTCAGTTATTTTTTCATTAAAGTCGTTGAAAATAGGGTTATAAAAATATATAAATAAATAAATAAATAAAATGAATAAATAAATAAATAATCAAATAAATAAATACGTATTCTTACTAAGAAAGAATATCGTAGAAATTGTATCAAACTGTTTTCCATCGTATTTTTTCCTGTTGTTTGTTTTTGTTTTTAAGAAAAATTATCGTAGTTTTAAAAAATTATTTCGAAATATCAACAATTATTATTATTATTATTATTATTATTATTATTATTATTATTAATACTTGCTATGATATATTAAATGACAATAATGGTATTTGTGCCGTTACACGTGTTTCGAATCTAAAGTTGACTCTCTTCAGGCGAATAAACTTGTGACATCACATATCGCCATCCGTTTATTTATATTACTAAGCCTGACAGTGGTGTAGGTGTTGTATTATTAAACTATTCTGATTATGTGAATAAAATGCTATCTATCTTAAATGATCGTAGTATGTTTCGGAAAACTGGAGATATTACTTGTGACGACTCGGCAAAAACCGAAATTCGGATACAAAAGAAACTTTTAGAACTTCATAAATGTATATGTCTGTTAAAATAGGCTTATGATAATATCCGTCCTGTAGGTTTCGAACATCCGCGAATGTATGGGTTGCCGAAAATACATAAGACTGATGTTCCACTAAGGCCGATTTTGTTTATGTTGGGATCTACCAACATAATCTTGCCAAGTGGCTCAATGAATTTATTGAACCTGTTTAACTTTTTACTTTGAATATTGCGTTCCTGATTCGTTTCAGTTTGCTGATTTTATACGTAAACTGAAGCCAAATTCTTATACTAATAATTTTGTATCGTTTGATATAACAAGACGTTAGTAAACAACTAACGTTCCATTGAATGAAACAATAGAGATCTCTGCAGACATTTTGAATCGTGGCCCTGTAGAAACTTCGTCTTTCCCTGAGAGTGTTTTCATTGAGTTGATGGAGAAGGCTTCGAAGTCTAGTTCAGCTTTGATGATGTTACGAATTAGTAGATTGATGGGCTAGCGATGGGTAGTCTTTTTTGGTCCTTTATTGGCTAATATTTTTGTTGGCTTCTCTGAGAAGCATTTAATTAATAGGATAAGTAAGCCCTATTGTTACATCCGTGATATTGATAATACCATTATTTCATTTTCATCTTTAAATAAAGCAGAAGAATCTTTTTCCCTGCCTAGTAATCTCTATCCCTCTTTAAAATATACAATAGAGATAGAGAGGAATAATCAGCTTCCCTTCCTGGATGTACTGGTTGAAAGAACATCTGTATGTTTTCATACTAGTATTTATCGTAAATCCACGTTTTCTGGCCTTTACTTATCTTGGGGTTCGTTTGCTCCCAGATCCAGGAAGTTTAATCTTATTAGGACCCTTACACATCATGCATTGATGGTGTACTCTGATTGTAAACTTGATGTCAATTTGGAAAAGATTAAAAAACTTCTGATAATTAATGGTTACTGTGCATATGTTTTAACGACTATCATTAAACAGAAAATTAATAAGTTTAATGAATCTAAGAGCCTTCAAACATATCCAGCGTTAATAATTCAATTAAACGTTGTTACTGTTAGAAATATTTTCAGTACAAAATAAGGCTTTCCCATCTCAACGTAAGGATTTCTTGCCTACCATTCAACAAAGTTTAATTATACACCAATATGATTCGTTGTGAAATCAACTATGTGAGCAAGATCATCCAATAGTTGGAGGTGAGGATCGCCCAGTATGTTCCGGGTAAAGTGCGTAGGCACGAGCTGATTGCATCCGGGTGTTCATAGACTCATGAGTCAGCGATTGGCGAACACCTTTTAAATTCTGTCGAGTGCAGGATGAATTATTCTCCCAATTTACTTTCTGTCATACACAGGGCTAAGACGAGACTCCATTTAGATATCTTGGAGTCTATTATTATTATTAATATGCCCTGTATAGACAAAGGGATATGAAATTCAGGTTGGCCTTATTCGGGGATATTACTGCGTAGTACACATTAGGTTTGTTTCTTTTTTTTTTACCATCGATCGTTGATAATAATTTTTCCTATCAACTTCTTTGCTTTATACTACAGACGATTAATTTTTAGACGAAAGTGTCGGCCGAAAGGTGCCTAAAACCCCCCATTTTTAAACGAGATACTTTTGTATTTATTTTAATAGTAAAAGAAAATATGATATATTATATATATATATATATATATATATATATATATATATATATATATATATATATAACACATACTTAGGTCTACTGATACGATAAGAGAATCATTCTTAACTACGTGGATCAAGCCTTGCAATATAAGCAATTATTTAAATCTTCAGCAACAACGCAATTCATTTTTTAACAAATTAAATCAGTCAGTCAGTTAAGTGGCATATGTGATACACGATCATGTCTCTTTCAATCTATGACTGACAAAGAAGAAGATTTTCTGGTGGTAGATTGGCATTTCTTTCTGCTGTATACTGGCTGCCAACCAAGGCTATAGAAACCAATCTGTCCTACTAAATCCATAGCTGGAGGGCGAAGTGATGGATTAATAATTTTCCCAAGGTTATTTGCACACAAATGAAGGCAACGAATTTAGCTGGAATTCGAACTCGGTTTTCCGATTTTTCATTCTGAGCCAATATCCATTGCACCACAACGCACATCAAATACCTGTTAGAAAATAAGATAAATATGAAATGTTTAGTTGTATAAAACCATACTTTAACTGGTGAACTAATTTTATGTACGTCATCGCAAAATATGAAATTTCTTTACAAATAGCAATTACACTAATTTTATAACCAGTAAATTCTGGAAGTAATTTGAGAATTTTGATTTAATCAGTTTTTCAACAATATATGGATCGATATCCGACAAGATGAGAGAATAAATTAAAAGAACAAAATAGGAAACATATCTCAATCTAACGCGTTTGACTTCTATTAAAGCTTCTTCAGAGACTGAGAGAAAAAAATAAAACAGACAATATACTGGTTCATTGTGATTTGGTCTTATTGGTCAGATATGTGTCATGTGCATTAAAGCCTTTGATAATTATTTTAAATGTACGTGCGTGTTTTATTTTGTGTATAATAATGTATGTATATGTGTATAGAAACGTATGTCTGTTTAGGTGTGTTTGATATATGTGTATGTGTATGTGCGCACTAATACACGTGTCATGTGTATTAAAGCAATGGGCAATTTTTAAATATATGTGTGAGAAATGTTTTTGACTGTTGTGTATTATGCTGCATGTATGTATGTTGAAACACTTGTCTGTTTAAGGTATATCGGTATGATCAAATAAAGAACAAATAAAAACCCTATCTCAAGCTAACATGTTTCACTTTTATAAAAAGTTTGTCAGAGATCAAGAAAGAATTATAGGTCATTTTTAAAATATGTGTGAGAAATATTTTAGACGGAAAAGTTTTTGATAGTGTATGTGCCTGTTTGTGAAGAAACATTTGTCTCTCTGTGGGAATGTTGGACGGTAACATTAGTTCATACAACTGTATATATGTGTGTTTGCTTGAGAAATGTTTTTAGATGTTTTAGATGTCATTTCCGTAAAGGTCAGTGAAATGTAGCGATGAGATGCTACAATAAATTTGTATTCGGTTAGATATTTAATATTCGTGTGTGTGTGTGTGTGTGTGTGTGTGTGTGTGTGTGTGTGTGTGTGTGTGTGTGTGTGTGAGAGAGGAATGTCCGCTGCTGACCCCACTGTGTGGGTCACCGAGATGCATTTTTCATACTTAATTTATTTTTATTTATAAGTTACATTCATGAAGAAAGGATCAGTAGAAAGATCGTTAAATAATATAATGTCTTAAGCGTGTGTTTATAGTTAGTATTAATGTTATTATGAAGTTTTCAAAATATTTTCTCATTAAAGGGTTATGTTCTTTTTATAGTTAGGCTGGCATTAGTGAAATGAAAGTTATGTTCTATGTAAAACGTGAAAGTTAGGACGTTCGTCTAAATGCAAATTTCTCTTGAGTTCGTAGGTCACGTAATATCTCCCCTATGTACAGGATTTTGCACTGTAGACACGTTATAAGATGAATTCCGGCATTCTAAATGATGTTTAGCATATTTTCATTCTGATTATATCACCAATTGTCTTTCAGATGGTGGTAACAATCCTAGTTTTAGGGATAACTTATTCGAATTCCGGTTGAATTCACTGCATTCACTTACACGCAAATACCCTTGGGAAAAGTATGTATCCGTCGCTTCTCCCTCCAGCTATGGATTTTATAGTCTGAACAGGTTTTATAAACTGGACAGATTGTATTTCATAGTCTACCGTGTTTCAGTCTACCGCAGAAAGTAATGACAACCTACGGTTGGAAAATCTTCTGCCAAGTCAGTCATATCAAGAAATAAACATAATCGCTCAAACGTATATCGCGTATGGCACTTACCTCCTGACTGAATTTGGTTGAGAATTTAGTTGAAAGTTTGTTGGAGGAAAAGATTATGAAGTTTATATAATTTTTATTGAAAGCGTACGTTTTTTGGCTTTGTGAATTTTGTAAGCTCGTTTTCTTTTTATCTTTGAGGATGAAACGAGTGGGTAGTGGAGAGGTTTTAATATTTTCTCAATATATTGCTTTTTTATTTAGATATTCAGGGCGACGTATTTTAAGATCCCTAATGTGACGTCTTCTGATTAAGCCAGATTTTATTTTCTGGTCGTAGCCGAAATAAAAATTGAATAGATCGTTTTTGTTTGTGGGCTTTTGGTAAACTTTAAAATCTAAGTTTAAAAAAATTAAAATTATATTAATAAGATGTCGAGGAAAGGTAGAGAGTTTTATGTTTCGAATTCGTGTATGAATTCTAGAGTATGTTCTATTATGCTTAATAGGCTAGGATCTTGGGTTAAAAACAAGATGTCATTTATGTATCTTAGGTAAGTAAAGCTGTTAGGTATGATTGTTTTGATGAACGGATTCTAATAATTCTAGAAAGAGGCAAGCGAAAAAACCACTGACAGATGACATCATGAACATGCTGAATTTTTGTTTTTAGTTTTATCGAAAGAGAAGAAACAGCGGTTAGTAATTTTATTATGACCAAAAACTAAGGAATTAAAAATCAATATATATATATATATATATATATATATGTGTGTGTGTGTGTGTGTGTGTGTGTGTGTGTGTGTGTGTGTGTGTTCCACCCTCGGAGTGTCGGTGATTAAACCGGCTATACAAAAAAAACTTTCAACATATCTATTATAATAAATCATCAGTTATATATAAGATAACACAAATTATGGAAAAAAAATCGAATCTTTCTGCACCATGTTTGACAACACCAAGACTCAGTATAAATAAAAATTAGTTATGACTATTATAAGAGAGGCAAGGATAGAGAATGTAAAATATGTAGCAAATCTGAACTAGAAAACTGCATCAAACGCGGAGAATAATGTCCAATAGTACACAGCGAGTGATCAGGTAATAGACAACATCTAGTTCCAAGAACATCTAAGATGATTATGGACATAAAGAAGCTCGTGAGAAGAAACTAAAGACTAAATCGGCTACATAACTACCAACAAAAGATTTAGAAATGCAGTTGTTCATTTTAAAACCTACAGCAGTGCCGACTGCGGAAACGACCACCTCCCTGTCTTATGTAAAATAAAAATGAAACTATGGAAGCTACAGAAGCCTAACGCAGCACCCAAAATCGCAATACAACAGACACGTAAACGACCAAAATCCTGAAGGAAAAATATATGAATATTGTGAAAAGAAGAATCGAGAAACGAAACGTAAATGGAAGTTCGAAATGGGACACAATAAGAGAAGCTTCAGTGACATCAACAAACGATATCATCTCAAAGAAAAATAAACGAAGAAGGAAAAAATAAATGAATCACAAATGAGATTCTCAATATGATGCAAAGGAGACAGGATACAATGCTAAAACATTGAGAAGAATACAGTAAACTACAGAATGTGATAAAAAACAATTACAGACAGGCTAAAGAAGAATGGCTCAACAAAAATGTACAGAAATAGAGAGAATGAGTATCACATATAAAGAATAATGCATAAAAAAATAAGAGAACTAAGAAGATAAAAGACATGCTCATCAACATGATACATAAAATCTAAGAAAGGAACGCTCATATTAGAGAAAGGAAAATATTTAATCGATGCAAACGAATATATCAGCAATCTTTTCCATGACGAACGAGAACAACTGGCAATACATAGAAATGCTGACGCGCCGGATATATTAAAAACAAGAGTGAAAGCTGCACTAGCCAAATTTAAAAGAAACAATGCGTTAGGGTCAGACAAAATTGTAAGTCTTAGACGATTTCAACATAGTCAAAATTACAGAAATAATAAATCGACAAGATTACAGAAATAATAATGAAATATACAACAGTGGTTTTATACAGGAAGACCTAAGCAGATATATTTTCATAGCACTGTCTAAAAACCCAGGCGCAAATGAATGTGATCTCTACCGAACAATCAGCCTAATAAACCACATAACAAAACTTATGATCCGAATTTTAATGAACAAAAACAGTGCATGTTCGTCAAAGATACCGTCACAATGAACACGGTATTTATGCTCCAAATGTTATCAGAAAAAGTAATATAAATGCAGAAGAACGTTTACCTGTGCTTTATAAACTACGCAAAAGCGTAAAGTAAGCAACAAAATCCTGCAGAGCTGATCAGCAACCGGGAAAGACATTAGAATAATCATGAATCTATACTTGAAGCAAATCTCTGAATAGAGACAGGAAATGAGTTAGGTGGTCAGGTGTAAGACATGACTGATTTCATGGCGTTGTATCCCGTTGCCAGAAACAGGGTCTTTCTAAAGCCATCCTCTTTACCCCGGGCAGCACTACCTAAAGACACTTGATATAGGCTTACGTGTTTCCATCATAGTAATAAAAAAAAATCATAATGATGAGTGGGTATTTGGTTTTCATCACTTGCAGTGCATCTATTGGTGACACAGTATCCTATGCACTGTCCACAGATTGGCACATTCTGAAATATTCCTTTTGAGGCTCCTGGTGAGAATAGGAAGAAGTAAAGCATGCCTGTTCCAAATTTCTGGTGGAGTGAGTTGCACCATGCTCTTTTTCTAACAGACAGTGTCCAACTGATTCTACGATACTCTCGACAAATTTAAAAAACAATACATGCGCATGCCTGAAATTTAAAAAGAAAAATGGTGACATCGCCTCCTGTATATATGTTATGTATGTTACATATATATATTACAGATATATACATATATATGTATACATGTGCATTATACAGATATATATGTATATATTATATATATATACTGTATATTATATATATATATATATGTATATATATATATGTGCATATTAAAAACAAGCACACGCATACATATATATGTGTATAGATATATATCTCCAAATGAATAAGAACGAAAAAAATAATTGCAATGTTAAAAACATTAATTAAAAACAATGTTCAAATTTAAAATATAGCAATGAATATTTATAACTATGTTTGCAATGTTCTAAATAATAATAATAATAATAATAATAATAATAATAATAATAACATATATATATATATATATATATATATATATATATATATATATATATATAAAATTTGTATACAGGTTATTACGCGACCTAGGTTTTGCCATATGCTGTCTACAGTTTGCAATAACTGATTTTACTTTTTTTTTAACGCTCACTTAACGCAGTTTTTGAAATTAGAAGAAGTTATAACGTTTTTCATCTAATGCTGTATGACCGTAATGAGTATTTTATGATATGGTTACACTTAGTCATAATTTCTGTTCTTTCCTTCAGTAATGCATTTTTGTTTGGGAATAACACAATAGTTAACTTTTCTTCCTAGCACAGTCTACTACCTTTACTACCGTTGTAAGGCTTGGATGTTTTCACTATACTCTGCGTTACGTCTGGATCTTTCCCATATGATATTTCAGTTTCCACACGTGGCTAGCCAATTATGTATATTTATTTTAGTTTTCTAGTTTAATTTACATGTGATTAAATGATCTGGTTTTACAAGTATCTTTGGTTAATACCACATATGTTTTCTTTTGATCAGTTAAGTCATGTACTTTTGCTTTGTAAATGGCTCCTTTTGTATTACAGTGTCCTTGAAGTGGGCATTTACATTTGTCCCTGCAGTTACATTCCTTATTAGTGATCTTGTTTAGTATGATGCTAATTAAATTTCTGGCGTGTTGCTTCTTTATGAAATTTTCTAAATTATTAGTACAGCCATTACTCAGTTTGATTGTATTCCTATTGAAAATCTTGTTTACTTCTAAGCTTTTTGGAGAATGTTTATCAATCAGTTTAAAAAATATTTGTCCTGTTTTGGGTTTTACATCTAAATTAAATGGTAGGTTGAACCAGATTATGCTTCGTTTTTTATTATTGTTCTTTATTTGTCTGTTTGTTTGGGGATTGTATTCTAAAATGTTCTTATGGCCAGATTGTCTTAGTACATCTTTATAATTTCTTTTCTTTTCATCAAATATTGTTTTATTTGACGAATCTTTTGAAAGCCTGTGCTCTATTCCTTTGTGAATGTGCTTGATTATGCTTTGGGAGAGTTAGATCTTGTGTTTATGTACTTTCACTTTGTGTTTGCTTTCACATATGGAGAGATATTGCCAGTTTGTAAATTTAATTCTACATCTAAATATTGGACTACATTTCTATTTGTTTCGACTATTATCTCAAATGCTAGTATTTAAATGTTTTTACATCAACAATTCGTAGCATCAATAGAAAATACAACGAGATTCATTGTATTTGTCTATATTTCTGAGATGAGGTAATATTTACACTCTTTACATTATTCGGACTACTGTTCTCATCTTCGTTGCCGTTTTTACGACGTTTTAGCCGTTGTACGCTCCAGCCTTCTTCAGGTGCTAGGAATTTCGGACCGAACCCTTTCATAAGGTTCACTGGGGTATATCAACTGGGTGCTGAGTGCCTCTGAAGAATCAGTGTTGAACAAGGGTTTCAACTTTGCAACAACCATCAGGTAAATACCATGCTTAAACACCATTGCCCGTATCAAGGAAATCGCCTTGAACATCCCTTAGGTGCAGGCGGATAAGCCAAAACGGAAAGTGAGACAAACATTTGAAAAAGCCAAGCCACCCAAACCAAACATTACGAAAGAGGAGGGGCTGGCAATTAGGACCCTACAGAGGAATGAGAACTACCAGCTGACAAAGGCAATGCGACGGTAGTGATGGACAAAAGTGAATACACCATATCATAGGTTTTGCGTAAGTATATCTTTCCAGTGCTGTCCATAACTGAATAGTGTTTGTTAGCCTTTAATGCTGAGAATTTAGAAACCAACAATATGTCTTATAAATAATCAGTGAGGACTAAATTTAGCGAGGTTAGGGCATGTCAGTTGAGATTTCTGGGAACACCACAGAATGGGAGATGCATTATTATGCTGGAACAAACTATCGCTGCTAAGAAGCATGGCAAGCATAAATTGATATCAGTTAATAATTATAATAATAATTATCAGCAATAAGAGCTGTATATAATACATCTGTCAGGACAGATTCCGGTTTCACGCGTCAACTTTGTGAAATTAAGCAAAATACATCATACGATTAGAGATTGTCAAAAGGTTATACAGGACCGTACTAAAAGATTGTATTGGTAAACTTATGCTTTCTTTTGATTTACTGTGTCCCTTCACGATATGATTTATCACGACTCTCCACAAATTCATGTCCTTTGTAGCTCTTAGTAATGTTTTTTTTTGCTATGTCTCCTAATTCCTCTGCTGTCAGCCATTTACATTTCGTTAGGTAGATTGTGCACTGCTTTTCCCTGCCCCTCTTGTCTTCATGTCATGTGGGTGTCAAATTATCCAAACCCTCATTCATTGTTATGTGCTTTAAAAATGTCAGTTGTCTCTGTACAGATGATTTTGAGTTAATCCTCTATAATCTCTAGTCTAGACACCATTCATTGAATTGGAGTGGGATTCGATGTAATGTCTTTGTTAGCGTTTTACTATCCTCGTATTCTTGCATCACTTATTAGCGCTGAAAGCGTTAATGATTTTTGTCTGGAATTCTTGCTATGTTCTGGCTAATGTTGTTTTGGAGTACCATACTGTATTCAAATGCTGTTAAATCACATCCGCAACATATCCCATCATTGCCACAAATTCACTGTTAGAGTTATATTGCTTTCTTACCTATTACATTGCATGTATGTCATCCAGTTAAATGTTTTTCATGTGGACAAAACAATTGAATTTTTTGTTGCTCATATTTATATTGTTAATTTTGAAAATTATTTTGGACAAGGTTGAGAGAAACACGAATTATGTGGCTGTTTTAACTAAATACTAATTACACACAAACAAAAAGAGAAAAGGAAAGAACACGTAGTAGTGTAAGCTACTTTTTAAAATACATCATAATCTCTTTGAATTTATGGACATAGATGCCTGGAGTTTTTTAATCGGGTTTTATTGTTGAGATATCCTGGGAAGGAAAATCAGGGAAAAGAATAGTGTAAGAAT
Source organism: Ascarosepion bandense (assembly GCA_037127315.1). NCBI lineage: Eukaryota > Metazoa > Mollusca > Cephalopoda > Sepiida > Sepiidae > Ascarosepion > Ascarosepion bandense. Next base: position 2,200,708 of record JBBBDQ010000344.1, read on the forward strand.
AATACTTCACACTGAAGATAGATTAGAAGAGATTTATTATACAACAGTACAATAAATCAATTAACAAGAACAATCAACGACTAGTAACAGAAATAACGATCAAGTAGAAAATGTCTCCGCATATGACGTATGCGTCCGTCTAGTGACGTATGCATTATTTAGCTGTCCCTCCCAGTAAGGGCAACATATGACACATGGTCAGTTTATAACTGGGCTTTCCGGGCTATATGGCCCGGCCAAAAAATGTCTGTCTATTATTCCCCAGTCGTGCTTCTACCCTTCGGCGGAACCACGACTGGGTTTGTGCTCTCTGCACGGAAGCAGAGAGCGCCCTCTACCCGAAGGCAGAAAGCTGACAGTGTCATAGCGTCGTCAGGCGAGTGACGTATTGTATTTACTAGCCTTCCCACGCAAGGCCGGATGTGACACATGGTCATTTTATAGTGGGTATTCCCGGCCATATAGCCGGGCCAAAAAATGTCTGTCTATTTTTGCCGAGTCGTGGTTCTACCCTCCGGCGAAACCACGACTGGGTTTGTGCTCTCTGCACGGAAGCAGAGAGCGCCCTCTACCCGAAGGCAGAAAGCTGACAGTGTCATAGCGTCGTCAGGCGAGTGACGTATTGTATTTACTAGCCTTCCCACGCAAGGCCGGATGTGACACATGGTCATTTTAGTGTGGGTATTCCCGGCCATATAGCCGGGCCAAAAATATGTCTGTCTATTTTTACCGAGTCGTGGTTCTACCCTTCGGCGGAACCACGACTGGGTTCGTGCTCTCTGCTCGGAAGCAGAGAGCTGACAGTGTCATAGCGTCGTCAGGCGAGTGACGTATGCTGACGTACGCCCTCAGTCACAGTCTTTTATAGACTAGACCATATCCATTCCGGGGTAGGATAGGATGTTCCTCTACAACACCTCCCTCCGAGCTAAATTCTTCGTGGAATTTTGCTCAATATTTATTCTTTTGGGATCTGGTTATAGGTGTTTTGTTTTCTTTCTTTTTCACTTACTTCTTCTACTTGTGTCCTTACTTTCAAGAGAATCATTAGTTACCTCCATCGGTACTTCCACGTTCGTGGGTGGCTTAATTTCAAACGTATCGTATAAGACCTCCATTGGTATCTCATATTCCTTATTGACGGTTTTCACGAATCGGTGTCTTAACTGATTTAGGTGTGTTCTGTCCTTGCACTATATAGATCACCTTACCGATTCCCCGAATTACTATTCCGTCTTCCCACAAACACTTTCCTATACACCATCAAAAAAGTTTGAATATTTTTATCATCAGTGTCGATTCTGTCCGCTTTTCTCATTGATCTTTTGAATGTATCGACGAACCTTTCCGCCTACCTATTTGACCTCTTATAGGCAGGTGTCGTTACGTGTTCCATAGCTAACGCCTCGCAATGACTCTTAAACTCAGATCCTGTGAACATGGTACCGTTATCACTTACGATTATTTCTGGTACCTCCAGCCGGCTAAATACTTCATTTAAAGCCTTTATCGTGTTTGCTATGGAACATGTAACGACTCCTCCATTTCGTTGAACGAAGTGTCTTCGAGTTTTTCGGTAAGATAAAGTTTGTGTATTTCATATTCTCATGAGTTCTTACCTTTTGTAATAGAAGCATTATTTTTTCTTCGTCGGTCCATGCTTTGCACCGTCTCGAAAAAATCGTTTCGTATCTTTTATAGTACGAAAGAAATGTAATTCCTTCTTCAGGATTGTATACAAATTCTGTAAGACAATTGGAAATATCTTCTGCAGAGAAGACTCTAGAACCTTCCTTTGGTTTGCCCTGCTTTAATACCATTTTTTTCAAAACCTCTTGTTGAAGTAGCATTTGTTGTTGGAGATCCGTTTGTAGTTTTTGTTGGCTTTTCTGTTGTTTTAAAATTTGTTGTTGTTGCTGCATTAACTGTTGGACTGCTCCTCCCAGCGTTTTTGCAACTTCAGCTAATTGTTCCATATTTGTTATATGTAAATCTAACCAATAAGTTATACTCTTCGGCAAGAACAATAAACGTATTTGTTTTTTATGAGGGGTTAAAAAACTACCTCTTACCTTCATTTATTTTCCTTTTCGCGTCAACCTTTCCAAATTTACGTCGTCACTCCGATATATGGCTAGAAGTTACTGCCTCTTTTTTTCAATCGCGTAAACTTCCAAATTTTGGTCACCAAACTGATATTTGGCGAGCTTCGCGTAAATGCCGAATATTTTTTACCAATCTGATATTTTGGCGAGCCCCACGTAACTACCAAATCTTCGTCACCAATCTGATATTTTGGTGAGCCCCATGTAACTGCCAAATCTTCGTCGTCAATCTGATATATCCCGGGAAGGAATATTAGGGAAAAGAATAGTGTAAGAATAATACTTAGCACTGAAGATAGATTAGAAGAGATTTATTATACAACAGTACAATAAACCAATAGACGTACAAGAACAATCAACAAATAGTAACAGGAATAACGATCAAGTAGAAAATGTCTCCGCCTATGACGTATGCGTCCGTCTAGTGAGGTATGTTGATGTTTGCCCTCAGTCACAGTCTGTTATAGACTAAACCATATCCATTCCGGGGTAGAATAGGATGTTTCTCTACAACAATTGTAAATCATTTTCACGTTTATATGTGTACGTTGTGCCGAATATTAGTTTCAACTCAGTCATAAGATGACGATAGTATTAATGTCCACCGCTTGTGTCGGTCAACGTAGCATCTCACTGTTATTTTTCAGTCTAAGTTCTGACCCGTTTGTTTCGGATTTTTATCAGTTTAAAAAGACCCAAGCGACCGATATAATCTTGAATGTATGTGCGCATAACTTTTTTGCAATATTTCTTGATAAAAATTTGACGTACAGCCCGCTACAAAACATCCCATTTTTTGTTTTGTCGATTATACTCTACACCTCTAATAACTTTTTGACTGTCAAACCCAAATTTTCACTTGTCAACCTTTGACATTTTTCAAACTCATAAGCTTATCCTCTTTGTTGAATTTGGTTTGTGATCGCCTTTTTATTAAATACATGCCTTTTTAAAAACAAGGAGTCACGTCATCCTTAATTGCTGCAGGTTATTTTAATGGTGTTCGACCTTACAGTTTTACTTTTTGTATATATTGCTTATCTAAATTCGATCGATGTACCCATCGCTTCTTATGTTTTTTCATCGACTGTTATCTAATTTAAATCTTGGTTTATCATAGCTTTCAGCTGTTTTGTAAAAACAACTGACATTGTAAGCAGCATCTTAGAACAATTATTTAATAAGACATATCTTACAATATTAATCTTATCCGATTAAAACACACATACTTTTAAGATAAGCGTAATATGGGTTTAATTTTACAAATATTATGCAAAAACAATTTCATAAGACTATAATTCTCTCAAAGTTGTTTGTATCGGTAGTTAATTCAGAGTTGTACGTGTGTTACGTGTTCCCAAAAGTGGGTCACATAGTGGGGAACGAACTCATTACGGCTAAGACTACTAACCATAATTCTAGGTGAATATATGTACATATTCTCGCACATTGTCTGTCAAATATAAGTGTAGCTAATTTTGATTTTCGGTTGGACGTCATTTAGATCTATGTATAGATGGATGTACATGAGCGCAGAGAGAAACAGAGTGCAGGACGAGGCTAAAATACCAAAAAAGAACACTTAAAATCAGAAAGAGACCGCTGAAATTTCATAAGCACACAATAAGGAAGGTGGGTTTGGAAAAATTAACCCTCACAGCGCATATCGGGAGCAAGAGATAGAGCAGAAGACAGCGAGTCTGATGAGATTGTGTGAATGGATGGTGGAACTCAGTGAGGCGGGAATTATGACAAAAAGATTAATACTGCTAAAGAACAAAATAGATAGAAAGTTGTGGATAGCCATGATCGCCAGTGTTCTAAAGGAACACGGCATATATATATATATATCCGAGTGCATAAGGAACGAAGAAAAAAATTTTTTACAACGTCCAAAACATTAATTTAAAACAGTGCTCGATATATAATATATAGAGCTGTGATAACAAAGGAGGCATACGTGCTTTTAAAAGACCACAAGCCGGAATTCTATCAAAAATTACCCACTAGAATTATAAACCCTACAAAATCAGAAATCGGTAGAATTAGTAAGGTAATTTTAGAAAGAGTCAACCAGCAAATAAGGAAAACAATCCAACTCATGCAATGGAGGGGTACAATGGACGTAATCAAATGGTTCGAAAACCTTGGGGAAAAAATAATGCCACTTTCTTACAATTTGACATCGTGGATTTTTACCCATCAATTTCGGAGGGCCTTTTCAATCTTGACCTGGAATTCGCGGACATTACAAAGGATAAAATGAAAATAATTTTGAACTGTAGAAAATCAGTTCTCATCCACAACAACGAACAGTGAACAAAAAACTCAACGGATAATTCTGATTTATCTATGGGAACCCTGGATTTTGCAGAATCTTCAGATCTGGTCGGATTATTCTTATTGTAAGAACTCACGGCGTATAAAGAAATTGACACGAACAATATCGGACTATACAGAGATGACGGACTCATTCATAATAAATAAATCTACTGGAGGTAAGATTGATAAAACTAGAAAATAAATTCATAAAGTCTTTAAATCCTTTGGTCTTAACGTAGTAATTAACCCCAATATCAACCAAGTTGGTTTCCTAGCCATAATATTAGACTTATTATCGAACACTTTCCAACCTTACATGAAAAATAATGCTAACCCAGTATATATAAAGCCCAATTGTAATCACCCACCATCCATTATCAAGCATATCTCATCATCAGTGGAACACCGCATTAACACACACTCATCCAATAAAGAAATATTTGATAAACACAAGGAAATTTACGACTGAATCCTTAAGGAAAGCGGATATCAATCATCCAAAATTAGCTTTGTGGAAAAATTCAAAAGCTCAGAAAGCGAAAATAGAAACAGGAAAATCATATGGTATAACCCCCCTTTTAATCAATCAGTTAAATTCAAGCTGGACATAAATTTCTTAAACTAATAGTTAATCATTTTTCTAAAAATAGCCCTCTAAGCAAAATCTTCAATAAAAACACAATAAAACTAAGCTATAGCTACTCTAACAATCTAGAAAAAATAATTAAAGTACATAACAGCAAAATATTAAAAGCACACAACAAAAATAACTCCAACAGTAATACCAGTCTGACCCATAATAACAACCTCTGTAACTGTAGAAACCCAAGCTAATGCCCCATGACCAATAAATGTTTAACAAAATACCTGATATATATGTGTTCGATTTCACCCATGGAGAATCATAAAGATGAAAAAATGTATATAGGAAATACCATGAAAGTATTTAAAAAGATATTTTACAATCACCTCTCATCCTTCAATAACAAAGAAAGACAAAACATGACGTCTCTTTCCAAATACTTTTGGAAGTTAAAAGACGAAAATACAACACCTAAAGTTAAATGGAAAATCCTCAGACAAGCAAGAACAGCTAACTCAATAAAGGAACCATTTTTACTTTGTCTTCAAGAAAAAATTGAAATCATTAGATATATGAATAGCAACAAGCTTTTAAATCAGAGGCATGAAACCACAGTAAACTGCAAGCACATTAAAGAATTAATCTTTAAATCATGCAAAAAATACTACAAAAGCCAGAGCTAGGATCCCCAAGAAATGTTACATCTTCACATTCCTACATACACCACAAACTGGGATCTAATTTTTAAAAGATTTTTTTAAAATTAAAAATTCTATAGAAAAATTGATTCCCTAAATTCTAAATTTAGGTTAAATATACAAAATTAGATTAATTATAAAAACACACATTAAAATTTACCTAATACCTTAAATACAAACATACCTATTACCTATTCACCTATTACCTTAAATACAAACATTTAATTTTTCTTCCTACATACAATTCTACCTATTACGCACCTATTACCTATTACCTTAAACTTTTAGCATTAAATTTTACCTCTTACATTAAATATTATCATGAAATGTGATGTAATTATAATTAAAAATTTAATAGAAAAATCGATTTTCTAAATCGAACGCTAAGGTTAAATATACAAAATTAGAGAAATTATAAAAACTCTGCTTAAATAAAAAATATTCTGTACAAAATAAGCATTAAGTCCAATCACATCCCTCCTCACCCCTTACACCTCCCTACTCTGATCCTCTAAGAAATCCAAAGAATACAGTCTAGTCGCAAGATAATAAAAACTTACATTCTAACTGCTAATGTTAAATCTGTCTACAAAACTCCCAGACACTCATTAATCAACTATATTCACTACCCACACTACTTTCTTCAAAATCCAAACGGAAAATTCACAAGACTTATACCCTTATCACTAACCGCCACCAACATCCCACACACAATTCACCAAAGATAAGCGGCTTTCCATTCCTGTCCACACCACCTGAGGAGACATTGTAGTTCCAATGTCGAAACAAATGTACGATTTGTAGTGGATATATAAAATGTTGTACATGTTCTAAAATATATATTATAATATATATATATATATATATATATATATATACTATGTGTAAGCTTATAATCATATATATATATATATATATATATATATATATATATATATATTTATGATTATAAGCATACAAGATTATAATCACACACACACACACACACACACACACACACACACACATATATATATATATGTATATATAGAGAGTTTTACTACTTCTCTTTATAGGAAACCGACTAGCATAAACTCGCGTCTTCTTAATTATCATAGTGAATGCCCTCAACAATATAAGTTAGCCGTTATAAAGAACCTAATTCAACGTACACAAATGATATCTTCTTCTAAATCTATATTTTATAAAGAACTACACAGCATTAAGCAAACACTTGTTAACAATGGATTTCCTAACTCCTTCATTGATCAACAAATTAAAATGTATCTAAATAAACTTAACACTATCTCTAACAATATTGATAATACTAATAATAATAGTTTACATCAAAATAAACATAATACTATTAGATTATACTATTGCAACGAAATACATAATAATTACAAACAAAATGAAAAAACTCTCAAAAACATAATACGTAGAAATGTTAAATCAATAAATAATAATAATCAAATTAAGCTCATCATATATTATAAAATATTTAAAACAATTGGATTTTATAGTCTCTAATAACCATATGACTACACAAGTAAATTCTCTACAGAAAACCAATGTAGTGTATCAATTTACATGCCCGTTCAGAGATTGTATCTCTGGTACTAATAATAAACCGACTACATATATTGCTTTTAATACAACAACGCTTTCCCGTAGACTTACCTGTCACATTTCTGACCAGAGTTCAATTAAAAAACATGTCTTAGAAAAACAGCCATGTAGGTAATATTAGACAGATTTTAGTCAATAATACAATAATACTCTCTCATACACACAGTAAAAGAATCTTCAGAAATTGGAGGCCATCTACATTAAATCAAAACAAACCACACTTCATAAAATCACGTTTAAATCTGGTCAAAACACATTACATTGCAATTATACATATGGTTCCGTTAACATTTCGAGCTCTCACGCGGTGTGACGTCATAGAACCGCATTACAAATTTACGAACTGCATTTGCTATTTGGTAACTGTTATCGTTGCTTAGCAAAGTTTTATGTCAACAGAAGGTAAAATCATTTTTGATGGTGGATGTCTTTGTGTTAACGTCCCTGTAACCTCTCTAAAGATGGCACATGTGAGCTGAAAGCTTAGAACGAACTTAATAAAAATATCTAAATGTTGGAGAATTTTTGTCTTTATTTTCACCTGAAATTAAAGCCAAAATACGATGTGTAGAACAGCTCATGATTAAACATAATAGACATTCATTGTCTCTTATATATAACAGTATATATGTATACGTATATCTGATTATAAGCATAGACATGGACAGAAATAAGTATACGTTAGACAGCTTTACCGACCGACACATAAAACACGGATGCAATTTTAAAGGAAAGAAGAAAAAATAGCTTCAGCTTTAGATGAATAGTTTGACCCTCGAGGTTTCATTGTAAGACGGGAAGTTGTTAACTATGACTGTAAAATGATACTAAGCTGATCTCTAACCTTGAAAGTTAATAAACTGATGGTTTAATGTGCAGAGCATAAAAAAGAAAAAACATCTATCTCCCAGGCGATCAGAAGTAGGTCAAATGTCATTTGTAATTATAGATTCAAATGATGCAATATTTGTTAAAAATTGGAATAGACAAAATTCTGAAAGTTTATGTTTATCTATAATTTGAAAAAATTAAAGAAACTACAAGAAAACAAAGTCACTTGTGATAAAATGTCGAGAGCGTGTATTTTAAAACTGTTAACTGTAGAAAATTCTACTGTTAGATTTGCCACATTTTTTACATAAACAAGCTGAAAGGGTTTTCGTGGAAAAAAGCAGAGAAGTTTTTCTATATATTTTACTTACTTTTATTTATATAGTTTTTAATATATATATATATATATATATATATATATATATATATATATATATATAGAATTAGCTAGCATCAAAAGTGTATGCCAAATTTTTGACTAATCAGTGAGTGAGTTTTTGTAAATAAATTTTCATATATTTTTTGCACAATTTTAAACAAAAAGTTAAAACACTGGTCGGTGGACAAAAGATTGCCTTACTTAGCCGTCGTGTATTGGCTGGGAAACTGAAGAGATATTTGGATTTGATGGTAGAGAAAAAAGTTGTTGTAAGAAAAGATGTTAACTTTCTGCTCAATTATAAGAGATATCGCAACTTATACTATTAAGAACATAGTTTCAAATGACCATTCCGTAATGTAACTACTTAAATACATGTACTCGAAGTCAACCCTACACTTAGAATTACACTATTTTTACTCAGATTTTATTTACTTTTTACGACATACTCGAGAGTTGGGGTTAGGTAATGAGGGAGAGGGAGAAAAGGAAAATGTAAATATAAAGAGGTGAAATTGCCATTTAAGCATAAACGCAAACAAAAGTTTTCATAGCGGACGAACTGAATAGTTTCATTCAGACCACATCCAATAAATAGAAGTTAATTCTCCAGCAGACGATGATTTACATGTTTTAGGGTTAGTGTGTGTTGTTAGTCCCAAATATTAATCTATTTCTTCTGCTATGTGCAGTGTCCCTTTAAGAAATAGGCAATTATCACATCTTCCTGTCTCTTGTCGCTCTCTTGTCGCTCTCTTGGCAGAACAGGGTTTGGGAGAAATAACAGGACAAAACTTATTAAGTCCATCAAGTTCGTTACACACTGTTTTCTTCTGTCATTCTTTTCCGCTGTTTGGCCTATTGAATATCGTATTCTCCAAGCACTCCATCCTTATAACGTGTCCCATAAATTTCAACTTGATGTTACGTATTGTTGTTTGCATTACCCGTATTGTTGTTTGCATTACCCGCCCCCCACCAAAAAAAAACTTCGTCGTTGCTTACATGTTCACCCCATGGTATCCTCAAAAAACCTTCTGTATAACCACATTTCTGCTGCTTTGATTCTTTTCTTCATCATTGAGGAGATTGCCACGCATACACTTTCATACAGGAGGACGTATATCACGTAACAGTTTAGTACTCTTTTCTTTGTCTCAAACGAAAAATTCCCGTCTCTTAATGCTCTGCTTAGCTTTGAAATGCCATTCCAATGCATTTTGCTGATGACCATGCATTCAGTTTTCATTTAGTTTATGTTCAGTCTTTTCATCTCAATTTCCTTCACTACATTTAGTAGGAGATTTTGTAGTTTTCTTCCCGGGTCTGCTATCACCAGTTTCAAGTTCCTTCAGAATTGCCTACCTGTGTAAGTTGATTAAATTCGATGAAAAGACACATACTTGTTTTTCACCTGTTTCTATTTTTGTATATCTGCTGATTTCATTTCCTCTCCGTATGCAGACTATTTTCCACCATCTTGATTATTCTAATGCCTTTCCTGAATATGTCGAGGTTGCTGAGCAGCTCTAACAGATCTTTGTGGCATACTTTGTCGGACGCCTTTGCGTAGTCTATAAAACACAGGTACATGTATTTCTGTATTTGTATTTCTCTTTCTGATAACATTCTGAGCATAAATATCGCGTATCTTGTTCCCGTGTCTTGTTCGATCTTTGGCCTGATTCTGCTGCAGGCTCTATTCATCAGAATTCAGATGATGAGTTTTGTTAAGCTGATTGTTTGGTGGAGTTCGTATTACTTTGCGCCTGGTTTCATAGGCAATGCTATGAAAATTGATCTGCTTATGTCTTCTGATATATAACTACTGTTGAAGATTTCATTTGTTATTTATCGAAAATCGTCTAAGGTTGTTAACATATCTACGACAATTCCGAATGGGACTACTGCTTTGTTTCTTTTCACTTTGGCTAGTGCGACTTTCACTTCGGTTTTTATTACTTCCGGCCCATTATTATTTCTATGTATTGTCGGTCCTCTTTCGTTGTGGAAAAGATCTCTGATATATCCATCCCATCGTTGAAGTACTTTTCTTTCTATAATATCGGCGTTCTGTCTTTGGATTCTATGAATCCTGTTGAGGAGCATGTCTTTTGTCCTGTTAGTTCAATTATTTTTTATGCATATCTTCTTTATTTGCGATACTCAGTCTCTCTATTTCTGCACATTTTTTATGTTGAGCCATTCTTCTTTCGCCTGTCTACATTTATTCCGTATTTCCTTGCGTAGTTTCCTGTCTTCCGTCACATGCCTTGGTACTGTTTTCTGTCTCCATTGCATAATGTTGAGAATCTTATTTGTGATCCACTCGTTTTTCCTTCAACATCCATTTTCTTTTGGAATGATCTAGTTTGGGGATGTCACTAAATCTTTTCTTAGTGTGTTCCATTTCGAGTCTCCGTTTCCATTTTGTCCCCCACATCTTTTTTTACATTCCCTATATATTTTCCTTCAGCTTCATCTCACAACCTCTGTATATCTTTGTTCAACTTTGTCTTCTAGCCTATGATAATTCCCTTCTGTTACTTTCAAGAGTTTTTATCGGCGACTAATTTGATTCCTCCTGTTCCAATTTATTTAGCTCCAGGAGCGTGATTAACAATCATATAGGATGAAAATATGAACCTCGAAAGGCGGAAGAACACTCATTTAGTCAAGAGCCATCTAACAAGAATTGGCATCTTAATAGAAACATCAAAGACAAGACAACCAGAAAACTATCCACTGCATATTCCAAGAATAATCATGGTAACAAACAATAGAAGTATTACAGGTAACGGTGTGAAGTTCGTAAAACCCACTGGAGACAGCTCCTCTCCTGTTAAAGGAAGACCTGTGTAACCTTTTTATTCTGGAGCTGTTGGCAGCAAATAAAATAATAATCGTGAATATGATTGTAAAGAAACTAAAAGACAGAAATGACTAGATTAATATCAACAATCTGCGTGTATTGGAAAGAGGTGTAGACTTAATATTAATTAGAGTTAATGGCATGAAGAAATGTTTTCTGAGATACTACCGAATCTCAGTCAGAATCCTGTCAGTTAAACTAAAAGGGAAGCCTCATAAAATTATCTTTGTATAGGCACCGAGGGTTCAGACCACGGAGGAGGAAATTGAAAATTCTTTCAACTTTCTCGACAACGCCTAGGTACTATGTAAGTCACATGAAATCACCTATCATGGGAGACCTGAATGCCACGGTAAAAAAAGTACGAGAACTTTAGACTAGAATAAAAACAAAAATAGCGAGCAACTTTAGACTAGAATCCCAAAACAAGCACGGTGAAAGGTAGGTTCAGCAAAGGATCAGACAACCACTAACACTTGGTTTCAGGAGCGCCCGTGAACATGGAAAAGACACAAAAAACCAGATTGATTACATAACTATTAGTAAACGTTTCAAAAGTGTAAAAATAAATGCGCGCGACATTCTTCTTGCTACATCTCAGTAAAACTATAGAAACCAAAGAAGACCACCGAAGCAACACTTAAACTGGATGCAAATCACCTAGATACGGATAGAAAATGGAATGAGTAGGTACACAAAAATAGAGACCAGGACGTGTCTTCTCCCCAGATTTATCCCACCTCTTTAGCAACGCTATCCTAAGAAACCGTAACAGAATTTATTATCAGTGGGCTTAATTTTAACAATATAAAGACGCAGATGACACTATGTTTGTGTTTAACTTGAAAAGGAAACTACAAAATATCCTCGATAGAGCAGTAGACAGACAGAAAAAAAGACGAAGCATCAACTGCAAGAATACAATGTATGGTCATCAGCAAGAGAAAAAGTTTTAAGATGTGAGTTACAAATTGGACATATCAAGTAGGTGCAGAAGTTTAAATATCTGGGAAGCGCTGAAATAAAAGATGAAAAAAAAATGACACCGAGATCCAAATTCGCATTTCGAAAACCAAGTTAAGTACTGAGATACGGAGAAATTTGTTAGAAAGAAATACGGAGAAATTTGTTGCTATGTGTTATCCATCGTCTGATAGTGAATGTCAGACAATTTCGCTAGGAGAAAATAAAGGCAGGAGGAATGTAGTTCTACGGAAGGATATTGAAACTTCCATGACAGGAGTGAATAAGCAACAAGGAAAACAGATAATTAGAAACTTTATAAATAGCACTTAAAATATGGAAAAGGCAAAATTCTTTGAACGCGTAATGAGGTAGGAGGGATTAGAAAAACTTAACCATCATGGAAAATATTGACGACAAAAGAGATAGTGAAGTACAAAAAGCCCTAACCTAACGAGCTTGCGCAAATGGATGGCGAAAAGACCCTTATCAATGGGAGAAAAGTTTTGGCGAGGCATGATCGCCTATGCTCTAAAGGAAGGCGATATAGAATAAGAAGTAAAGGAAAGCAAATAATGTGTATAAAAAAGTTTTATTTGATGTGCAAACTACAGACACGTGCTCGTGCAGATAAATATTTTTTCACCTAGGCATGCGTAGATATCAGAGGTGAGAATTCAGATATAGCTGTCATAAATATACTAAATACCACCACATCGAAAGTACATCAATATAAATAGTATTTTTTAAAATCATACACGATTTACATATGCGAATGTATAAGTGCACGCACATTCATATTTCAGTTTGTGTCCTTTTTCCTTTTGTTTCCTCTCTCTTTCTTTTATATATATATATATATATATATATATATATATATATATATATAATGTGTGTCGATAAAAAATTTTGCATAACAGGAGAATCTTGAGTTTATCGAATAATGATTATAACACAAGTTTACGGTAATCTCTTGTATTTATTAACGTATATTTATTTTATCCATTTTCTTTTATGCCTTTCAGATGAAGCAGGATTTTGTCTGTCAGCATGTCGGATACTGAATAAATGAGTACCAGTTTGTGCTGAAAAGTTCTGGACCCGATCAACCAGGCAGAATTTATTTTAGAATATCTTTTTGATTGAACCAATAACTTTCTAGCGTCCTTACAACATATGTATAGTATACAGTCACGAACTTAAGAATTGTGATTCTGGATGTATTCTAAACATAAAATAAGGATAAATAATAAATCAAAGAATAATAAATTAATAAAGAATTTACTTTCCACACAAAAAGAGAGAACATTTCGGTATTGTTCAATTGAAACATCTCATTGATGTAATTTGAGTAAAATGTAAATTATATTTCTAAATGATGACAATATGGTTAAAATTCTCATTTTATTAAGTTATATTTAGTTGTCGAGAATATTTTGCCCGAGAGAATTGTATTTAAAGTGTTATGAACTATTACATATTGAAAAGAATATATACGATTATTAAATTAAAACGTTTTTCGGTCTTTCTTTTTCTTATATATTCGATGAAATCTCGGATGAAAATTATAAGTTATATAATTCTGAATGTACTTGACTAAACCATTTGCTGGCGATTACACACACACACACACACACACACACACGATAAATAAATAGACAAATTATGTGTAAAAATATATTATTTTCATTCTTTGCGTTTGTGTGTTCCCATATTCCTTTTTAAATGCCAGATCCGTTTAATATCGATCTAGGGAAGCGTGTAAAAATGTTCTCTGCAAGTAAATGAGGGCGATTTATTTCTTTGTATATCTGCCTATAAACTCCACGAGCGCTTACACATGTAAGCAGGAATATATATATATATATATATATATATATATATATATATATATATATATATAATTAAGATGGAAAGAATAATCAGAAAGTTCCGTTTATTGAATAGCTACTAAATACGTGTACATTTGTGTGCCTTTGTGTGTATGCGCGCACGCACGTGTGTGTGTGTGTGTGTGTGTGTGTGCGCGCGCGCGCGCAGGTACATGCATGTAAATTCTCAAATGAATAACTCAAAATTTGATTTTACATATACAAAATTAGTACTATTTAACCCAGTTTACTTTTACTAGTAGATTAATGAGAGATTAAAGGTTTCGTATAAAACATATAAATCTAGAATATCCTTCTGCATTCTGTTTATATATATATATATATATATATATATTCAACAAGAAAGTATATAAATATAGTAGCTGATGGAGACGAATTATAGAAAAAAAGTGTTTCGAGATATTTATGCGTTATGTTCAATACGCTCAAAATGAATGCATATGCAGAGAAAATATTTCTAGTGATGTCTACAGATTATGGAAGATAATAATATCAATATAAACTATGTAATAATCAAGGCCGCCTAGGCGTAAGGTAATAATGACACTTATTGTGTATTTTATATACATACCTGTATGAAAATGTATGTAGTAAAAGGAAACTATAAATTTAGTTTTATTTGATTACATCTGATAAATGCATATATACATATATATATATATGTATATGTACATATATATATATATATATATATATATATATATATATATGTGTGTGTGTGTGTGTGTGTGTGTGTATGTGTGTGTGTGTGTGTGTGCGGGTGTGTATCTGTGTGTGTGTGCGCGCGCCCGTGTGTGTAAAGGTAAGAGAAGAGTTAAGAATCAATACTGCATAGGGGCCATCAGTTACACGCCTCAAGCGATTTTAATAATGATTATAGCATGAAACTGACAGTCATCATACTGTGTTGGATGCTATAGTCTATATCTAAAAAAAACTTTATCCGATACTGAACACTCTTCTGCCAATATATATATATATATATATACATACACACACATATATATATATATATATATATATATATATATATATATATATATATTAGTGTTTATGCTGAGATGGACTAATACATAAAAACAATTTTTTTTTATGTAATAAAAACATTTAAGAGAAAACATGCAGAGACTAATCTACCTTAATTTGTATATAGACATTCATAAATTCATTTCTCTCCACATTCACGTTCACCAAAAATCAATAAAATCTTTGTGAATGAATGGTTTATTTGCAAGTTCTATAGAATTACGAATAAAATCAGTCATACGATGATTAGGTCTTAATTAGCCTCAGATCACAAAAGCTTAACTTTGAAACTTATTAATTTACTAGATTATATATATATATATATATATATATATATATATATATATATATATATATATATATGCCGATTATACATAAAACACTGAGTATGATTGCACAGATTACTCTAATTATTATTTATTATTATTATATTATATTTAGGTTCTTTTAATTTTTGTCGTTGGTATCTCAGTTTAATTTAGATTTTAAGCTTTAGCATTTATTCTTGCTGTATGTTTTTAATACAAACTTGTTTATCTTGCACATATGAATACGAACGCATATGAACTTACCTTAATATTTGCCAGTATTTTTTCACCCTGTTCGCTCTTCAGATAGTTTGTAATATCCATGGATATTAATTTTTCAGATTAGTTTTGATTTATAAACAAAATAATCAACAGAGAAAAATACGTCACATATTTGGCTTCTTTTTTCATTTGAGATAATTTGTATTAGTTTATATACTTTTAATTCATAATTTCAAACACCATTTGTTAGTCCCGTTTGATTAACATTCAACAGACTGATAAAAACAAAGTTGGGTTTTTAGTGAAAAGTTCTCCTTCTTATAATAATAAAAAAGGAAAAACTTAAAAACAAAATTGTAGTAAAAAGAAATGGTCACTATAGTTTTTCTTCAACTTTTTAGAGAATTTTTAACAATTTTTTCTTTCTAAACGTTACTGGAAAAAGTTCAGCTAAATAACATCTCGGCCGCTGGTGATGCTGTTTGAACGACTGAAATTGCGGCAGTAATTGTTGTTTGTCATATTCATGGGTATGTGGCTATTACATATTTTGAGTTATCTGAAGGTGTGAAAGATTGTAAATCTATTCTTAACGAGATCGATCCTGAATCCGCTCGTGAGTTGAATACATAAAAGCCGCTGTGAGTAAGTATTCTGATCGTGGACAGAAATCTTTACACAAATGATCGAGGTCTTTCTCGTCTCTCTTCACTGTTTTGGCTATTTTTGGCGGGAGAAGGAGAGAAAGAGAGAGAGAGAGAGAGTGAGACAGTGAGACAGACAGACAGAAAAAAGGTAAGAGAAAGAGCAAGTGTAACGAAAAATGATTGACGGGTATCTAAAGATAAAATAGGAGAATGAAAAGACAAGATTAAAAATGAAAGAAAATAAGAATTGCTCGACGCGGTTTTGTTTTGTTAACAGCGTTAGATAATGGATGGGAGAGAAATGCTCCTCATCATTCATTAGTTTTAGTTTGCTTTTACTTCTGTTCAAGTGGGAGTAGAAAGAGAAGAAGAATTAAGTGAGTGAAGAGAAGTAAACAAGCGATATATGAAGGGAAAAAGCCAAATGTATCGGAAAAGAAAATGTGGGAGGGAAAGAAATAGAAACCACGTGACATTTATCCTGAAGTTAGTAAACGAGATTCTGGGTTTTCTCATAGAGCAATATGGACAGTTTACTTTTTTTGGTAATTCTTCTTTTCCTAACTATATTTGCTTCAATATTATGAGATCAGAATGTGGATTTTATATACAATTAGGAAAAGAGAAAAATATTTTTATTTTACCTATAGGTATGGACTTACCACCACAATTTTTATAAAAAACCGATTGTACGATCTATCTATCTATCTATCTATCTATCTATCTATCTATCTATCTATCTATCTATCTATGTGTGTGTGTGTGTGTGTCTGTGTGTCTGTGTGTCTAATATTTTAAGTCGCAAAGATCTACATCGTTTAAAGTTTATGCAGACTCAGATAATTACTGATAATTCTCAGAGTATATGAGAGAATAAGAGGGAGAGCAAAATGCAGAAAGAGAGAGAGGGTAGTCAACAATCAGACAGACAGAAGGAACGGCTAGGACAGATGAAGAAGCAGAGTGTGTTTGTGTGAGCGAGCATACCTGCATCCGATTAATCACTATCAGCTTTCCAAAGTATGTAGATTCACTATCAGTATTAAATAAAAAATATCAGAAACATGATTATCTTCGTTATATAATATAAGACTAACTAAGATTTTAAGAGGTCAAAATATCTACAACAGTAGAGAGAGTCATAAGTAATAGAAGCATAGAACATTGTAGTAGTTGGGTTAGATCAAAGAAAGTAGCGAGAATATATTGTCAACATTGGAATTTTAATGAACCTCTGTTCTACAACGCCTTGCAGAATCTACGAATATGGACTTAACTAATACAATGACTACATATTTGGGTATACTCCCTCTTAAAATTCTCTCTTAGTTATATATATATATATATATATATATATATATATATATATATACATAGTCATCACATACAGGCCTCAGTGCGGCTAGACATCCAATTGCTTCAAGTTTGTGTTTGTGTATTCGTGTGTGTGTGTTTTCGAATGCGCGCGCACATGACCGCCTGTAAGTACGTGTGTATTTAATGTATTTAAATGTAAATACCAACTTTATTCGATATCTTTTTGTTATAATAATTTTTGTTTAAATCATGTTTTGTTTCCCGAGAGACAGGACGCATTTTTGTCATATAAATGTAAACATGTAAATGCAAAATCCTTACCCTTTAACATCTGAGTTTTTTCTTTATATCAATTTGTGACAAATTAATAATCAATGTAAAAATGAACAAAACTAAAACATGCACATAAATCCTATTGTCAGATAATCAACATATTAGCGATCATAAAATATAAATTTCTTAAAGAGTAGAATTTTAATAATATATATACACGGTGGTATATTTATAGGTGCTTATAGTTTAGTCAGAGAAACAAAGTATGAGAAAGCGAAAAAGTATTTTATGTAATAGTATCTGTTTTTGTGATATTTTTAAAATGTGTATTGAACTGAAAAATTTACTATGCTTTAAAATGATAATAAGAAGGTGCAAATGACTTTCTCAGAATAATTGAAGTTATTCAAAGTGAAGCAATATTTTGAACAGAGATACTTATTAGGCTGAACATCATATGGTCCGTGTTTACGTTCTGTATTTATTTGAATTCTAACCGTCTGTTTCAAGTTGCTCTATGAAACAAAGAAATTACACAATTTAAAAATAAAAGATGATAAATCACATTTCTTATTAAATCAAATTTTTATATTTTAAGCAATATTTTTTTAATATTTCTCTATTCATTTGTTTGATTACATTGGTCAAAATCATTTTATTCTTAAAATAGTGATATTTTCACGAAAAATGAAATAAAGAGGTTTTATACAAAATTATAATTTCAGTCAATTCTCATTTTTGAAATATTGTTTTTGTCGGTGCAAATATTTTTTAATCAAAAATAATTATTACAAATATGATTCATGGAATTAATTTTAATTTCTATGCTTTAAAAATGAAGAAACAAAAGACTTTTCTATTTTATACGCTTTTCTCCTATTGGTCATATTTAGAAATTTTTTACTTTTAATTTTTATTTTACTAATGTTCTCTAATAGAAGGCCCGAGAGTTACTCAAAGTAGAAGGTTACTGTATGAAGATTTATTAGCACGAGAAAGAGCATGGGACATGCAGGAAAGTTAACAGCTAATTTAAGATGTCAAGATTTAATTAGTAAATCAAATTTCACTAATACAATACTAAACAGGAAACAAGGGATAAACCACCACTTTTCAAAAGGCTGAGCGAAGGGTGAACTTAGCTACTCTGATTGAATGCGCTTATTTAGCTGATCTGTTATTAACTAATTAGTTGCATAAAAATCGTGGATGTATATAGGTGGTTGGCTCGAGTATTCAGTTTCAAGTCTTTAAAAGTGAGGCTCCTCACGCCGTTTTTGACATTGTTTAAATTATGTTTTTGAATCGATAACGTTTTTGAAGGAATTAATATATTTCAATTTATGTCTCTTGATTAATGAGTTTTTGTTAACAAAATTATCCAAGGTTTGGATGCATATTGGGAGTAAAAAAGCAGATATAGAAATGTAACTATGTAGTTATAGAAACAATGAGTATGTGTGAAAAGCAGACATAGCAGAAGATATAGAACGTTATACATAAATACTAAGGCGCATAGTAATAGAGAAAATGCTTTCTAAAAACTAAATAAGGTATTGAATGACAGAAAAAAAATAAAGAAAAGAGAGTTGAACATCTATGTATTAGACGCAGAAGAGACTTGGTATAAAAAAGATGTGATTCTATGAAAGAATAAATGCCATTGACAGAACATATGATTAAAAAGATTTGTCAAGGAAAAAAGAAATTACAAGAAAAAATGTGACATGACATTTCTGGGAAACATAATAGGGAAAAAGGTTTAAACAAATTAACTCTTTCAGAACAAACTGAATGTAAGAGAAGCGGAGGGAAGTAGCATGTCAGTAACTGAATGATTTTGTGCGAACTGATGTGGAAACAGTGACAAAACAGATAATAAAGGTTCAAAAGTTACGGAAAGTAACAAATTATAGAATGTTGTGGAGAGCCAAGGCAGCTGATAACTCACATAAAAGTTTTTTATGTGCATTGTACTTTTAGGAGAGAAGCGATTGTAGTTCACCACAACATCTTGTCATTAGTAGATCTAAATAATGTTAAATATTTTATTCTTCACACTTCCTGTTCTTGCATCTATTCATATAAACTTGTTTGGTCGGTTAGTCACAGCGTTTTTTTGTGATTTCATGTGCAGGTGGCTTTCTGTTTCCATTTTGCTTAAACTTCCTAGAAAATAAACCGGGTGTTCCGGATGTCCAACTCAGAATCGAAACACAAAACACAGGTTAGTTACTAATCAATTAAATACTTAAAAGCTGTATTTAGTAGAAAATAAAATTAGATAATAAATAATAAAATTAGATAAAGAATGGAAACTAATTAGAACTTGTTATAGTAGCAGACACAGGAAGCATGTTGCATATGGATGGTTGAAAAGCACGTATCGGAAAACTTGGTTAAATTATCAAGAAGGCATCCATTTTTCTGCTTGTGTGTAAGACTAAGTAACATTTAACAATATATATATATATATATATATATATATCAGATTAAATAAATTGCAAACATTGTGTCTGCTTATTTTTAATAAAATCCGTTCATACTCAATGATAATCTTTTGCGTATTATAACTGAAAGATGTCAGAAATGAGGTGTAACGTTGAGAATTGTTATTATCATTTATTTCTCAATGTCCGAAAGTTCTTTCAAGCTTCTTCCAAGATCATCTTCATGGGTGTGAGTTATGGTAACAAAGAATAACTGCAAAACTGTGTTGCTAAAAATGATGAATCGAGAAAATAGTCATGAAGATTCCTCAGACTCAGGCGGATGAGCTAAGATGGAAACTGAGACAGATATTGGAGAAAACCAGTTATCCTAAATAAAATATAAAAAAAGAAGAAGAGCTGGTAAGGAATGAGAAAGGCATTGCAAATGTAGTGATGCATGGAATACAGACTACACCGAGAAACTAGAAGACCTCATTAAAAGTGGTAGCTATATCAAGGTGAAGAAAGACCCCACGTTGAAAACAGACCGACAACTGTCGTAGATCCTAATCAAGAACATGGATCACTTTCGGTCAAGAACAACAACGAACTAGCATTCCTGGATGTACTAATAACTCAAACAGAGAATGGGTTCAAGACAACCGTATTTCACAAGCCAATATTCACCAGACAATACCTTAACTTCAACTTCCTTCACCTTTTACAATGTAAGGGAAGGGACCGTCCGCTGCTTGCAACATCGAGCGAAAGTCATAAGCAGTGACCCAGAAACATGTGATCAAGACATGGTCAGTTTAAGCATTACCCTACAACATAAAGACGACCTGACAACAGATCCAACAAAAGTGGAAGAGATGATACATTAATATTAATATAAAGATGGTGCATGAGGATGACAACACTCAGAAAACAGCCTCGGTCGGTCGGTCGGTCGGTCGGTCGGTCGGTCGGTCGGTCGGTCGGTCTACCCTATGTGAAGGGGTTATCGAAGAAAATACAAAGGATCTGTGGTCCATATAATATCAAGATGAACTTCAAAATCAATTCTACACTTCGCAGATACCTCACCCGAGAAAGACATTTAATAGAAAAAAAAACATAAGCAATATATATATATATATATATATATATAGTGATGATCATCCACGTATACTGTCTTAATATGTATAGGAAAGAATATTAATAAAAAGTTTTGAATTTAAAAATGTACTTTTTTTGAACAGTATTTGTTTATTTTTATTATATTTTATATTTCAGACCGCCCTCGGTCCTTCATCAGAAACAACTGATTTTTAAATTTGAATTAGAAACGTATTTCACGATAGCGTTCGAATATTTTTTTTGTTTACATCACGTGGTGTGTTTTTTCACAACATGTGGCACGTCCGTAGAGAAAGTCTGTTTGTTTTAGATAAAAATTTCTTGGAATATCTGAAAAAAATTTTTTAGCTATTGAAATATTTGTAAAGATTCAACACACCTAAGTCCCTATTTAACCCTAGCTTGTGTGTATTTAATTTTAAAATCCAGTATGTTTCTTTCTTTCTGCGTGTGTATGTAGAACTAAAATTGGAGTCTATTAGTAAACATTTGCAATTTTCTAAAGTATGATCAGGTTGATTAAAATGGGCTGCAATTGGGGAGTATACATTTTTTTGTCGTATATTTAGTTTGTGATTATTGAAGCGAAATCTAAAGCTATTACCGGATTCGCCGATATATCCACTGTTGGGGCAAATTGAGCAGAAGAGAAAGTAGATTATGTTTTTGCTGTCACAAGTAAGGTTTGGTGGGTGTAATTTTATTTTGGTGTTGGGTACAGAGAATGTTTTGTCTGTTATTAAATGTTTACAAATTAAACAGCGAGGCTTCCCACATTTTAAATTCCCTGATAGGTTTGTATTATTTAAATATTTGTTAGAAGTGAGGATAGTTGAGAGGTTGGGTGTTTGTTTCTTTGCATTTATGGGTGGTTTATCGAAAATGTCTTTGATGTTTTTGTTTGATTGGAGGTTCCTGTAATCATTTTTTAAATTTTTGATAAGTGTGTAGGAATATTGATTATGGTTAAAAACCATGGGAATTCAGTTGTTATCTTTTCGTTTTTTGTATGTGAGAAGTGTGCTACGATCTATGTGGATGGTTTTATGTAGTGCTTCCTTTATTATTTTTATTGGATATTTACATTTTAGAAACTGTTTTATTGGGTTGTTAATGTTGTTTAGAAAATCTGGATGGTCTGAGCAAATGCGTTTTATTCTAATAAATGAGCTGTATACGATAGATTTTTTTAATTTGAGGGGATGGCAACTGTTAAAGTGTAGGAATTTATGTTGGTTTGTGGGTTTGTTGTATAGACTGGTGGAAAGTGTATGTTTATTTAATTTTACCATGACGTCTAAGAAAGGGACGGATGTGTATGAGTACTCCATGGTAAATTTGATTGTATTGTGGAAGTTGTTGCAGAAAGTGAAGAAGTTTTTTAATTTTTCTAATCCATGAGTCAATATTAAGAAAATATCATCAATGTATCTAAAATAATGTGATGGTTTGTATTGTGAACTGTCTAGTATCTTTTTTTCTAAAATATGCATAAAGATATTGGCATAACTAGGTGCCATTTTCGTGCCCATTGCTGTGCCACTAATCTGTAAATAGTGTTTGTTGTTGAATTTAAAATTATTGTGTGTTAAGATGAAATTTATTAATTGGCATAAATCTGTGATTTGGTTGTTAGGTAATTTGTATTTAAGGAACTCATGGCAAGCTGCTACTCCTTCAACATGTGGAATGTTCGTGTACAGAGACGTAACATCCATCGTTACTATGATATTATCACCTAGGACTAAATTAATGCTTTGTAACTTGTTGAGAAAGTCAGTAGTGTCTCTAATATAACTAGGTATGTCAGGTAATAAAGGTTTTAGGATATTGTCTATGTATCCAGATATAAGTTCTGTGAGGGTACCAATGCCTGATATTATGGGTCTGCCAGGTGGTGTGATTTTAAGTTCTTTTGAAATTTTGTAGATTTCTTCATTATTTGCTTGATGTGGGTTGGATGAAGAGGTGTTAGGGTGTTTTTCTGAAATGGTTTTGGGGAGTTTGTGTAGTTTTGGGATAGTATAGAATGTTGCTGTTTTGGGGTTCTCAGGAATAAAAGATTTTATTTTATTTTTTATGTTATGATTCAGGTTCTGAATGAGAAGTGATAATTCTGTTTTGTAAGTGCTAGTCGGATCTAGAGGTAAGGGTACATAGAACTTGTTATTTTGAAGTTGTGATTCTGCTTCTTTAATATAGTTATTAGTGTCTAAGATGGTTATAGCTCCGCCCTTATCGGCTGGTACGATAATTATGTTTCGGTTGTTCTTAAGTGTATAGATGGCTTGGTGTTCTACTTTAGATAGGTTGTGTATTTTTGTTTGGTGTCCTTTATTTTTTAAGAAGTTGTCCATGTGTTGTCTGGCTTTGTTGGCGTATTGATCCAAGTGTTGGTTGCGTCCGCTTGGTGGAGTCCATAGGGTATTATTTTTCGTAAGAGGAAATTTGGAGTATGATTGTTTATCGCTGTTGTCATTAGAAGTGGATCTGTTGTCTGAGAAATATTCTTTTAGTCTCAGTCTACGAAGGTATTTTTCCATATCGTAGCAGAGGTTTAGAGGGTTTAGTGGCTGTGAGGGGCAGAATGTTAATCCTTTATTTAATAAAGAGGTTTCTTCTTGGGTGAGAGTATATTTAGATAGGTTTGCGATGTGATTATCAGCAGAGATGTTATGGGTGTATTGTACATAGTGAGATCTTCGTGGAATCTGTTGTATTAAGTAGTTATTCAGGTGAGGTATGTGTTGTAAAATGGGGTCCTCAGCAATTAGTTTATTGAGTTTTTGGTTTTTCAAAAATATATACTGTGTCAGCTTTTTTTCGTACAGAAAATTGAGTGTTTTTTTTACTTGAAAGTATTGGAAAGGGGAAAGATTCTTTCCTATATATATATATATATATATATATATATACACATATTTATACATACTAAAAGGTGAGTGCGGTAAGCTGGGTTGGAAAGATTTATTTATTGATTTATTTTTTGAAACTCGCTAAAGTTACGTATTTTTTTTTACTATTTTTTGCTTGATTCTATGGTTCATTTGAACGAGTGTTTTGTAATTTTCAAAGAAATTTCTTTGGATTATCTAAGTTAAAATTTAGTTAACTCACCACTTTTTCCGCCAAATTGGAGTAGATAGTACCTACTATCGCCCGGTTTCACACTCCACCCCCTTCTATTGAACAGGAGTAGAGGTGATCACCTTGTTTCTTGCTTAGGAAGGGGTCGCCTTGGATATCTCTAAAGCATTCGACAGAGTATGGCATGCCGGCCTTCTACGGAAACTGCGAAGCTATGGCATAACTGGACTTTTGTTGGACTTAATCCGGTCATTCCTCTCTAACCGCACACTGAAGGTGGTATTAAACGGATATGCCTCCCAGAACTACCCTACAAATGCGGGTGTACCCCAAGGCTCTATCTTAGGTCCTACGCTCTTTCTAATCTATATCAATGATCTCCCCGATGCCATAAGATCACAAGTAGGCATGTACGCCAATGATACCACAGTTTACTCTCGCCTCGATCAAAAATCTGGTGTTGGTGACAAGGCGAACCTCGCTGCCGAGCTTCAGAAGGAACTCCATTCCGTGGTGGATTGGGGTAAGAAATGGCTCGTAAAATTAATTCTTCCAAAACGAAGCTGATGTCAATTAACCACCACAGACAACCGCAACTCCCTCCCATTAGCATGGAACAGGCTTGCCTCCCAGAGAGTAAATCACTACGCCTGATTGGCCTGACACTCTCAGCGGACCCCAAGTGGAATGACTACGTCGAATCCATTGCTAAATCCGCAGCTATGAAAGTCGGCTCTCTGTGCAGGGCCCGGAAATTCTTTCCGCCTGAATCTATCCTGCAATTATATAAATCCACCATCCGCCCGTGTATTGAGTACTGCTGCCACATCTGGTCTGGTGCCCCTACTATTCTCCTCGGGGTCCTTGAAAAAATACAGCGAAGAATCTGTAATGTGATTGATAACGACTTGGCTGACCGCCTGCAGTATCTCTCTCACCGGCGTGATGTGGCTTCCCTGTGCCTCTTCTATAAATACTTTCATGGCTTCTGCTCTGACGAACTTAAATCACTGGTGCCCGCTAGATGTGAATTTGCACGAGATACTAGATTGGCAACTAGGTCCCACCCTTTTACAGTGAAGCCGATGAAATGTAACCGCAATTTCTACTCCAACAGCTTCTTTCCTCGCACTACCGCATGCTTGCTTCCCCTTCGGCTACAACCTCCAGGAATTTAAATGTAAGGTCAATAGACACCTCCTAACACACTAACTCACACCCACTCTCTCCAACTCTCTCCCTATGTACATTCTAAGTCGTCTATCACCCTCCTTCTGACATTTCCCATACACAATTTCTCTATGTAACCCCCTGCGTTATAGTGGCCGTGGAATGCCTTGCTTGGGGTGACACGATTAAAAAATATGTATATATATATATACATACATATATATAAACATATTACATATACACTCATATATATTTACATATATATTTCTATATACTACATATACAGATATATACTACATATATACGCATATATATATATATATATATATACACACACACAACATGTATATATATATATATTCATATATATATATACATACTATATACATATATATATATATATATATATATATATATATATATATATATATTACTCATATATGCGTAATATATATGTAAATGCATATTACATATATAGAGATATATACAGGGTGTTTCAAAAATAGATGTAACTTCAAGACCAGTGACGATTGTGAAAATCTGAAAGTGGGAGGCACTTAGAGGAGAAAGGAGTACAAACAGCGTCTTCATTTTCATACTAGACCACTATCGTATATACAACTTAGGAATGAGTTTGAGTATAAGTATATTACTTCACTAGATTAAACAAAATAACTTTTCCATTCATACTAGTGGAGTTCTAATCTATTCTTTTCCTTTCTTTTACTATCAAGGTATTGGAACACAAGACAGGTTAATTTCAAAACAAAAATCAAAGAGTTAATACTAACGTCAATACTATAACAGAACAGTGTTTATGAGGCACAAAAATAAATGCCAGAAAAAATAAATGTGTAAATAAAATAATGCAACGAAATCAACCAAAATGCTGTAGGTACCACGCCGTACAAAAATTATGCTTTCGGCAAAGTCCGACCATACGATGAAGAAACTACTTTAAAACAAGAAATAATTTAAATAATATCATTTCTCTATGACCCTGAAACAAAACATCAAATAGGGTAGCTGGATTGACACAAACCCAAGTTAACATACATGCTATATTGCTTCAATTTTACTTATTTCTCTAGATTTCAACGAAGTTAATCTAAATTATTTTATATCAATATTCAAAGAAATTTACTTCTTAAAGATCAGAGTCAATTTACGCTACTACTAGCTCAAAAATGTAAGCTTGATTGAATGATTGAACTCAAATTACAAAGTAGAGTTAATAAAAAAAGTGAGAATCATAAAAAAATATCAAAACTTGCAATGTAATTGAAGAAATTTAAATGAAGTCCAGCTAACGTGTCACTTGATCTGAAAAAAATTAATGCAGTTTAATTCTGCGATTATCGTGATCGCTATAAAATTCGTCAGCAAAGCATTCCGAGTCTATTCCTTCAGCTCACGTACTTTCAATCGATATTAGTGAACGGCCACTAAATCGGTCATCGTTTATTAAATTTCTCAAAAATGCATTCACTAGTTTGATTTTTTGAGAACTTCTTTCACATGAAGCACTTGTGACAGGGACTGTCACTGATATCAACAATAAATTGTATAAACAATAAAATGCTGCTTTATAGCCGCACAAAAAAGAAAGAATTTTACAATAGATTTTAGTGGTTCAGGTTGTTTCAGTAGTAACTTCCTAACAAGAAGAATTTCATGTTGTAAATCATCTGAATTGTGTGAGTAAGCAGCTGCGTAATGTTTCAAATCTTCTATAAATAAAAGTATGTGCCCTCTAGGATAACGAGCTGAAAAGCCACAAAAATGACCTAAGACTCATTCGGGGATCGATTGTTCAATTCACGAATCAAACAGTGTAAAATTAGATAAAAAATATTAATATAAAGATCACTTGATGACGATGTTGTTGGCCTTTAACGAGTGTTTCTGAAACGATAAATTCGTCGAGCTGTTTAGGTTTTCTTCGCTTGCATGATATTGTGAGTGAAATGTGGCATTTCTTGCAGAGTTCAATAATCGAATCAGAATGAAGTTCAGTCAAGTTTGAACTTTTGATAATAACTAAGTTTTCATGGAGCGAAGAAATCAGTTGCGCGGCTTGTACTAAATTTGCCTGTTTATCCTGTAGTTGCGGTGATACTTTATTGACTGTCCGAAGAGCATCCGAAAAAAAGCGTAGGAGATTAATAAATTCTGCATCTATCTGCAAAAGTAATCTTCTTGCTGATATAGTTAGAGCACCTGTTTCACTTGCAGATGTCTTCTTCGAGTGTCTTATGATGGCTTCCAGCCGCAACAGACCATTTTCACATGATGTATTCATACTAAATTCAGCCTGTGTCCATAACTGTGCACGTAATAAATAAATAGTGCTTTATCGCGCATGCGTTTTTGAACATCATTCAATTGGCCCCTCATGACTTATGACCCGTCAAAACCTAATCCATTTACTGAGGATTTATAATCTAATACTAGCGTCTCCAGAGTGTTCAAAATTCAATCTGTGATAGATACAACATCCAATTTTAGCATTTGCGTGAAGGAAATATGCACTCTTCGATAGCAGAAAAAGTTTCATCGAAAAATCACGAAGGATAACTGTTCAGTCTGGCTGACATTATTAGCTTCATCGGCCTGTATTGAAGAATATTTACAAGACTTAATACTCTCTGCTATTTTCTCCCTCATCATAGATGTAAAAATTGCAATTATCTCATTTTGTATCACAGGACTGGTATATTTTTTTGTTCTTAGGGTCGTTTCTGTTACGATCGGCGATGATTGCATCATTTTGGCAGCAAATTTTAGAGTTTTACGGACAGTTCCTGGACTGAGTTCATTGTCCCCCTTCTCTGTGTCCTTCCCGAAAGTCATCATGAGCTACTATCAACAGAATAATTTTCGCGATTATCTTGATGTAATGTTGATTTTTCCGAACTTTCTTTTGATAAATCGAACTTATGGTTTGTGCGACGAGATGTCTTTTTTGATACATTAAACTGGTAGTCCCTCCATGCAACACAAGAGAATTTGTGCCCTTGGGAATTCATATGTTTTGAGTTAGCCCATCTTTTCCGTGTGTTTTCTGCCATCGTTGAAATCCAATTTTAGTAAATGCGTCTTCTGTTGTTGATGCAACGTGTACACGCCAAACGGAATATAGCATCACGTTTTTATGAATATTCGACGAATCAAGCACTTACAAATGATCTTTCCTTGACTGTGTTGGGATATTCTCGTAAACATGGTCGAATTGGAATACAATGAACGGATTGGGATATGTCAGCTAGTACGGTATCGTTCTTCTTCGGTTTTCTAGATGAATGTCTAATAATAGTTCCAGAATATTCAGCATGTAACTTAAACATTTTTGCAGATACTCCTACTTCTTCGGTGTCGTTGTTTTTTGATGAAGTGCGTTTTTTATAATTAAAAAATGCATCCATAATGCAGTGTGGGTTTATAGTTGTAGTATCGTGTGTGTATTTGTACGATGTTCTGTAAAGATATGTTTGGAAATATAACTGTGTTTAGCCGTAAGGAATCGAATATGAAAGAGAGAAAGACAAAAAGAGGTAGGGGTCGCTTGAATGTTAATTAAAAAAAATGAAACATTTAGGTGTTCATTGGTGACTACTATAATATGGCAAGAAGAGATCTAAATTGTTTTTCTACCAAACCTTTTCCTTTGATTCTTTTGTACGGCATTGTCAGCAAATCTCAGTAGGGTTATAGGATACAAATCTTATATCTTTCTAACAAATATCTGAAACACAAAAAGTAGAATTGTACACACGCAAAATCGAATCAAAATTGCTGAAAACAATTCTGAAGAAAAAAAGACGAAGCCAAATTTCTTAAGCTGGTGGGAAAAGATTATCTGGCCAATGAAAAGGGAGTAATTTGCAAAATTGAGAGAAAGTCACAAGCATGTTTCAACAATTTATTGATATAAAAAAAAATTGTATTAGTCAGATGGGAGCAGAGATCAAATAGTGCACCGCAAAAAGTAAAAGAGACATTTCAATCCGCTGAACGTCTCGTCGACATACATTTGTTCTTCCTCTCTTCTTATTTGTTCATTCGCCTTCAGCAACAAAAATGAAGACGAAAACAAAAATAAAACACTTCAACTGACTCCCAAGATTATCGCCGATAAGTACTCTGATCCTTTATTTCTTACTCACACACTTCTTTTTCACCGCAAATTAATCGCTTTTCCTTCCTTTTCACTTTCTCACTGTCCGCAAAAAGAAAGAAAAAACAAAAACTTTACTACGATTCTGTTAAAACACACTCAAAGAAACATAGACTGTCTTTTTTTTTCTGTACATACATTTCGTTGCAACCACAAACTCTGGATTTATTTAACTCTTTATTACACTTTCTCTTGGAATATTTACACAGTTAATAATTTCACTTCCTACAAAATTTATGTTATTCTATTCTGTAAATAAATTCCCTCTTATTGATACAAGTGGGGCAGTTTTTCCTTTTGTTTGACTTTCTAATATCTTTAAATGCGTGGAGTGTCAGCTATGTTTGTGAAGTGGCCTTGTACCAGACATAACCGACCATCCCTACACAGTGTATGAGTTTTGCTTGAACCATTGATAAAAAATTCAGGCCCTCTTCTGTGTGTATCTATCTCTGTGAGGTGGTGGACGAGCCAATCTGCATATTTCTGAGACACATAAATTTATTGACTTCAGTAGATTGGAGAAAATTACTGATTAATATTTTCACTCGGCTATGATCACTGACTGCCTATGTGTCTACATATCAAGTTGGGGATATTATTCCTAATTAACGTCTACCTTAAGATATGAAAATAGGACTATTTATTTTTTTTCTCTTCCTATCAACATGTCTGTTTCTGTTTTAGCTGTTTAATTTTGTTTGTTTTTCTTTCAAACTGGTCTCTGTATGTGTCTTTAAAAAGCTAAATGAAAATGAAAAGGCAAAAGGAAAAAGTGCTGAAGATCAAATCTTATCAAAATTAAAGACTGATCAGTTTTGTATATTTTTAAGGCTTATAAAAGTCGGGTTTCAACCGATGAACCAACCAAAATTCTGGGTGTCTTGGCCCCTTCTGCCCCCCTAGAACTACCATTGTTCAGGAATGTGTTCCCTATATCTAAATAAGACATATTTTCTCCCTAAGAAAATATGTCCGGAAACGCTTCATTTCTGAGTTACAGGCTTTTCAAACATGTGCTAACCAGAATACAATTCGGCACTCGCTTGTGATGGATGTGAAAAATAAAGTCATTCTGGTTAGCACAAGTTTGAAAAGCCTATAACTTGGAAACCAAGAGTTTCTGTAGACATGTTCATTAGAAGTTTTTACCTTATTTATATATAGGGGAAACAGGCCTGAAGTTATACCAACTATTTTTAAAACATCCTGTATATAGAGCATACATGCATATATATATATATATGAGTCTGCTGATGAGTCCCAAATATAGGACGAAACGGCCGTCCAGTGCTTTCTGCATTCTGTTGACGTCGAATATAAACTCGATGATTTACTTAATTATTGTTCAAATCCTCCTACTACTTCTTGGATAATACCTCTGCTTCAACCACAAAACACGCTATAAATTTAGCGGCTTGGTTGCGAAAGTCGTTGCTTGGAGAGGCACTATCCTATGGGCAAAGGAGCTTGGATTAGTTCCACCACAGAATTCGTGAGGAGCGGCGCACTTCATCGAGCTTAATTCTCTACCTCTTCGTCACCAGGGCCCGTGGTACAGTTGGTATAACATCAGGTTAACAACCACAACTGTCTGGGTTCGATTCCTGGTAGTGAATGCGCACTGCTGATGAGTCCCAAATATAGGACGAAACGGCCGTCCAGTGCTTTCTGCATTCTGTTGAGGTCGATGATTTACTTAATATATATATATATATATTAATATATATATATATATATATATATATATATATATGCATACATACTAGCAGTATAGCCCAGCGTTGCTCGGATGTAATGAAAGCTTTAAACCTAATCCATGGTCCTGGAAAACTCTTTGGACGTTGTCACGAAAGACTAAAAAATCAATAGCTGTTTCCAGTGAAAGCGAAACCATAGACTGAAAGAAAAATGAATCAATGTAAGTCAAATTTTGATTTTCTGGTATCGATATCAAATAAGATTTTTTCGTCATAAACTGAATTTTGAAGGTTAAATAAGTCCTCTGAGTAAATCGCATCATGGCTGAGACTAAGAACTACAATTATACCTACTTAGAGCCAAACCCGAAGCAAAAACTGAAATAAAAGGGCTGAAAAAAATACAGACATACAGACAAACAGACACACAGACACACACACACACACACACACACACAAACATCTTGCCTTATATATATATATATATATATATATATATATATATATTATCGATTTTCTGCACTATTGTAAAAACTGCAATCTTGAAACTTCTGAATATCATTTCTTATGTCTTTGTCTATGAGTGTATCAAATTTGATTAAAATCGGACCACTCCTTCGATAATCCGATTTTTTCGATTATCGATTTTCGATATTTATGGGCGGTGCCTTGACACAAAACCTAGCTAAGAACACTTGCAGACACTTATAGTACAACTATGTAAATTTTCAAGAAAATCGGTTCAGCCGTTTCGGAGTCTATATGTAACGGATACATAGACACAGACACACACAGAGACAAAGTTAAATAAATAAATAAGTTTGGATATATATGCTACATGTATAGATACAGACTACATTTACAGATATACATACTCCATATATATACATATATATGCTTATTAGATGTATATATATATATATATATATATATATATATATATATATATATATATACATTTAAAAATATATATACATATACAAAATGTGTGTACAGACACATATACATGTATACACATATTTATATACAAACATATATAGACATATATATGTAATTTCAGGTAAAGAGGGCTCAAGGTTTTGTTTATTTTGAGTGCTCTGGCATTTATTTTATTATGAACAGTGCTCAATATAATGAGTATTATAGTGCTTAAGATAATTATATAGTTATGAATTATTTGTACATTGCGATACGAAAATTTCTATGTTCCGAGATAGAATCTCATAATCAAGCAATGTTAATGGAAAGACACCAGAGATGTAACAAATTTGTTTTATAATATAAAAGAAAAAAAAACAACTGCTCTTTTATCCAATTTGATATCGAGGAGTATTATCCATCGATATCAAAAGAACTACTTGTTACAGCATTGGAATTCGCCAATCTTTACTCAGATACAACGGAAGAAGAGACAATAATAATAATAATAATAATAATAATAAATGCAAAAACATCTGTACTCATTCATAAAGAAGAACAGTGCAAAAAATTAATTCCAAAGAGAATAATTTTGATATTACCATTGGATCTATGGACTCTACGGAATCTTCAAGTCTGGCAGGATTATTTATATTATATAATCTCACAGCCTATAAAGAAGTAAATACTAAAGACATTGCACTATATAGAAACAATACACTTATGATAATAAGAAATGGCACTAATTTCAAAATAGATAGAATTAGAAAAATGATACATAAATACTTGAAAAAATCTTCATTAAAAGTAACAATTAAAACAAATATAAAAATGTAGATTTTTTTTATGTAACCTTAGATCTAGCGAAAAATATACACCAACCATACAAAAAACAAAACAAAACAAAACAAATACCAATCCTTTATACATCCATCCAAAGTCTAACAATCCTCCATCTGTCATCAAACATATACCCACATCAATAGAATACAGAATTAGTAGAAATTCAGCTAATGAGAAAGTATTTAATAAGCATAGCAATTTTTATAATACTGCATTAAAATTAGTGGATGCAAAAACCCAAATATTAAATATGTAAACAAGAAAAGTAACCCCCGAAGAGAAAATAAGTATAGGAATATCATCTAGTACACACCAATTTTCAACCAGATGACTAGTAGTAAATCGGGGAAAAAATTCCACTAAGTAAGATCTTTAATAAAAACACTATTAAATTAATTTACGGCTGTATGAACAAACTAGAAAAAAATTATAAAAATCAAAATAATATTTTAAAAAACTTCAACAAAATCAATAAAAACAACCGGATAACAGAAAATAACAATTTAGAGAAGAAAAAAATGTAATTGTAAAAATCCCATAGACTGTCCGTTAGAAAACAGGTGCTTAACGGAATCACGAGTCTATCAATGAGAAATATCCTCAAAGAAAAATCCAAATAATGTAAAAATTTATATAGGGAGTACTAAAAACACTCTAAAGCAGCGAATTTACAAGCACACCTCTTCATTTAATATAAACAAATACAAAAAGAGACACCCTTATCGAAATATCATTGGTACCTAAAGGAAACAAAAAAAAAACATCCACAATAAAGTGAAAACTTCTAAAAGATGCTAAAACATGTAAGTCCTTAAATGAACCATGTTCATTATGTTTATACGAAAAACTATTATTATATCCCTTAAAAATAAAAGTCTATTAAATAAACGCAATGAGATAAATGTCATATGTAGACATTGCAAATTATTCACATTAGAAAATGAATAAAATTTAAATGAAATAACATGCATATAACCAACGACTGCTTAAGGAAAATAATTACTGACAAACTATATAAAAATAAATTGAAACATAAAATTATTTTTAAAAATCAATCTTTCTTTTTATAAAAAAATTTACAACAAATAAACAGACCAAAAAAGTATTATTTATTAAAAAATCTTTCTTTTTTAAAAAAAAGTTTACAACGAATAAATAGATAGACTAAAATGATAAATAAGTGAAAAAATATAGAATTGTTACTGAATGAGAATATTACATCAAAAATAATAAAACTGAAGGAATAAGAGAGAAAAAAAGAAAAAAATGTTTTTGTCATTAAATGTAAATCATCTGCACAACCAACAGCAACATTGCTCGATGATGAGAATTTATTTCAAAACATAGAAATGTCCCTGTCGGAATGTACAACTAATTCATAACTATATAATTAAAATGACATATGTATGTACATATATATATATATATATATGTACATATATGCGTATATATGTACGAATATATTTATATATGTATATACATAAATATGTATATATATTTATATGCATATATATGCACCTATATATATATATATTTGTATATATATATGTTTATGTATATATATGTATATATATATGTGTTTATGTATATATATGCGTATATGCCTCTATATATGCTTATATATGTATATATCCATAATATATATATATATATATATATATATATGTACATATGTACATATATATGTGTATATATGATTATATATATACTTAAATTTGAAATATATATATATATATAATATATATACATATACAAAATGTGTGTACAGACACTTATACATATTTACACACATTTATATATATATATATATATATATATATATATATATATATATTAATAAATGTATTGTAAATGTATATATATATATATATATATATATATATATATATATATATATATATATTGTGGATTCCGGTGAGGAACCGCACACAATAATGAATAACGAAACAGATATTTGAGATAGAAAAATAGGTTATATTAAACGTAAAAATACAACAGGAACACAGGTTAATAATCCAAGAATACGAATAGTAAGGAATATTTATATACAAGTCTTTGAAGTGAAGCTGTACTGGAAATAGTATGTTCGTGTAATATTATTCTGGCTACGTGGAGCTCAGAGCTACTATGACTATTGACGCGGTATTATCTGTGTAACTACGGTATTTCTCGGTAACTTACGGACATTTTACGTTCCTCGTACTGTAACTCTACTGATCTGATATTGTTTTGATGTATTTCAGTATGGCAGGAGTATATGTATACTCAAGAAAATTGCGCAGGGAGAAGGGTGGTTAGATATAGGAAATGTCAGAAGGAGGGTGAAAGACGGGTAAGAATACCGAGGATGATGGTTGGGTAAATGGGAAGAGAATGGATGCGAGTTAGTGTGTTAGGAGGTGTTAGGAGGTGTCTATTGACCTTACATTTAAAATCCTGGAGATTGTAGCTGTTGGGGAAGCAAGTATGTAGAAGGGAATTCTACAAGCGGGAAGTGCGAGAAAAGAAGCTGCTGGAGTAGGAATTCCGGTTACATTTTATCGGTTTCACTGTAAAATTGTGGGACCTAGTTGCTAATCTAGTATCACGTGCATATTCGTAACTAGGGGGCACCAGTGATCTAAGTTTATCGGAGCAGAAGCTGTGAAAGTATTTATAGAAGAGGCACAGAGAAGCCACGTCACGCCGGTGAGAGAGTGACTGCAGCAGGTCTGCCAAGTCGGTATCGATCACATTACAGATTGTCCGTTGTATTTTGTCAAGAACCCCAAGGAGAATAGCAGGGGCACCCAACCAGATGTGGCAGCAGTATTCAATACACGTGCGGATAGTAGATTTATATATGTCTGTGCAGGATAGATTCAGATGGGAAAAGCTTGAGGGCCCTGTACAAAGAAACGACTTTCATAGCAGCGGACTTAGCAATGGATTCGAAATATTCATTGCACTTCAGGTCCGCTGAGAGTCTGAGGCCAAGGAGGCGTAGTGTTTTACTCTCTGGGAGGCAAACCTGGTCCATTCTAATGGGAGGTAGGTACGAATGTCTATGATGGTTAATTGATAGCAGCTTCGTTTTGTAAGCATTATAATTTACAAGCCATTTCTTACTCCAGTCCACTACGGATTGGAGGTTCTTTTCAAGGTTCGCTTAGATTTTTGATCGAGGCAAGAGTAAACTGTGAAGTCATCGGCGTATATGCCTACTAGGGATCTATGGCATAGTGGAGATCATTAATGGAGATCTGAAAGAGCGTAGGAACTAGGATAGAGCCTTGAGGGGCACCCGCGTTCGTATGGTAGTTTTGGGAGGCATGTCTGTTTAATACCACCTTCAATATGCCGTTATAGAGGAATGACTGGATTATGTCAAACAAATGTCCAGTTATACCATAGCTCCGCAGTTTGCGTAGAAGGCCAGCATGCCAGACCGTTGAACGCTTTGGAGATATCCAAGGCAACGGTTTGGGCTTTGCCATCTTGTCGAGAGCTTGGTATATGTACTCGCTGATGGTCGTTAGCATATTAACAGTAGACCTGGTGAAACGAAAGCCATATACTGTTTGTCCGAGAGGAGCCAGAAGGCTGTAAGATGCTGAACCACCTTGGCGTTGATAATGGCTTCGAACACTTTGTCAAAGATAGGAAGAAGGCTGATGGGGCGGTAATTTGCGGGGTCCGAGGGTTATCCAGTCTTCTTAAAAATGGAACTACAGAGAAGGATTTCCAACAGACAGGAAAGCAAGAAGCAGATAGGCAGAAGTTGTCGAGCTTAGAGAGGAGAGAGGAGAGTTCAGGGGCACATTTCTTCAAGACTATGATTGGGATTCTGTCCCCTCCGCTCGCTTTGTGTGGGTCAAGTTTTGAGATTATGTTGGAATTGGTCGAGAATCTGCGAGGAAAGCATTCAACCTTGTCTGCTGAAGAGGTGAGGAACTCAAATTCATTGATTTGTGTGGT
Organism: Ascarosepion bandense; assembly: GCA_037127315.1. Classification (NCBI taxonomy): domain Eukaryota; kingdom Metazoa; phylum Mollusca; class Cephalopoda; order Sepiida; family Sepiidae; genus Ascarosepion; species Ascarosepion bandense. The sequence goes on from JBBBDQ010000344.1 coordinate 2,238,160, forward strand.
ACTGAGGTCTTACTCTTGTTAAGCACGCTTTTACAGAGTTGCCAGTAGTCTTTGGCGCCGAACTTACAGAATGCTATGCGTTGCTTCATTCTGACAGCAAACAACATCTTAGCTTCGTTAAGTATCTTTTTACACTGTATCTTTTTACGACGCGTAGCTTTGATAAAGCCGAAAGAAATGTTTCCATTGGGCAATGAAGGCCGAGAAAGCGGGCGAGAACTCGGGAGACGAATGGGATTTAAGCTGAAATTTCCTGGCAGGGATGAAAGCATTGATGCCAGCCTTAACCAAAGCGGAAACATCAGATGCACAGTCTTCGACAGGAAGACTAAAAACGTTGTTCCAAGGGACGTCACACAAGAAGTCTCGGAACGAATCCTAGCCTGCTCTTTGATAGCAGTAGGGTATTCTTCTGGTTTGGGTTTCTTGGATAGAGTGGGAGTGGAATGAGATGTTGATGGAAACTAAGGCCTGGTAGTGCAAGAGTCTGGGATGGAATTGAAGCAGAGGTCTAGTAGTGAGTCCCTTCCGTTAGGGTATTTTGGAGAAACGCGTGGGGATGTGCACCACTTGCGTAAGAGATTGGGTGACTGAAAAATACATGGTGTGGACACCAGCAAGGTCGGTGACAGAGTTTTATCATAGAAAAAGGGAAGATCCCACAACAATATATATGTATATTTATATATACATAGTAATGCACCCACACACACACACACACACACACACACACACACACACACACACACACATCTTTTTTATCGCCCGGTTCACACTCCACCCACGTCTATTGAACAGGAGTAGAGACTTAACACTTGTTCCCTGTTTAGGATGTGGTTTCCGACTTTCTCATTTCGCTCTTCAGACCTTAGTATTGGTGCTTCCGTGATTTTCCTGCAGTGTGTCTGGTTGATGGCAACGTGTCATCATTGTGAGGGTACCGGGTTGGCAGTTTCTTGGTTGCTGCTTCCGACTGGTAGTTAGGAGCCCTAACTCTTGCGTAGCGTTAAGAGCGGCTGTTCCGATCAACAGTTGTATAATATCGGGGTTTTGTAGCGCATGGATAGGTGTCTATGCAAGCGATTTTGCTGGGCAACCCTGAGGCCTGACTTTGTTGAAGCCCGAGCCAGTTTCCCTCCCAGCACAAATCGTGGATAATGACCGCCTGTATCCTCTACTCTAGGTCCCTCCCTATCAACAAAACATTTCATGACAAACAAAATCAGAAAATATCCTAAACCAGCCAAAATCAAACCACCTAAATCTCTTAACTTTTCTTTTACTAATATCCGGGGCATTCGTACTAACTCTCCTAGCGTAGAAGCTTTCCTCCACGAAAAGTCCCGACATCCTAGAGCTCTGTGAAACTAACCACAACTCATCTATTCCCTCCTCTGACCTCTCCATCCCTGGTTATCTCCTCCTCTTAAGGAAGGATTCCACTGTCCACATGCATGGGCTGGGGGTCCACGTTAATGAACACATCCCCATAGCTAGGGTGACTTCATTCGAATCTACTGACCACCAATATGTATGTCTCCATCTGTCTCTCCGCAGTTCGATTAGTTGCCTATTTTTTCTTTACCGTTCTCCCTCCTCTCCTGACTGCTCCCTTCTAGACAGCATTGCTGACAACATAGATAAGGCTATTTCCTACCACCCATTCGCTCAGATATTTGTATTCGGAGATCTTAACGCCCATCACTCTGAGTGGCTTAAAGACTCCATTAATGATCCAGCGGGCATCCACGCCATGAACTTCGCTATTTCCCAATCCCTTACGCAAGTGGTGGACTTCCCCACTCGCTTTCCAAGCACTCCCTTTTGGACACTCCTCGCTAGCAGATATATGTTTTACATCTACACCTGACGCCTGTCAATTCTCGCAGCTTTGCCCTCTCGGCAACTCCGACCATGCTGTTGTCTCTCTCAATATTTCTTTCCACTCTCACTCCCTGCAGGAGCCTCCTGCCTATAGGACCTCCTACTGTTACCAAAAACTGACTGGGATGCCTTTCGCGATTTCCTTTGCGACGTTTCTTGGGGAAAAGTGTTCGATCTCCCAGTTGATGACTGTGCCTCTGAGGTTTCGTCATGGGTGAAAGCTGGCATTGATGCCTTCATACCTACCAGGAAGTATTGCCTAAAACCTCATTCCTCTCCGTGGTTCTCTCTTGCCTGTTCGGGCGCCATTGCCCACAGGAAATATTACATCCGACTATTCCGCAGACAGTCATCTGATCACAATAGGCGCCTATTCACGTCTGCTCGCAATGAGTGCAAGAATGACGCCAAACGGTTTTTTGCTGAGAGAATGCGACAGCGCAGAGCTGACCGCAGGTGAGGCTCCAAGGACTATTGGCGGTTGTGCAAACGGGTGCTGAACAATAATAAATCCTCAACACCTCCTTTAATCCATGAATTTGAGGTTCTCACGTCTTCTGCGGATAAAGCTGAGTGCTTCGCCCGCAGATTCTCATCCAACTCCACATTTGACTCATCTGGAGTACACTCACCCGACTTCCCTATTAGAACTGATGTCATATCTTACTCCGACAGTAGTATCCCGACTAATTTCAAAACTTGACCTCCATAAGGCGAGCGGTGGTGATGGAATTCCGGTGATAGTCCTTAAGAGGTGTGCTCCTGAACTCTTCCCTGTCCTCTCTAAATTGTATAACTATTGCCTTTCTGCTTCCTGTTTTCCTGCATGCTGGAAGTTCTCTTCAGTCGTTCCTGTATTTAAGAACTGTGGTGAACCCTCGGACCCATCCAACTATCGCCCTATCAGTCTTCTACCAATATTCGAGAAAGTGTTCGAGGCCATAATCAATGCTGAAATAGTTCAACATCTTACTTCCCATAAACTCTTCTCTGACAGGCAATATGGCTTCCACTTTGCCAGGTCCACAGCCGACATGCTAACAACCGTTACGATGTACATGCTCCAGACCCTTGATGAGTCAGGCCAGTGCTGTTGCTCTGGACATCTCCAAGGCTTTTGACAGGGTTTGGCATTCTGGCCTTCTATGCAAGCTACGGGGTTACGGTATTACCGGAAGCTTGCTTGATTTACTCCAATCTTTTTTAAATAACCGCAAAATGAAGGTCGTTTTGAATGGGCATGCCTCTTCATCCTACAGCACGAATGCTGGTGTCCCACAGGGCTCTATCCTGGGCCCTACGCTCTTCCTTATTTTCATCAATGACCTCCCAGATGAGGTTCCCAAGTAGGCATCTACGCAAACGACACCACAATATACTCCCGCATCATTAACAAACTTTGCCTTACCCTCTCTTCTGATCTCAAATGGAACCATTACATCGAGTCCATAGCTAAATCCACTGCTAAGAAGGTTGGGTCACTGTGTCGGGCCAGGATGTTTTTTCCGCCTGAATCCATCCTGCATATATACAAGTCAACCATTCGTCTGTGCATGGAGTACTGCTGCCATATATTGTCAGGCGCCCCTGCCGTTCATATCAGTGTTCACGACAGGCTCCAAAGGAGAATCAGTAATGTGATAGGTACTGACTTGGCTGCTCGACTACAGCCACTTCCCCACCGACGAAATGTGGCCTCCCTTTGTCTGTTCTATAAATAATTTCTGCTCGGACGAACTTAAGTCACTGGTGACTCCTCAACAGGTGTCTGCTCGTGCAACCAGATTGGCAACTGGGTCCCACCCATTCACAGTTAGGTTAGCCAAATACAGATGACAATTCTACTCCTGCAGCTTCTCTCGCACTTCACGCATGTGGAACTCTCTCCCATATTCTTCCTTTCCTGATGACTACAACCTCCAGAAATTTAAATGCAATGTCAATACTCATCTATGAACCACTTGACTCTAGCTCTTTCCACACCCCGTATATATTTTCCTTTCTCTCCACCTTTGAAACTGTCATCACACCTGCATTCTCTTCTTTCTATTGCTCTTTTCTAACTGGTTCTTATTCCTCTTCACTCTCTTCTAATTAATCTTTTTACACTTATGTAGCCCCCCCCCCCGCTCATCAGTGGCATTTCTGCCTTGCTCGAGATGAAATGATTATAATATATATATATATATATATATATATATATATATATATATATATATATGTCACAGCTGTTCTCAAGTGGAATACATGCATTGAATAAATACCTACTACTAAGAATGTTGGGTCATAATGCCGAAGCAGGAAGTTTTTCTCATCATAATTCATCATTCACATTTATAAATCTACTATTTGTCCGTGCATTGAATACTGCTGCCATATCAAGTCAAGCATTTCTACTGTTCATTTGGGTTTCATATCAAAATCCAAAGAGGATCTGCGACGTAACTGGCCCAATTTGGCTGCTTGACTTCAGCCACCTTCTCATGGACACAATTTGACTTCCTCTCTGTTTTTTCTACAATATTTTCACGACTTCTTCTTTGACGAACTTTATTCCTTGGTGCCCCGTCTTCAGTTTTCCTGTGTAATTAAATTGGTAACCAGGTCCCACTATTTAACCCATATATATATATATGTATGTATCATGCGTATATGTATAAATATGTATATATTTTTGTATTATGCGTATAAATGCATATATATATATATGCATATTCAAATATACATATAGGTATGTGGACAAATATGTATCCATATGGATATATACGCTTATATACTAAAGTATATGCATATATACAAATATATTATTCAGTTAAAACAGTGCTCAATATAGTTTAAACAGAGCTATTATATATTAATACTTACACTTTTTATACTACGTGGGTGATATGACTCGAGGATTCATACAGCAGGCAATCTTCGTGTGCATATTAGATAATAGCTGTTGAGAGTTTGGATGTTCGTGGAATTTTAATCTTACAATTTAGGGTTTTATTTATTAGTTTATCATGGGCATATTATAAATATAAGTAAATTACATGAAGATGTAAATATTATTTATTTATAAATTAAGATTACAAATTAAAGTAGTAAAATATAAATAAATTTCTGGGAAATAAGTTCAAAGATGAGTAATGCATAATTATTATTGAAAATTAATATTTGCATAGCAAAGAAAGAAAGAATGTTGATGAGAAAGAAAGAAAGAAAGAAAAAAAGAAAATCCTAGGGCAACTTGTGTTAATCTCTGTATAGTATTTGAATAAGTACTTTTTTTATGACATCATGCATATATATATATATATATATATATATATATATATATATATATATATATATATATATATAATAAAGATGTAAAATAGCAACGTTGATAAACTTCTTAAGCAGAGCACATAAAAATACCTCTTCCAAAATAATATTTCTAGGCGAAATGAAACACATATAACAGATGATAATTTTCCTAATTACATCATTGGCAGATAAATAAACATTTTCTTACATAAAATACACGACAATAAGAAACATAACACGGCAAAACATTAACATATTGTACTGCAACCAGATGCGCAGTAATTATCAGAAAGACGAATTTGCCGCGAGGAAAATTATTAAACACCAAATTTCTACTATAAACTTTGATAAAAGTGTAAGGTTGATAATATATTACAGAAATGGAAAACCGGTAACTAATAAAATCTAGCGATGACTAATATAGTGTACTAATTTCAATACCCAGTATAAGATTGTTTCCTGTCAAAAATTAATTAGCTATATCAGACATATCGGTTGGGTACCGGATTGGCAGTTTTCTGGTTGCTGCTTTCGACTGGTAATTAGGAGCCCTAAATCTTGCGTAGTGTCAAGAGCGGCTGCTCTGATCAATGGTATAATATCGGGGTTCTTGTAGTGCTATGTCGCGCATGGATAGGTGTCCCTGCAAGTCCTTACCAACAAACCTTAATATGAATAACCGTATCACAAAAAAATCTAAACCAGTCAAACATAAATCACCAAAACCTCTTGACATTTCTTTTATTAACATCCGGGGCATTCATACTAGCGCTCCGATTTCTCGATCCCTTGCTATTCTCCCCTTTTTTAAGGAAGGATTCCACTTTCCATATGCATGAGCTGGGGGTCTACGTTAGCGAACACCTCCCTATAGCTAGGATGACATTTCTCGAACCCTCTGACCACCCATATATGTGTCTCTGTCTGTCACTTCTTAGTTCGGTTAGCTACCTTTCTTCCCCTCCTCTCTCGACTGCTCCCTTCTAAACAGCATTTCTGACAATATAGATAAGGCTAACTACCTCCACATATTCGCTCACATATTTGTATTCGGAGATCTCATCATGCTGAGTGGCTTAAAGACTCTGTTACTGATTCAGCTGGCATCCACGCCATGAACTTTGCCATTTCCCAATCCCTTACGCAAGTAGTGGTTTTCCCCACTCGCTTTCCAAGCACTCCCTCTGGACACTCCGCACTCAGAATACCCCCAGAACACGCTTCTCTACTAGATCTATGCTCCACCTCTGTACCTGACTTATGCCAAGTCTCGTAGCTTTGCCCTCTCACCACTCTCACTTCCCCTAGGAACCTACCTACAGGATCTCCGACTGCTCCCAAAGAGCTGACTGGGACGCTTTTTGCAACTTCCTATGCGACGTCCCTTGGGGAAATATGTTCGATCTTCCAGTTGATGGCTGCGCCTCTGAGATTTATTCCTGGGTGAAAGCTTGTATTGATGTCTTCATACCTACCAAGAAGTTTCGTCTCAAATTTCATTCCCCCCCCCTTGATTCCCTCATGCATGTTCGGCCGCCATTGCCCACAGGAACCACAAGAGGATCCTGAATGACGTCAAGCGGTTGTTTGCTGAGAGAATGAGACAGCGCATAGCTGACCGCAAGTTCGGCTCCAAGGACTATTGGCGGTTATGCAAACGTGAGCTGAACAGCAGCAACTTCTCCATCCCTTCCTTAATCAATGAATTTGAGGTCCTCACAGCATCAGAGGACAAAGCCGAGTGCTTTGCTCGCAGATTCTCATCCAACTCCACATTTGACTCGTCTGGAGTACCCGCGCCCGACTTTCTTATTATAACTGAGATTAAACTGAACACAGTTTACATTACCGCGACACTGGTATCTAAGGTAATATGAAAACTCGATCCCAATAAGGCGAGCGAATGTGATCGAATCGCGGTCATTGTCCTTAGGAAATGTGCCCCTGTCCTCTCTAAACTCTATAATTACTGCCTTTCTACTTCCTATTCTCCTGCATGCTGGAAGTTCTTTTCTGTGGTTCCTGTATTTAAGAACTCAGAGGAATCCTCGCATCCATCCAACTATCGCCCTATCATCCTTTTACCAATTTTCGGGAAAGTGTTCAAGGCCATTATTAATGCTGAAATAGTTCAACATCTTACTGCCCATAAACTATTCTCAGACAGGCAGTATGGTTTTCGCTTCGCCAGGTCCACGATCATCACGGAGTACATTTATCAGGCCCTTAAAAAGTCCGGCGAGGCTCGTGCTGTTGACCTAGAGATCTCCAAGGCTTTTGATAGGGTTTAGCACGATGGCCTTCTTCGCAAGCTACGGGTTTATGGTACCACCGGGCGCTTGCTTGATCTGATTAAATTTTTCCTATCTAACCGCATAATGAAGGTCGTCTTGAATAGGCATGCCTCCACATCCTACTGTACAAACGCTGATGTTTCTCAGGGCTCTATCCTAGCCCCTATGCTCTTCCTTATATTCACAAATGATCTCCCAGACGTGATCAAGTGCCAAGTAGGCATATATGTAGATAACACCACAATTTACAGTGTTCTTGACAGGCTCCAAAGGAGAATCAGTAATGTGATAGGTACCAACTTGACAGTTCAACTCCAGCCACTTTCTCACCGACGATGTGTGGCTTCCATCTATTCTATAAATATTTTCATGGATTCTGCTCCGACGAATGTAAGTCACTGGTGCCCATGCCACAGGCGATTACTTGTGCAACCAGACTGGCTACTGGGTCCCACCCATTCACAATTAGATCAACCAAATGCAGACGACAATTCTACTCTAGTAGCTTCTTTTCTCGCACTTCCCGCTGTGGAATTCGCTTCCATATTCTTGCTTTCCCGACGGCTATAACTTCTAGGAATTTAAATGCAATGTCAATGCTTAGACTCCTCATGGTAAGGTGGCGTGATTTATCTGTCTGATTCGACACGATAGTGCGTGCGAAAACCTAGAGTGTCACATATGCACCATGAATACCTTATGGAGCGTATTACCTCCCATCAATTACAAGTAGTCGTATGGAACAAAAGTAATATTTTTAAGCTTATTAAAATGCCAGACAGCGATCATACTCATGCTATACATGAAGTTTATATTTTGACGTATCTGCGTTCGAAATTAAAGTGAAATTATATAAAAAGGGTATTTTAAGGACTACGCAGTTGGCGGTAACTAAAATATCCAGATTTATGACTTACCATGAATATACTATGATGTATACGTATTTAAAAAAGATAATTTGTGGTACTCCCTCTGAATTTAATTTTCCAGCTCACAACATCAAATAACGAGGATTGTGATATTCATTTCAACTCTTTGGTTAGTACGTTAGACAGCGGTTAGATAATGTTCAATAAAACGAAAATAGGTTCCTGCATCCAACCAGTTCCGACATTAAATTATCAGAAAATAAATAAAGAATTCTATGAGGGTCCAGGGAAGCAAAGACTTGAGTTGGTGATAAATTACTTTTTTAGACAAAGTTGATACGATTAAAAGACAGTGGTTACTAGCGGCGAAAAAGGGAGGTGAGGAGAGACAGCTCACCGCGATGCGAAAGAGAAGAGATGCATGACAGTTCACCTTGCACCGCTCCACCCCACTTCTGCCACGCTCATCTATAGCAGATTACAACCAAAATAAATTTGCCTGTTACTACAATCTAGTCTTATGGATTTATTTCTTGGATAAGGATCTGGTTAAATAGTTATCTGTTGAGTCACAAGCTTTTAACTGTAAAAAGCTGCGCCATGGGAATTAACCCGGTGTCTAGTCTGTGATGCAACGCTACACAAGGTTCAGATAAAATGATAAGCAAAATATAGATTTTCTGTTTGCCGGTCATAAATTTAGTAACCATAGCGTTTTCCTTAAAAAATATTAATATTCATTTCTAAACATATCATTAATTTTAATGAAGGCATGTGTGTCTTTTAAATGCAAATATCATAGATTGATCCCAATTATTAAATCATCTGCAAAGGAAAAATAAGATGTCTTGAAGCCCACGATTAAAAAAATGAAAATTAAGTGCAATGTCAATCGTCATCTTCCGTTTTCTTAATTTTTGTTCTTTTATTGTTCTCTCATTTTAATAATATTTTTCTTTATCTTATTCTGCAACACTCAGTAACTCTTTGCACATTAGTAGTTTTATTACCTTAAGATGAAGGTGCAGAAGCACTACTGGTGTTATTATTATTACTATTACAACCTCAGGCCATTCTCTGAGATCAGAATTAAGATTACAATCTACTTATTCTACTCGTTGTTTGTTTATGTCAGTAGTACATGGCGGTACTGATTTCTCTTATATCCTGTTTATCTTATCCTTACAAAATTTAGAATGTGAACCTCTTCTTTTTAAAATCAGTGTACAATACTTGTGTAAGTATTGTAAAAATAATAGCAGAGGATGAAAACCTTTGAAAATATATATCTTTAGTAGAAAGAAAGTTATAATTTAGCCTCTTAGCCTAAGATAAATTTAACGAATTGTCTCTGCAAAAGTGCTGTCTATTTATAAAAGAAAGAAACTGGCGTCTATAACCTTTAACTATTTCTTAACGTTAATTGAAGCAATATTTGTAATCAGAAGATCATGTAATGAATGTTCTAATTGCTTCAGATATTTAGATAGATATTTAATAGCGTTGTCTATTCGTAAATGAGACATACACACACAGATGTGAAATGAAGGTGGACAGATGTGAACTGATCAATTAGCAGATGTGAGTGAATACATAAAATCGATGATAATGACATGAAAACAATCGAAAATATGGAAATTAAGTTAATCAATGCGAGTAAATGTGCAAAACCAATGTTTCTGCAATCGACCATGAAATTTAGTTTAGGAGGAAAGTTAAGATAGTGTTCGTGTTAGAAAGAAAGACAGAGACAGATACAAAGAGGCAGAGAGAGAGAGATTGAGAGAAACTGAAGTTGAGAAAAATAGAGAGGAGGGATATAAAGTAAAAGTGTTTAAACAAACGATGAAGGAGCAAAAAGAAACAAAACAAAGAAAATTTGCTCAGAGGCAGATGAAATTGTAGACTGACTTGTCAACAACAGAATGAAGAAATTCAAGAAAGGTAACGACAAAAACAATAGAAATGGCAAGAATCGCAAAAATACAAAAAAAAGCTAACAAACATCGGACGAAGATTGAATAGGGTCGATTTTGTCTGGCGTTTTCGATACAATAATTGCCTATAATTATAAAATTGGATAGCAATGTAAAGATCAAATATTAGTATTTGTCGAAGTGTAATCTTGAATTCATAGCCAATCAGTTAAATATTTCTTACAGTAAATTTTCAAATTCAGAAAATATCTTAAGAATATATTCGGTGGTTTAACGCAAATATAAAGCGCAAACTACGATGAAACTTTTTAAAGTGATATTTTGTTTAGATTGTTCATATAAAAACGGATTTAAATTTAGGTACTAAATAGCATAATAAAGGTCAGCTTATCATATCCAAGTATGTTTGCTAGATTTGGCTGGTTAATCCCCGTTGAAGAAGTCTGCTCAGCCAAATTCAGTTTTTTAAAGCCCCCACAACGCCAATCTGCGGTTTAAACTATGCTAAGAAAACGTTAATTACAGTTTCTAGGAAAGATCGCATGATCTTATGTACCCTGAATGAGGCCTCTATGCTGAAACCCTTTGTCACGGCTATTTGTAACTTTTATATTAGCACAATCATCAATGGCTTCCGAAAAGATTTTTTACCCAATTTCCTTCACAAGACGTTGTCTAATCAGTGAGATTGTTTTTCAGACAGTTTCCAACGGTGCTGCACGCTTTCCCTAGTGCTGACATCATTTTCAGGATATAATTATATTGATCTAAAACTAGCAGTATAGCCCGGCGTTGCACGGGTGTAATGAAAGCTTTAAAACTGATTCATGGTCCTGGAGCTCAGACTCTTTGGACGTTGGCACGAAAGACTAAAAAGCAATAGTTGTTTCCAGTTAAAGCGAAACCGTAGACTGAAAGAAAAATGAATGGATGTAAGTCAAATTTTGATTTCCTGGTATCGTATCAAATAAGTTTTTTTCGTCGTAAACTGAATTTTGAATGCTAAATAAGTCCTCTGAGTAAATCGTATCATGGCTGAGACTAAGAACTACAATTATACCTACTTAGAGGCAAGCCCGAAGCAAAAACTAAAATAAAAGGCCTGAAAAAATGCAGACATACAAGCAGATAAACAGACACACACACAAAAATCTTGCCTCTTATATATATATATATATATATATATATATATATATATATATTAGTCATCCACATACACTCATAGACAAAGACATAAGAAACGATATTCAGAAGGTTCAAGGTTGCAGTTCTTACAATAGTGCAGAAAATCGATAATATATATATATATATTTGTCTACGAGTGTATCAAATTTGATTAAAATCGGACCACTCCTTCTATAACCAGATTTTTTCGATTATCGATATTTCTCGGGGGTACCTCGACATAAAACCTAGCTAAGAACACTCGCAGACGCTTATAGTACAACTGTGTAAATTTTCAAGAAAATCAGTTTAGCCGTTTCGGAGTCTATAGGTAACGGACACACACACACACACACACACACACACACACACACACACACACACACACACACACACAGAGTTCCATTTATAAATAAGTTTAGATATACCATGTGGATTTCAAATTATAATTCTATTATGAAATTTCATTATAATTACTCACAATAATATTTTGAGGTACAAGATTTCATTATGCAACTCAAATCAAGGATTATTTACGGGACTGGAAATATATATATATATATATATATATATATATATATATATATATATATATATACAAACAGAATAATTCTTATTTGAAGCCACTTTTTTAAGGGTGGTATTTTACGGGGTCTTATTTTCATCGAAAATTATCCTATTAGAAGATAACTTGTTGATCCTAGCCTTTACGATGGCAAGAATCTGTTTAATTATTTCTTGGAGATGGTTAGAGCAAATATTTATGTAGGTTGGGGTTCATTCATTTTTTTGATAGAGTTTAAATGTTTCATTTAACAAATTTAAAGTAATCTCTAAGGAATTGACTATTTTTAGATTGAAGAAAATTTCTGTCTTAAATACAAGCAATTTAAAGGCTCTAATGACTTTCTTTTCTATCCGAGAAAGTTGTGTTTTCTCACCGGAACAATTCAACTTATACAGCGAGTTATTTTTTTAATTAATCGTTTAACCCCAATCAAGGCAGTACTGGCACTCGTGTGCAGGGAGCTACATAAGAGGAGAGTGAAAGGTTACATGAGAGGAAACCAAAGAGAAAGAGGAACCGGTTACAGTGGTGTCAGAATGGGTAAGAGAAGGGTGGAAATTTTGGTGTGAATAGAGTTACGTGAGAGTAGAGTGAAAAGGGAAAAGAACAAGATACAAGTGTTATTGGGGAAAGAATAAGAGGAGGATGGGAATCAATGGAATAAGAGATGGCAATTGACGTTCATTTAAAATCTTGGAGATTATAGCTGTCTGGGAAGCAAGTATACGGAAGGGAGTTGCACAGGCGGAAACTGTGAGAAAAGAAACTGAGGGAGTTGAATTTGGTTGTTTTGACTGTAAAAGGGTGTGACCTCTTTGCCAGTTTTGTTACTCGACTAAATTCGTGTAGAGAGAGTACCAGGGAGCACCAGGGAGCTCAGCTCGTCGGAGCAGAGGATGTGAAAAATTTATTTAAGAGATAGAGGGAAGTCACTATCCGTCGGTAAGAAAGTAACTGGAGTCGAACTGCCATGTTCTCCTCTGGATTTTGTCAAGAACCCCGAGATGAATAGCAGGGACGTCCGACCAGATATGAAAACAGTATTCAATGCACGGGCAGATGGCTGATTTGTCTATGTGTAGGATGGGTTCAGACGAGAAAAAATTCCTGGGCCAAAAACAATGACTCAAACTTCCTAGCAGTAGATTTAGCTATTGATTCAATGTAGTCGTTCCACCTGAGGTCGGCTGAGAGGGTGAGGCCGTGTATTGCTTTCGGGTAAACTAGCTTGATCCATGCTGATGGGGGATACGAGGGATTGTCTGTGGTTCTTTAAACCAAAATTTACGAGCCATTTCTTATTCCAGTCCACCACAGATTGGAGGCTCGTTTCAAGATCAGCAACGAAGTTATTTTTTCAGCATTGGCAGATATCCTAGTAATGGAGTAAATGGTGGTGTCGTCAGCGTAAATGACTACTTGGGATTTGATGAATATCAGAAAGAGCATTAGACGTACGTTAGAGCGCCGGGATACATCAGCGTTCGTGTGATAGGATCTAGAAGCACGTACCTTCAAATCGACATTCATTACCCGGTTTGATAGGAACGATTAGATCAAATCAAACAAGCGTCCAGTTATACCATAGCCTTGTAGCTTGCGCAGAAGTCCAGCGTACCAGACTCTGTCAAATGCTTTGGGGATATCCAGAGCAACAACTTCTGCTTCGACGTTCTTATTGAGAGTCCGGTATAGGTAGTCGGTGATGATCGTTAGCATATCAGCAGTAGACCTGGAGAAGTGGAAGCCGTACTGTCTGTCAGAGAATAGGGTATGGGCTGTGAGATGTGAAACCACTTTAACGGTGATGATAGCCTCGAACATTTTGCCAAACATCGGTGGGGAGGCTGACAGGGCGATTAATTAGAATCGTTCGATGGTTATATACAGGAACCACGGATGAAGACTCCCAGTAAGGAGGAAAGAAGAGAAGCAGTTGTTATAGAGTTTGAAAATGATAGAAGAGTGTTCAGGGGCACATTTGTTCATGACGATGACCAGAATTCCGGCACCTCCGCTCGCCTTGTGTTGGTCAAGCTTAGAAATTATGTAGAGACCAGAGATGGAGTTATGTATATGTCCCTCAATTGAGCCTCAGATCTAGGTAGGAAGGCGGGTGCGGATAGACCAGACGAGTCAAATGTGGATTTGGAGGAGAATCTGCAAGCAAAGCACTCAGCCTTGTCCACCGTGGTTTTGAGGACCTCATATTTATTGATTAAAGGAGGGATGGAAGATTTGCTGATGGTCAACATTCTTTGGTAGAGTCAAAAGTAGTCTTTGGTGCCAAACTTGCGGGTAGCTATATGCTGCTTACACTCATTACAAGCAAAAAGGCGCCTATTATGGTCTGACCTGTGGCTCTGATATAGTGATTCTTCTGAGCAATGGCGGCCGAATATGCAGGAGAGAACTGGGGGCGAATTAGGTTTAGGAAGGAACTTCCTGGCCAAGATGAAAGCATCGATACCAGCTTTCACACAGGAGGAGACCTCAGAGCTGCAGTTCTCAACGTTAATTCTAAACACATCCCAGGTGACATAACACAGAAAATCGCAGAAAGATTCCTATTCTGCTCTTTCGTAGCAGTAAAAGATTTTGTTGATCGAAGGTTCCTAGAAGGAGTTGCAGTGGAGAGAGATATTAATGGAAACAACAGCGTGATCGGGGTTTCCAAGAGGGAAAACTGCATGGTTTGGCAAAAGTCAGAAATAGCAGTGAAGCAGAGATCTAGCAGAGAAGCGTGTCCTGTAGGGATACTTGGGAATCGCGTGAGTAATTCCACCACTTGCATGAAAGATTGAGTAATGTTCATGGTATGAATGCCAGCAGGATCAGTGACAGAATACTTCAGCTGTTTGGCATGTTGGGCAATAAACTCACCGAACACAAATATGTTAGCGAAAGTGTGGGAGGAAATAGCCTTATCTATATTGTCAGTGACACTGTATAGGAAGAAGCAGCCGGGAGAGGAAGGTTTACGGTATAAAAGTAAAAATAACTGAATATAACTGAAAGACGGAGACACATGTATGAGGGGTCAAACACCAATATTTGTAACCATTCTCAACGCTACGCAAGAGTTAGGGTTCCTAACTACCGGCCAGAAACAGCAACCAGAAAACTGCAAAACCGGTACCCTCACTATAAAGAAACGTTGCCACTGACTGCACACATCACAGAAAAATTGCGATAGCACCAATATTAAGGCCTGAGAAGAGGAAAAAACCGGAAACTACTTTTTAAACAGAAAACAAGGGTTAAGTCTCTACTCCTGTTTAAAAGAAGAGGGACGAGTATGACCTGGGCGAGATTGTAGCTATAAGGAAAGTAAGTATGGGAAAGGGACTTCCGCAGGCGGAAAAGGCGAGGAAAGAAAGCGCTGGAGTAGAATTTGTGGTTACATTTGTCTATTTTGACAGTAAAATGGTGGGACCTAATTGTCAATCAAGATGCACAGCTAAATTAATGAGGGCGAGACACCAAGTAATAAAGCTTGTTAGAGCAGAAGCCCTCTAAATACTTATAGAAAAGACAGAGGGAAGCTACATTCCCTCACTGATAAACTGACTGAAGGTAAAAAGCCAAACTGGAACCAATTACATTACAGATCCTCCATTGGAGATGAACAACAGAGGCATTTACCAGATATGGCAACAGTATTTAGTGCATGGACAAATGGTAGATCTATAAGCAAGATGGATTCTGACGAGAAAAAACTTCATGGCTTGGCATAGCGACCCAACATTCTTAGCAGCAGATGTAGCTATTATTCAGTGTATTAATTCCACGTGATATAGACTGACAGAGTGAGGCCAACGAGGAATAGTGTTTTACTTTCGTGGGATCCATGTTGATGGAAGGTAGGAAAGCTTCTCTATGGGGGTTAAAGGAGAGCAGGTTCGTTCCCGAAACATTAAAATTTAAATTTATATTGATATTTAAATTTACGTTTATATATTTTACCATTTCTTACCCCGATCAATCACAGATTGTATGTCCTTTCCAAGAGCAGAGGCTAGCTCTACTTTGTCAGTCCAAGTAGATTTCTTATTGAGACCGGAGTAAATGCTAGTGTCATCTGCGTAGATGTCAAACTGGGAACTGAATGCATCAAGAAGATCATTGATGAATATCAGAAATAGCGTAGGACCTAGGATAGAGCCTTGAGAGACACCCACATCCACATGAAGTACGCCCATTCTAAAATATATGCCCATTCAAAAATATGCCCATTTAAAAGTATGCCCATTCAGAACGACTTTAGGATTTGACAGGAACGATTAGATTAAATCGAACAATTATCCAGTTATACCATAGCCCTGTAGCTTGTGCATTACTATTTAAACCTGAGGAGAGGAAAGATGACCGGGCACCTCTTCCTAAACAGGGAACAAAAAATTAACCTCTACATATGTTCAGTAACAAAAAAATAAATGTAAGAACAAGTGTTAGGGGCAAGTGGAAGTCCATGATCACGTACGTCTTGAATGGACAGAGAAGAAGAAGAAGAAAAAGAAAAAGAAAGGGGAGGAGGAAGTATACACTGAATGTGCGTTGTGGTACAATGGATATCAGTTCGAAATGAGAAATTATTGAACCGAGTTTGAATTCCAATTGAACTCATGATATTCACCTTCGCGCAAATACCGTTAGGAGAGGAATTAATCCATCTCTTCTTTCTCCTGCTACAGATTCAATAGCAGGGCAGACTGGAACCTATAACCGTGGTTGGCAACCTGTCTACCACAGAGAGAAATAGCAACCTTCTACGGGAAAATCTTCTGCCTAGTGAGTCATGGATCGAAAAAGACATGATTGCCCAATCGTGTATCACGTATGGCTTTTAACTGACTGATACACTGAACGTTACAAAATATATTAACTATATCAGATTTTTTAATCAACAGCTGTTTGTTAACAATAATTTTATAGATATGACTTTATTTATGACAGGTTATGAATAATTTTCAAATATTATTCTTAAACTGTGAATTTTACCGTGTGAATTAAAAAGAGACCAATCTTTAATTTATTTTTATGTGCCACACCACGGCAGATGCGAGTAAACATTGATCTATAAAACTCCCTCTAAGTAATTATGGTTCTTCAACATCCCTGTTTGTTTTCACCCTTCATTCTTCCCAATTAATTCACAAAAATTATTTGGGTAGATTACCACTGTTTTACCCTGCTTCTCTTTCAATATATCATGTGATTGTTAAATATCCCAAGACATCTTTGCTTATCATGTGACACGAAAATGTTAAATTTCTACCTGTCATTAATTATAAATTGTCCTCTTTTTACTTAGATCTTCATTGTTTGTTTAAAATAAAAGGATCACATGTAATATTTTGCTTAGTTTCTAGAGAGCATTTCCGCTGATGCAAAAAATTTCATATCTACTTGAATTTGAGGTCTCTGTGCATTGAGTATTTCAATTATCTTTCTAAGTATGTCATCAAACGCTGTCATTTGAGTAAACTGTGAAAAGATTATGTCCACCGATAATAAATCCTGGTAGCTCTTCTAGTTGTGTTAAGATGGTTTCTGTTTAGGTTAAATCTCGTGAGAAAACGCACCCATATCTTAAATCTATATTTTTAGGTACTCACTGAACACGTTTAATATCCAGGTGATTTGATCCCAATAAAAAGAGAGAAAACAATGCCAAGACATGGAACGGAACACAAAAAACAACACAAAGAAATAAGGAGCAAACGCGGACTAGGTAAAGAGGAATGACTAATAAAGCATGATTAATAAAGAGGACAGGCATAAAAAATAAGAGAACTAATAGAACAAAAAGACATGTTCTCAACAGGATGTGTAAAATCCAAGGATGAAATGCTCATATTAGAGAAAGAAAAATATTTTAGCGATGGGAAAATATATAGGACATTTCATCCACATCAAGAGAGAACAACCGACAATAAACAGAAAAACCGACAGGCTAGAAATATTAAAAACAGCTGCGGTGGCCAAACTGAATAGAAAGCAGAGGGACTGTAATAATCCATTGTAATAGAGATATTGACAGCCTTAGACGATTTTGACGTAAAAATAATATAGAAATAATTAATGAAATCTAGAAAAGCAGCAATATACTGGAAGACCTAAGAATATCGATTTTCATAGCACTACCTAAGAAGCCAGGTGCAAATGATTGTGGGCGCCACCAAACAATTAGTTTAATGAGTCAAATAACAAAACTCCTTATCTGAATTCTGATGAAAAGAGCGTACTGTAGAATCAGGCCAGAGATAGGAAAGAAACAGTGCGGTTTCGTTAAAAAACTGGAACACGGAACGCGATATTGATACTCATAATTTTATCAAAAGGGGTAATATAAATGCTGAAGTACGAGTACCTGTTTTTCATAAACTGCACAAAAGCATTCTACAAACTACTTCACAAAACCTGATCGAGATGCCCGGCAATCTGAACATATTCAAGAAAGACATTAGAGTAATTAAGAACCTGTTAAGGCGGCAAACCGCCTGCATACTTAGAGGAAACGAGTTCAGCAGACATGCAACGATAGAAAGAGTAATAAGACAAGTATGTGTATTCTCACCAGATCTTTTCAATCTATACAACGTAACAATTCTGAGAGCTTTAGAATTCCTGCCAGGATTCATCACTGGCGGTTACAATCTGAACAATACGACACAGTGCTGATAGCAGACACGGAAAGAAACTACAAGATCACATGCAGGAAGTAGTTAAAGATAGCGGAAAGAAATGACTACATATAAACTACAAGAAATCGAATGTATGGCCATCAGTAAAAATAAGCAGTTAAAATGCCAACTATAGGCCGTAAATACTAAAATCAAACAGTCACAGAAATCTAAATACCTGGGCAGTGTTCTAACAGAGGACGAAAAGTGTGAGCATGAGATCAGAAGTCGTATTTGCAAGGCCAAGGATGTATTCCAAAAGCTGAGTAGAGTATTGAGCGACTGGAAAAGTTCGCTGGAAATATAGAAGAGAGTATTGGATTGTTATGTGATATCAGGTCTTCAGTATTGCTTCGAACGCTGCACAATCTCATCAAATATGAAAGAAACATCTGAAATGTAATGCTTTAGATTGATGTTAAAGATTTCATAGAGCGAACATGTGACCAATGACGATGTTTTGGAGAGAACCAAAACTACAAGAAAACTGATACATAACATAGGAAAAAGAAAAATGAAGTTTCTGGGACGTATAATGTGGAAAAAGGGCGTATAATGTGGAAAAAGGTCTGATACTCACAGGACATATAGAGGGAAAGTGAAACAGGGAAAGTAACGTGTGACATATTTGATGGACTCAAGTGAGTGGATGGCAGAGTAGGGTTTGGAAGGGGTAAAAAAAGAAAGTGTGTTAAGAGCTACTAGTGTGGTACTATATCTTCACGATACCGGGTTGGCTGATGGTTTCGTGATTACCACATGTTCCAGACTGGTTGTTCTCTGATTCCTTCCGCGCCCACGTTGTTTCTTAAGATCCGCGAAAGGACGTCGGAGTAGAAGAATAGTTGCCACACCATCAAAAAATGAAGAAAAGCGTTGTTATAAACAGTAACAAACATTTATTTACACTGATATACAATAATTTCTTATCAAGTTAAAACAAACACCGCGAAGTGAGGGGTGAATGTAGTTGACTGGTGGAAAAAGTTTCCTTAACTCGAAGAAATCTTAACTGCAATTAGGCAGTGTCAATGATGGAGTATGCAGTGGCAACGGATTCGGTTCTGGGTAGCGAAAAATGACCAACTCGATTTTTTGCTCTGGGTGTTCTCTTTTTATGGGCCCGAATCCCGAATAATTAGCTCCTGATTGGTCAGCCAATAGGGATCACTGGCCAATGGCTATCGTCGTAACAACGACCCTGGGTAGCATCAGATTTGTTTAGATAATCAGCCAATTAGTCGCAGTCATCGGAGTGGGTTAACAAGAAGCAGGCCTTTTGGTTGGTTGATCAATGATTTATTACCTTGTGCCATACTTGCACTCAATCCCCGGGTGAAGTAACCCACCTGTTTGCCACGCTCAAAATATGTTTATATTTTGAAATTGAAGTAATTTTTGACATGCCATTACACCTGCAGAGTGTTTTGTTTTAGTGACAGTTTATAGGTCTGCCTTCCGCTTGGGTCTAGATATCTTTATACTTAATGACCTCGGTTTACTGCACCTGGTTCTTAAAAATGTTGGATATCTAGAATGAACTTATTTTCATCATGGTTTAATAAAATAATTATTATAATGATTTAATTAATTATTATTTAATTAATTTTCATTTAATTAATTTCGCCAGTCAACTTTTTAACACTTGAATGAAAGTGTCATACTAGTATAAGAAGATGTGGAAGGCTAAGATCGCCTATGTCCTGAAGGGACAAGGTACATAGAAGAAGAAGAAGAAGAAGAAGAAGAAGAAGAAATATAATGTCATATCTTACAAGTATCAATGAATAAACTATCATTAAAGAGTATTAAGAGAATAAACTGTCATTAATAAGTATTAGTAATAAAACATAAAATCTGACCAGTTTTAAGCGATATTGTGTGGATGAATTTGAAAATGTTGGGAGGAGTTCAAGTTTGGCTTATGCAATCAGTTTTAGAAGGTTTCTCCATATTGTGTGTTTGATGCTTTTGTCATTCATTGATTTACTTTTATTAATAAATGAGGGATCACATCAAATGATTAGAAAACTCATGTTATCTCCTATTAATAAACAAAATAGAAATGGTATATTGAAAAGCCCTTATTGCTGAAAATTAAGTATTAAAAAGACATTTATAAATTGCTTGCCATTATTCCTATTCAGTATTTATGGGAACACCAAGCATCGCAAGTTTCGTGATGAATTATTTAACATTATAATGACTCAAGAAACGAAGTATTATTTTAAATAGGCCAGTTTTGTTAATACAAATAACATATGTCGTAGATAGATATTTTTATTTCTTTCTATTATTATTATTATTATTTTTGGTTTCGTGGTCTCATCAGCTTAAATAGTAGTTCAATTGCCATGAAATTCCTCGTTCACCTAAGTAAGGCTAAACAGAGTTTTACTTTGAAAAAGTCATTTTCGTTTGCTCCTTATATTGCCTACAATTGCGAACTGAATGAAACAATTACGTTTATATTAGGCTTTCATGTTTGATTTTTTTTGTTTATCAAGGACAGTTGTAAATACATACCCCAAATTAATTTATGATTGTTTCAAGATAAACTTAAGAAAATAAACATACAACTTTTTGGATTGTAAATTAATAGGGAAAATCTTCCTGGTGTCTTTGCCCACCTTTTGCCGACGTTTTTTCATTTGTTATGGTTTCTTGTCATGGAAATGAAACATTATCAAGTCATGCTGCACTCGTGTCGATCAATATTGTCCTCCGAAATAATAACCATGATACTTTTTATAATAGAAGCTGTTCATTTCAGATCTTTATTTTATTGGTATTGGTTTATTTTCGTCTTCCAAAATCACATGCAGAGTCAAGTAATTTAAAAGAAAAGACATAGTTAAATTAATTTTAAAGAATTTGACTTGATTGTTTCAAACGAAGCAGTCTTTTTTCTTTTTGTATTTTCTTTTTTGTATTTTATACTTCATCTTTTATAAGAATAGAAAGATAATTCATCAGTAAAAAAAGAAAAATTGTAAAACAAACAATTGCTTTTATCTCAAGGCAATCTCAGCAAAATCTGATATTTTAAATATTTATATATTTAAATATTTCACTGTTTTGATATTTTTTGTAGATTCAGTTATTACTGTATGTTTTGGAAAGTCACCCTCTGACTTACTAAATCAGCTGGATAAATGTCAATCGCTTATAGCACCACTTTAAATTCTTATCCATAAGCAAAATACCTTGCCATAATTCTTTCTTCAGAAGACGTCACAATAGATTTCTGGCATATATTTCGTTAGCAGACAGAATTTATTTATAGGCAATTTTACGTCAATATTTTGCCATAATATGCGATGTAACCATGAGATATACTCATTCAGATATTCGGTAGAAAGAGTCACCAATGAACAATTTAACTCAAATATTCACAGCTGGATTCATATGTCAATAACTTACTACATTACAGACACAGCATGACTACTTAGCGATTGAGTTAGATTATAAATATTTCTTCTGATATATTTCGCATGTGAACATTAATGTCATTATTTCGTCCTCTACGAATTTCAAATCAAAATACGTGCTTATCAAAGTCTTTTTATTTTATAATTAATACGAAAAGGCATGTAAATATCCATTTACAGATACAAATAGCAAAAACAAAGAGTGAAAATATTGTGCGAAAGGCATGCCTACCTTGAAATTAATCATTATTTAAATACCATTCTTGGTACTGAGAACGACCCGAGGCCAAAAGCAGACATTAACTTATACGTGTATAATAATCGTTATAGAACAGTTCTAGACAGAAATATACAAAAGAGTTGGGGGAAGAAAGAACCCTCATAGGATTGAAAACTTTAAACGAAGGCGTATCTTCATTCATACACCGATGCAGAATATATATATACATATATATATATATATATATATATATATATAATCATATAATAATAATTTTCATGACAAAATATGGAGAAAGCAGAAAAACATTTTTGGTACTAGATCAAAGGTAAAACGATATAAGAAGAAGCAATAAAAAGAAAAAAAAAGAAAAAAGGAAAATAAAATTAGGTTAAAAGTAGGTTGACAGTCTGACCGTTAGAAAAAAAGAAAAAAGAAAAATGAAAAAAAGTAAAAAATAAATGTTTTTTTGTATTTAAATATAAATCATTTTGTCGACCAACAACCAACATTGCCTGATGACGGGATTCTATCTCAAAACATAAAAATGTGCGTGTAGCAATGTACATTTAATTCATAATTATATGATTATATCATTATATTAAGCTTTACAATATTTATTGTATTGAGCACTGTCTATAAAAAAAAAATAAATGCCAGGGGATTCAAAACCGTAAAAGCTTAGATCCTCTTCACCTATATATATATATATATATATATATATATAGAGAGAGAGAGAGAGAGAGAGAAAGAGAGGGAGGTTTCATTACAAATGACAGACTATGTTTTATCATTAAGTTTTTATATAATTTTTCCATGTGTTCGTATAATTTTTTTCTTTTCGGAACTCAAATTATATAAGAGTTGTCTAAACGTTTTGTACTTTCGAGCGCTTTAGGCTATGCTTTTAGCCATTATCAAGAATTAATTTTGTTTTACTTATAAATAAACATGTGGAAAGTTTCTGCATATAGAGTCATGTCTATCTTAAATTTCGAACGCAGTAAGTACATTGTTACCGTGTTCAAAATAGATGTTATTAAGTGTAGGATTTCTCCTTTTTATTAGTTATGTCCCCATTATTTTTCATTTTCTTTTGCATGTGGATGATGCTTTTATAGATGTATTTTTAACGAGGATACCACAGATAGGTCATGGAAGATTTCCATGTCTGTTTGAATGAGATAAAATAAAACTGCTGTTGGAAATGTTTTGGTGGTATAGCCAATTTGTCTACGGCTATATCGTGTTGAATGCACCGGGTCTGGTCCGATAACCAAAGTTAAGCAACATCGAGCCTGGTTCAGTACTTATAATGAGTGACCATTTGGGAATACCGGGTGCTGTAAACGTAAGGACCAAGAATGGTCCACTGGTCCTCCAGGTTTGGGGGTTGGGTGCAGGGCTAACAACCTTGCCTCGTAAAAAACAGTTTGTTACAGAAACAGTAACAAAAAGTTGCTGCCATATGCACCATTGGGTGTGATGGATAAATGATGATGATAGTCAATTTAATTGTTTACGGATTCGGATAGTTGAGGAACACAGTTCTTCAAAAGACAAAAATTCGTAAACGACACTGGTTCTCTGCAGTTTAGATTTTGAATTATTAATATTGATAATGAGGTTGGCAGTTTTGAATTATTGAAAATAGATAATTAGTTAAATTTTCTTGTTTAAATTGGTCGGTGTTTCATAATCTCGTAGGAAATTGCGAAGTAAAGATTCGTCCTGTCTGTAGTTATTGTGCATTTGATTTTTGTAAAAAAATATTTATGCTGTTGTTTTTGTTCACGTGCTTGTGGTTGCCAGTGGTTACGTTACGAAGAAAGAGTTTGATATGGTGAATGAAAAAGAAAACAAAACAAAAAAGAAAAGCGGTTGGGAAGATGAATTCTCGTACGCTCTCATGAGGAAATTTTTAATAACACCAATTTTGTATCAAAGAGGGCATTGACTAATAAAATTAGGTGACAAGATTTTTTGCTTGTAGGGTTTTTATATACTGAAGTTGTGAAGTTATTATTACTAGAATCCACAAGAACACCAAGAAATACGAGTTTGTTTTTTTGGCTAAGCTCATATGGAAAGTTGAGAACAGAATTTTTTTCAAAAGTAGTTTTAAGATGATCGATTTTGTTTTTTTTATCAGCTAAAAAAATATCATCAACGCATCGAACATGTATTTTTGGTTTAGTAACTTTTTAAAAAACTGTGTTCTCAACATAGGACATAGGATGGTTTGAGAAGCACGGACCAAGAGGGTTACCCATACTTACACCATTAGTTTGGGTGTAAATATTGCTAAGATGATTGCAAAATGTTACTTTAGTGGTGCAGGCAAGTAAGGGTGTTCTAAGAATTTTGGAATTGATAGATGGGGGTTGGATTGAATCATGTTTATATACATAGTTAATTATTATGTCTATGGTTTCAGCAACAGGTACATTAGTAAATAGATTTTCGACATCAAGCGATGCGAGGTACCACTGTTTGGTGCAATAGATCTTAGAATTTGAAGAAATTCGTGGGTTGACTTAATACTATAATTGGTATTAAGTAGGTTTCATAAAAAATGACAGAGAAGTTATTATGGTTAAGTCTATTATGTCATTTATCTTGTGATCTTATGATTTTTTTTCTTTTGAGGACATAAATTATATAAGAATTGTCCAAATGTTTTGTTTATCCGAGCACCTTTGGTATACTTTTAGCCATTATTGAGGATATATTTTATTTTACGTATAACAGAATGTATGTAATTATGGATGTTTGTAAAGTAGATATATGTTTTATGTTCTGAACACAGTAATAAGCACGTTTTTAGCTTGTTCATAGTTGATATTATTTATTTATTTTTATTAATAATGCTTCTATCACTTTTAGCTTTTATTGGCATGTAGATAATGATGTGGAATTTGTGTTGTCAACAAGTATGTTACGGATAGGGTTTAGTAGATCTCCCTTTACAGCTTTATGTTTGCGGGAGGACATTTATATTACCAAGCCGGATAAAGGTTCTGGTGTTGTTATTTTAAGTAGACAGGATTAACTAACCAAAATGCATAATATTCTGGATGTTCCTTCTAAGTTTACACTGATCAGTCCTGCTGATACATTTGATAACACCAGTAGAATAGAAGCCAAAATTAAATGTTGGCTGTTGTCTTTGTATAAAAACAATCTGATTTCCAAAGACATCTATAGCAGAATCAGGCCCGTATGTTCGCAACGTCCTAGGATGTACGGTCTTCCAAAAGTTCATAAAGAAGGAGTCCCACTTAGACCAATTTTGTCTATGGTGGGCTCCATCCAACATGAGTTAGCAAAGTGGTTGGCCGAAGTTCTTCAACCTGTGTCTGATGCATTGTCCACGTATAATATTTCTGACAACTTCAGGTTTTCTAGTTTCGTGAGAAACTTAGAATTTTCCTCCAAAGACAAATATGGTCTTGTACGACATTGTTATTTTGTACACAAATGTGCCGTTAATTTATACTATAAACATTTGTGCAGATATGTTGTACAGAGGAAACTTAGGCCCTGCAGTCATTCCCGAGGTATTATTCTTGGAATGTATGTGGTTAGCAACTGAGGGGGTTGAATTTAGTTTTGATGGGACAATGTATGCTCAGACCGACGGAGTTGCGATGGGCAGTCCTTTGAGTTCTGTTCTTGCTAATATTTTTGTGGGATACTATGAGCGTTTATTGTTTGAGAAGGTTGATAAGCCCTGGATATATTTACGTTATGTTGACGATACTTTCTCCTTATTCAATAACGCTGCAGATGCTAAATGTTTTCTTGTTCAGTTAAATTCTTTACATCCTTCTTCGCTTCAGTTTATTATCGTGATAGAGAAGGATGGATGTCTCCCAATTTTGAATGTCTGTGTTCAGCGCTGAGGCGGGGTTTTCGTTACTTCGGTCTTTCGCAAACTTAGCTTTACTGGTTTATATACCAGTTTATATATATATATATATATATATATATATATATATATATATATATCAATTTACTTAATTATTTACAATAACACTTCTCTGTCAACCTTTGCTTTGGAAAAAACAACTTAAATATCATTTTAAATATTCTTTTGGTGAGTGCATCTTTGTCAAAAAAGTAAGCATATATGTTGGCCTGACGACCCTAACATTACCAAGACGTCTTACACTACATTTGTCGGATACAAGTTTTATTGCGCAACAACTAAAATCACATTCTTTCTATCTTCACAATAGAGGAAAATATTTGTTGACAACACCAATATACTACACAACGAAAATAATAAGCAAAACCTTCAATTTCTTGAAGCCTTCTATATCAAAAGCATCAAACAAAATTATTATGAAATTAGCAATAACATATTGAAGTGTTTATAATAAAAACATTTATTAACATCTTGCATGTTTCCAATTTCCGGTCAGTACACTTCTTTTGGAATGCTTGTTTTGCAAAATTATCCATAGCTACAACCAAAAATGAAAAAATAATTAAAACAGAGCGCGTTCTCATGTGTTTTAAAAATCACCATCTCAACAAAATGCAAATTTTATCAGAGTTTGTTCTGTAATTTACCCCTGAGAATGGTCTTGGAGGAGATTAAAGGTACTTGGGTTGGTAAAAACTACGCCGCCTTTATGGATGAATTTCATAATGACATTAAAAAAAATGATTACAGAGCTGAAAATAATCAGTATGAAAATAAATATAATATCTATATTATTGAATGAAACACGTTTGAACTTATATGAATATATATGTACGTTTTTGTATTGTTATCTTAATTTGAAGCTTTTTTAATTCAAATATATAAGTCAATATTTTTAATTTTTCTATTTAGATACCTACCAAATTGTTTTAGCGTCTCAAATAATTAGATTATTGTCATTCAAAAGTTATTAATCTTTATTTTCACTTATTTTTCCAAAGCAAACCCATTATTTTTGGTGTAAATCATGTCTTTCATATGTATCCCATTTAGAGTTATATTAAGTTCTTAAAATATTGGCTCAACATCAGCGATGATAGAAACTATGTACTGTGTAGAACATTTCTTTTAAAATTTCTAGGAAAGCATCTTCTTCGTCTATGTGCCCTATCCCTTCAGAACGTAGGCGATCATGGTTCTCCACGTATCCCTATCCCTTGTGGCTTTTAGTTTGTTTGCTCCTGTTACTCCTGGCAACCCCCGTTCCGTCACCCACCTGATCAGGCCCTGCAAATATGTTATCCGCTGCCTTCATCTATCTCTCTTTCCTTCTATCTGGCCAGTCAGTATCAGGTTCTCCAGGCTCTCCTTCCTCATTGCGTGTCCCATGAACTTCAGTTGTCTCTTCCTGATGCTCAGTATTAATTTAAAGCATCAGTAAAGAAAAATTAAGAGGACATATTTTTGCAATTTTTCGTCTACTAACATCAAAGGCAGGATGAGATGATGATTATACTCGGCATGATTTCAGTGTGAGAAATGAGCTTTCTTATGCTGATTCACTTCTTCGAGCTATATATGAAATTATTTTTTTTCATTTTCAAAATCTATAAATATAGAATAAAAGAAAGACAAATTAGTCTCAATAGTCTTCATATTGCTAATGTCAATGACAATGAAAAGTCTTTTCAGAGCGATTAGTAAGGCGCTCTCATGGTTGAACGCCTCATTGAACATCTTAAGGCGTTATGATTATTTTTAGAACAATATCGAGTCAGACATTAATTAAAGGCAACCGATAAAGCATTTTATTCATTAAGAAATCGATTTTTAACTTTAATTATTGATGTTAGCATTTGTTAATTTTTCCAACAAGATTTGTTAAAATCAAACCAATATTATTAGAATGTTTTGTAGATTATATAATTACCATAATTGAAATAAGTTATTAAAGCCTAATGATGAATTGGCTATGGAATAAATACTGATTTGTTTTCATTTTGGATATGCAAATAAAACTCAGTAATAGGAAGTTCATATTCTGGTAGACAGTTTCTAATAACTCAGAAAAGGAAAATCAGTATAATTGGTGTTAGAAATATGTAATTTCATTCAAAGGCTTGTCTTCTTTCTTTACTGCAAAATTTGCATGGTAATAATAGATTAGGTTTATGATTGAACTGTTTTAGCCTATTTTCAAGATTTTCCCGTGATTTGCTTATATTAATATGAAATAATAAGCCAGCATTACAACAAAAAGTGTACATCCCTAACTTTAGTGCTTTTGTTCTTAACACGTAAGAAAAAAGCTTTAACGACTATCACTTCTAATGATGTCCGATGTGGCTAGTTTACAGTTATCCACTGAAAGTAGAAAAATAAAGGTTTGCAACCTTTTCAGAAATATTACACATACGAAAATGTTCTTTTCGTTCCTGTTTTATTAATTTTTCTTTCGATATTCAGAAATCTCTAGTAAGATTTAGTAGAAAAAATTATTAGAATTTTTATTTGCTGCAATAACATGACAAGGAGTCATGGAAAAGTTAACACTGCTAGGGGTTGTATTTTGACGGCAACATCATGTAAGCTTGAAATATGTAGATAAGTTTTCGTTTTTTCTTCCAGCTCCCAGGAGACTTTTATTTCATTGCTATTAAGCTTTATTCACTTTAGCAGTTAAACTATTTTCGGGTAGTAAGCATTTCTTTTTTTTAAGCTAAGTTATCTTTAGGCAAATTCCGACATTTTATCTATACTACGCATTATTTCTAATAATATTCTTTTATTTTCACTCTTTTCAGTTTGTTATATTCACTTATTTTTCTTAACTTCTGTTATTCCGTCAGCAAATACCGACAACACGTAACTATCAAGTACAAACATATCAGAGTGCATACATAAATTAATAATATACGACAAGCTTTCTTTTCTGTAAGTCTTTATGAATTTCAGCGAGCGTATATATATAATGTTGTGTGTGTGTGTGTGTGTGTGTGTGTGTATAAAAGCGTATTTTTGATCTGGTTGAATGGTTCAGTTAATTTATTATTTCACCCAGTAAAACACAAAAACTGAAAATCCAAAATATTCTAACAAAATGTGGCATGAATCACACAACGTTCTCATTACGAATGCGTATATTAATGTCAGGTGTATATAAGCAGGTAACTCATTTGTGTATTTCATTTTCATAAGTTGCATGCCACAATTATTGGTAACAATTTTCAGTAATCTTGATAAAGGACAAATGTTATGTCTACAATAAAAATAAAAGCATTTTCACAAAGGAAAAGATTATAAAGACCCTATGTTTAATTGCTGCGTGTTCCGTTTCAAAATCGAATAGGGAGAAATGACGAACTGAAAATAAAACATTGTTTAGCCAAGACTTATCGATGAGAGAAAGGAACTGAGGTTTTCATGCCAAGCACGATTCATGAAAATGCTACTGTAGTGCAAATTGCAGATAGATATTACAACATTCCTTGCTGCCCAAAGGACAAAGTACCCATCAAACTAAAGTCAATCACCGAAAACACGCTGGCGTCAGAATAGGTTTTGTAATAATGGAAGTTATATGCAAGATCCTTTTATTTCCCCTGAACAATGTGAGTGCGTGTGTTTGTGTGTGTTTGTGTGTGTGTGTTTGGGTGTGTGCGCGTGTGTTTGTGTATGCGCGCGTGGGTGAAGAAGAGCTAGATTGATGAGTTATTCTTAGAAAGCGAATGCATTGTAGAAAAACAAATCAGTAGCGTAAATGTTTAGTTTAGACAACATTACATTGGGAAACGCTGTGCCTCTATTTATTTCTATGGATGTTACATTTGCATATCTCATTGGGTGTAGAGGCTCATCCCTTGTTCCCTGTTTAGGATGTGGTTTCCGGCTTTCGCTTTTCCAATCTTTTCACTTTTCTTTTTCTTTTCTTTTTCTTTTTCTTTTTTTTTTTTCAATTGGAGTAGATAGACTAAACTATCGCCCGGTTCACACTCCACCCATGTCTATTGTACAGGTGTAGAGGCTCATCCCTTGTTCCCTGTTTAGGATGTGGTTTCCGGCTTTCTCTTTTCCAAATCTTTTCACTCTCACGTAGCCCCCTGCACATCAGTGGCGTTACTGCCTTGCTCGGGGTGATATGATTAAAACAAATATCACAGAAAACTGAGTAAACCACATGCTACAAAGGTAATGGTGTCCTTTAGTTGTATATTACACTATAATCCACTGCAAAAATTGTATGGAAATAATTCCAGAAACACGAAAATTTCAATAAACACCCGATGTCTGAATGTAACTTACTTAGAGAAATATTCTTCATCACATTACTTGTATCAGTTACAGAGTGCTAGTTCCCAGAAAAGATATTTTGTAGTATATGTTCGAGGAGGAAAAATCTGTCTTATAGGCACACAGACAAGCCGCTAGTTATATATTGTTTCCTAAACGTAGATTTCACAGCGCAACAATTGTACTATTTTAACAATATCCGATGATTATTTTGGAATTGTATTAATCTCTATTGAGTGTGCAGTCTTGCAATTTAACAAATATTTATGATAAATGCAGTATTTTATTTTCATGAAAACCATAGCTAAACGGGAAATACGTATTTAATATCGTTTACTCTTTATAGTTAAAATAGAAAACATCGGAAACTAGTCAATATATCAGTAGTGCTTCATAGCAGATGTAAGTCTTTGCACAAACATAAGCAACTTGCGAAGTTGGAAAAAATTAGAGATGAATTATTCCCTTGCAGTACGTCATTTCGAAGACTTCGTAAAGACAGAAACTGGGAAATCGGTTTCGAACACGATTATATGAAAATAAACATAAGTCATTGTTTTAAGTTTTTCTTCTTTTGTCTTGTAAAAATGTTTTCATTAAAATAGCCTTTGAAAATGAAAATACATTTATCATAGGCATCCAAAAGAACATCGTGGCCAAAACCATGTAAGCCTTTAACATTTCAAGTGAAATTAAATAAAAATAGCGACAAGCTGCTTTTTAGTGTCTGATTTAGAGTTGCTGTTACCGAGCACGAGTGTATAAAGAACTGGAACAAACAGTTTGTTTAGACAAGAAAATCAGCAATGTTTTTGCTGAATAGCAACATCGAACTTCAAATTGCAAATCCAGAATAAAGAACGATAAATTATTGCTTTTGAAATATAGTTCTGACATGTAATTTTCATATTATTACTTGTCTGTTCTATGCGATACTATATCTGTTCAGTAGTTCTAACATACTGAAGATATCGTGATACTCCACAAAGTCATTCTTTCACGTTGAAATACATGCTTAACCTAAGCCGTAAAATCATACATAGCTGGTGATATATATTAATGAACGAATAGTGATCATATGAATTGATATGAACATGTGATTCTGAGAAAGCTGGAAGCTTTTGCACAAAACAAAAGTGTGCCTCTTTAACCGGAAGTGAGAATTAATATTCGAGTAAAACGGAATCAAACAGAACATATTCTATTCAAAACAACGCACACCACTATTCCAACGACTGTCGTATTTAACAAAATTATTATGCGCAACGTGATTTAAAGTGATGTTAAGAATTTATTTAACTGAGTTGTGTAAACTCCATTTTAAACGAAATCATTTATTACCATTTATACGTTCTTTGAAGACGACATTTTCTACAGTAGTTGGTTTGCCAGAGGATTGAATGTAAAGAGGTAAGTAAACCAAGAGTGCTCTAAATGCATCGTACAAAAAACTATCTTTAGTAAAAAGAACGATAAAATGAATTAGTGTCATAGTTTATTTCTACGAGGAGTGCTCAAAAGTTGGTTAGTGGTCGTCATTTTAAATCGGTTGAATCGAGAACCTTTTAGTCCCCCTCTTGTAGAGTTACTGTTTTGTTTTTTCATGCATTTGTCTGTTTATTACGGCTTAATATTCTAATATTCTATTTTAATAACGTAGAATGGAATAAATAATTATAATTTTCAAAAACATAAAGCTTTCATATTACTCTTGCCACATTACTTCAGCCACCGGGTCGTGCCCGCCAGCAACAACGAGTGTTACTCACTTATTCATTTTCTTTCATTAGACAGACAATCTGGGATCCGTCACGTACATTTACTTCAACGGGAATTTCGTTTATTTTCAGTTATCACTGGAATACATTATTTTAGCATAATGTAACTTAACATCCACAGTTTTGGCTGTGTGGAAATATAAATATCTATAACATTCGAGTTTAAACTATGTGTTGAAAATCAAAGAAACACGTCTTAAAACTAGTAGTTTTAATGCTTCACTTATTTTAAGCACTGTGCAATAAACTGGAAACCATGATACATAGCTAAAATTATGTTCAGTTGTGTTCTCATATGGTGCAATATGAGAGGAACTTCTGTTAAAACAGAATTCAATGTGGCTTATTTGTTTTTACTTTATCTAAATTTGAATTGATAAAATTACGTTTAGCGTAAAAAAGTAATTGAATGATATTTTCGTTGTAGTAAACATTAAACATTAAAGAGAAATATTTCTACAGATATCGAAGATATAAAAAGGTTGGTATTATATAGTATTTCTTTCTCTTATAAGCGTCTCCTTTCTTCATTTTTGGTTGACATATCTGCAACCTTAGTAACATATCGCATTCCATTTCAGTTAAGTGCCAAGCAAACTAGATAAACTTTTATGTCTGTGAATATAGGTAGCTGTTAAGACTTATAAGACCGTAAGAAAAACTGAATGTTAATTACAATGTACGTAGCTTGGCTATTTGAAATTTGCCTCTGGATAAAGATGATATTTTACAGTGGAAGAAATATCAGTATCATTATCTTTATATGGTGCAGGTTTGAATATTTTTGTCACATATTTCATCGAAATATATCGTAGAAATTAAGCAGGCAATATAGATAATAGAAAGGGTAAAAGAATGGGGGAATAGAAAGGAATATATATATAGAGAGACTGAGATGAAATTATTTTTTGTTTAAATTTGATTCTTAGTGTCTGGGGCGTTACAAAACTTAACTATGGACTCTTCCTACCAGTATATTAAGTGTGAGTTAATCACTCCCATGGCTTCAGTTCAACTCAGTACAGTCTGTGTCTGTCAGTCACTAGTAAGCCAAGCTTATGGTTACTCTGTTCTCTTGTATCTATTTTTGACTTAATATATGTTGTTAACCATACCACCGCATTTTGAGTTATCATGTAGTGGTTCCATCGCCGGTCCACATCAAATGGCGACGAAGATTTTGAACATCAACTGGCTACGAGGATTTCGAACATCGAGGAACTTCCCTACGCAATAAACCCAGTTAACTCCACCAGGAAATATGAGTTCATAAAAAGAATACCCATCCTTATCAACTGGCGAACGGGAAATTTGAAAAACTAAAAACCAGTTTCAGGTCAACAGCAACGAACAAAGACTCGAGCTAGTGTACTAACAGCGACCGACAAAGTGATAACCTCCTCACATTAAATCTGTCGACAAACTTCGAAGTACCAAAATATACCCCATCTAAATCAGCCTGCAACTGTTTATGAAAAGAGAAAAATAAATAAAACAACTTCGAATGAATTCAAGTCAAAACGCCACATCAGGAAATAATCTACAAGTCCCTTCTAAAAAGTTTGGCGACGTAAAAAATAAGTGTGGGAAACTTCAATAATTAAGTGTCGCATGAAAAATCTTCTACAAGATCGGAACAACGGTATTACAGAAAAAAAAGTAGATTTTTTGTGGACTCTTCTTTTGCGTACGTCTTACAATATCTAACTACAGTTAGTCTTTTTTCTTTTCTTCTGTTTTTTTCACGAAAAGATTGGTGGTTTTAGTTTTAAATAAACTAAAGGAAGATTTTCAGAAAGTAATAATCCAATTGATGGAAGCTCAGTTAGATTATCAGCAAAAAAGTGACGAACGACAGCAGAAAACCGAAGAGCGGTTACATCTACAACAACAACAGCAACAACTGTTTATGGAACTTCATAAAAAGCAAGGAACGTCAAAGTCAAGTAGAAGAGTTACTGTAAAAATTATTAAATGGCAACCAAACATCTGAGAACGATACTGCATTTTCCCAGGACACTATCTGTAGTACAGTGGAAACTTTCGAATATATACCCGAAGTTAAAAAAAAACCTTCGATGCTTTCTACAGGCGGTACAAAGATTTATTCAACGTTGATTGCAAAGAATGGTCAAATTCGAAAAAAAGTTCGTCTATTACTAAGAAAATTGGGTACCGCAGAACACAGTAGGTTTGTTGACTTTATCCTCCCCAAAAAGACAACGGACATAGATTTCTCAGAAACAGTTAAGTTACTGTCAGAAATATTTGGGCATAACAAGTCAATCTTCCTCAATAGATGGAAGTGCCTAAATCTATTCAAGGAGGATCAGCAGGACTATCTGACATTTGCGGCTACAGTAAATAAACACTTTAACGACTTTAAACTAGCAGATTTAAATGTCTGATTTTTGCCCAGGGTTTAGTCTCAGCTGGAAATGCTGAAATTAGACACCGAGTACTGACAAAATTAGAGAATGAGCCGGGTCTAACCCTCCAAAAATTGGGAGAGGACTACCAGAGGGTCGTATCCGTAAAATGTGACTCTAGAAATATCGAGGAGTCGGGAGTTGCTTATATAAAAAAAAAATTAGAGCAGACCAAAACACTACTCCCTGGAAAAAGAGAAAAGTAAATCTATGCGACCAAAATATCGTGACAAGTATACTATGAATAGACAAAAAAATTCACCACCAGGTCCGTGTTATATCTTCGGAAACCTACACTGGATGAGGTTTTGCCCGTCCAAAAACAAGAAACCTGTCAAAATTGTGGTAAAGCTGGCCATGTAAAATCACGTTCCTGGTATGTTAGAAGAAAAAAGGTTAGGCAGACGCAGTCAAGCGATAAAGAAGATGGAAATTTGCGTAAATACGTAATTGTGCAAATATTTAACAAAACGATAAAAATCTAGCTCGACTCTGGGTCTGATCTTACGATTATTAATTTGCATATCTGGAGGCGACTGAAAAAGCCAACTTTATTAATAACAAAGAAAACAGCACGTTTTGTAACAGGCGACAAAATTAATATTTCAGGTGAAGTATTTTTTGCTGTAACATTAAATGGAATAACGAACAAATTAAAAGCATATGTTATGAAAAATATATAAAACCTATTTGGAACAGATTGTATTGAGAAGTTCAATCTGTGGGACTGTCCAATAAGTATGTTTTGTCATAAAATAGAAAGCACAACCTCCAACATCGAGGAACTGAAAACGAACTCAAGCACAAATTCCCTGATCAGGCTGTTTAGGAAAATGTACCAAGATAAAAGCACAATTCGAGTTAAAAGTTAACGCTCAGTCTGTCTTTAAAAAGAAAAGGAACGTTCCGTTTGCGGCGGTGAACCAAATCAATAAAGAGTTACACAGCTTGGAAAATGCAGGTATCCTGTCTAAATTAGATTTCAGTGAATGGGCTGCACCAACAGTATACGGAAGAAAAGATCAAGCCAAATCAGAGTATGTGCTAATTTCTCAACGGGATTAAACGTCGCATTAAAAGACCACCACTATGCTCTCCCTAGCTCTGAAGAAATATTTAATAAATTAAACGTTGGCAAAATCTTTTCTAAAATGGACTTATCGGATGCATATTTACAAATGCAGGTTGAAGAGAACTGTTCCAAACTTCTTTGTATAAACACACATAGAGATTTGCCACACTGACGGTTTGTCTAGACCCGTTCCAAAAAATAAAGAAATATTCGAAGACTCGATAATCGCGACCTTATGAACGAACTGCGAGATAAAGAACATTATTGCGAACACCGTGAGAGAGCTTCCTGTAAAACTATCAGACATCAAAAGAGAGGCTCTAAAAGACAAGTTTATCAGTACTACCAAGAACAAAATTTACAATAAAGACTCGAGTCTACCTGAGGTTTTTTTGCTATGTGATGATGTCTTGTTGTATAATAAAAGAGTGGTGATATCTAAAACTTTGCAAAAGAAAATCGTACGGGACTTTCATATGGGACATCCCGGAAAAGCCGTACAAAAAGTCTCATGCGTTGTTACGTCTACTGGCCAAACATGGACAGAGATATAGCTGACATGATTGAGGCATGCAAAGGGTGCACATTCGCAGCTAAAGCTCTACCAGCTATATGCAAACCGTGGCTGAAGACTGACCAGCCGTGGCAGGGGATTCACGTCTATTTTGCGGGTCTATTGGAAGGCCATTACTACCTCATAGTTGTCGAAAGCCACACTAAATGGCCTGAAATTCTTAGATGCAGAAGATCCACCATGGGGTTTACGATAGCTCTCCTTCATTAACTGTTCACGCGTTTTGGCGTAGGTGATTGCGTGGTGACGGACAACGGAACGCAGTTCACGTCTGGTGAATTTAAAGAGTTCTGTGAAACGTTCCAGGTGAAACACATTACGACTCCGCCATATCAACCTAGGTCTAACGGACAGGCGGAGCGATTCGTGGACACCTTAAAACGACCACTTAAAAAGCGCAGGACACACCGACTGATAAGGCGCTGCAACAGTTTCTGCAGGTGTATAGAATTACACCAAACCCCAATACGTCAACGGAACTTTCACCTGCAGAAACGATGTTCGCCAGAAGAATAAGATCAGTATTTGATAAGCTCATTCTAAAGCAGGCAAAATAAAAAAAAACGGTTACCTTCCTCAAAAAACATTACTCCTGCGGCGAGAAAATATTGTTCAAAGTCTATAAGAACAATATGACGTTTTGGGAGGTAGGCACAATAAAGCAAAGACTGGGAGATCTCGTATATATAATTCAAGGCCCCAAGAATACACACAAGCCCCATCAGAATCAATTGAGGAAATGTCGAGCAACTGACACTAATGAATCACCACCGACCAAGCTTCACCAGAAATAAGGTCTGGAAGAAAAAGAAAATATGTGGAAACTGATCGTCAATCCAAAACGGAAAAACAAACATTAAACAGCTTTTCGGGGAAAAGCTCTTGGAAAGTGGGTGTTGTGCGGCGTTACCCACTTATCTATGGACTCTTCCTTACCTGTGAGTTAATCACTCTCGTGGCTTCAATTAAGCTCAGCGCAGTCTGTCTGTCAGTCACTAGTAAGCCAAGCTTATGGTTACTCTGTTCTCTTGTATCTATTTTTGACTTTATATATGTTGTTAAGCATACCACCGTGTTTTGAGGTATCATTTAGTGGTTCCATCACCGGTCCACATCACTTAGTATATAAAAAAGAAAGCAGCAAATATTTT
Source organism: Ascarosepion bandense (assembly GCA_037127315.1). NCBI lineage: Eukaryota > Metazoa > Mollusca > Cephalopoda > Sepiida > Sepiidae > Ascarosepion > Ascarosepion bandense. Next base: position 2,275,732 of record JBBBDQ010000344.1, read on the forward strand.
TAAAGTCGAAATTTTGTCACACACACACACATTATATATATATATATATATATATATATATATATATATATATATATATATATATTGTAACTAAGTTGTTGAACTCGTAGGTTTTTTAACCTTTTGTTCATGCATTTACTTTTATAAAGAGTGTTCGATACAAATATAGAGCGTTATACTGTAATGGTTGTTACAATGTTATATGTTATATATATATATATATATATATACAGATAATAAATGGGATGTTATTCACATCATATTGGTATCATCGATAAATTAAGTTGCTAACGATTATGATATGAAAAATTGTAAGTAGAAACTACTAGATAGAAAATTCTTGCCTTTCTGATATCAAAATTCTAAGATTTAGTTATCTTAAAAACCATGCAATCTCTTAGTTCAGTAATTACATTTATAACCATGAATGTAGAACTCTCGGTGATGAATTACGGAAGTAAGTTGACAGAATAATATATACTTTGTGTATACTAATAATATACCGGAAATATTTGATCTAATGAAAGAAGTAAAATCTAATCAGCCTATCAGAAATCGAATAAAGTTTATTTCATATTAATTCAATGCAACTGACAGATATTGAATTACTATTAACTTAATATTTGCTTGACATTAATAGCAACACCAGAGAAGTCCAAAATAATGATATATTCCAGAAAATACGAGTTTTTATGGAAGTGACAGTAACAAATTTTTGCGTCTATCCATAAATCTTAAATTATTTAGTTTGTTCAGTTGAGAAACTTTTTGAGAAATTCATGCCACACAGTGTTTAAATTGATCTTTAAACTTTTTCACACTTAATCTTACTTCTGTAATAGATTTCCTTCTGAAATATTTAATCTGAAAGAACAATTGCATTTTGATTTTATAGTACAATAGATGATGCTCAAAACTTTTCATGCCAATTAAGAAATGATAATTTATTACTTATACACCTCTGATAACTTCGCGTTTTGGATATTTATTTTGTCAAGTTTCATATTGTCTTTTGAAAACAAGTCGAACTTCTGTCTAACTTGCAATTACTCTACAGACTTTGTTATGTCTTCCAAATATCTAATGTCATATTGTTATTAATCGTGGATGAGAGGGAACTGTGCTGCAATTAACTTGTTCGCACTTGTTAATTTATTTTCAAGATGTTTTATCTTCTGATATTACCATTGTATCGGTATAAATTTGTAGATCAAATGCCATGCATGATTGAACTGAATATGTGGTTTTAAAGATGAAAAATGATTTCATATAGGTTTATGTGAAAACAGCCTAAATGAAAACTGTCTATTGATCAAAGATTTATCATATTTTACGTCATGTGTGAAAACATTCTATCAAAAACGAACTGGTAGAAATTTCAATCTGGAAATCTATACTCTAATCTACTCAGACTTTTGATAAATTGAAAGAATGAGCCATTAAAACAAATAAAAATGGGGCTTTTTATCGGATTTTTAGAGATCATCTCTCGTTTTTGTGGTGACTAGATGAAACAAAGGACTATCATTCAGTGATTGTTCTTCTCGTTGGGGATGTTGGGCTCTTCTCACTAGATCTTTCAACCTATACAGCGAAAAATTCTGAGAGTGCTAGAAGTTCTGCCAGGATTCGTCATTAACGGCCTCAATCTGAACAAAATAAGATAAGCAGATAACAGTGCTGATAGCGGACACGGAAAGGAAAATATAGGACCTCCTACAGAGGGTAACAAGAGAAAGTGAGAAAGAAGGACTAAACATAAACTACAAGAAAAATGAATGCATGGTTATCAGCAAGAGAAGGACCCCAAAATGTCATCTACAGATCGGGGAAACTAAAATCAGACATGAGCAAACGTGGGAAATGTTCTGGCAGAGGATGGGAAGTGCGATACTGAGATCCGAAGACCCATTGGCATGGCTAACAACGCATTTCAAAAGCTAAGCAGAGTATTGAGAGACAGGAAGATTTTGTTGGAAACAAAGAAAACAGTACTGGACTGTTATGTGATCTGCGAATGCTGGGCAATCTCCTCAAAGGTCAAAGAGAGACTCAATTCAAAAGAAATCTACGGAAGGATGCTAAAGATACCAAGAACCGAACATGGTACAGCTACAAGGTTAGTGATATATCCTGAAAAGGAATACAGTATAAAATGATCAGTTGAAGAATAGAACTCCACACCTGGAATAGCAAATACAGATGTATTGTACTAAGGTACAATTAACAATAATACACAAATAGGCAAGCCACGAGTTGGAGCGGAATCGACTAACGAAGAGTGAATGCCTTCGCCTAAGACTTTTTCCGTATTTACTAGCCTTCCAACGCAAGGCCAGATGTGACACATGGTCATTTTATAGTGGGTATTCCCGGCCATATAGCCGGGCCAAAAAATCTCTGTCTATTTTTTCCCAGTCGTGGATCTACACTTCGGCGGAACCACGACTGGGTTTGTGCTCTCTACTCGGAAGCAGAGAGCGCCCTCTACCCGAAAGCAGAGAGCTGACAGTGTCATAGAAAAGTCAGGCGAATGCCTAAGACTTTTTCCGTCGTCGTACCGCTCGTTGCCGTCTTTTATAAAGTAGAGCATTCTATTCTCGGGGATGGCAGGATGTTCCACTATAACACCTTCCCCCGAGCTAAATTCTTCCTAAAATTTTGCTCTTAATATTTTTTCTCTTAGGATCTGGACATAGCCGTTTAGTTCTTTTCCTTTTTCTGTTAGTTCTCCTGTCATGTCCCTGTGTCTTTACTTTTAGGAGAATCAGTAGTTTTTTAGGAGAATCTTTGTGTATGTGTTACCGCTATAGGTACTCCATTGTTAGTGGGTGTTTTTTTCTGGAATGTGCCATATATTACATCCATTGATATCTCTTGGTCCTTTGTAACAGTTTCGATGTATCGGTGTCTCAATTGGTTTATGTGTCTTTTACAGACAAACTTCTCTCCTTTAATTATATAAATGACTCTCCCGATTCTTCTAATTACCAAACCGTCTTCCCAAAAGCACTGTCCAGTCCAATAATTCTTAAAGAAGACCTTGTCTCCTTCTTTGAAGGATTTAATATCAGAGTTTAGTTTTATAAAACTCTTCTTTTTCGTTGGTAACAAACTATCAAATATTGATCGAATCTTCCTCGCGTACATGACCTCAGCAGGCGACAAATTTCCATTAATGTTCTAATTCAGCGTAATTCTATAAACCATCAGAAATGTTTGGATATTCTTGTCTTCGCTGTCGATCCCATTAGATTTTCTCATAGCTCTTTTAAACGTATTGACAAGCCTTTCTGCCTGTCCATTCGATCACGGATTATACGTAGGCGTGGTTATGTGTTTGATTGTTAACGAATCACAATAATGTTTAAATTCAGCTCTCGTAAACATAGTTCTCTTGTCACTCACAATTATGTTTGGCACCCCCAGACGGCTAAATACTTTGTTTAACGCCTTTATCGTATTTGCCGCTGTCGGGTGTTTATATCTGTATATAGCAGGCCATTTAGAATAACTATCAACAATAATTAGGTAATAGTCTCCTTTTAATGGTCCTGCATAGTCAACATGTATAGGTGACCACGGCACATATGTTTTTGGCCATGGCTGAGTTTTTATAGGTGGTGATTTTGTTGCTAACTGACAGCCTTTACGATGCTTCACCAAATCTTCAATGTCCTGGTCCATCCTAGGCCAGTATATATAGCTCCACATTAATGATTTCATTCTGGATATATCCGGATGACCCAAATAAAATTCTTTTAATATCCACTTACGTAGAACACGTGGAATTACCACTCTTTGAGCATACAGTAGTGTTTCATTGCAAATTGAAAATGGTGATACTTTATATCTTTTGTTTTTGTAATTCCTTTTCACTTGTTTAATCATCTTAGAAATGTAAACATCCGTTTTCGCCATTTTGTGAATTTCCTCCAGCGTTACCGGTAATTCACACCAGTACATCCACAAATTCTTTCTCTTCTTTTAATGCTGCTATCACTGTTTCCTCCAACAACTCAGGGTTTTTCGGGATTAGTCTCGAAAGACAATCCGCGTGGGCGATTTCCTTAGACGGATAAATTGCAATTTAAAATTGTAATTTAATAAAATTACTCATCATCTTTGCAACCTGTTTGCGGAATGAGTACATACTCCTTTTATCGACCCCCAAATTTTGTGCACAGATTAGCGAAGAAGACATGCTTACTAAATATTTCAGATTGAAAAGTCGGAATTTCCAAATATTATATTATGTATTAATTAACCTTTTTGCCAAATCTTCGTTCACAAATTAAAGTTACGAGACCGTTGTAGCAGTAAACAGATGTAACATAATGCTATAGACGACCGGGTCGCAGAGGAGTGTAGTTGACCGAAAAGACGAACAGTCTAATGGGCATATTCTCTTTTGCATCGCTCTCGGGGCGATCTTATCGTCATTACCTTTTTTTGTGGGTAGTGACTACTGTCTTATAGATACATATTCTTTGTTTTAAAAAAAGTAATTTATTTTCATTCAGTGACCTACTTTGCCATAACTTGTGAAGTCCGTTTCACTTACCTGATAATTACTGTGGGAAAATCTCTGAAATTATTTTTGTGACTTTTCAACTATTTCCTATTTAACAAGATATCACCTGACACTTATATCGCTGCATAACTTGCGGATGTCAATGGAATCAATACCCGACACGAGAATAGAAAGGAAAGTCATTCCGGGCAGAATAGAAAAAAATCAATATATAATGATGACAAGTTGGCATCATTCATTAATGAATCCCTGAATAATAAATTAAATAGAGCCCGTTTAGTTGGTGTACTGTGGAACATTTTAGAAAGCTCTACCCATACCAGATGTGCCTTAGTAGGCACGAAATAACTCATTTTTCTGTACGCAGTTGGTTAAATATCATCTGATTATATTGCTTAAATATTTCAAATAGTATCATCATTATCATCATCATCAGTTGTTTACTCAGCCATTGTTGCAGATTGCGCATCAAGATGAGATCCTATTTTCATGATAAATATTTGAGATTAGCCTTCCATGGGGGCTTAAGGAATGCTAGAAGAAATAGCTTAGAGACTTTTCGCAGTAGATTGCCAATTCTTTCTGCAGTAAATTGGTTGCAAATTAAAGATATATACCCTCGTCTATCCCGTTGTTAACCCTCTCCAAGCTGGTTTTCAAATCAATGTTTCCTTCACATAGACCGGTTGCCACCCAGGTCTATAGAACACGGTCTGTTCTGCTATTTTCCCATAAGTGGTTGTGGTGGGTAAGAAGATGGATTAATACCTTTCACAAAGGTATTAGCACGTAAGTTAATCCGACTGGATTTCTCAATTTGAGTCGCTATCCATTACTCCAGCGTGCCTCAAATTTATCGCAAAAGGTTTTGCTAAAAGTAGCAATGATTACTCACTAATATATATTCACTGTTTTAAGTTATCGATATTTTGTAGCAGTAAATTCGTTAAAAGTGTGTGACGAGATGTCGATAGGTGTTTGAATGAATTGATACACCTAGCGCTTACCGTTTCTTAGAGCTAAAAAGACGAATAAATTTAGTGCAGCGTATAAGAATTAAACCTCCAGAATATGTAATTAGGGCAAAATATGTTGATATATATATCAACATATTTTGCCCTAATGTATTTGTAAACACATATTACGAATAAAAATTCGCCCCTTACAAAACCAGTGATTGTCAGTAGAATCAGCCCTGGCGTTTTTATATTTTCATGCACTTATTGACATCAAGAACAACTAATTGTAGGTTACTTTTATACACCACCGCGTTGTGTAACATTACTATGTTTGTCATCTATTATAGTGTTATATTAAGTCAAGATGATGTGAGATAATTCTATTAGTAGCAACTTTGTATCATTCGAAAGACACGTCCGGTTACTGGAGGAAAAAATCATCTTGACAATATTATTTCCAATATTAGTTTCTTTTTTCATGCTTGATGTCCGTAAAATTAGTAGCCTATAAATAAATTAAAAACATATTTTTATAAAAGTTAAATTTAGCTTAAAAGTTATTCTCAAAATTTCATAGATAAAATGCAATAATGATAAACCACAGAAATCATTTTTCATTAGTGAAAACTTGTATTTCTGTTCAATGAAATACAGAGCCAAGATTTTATCAGAATGGCGAGCAAAACAGTAACAAAACATAATTACTTGAAAATTAGATAAGAAATATAAAAATTGAATCGGTTTATCGAGATTAGATTTATAAGAATTTTTCATTATAAGGCTTATTCTTCAATCATTCGTTTCTATAAAGAAAAAATGATTGTTTCTATCCTACATTTCTCTAAAAAAATTTTATTAAAAGTACACTTTTATATTTTGTAAAATGAATAGATTTACTTGGACGTTAAAACTCTGAAACAATGCACATACCTAAGTACTGTTCTTAAATTTAATATTTTTCCGATGTTAATTAAATGTTATAAACATAAAACTTTAATGGTGCAGAGAATTTGTTCTAATGATGCTATTATGTGCATATATATATATATGTGCGTGTATTTTGGCAGCAAACCCTCTTTTATACACATTTAATTAAAACTTACTTACAATGCACGGCGTTGAAGTTTATTTAATATTTATCCTGTGTTCTCAAAATTTTATTCGTTTCTAGACATAATTTATGTAGAATATACAGAACATTTGAACAATTTATCCAGTAAGTACAGATATATTTCATGTACTCATATAACAGGCAAGCTTTTGGATGAAAAGGAGAATCTATTTTGATTAGTATATTTACGAGTTAATTCATTCCAAATAATTACTGAATTAATTCCCTTGTTTAAATTTCATATTCGTTTATGGAAAAACTGATTCAATGGTTGTTAATTCAACAAATTCGGTGTCAGCTTGCTTGGAAAAGCATTCTGCTTTACGTGTGATATTAAAATTTGTAACTTAATGTCTCACAAATGTAAACAAATCAGTGATACTAAATAAAAGAGAGACTGGAAAGTTTCCGGCCCACTTACCAAGATTAGTATTTCAATGACCAAACATTAGAATATTTTATTAAGGGTTTAAAGAAACGTGTGAATCAATGCGCCAAGTTTATTGATCTGTGTGCGTTTCATGGCTCAAGGTCATTACATTTCGTCAAGTCAAGAAATATTTCAGCACCCCCTCGTACAAAGTTAAACGCTAAGAATTAATCATAAACAAAACTGAATACAAATTACAAAATAACGAAAGAATGAAAAATATACAAAGACACCCTGTAAGAAAAATATTTTGTATGGTTTCTTCTGATGCTTTGTTCAATTACTATGCAAGATAGTATTATCTGTAAACACGTGGCTTTTGTAACAAACTGTATTTTTGTTTCCTTGTAAATCCAACATGTCTATCTAAAGGTGACTATTTATTTTAAGGAAAATTACACCAGAATCTGACAGCAATGACGATTACAATGAATTGACGTGATCATCTCAGAATAGAACGAGAGATTAAGTGTTGAATTTTTTTTGTTTTTTAGTTTTGATACTTTGAAGCCATTTAGTGATAAAATCTTTTTTCTTTATTAAAAGGTCACGTATTTTCGAATTGAGTTTTGGTGAGAGGGAAAGTCGCTGGAAAGTTTACTTTTTAAAACCAAATGTTACAATTAAAGTCCAGTATAACTTTTTAACAAGAACACAAGGTTTTTGAATATCAAACTGATGCTAAAGGATCTTATCAAAGTTATAGCCAAGTAACAAAGATAAAGAAGTTGCCATATTTTACTTGTATATCAAATACAAATAAAGAAAGTCAAGTCAAGTATCTTAATTTTCTAAATATAATGACTCTGTAAGCGCACAAAGTATAATAAACCGGAAACTCTTGGCTAAATTTACAATTTAGTCAAGTACAACATTGTTGCAATACTAAAGGAACTTTAGCAACACGAAAACAAACTGGTTTTGGAAAATCTTTTCGAGTGGTCATAAATATGATCTAGCGAACTGAGGTTATCATCAAACGGTTTTCCTTTAATTCTTTATCTAAAGCAAACGCCACTATGTTTGATCAGTACATACAAATTACTCAATTAACTTATTGACTATCACTCTACATTGTAATTGATTTGTTTGCTTTATTATCACTAAAATCTATTTTAATGGAAATGCTCAAGTTTTTAGTATAACAAAAATAGCAAAACACTGTATAACTTATTGAATATTTATAATAATGAAATGAATGAAATTATCCAACTCAAACTACCAAAAGAAAAGCATGTAAAAATTTAAAGGAAGTTGTAGAACTGATGTCATAATACTATTTATTATATGTTAGATACCACCAGAATGAATGGTTTCTCCTTAAATGAAAGCAAAAATTGCTACACCTTGTTTTAAAATATTTGTCAAAAATCAAAAGATCATCAGATTCAAACGAAATTTTCAGGTATATTCATTAATGTCTGAATTATATACTGAAAATGTTTATTTAATAAAACGTTGTGGAAAAATTTGAGAGGATCTATTCTACCCCGCCCTTTCGATATACCGTGTTAATTTTAATTTAATGGAGATTTGTCATTGTCTTTTACAGTTATATGAAGAAAATTCTCTGAAGATATTCTACCAGTGAAAAAACATTGTATAATATTATGTGTAAAAACACGGAAAATTAATCATGAATCTTACAAACAATAATCTAATAAAACTAAAACAATGCGTCTGCATAATTTCAGCTTATTTTATTTCAGATTAGACAGAAGAAAAATATCTACACTTACTATTTAAAAAATAGTAATTGCAATTATTCAGTGCAATTTTGAAATTCATCCTGTTGCTGTTTATAAAGAAACTTGTTATTTTATTAAATAGAAACATGATTGGAAATTCAAAATATGCAAAGTTTAATACAATTCAAAAGAATTTTAATATGTTTCTATTTAAAAAGAATATTAGATTATTTGTTGGATGGTGGATCCAAAAGTAAATAATTCTGAATTACTACCTTTGACTATTAACTATCAGAAGAGTAATAGGATATATGACAATCCGATAACTATTAAATCCAGAATAAGTAAAACACTCACATATTGGGTGAAATTAAATATTTTATGCCATGAAACAGATACGAAAATTAGATAAAATCTATTAAATTAAAAAAGTATCGTTTAACTAAAAAAATTAATAGAGCATAAAAAATTAATTAATTCTGCTAAGTTCTATAAAATCGTATAAAATGAAACATTATGCATGTAAAAAATAAATTAAAAATTAGACTTGAAATTATATATATGGTCTCCCGTCAATTTTTCACGTACGAATGTCTAACTCAGTTACACTGTCACACAAAAAGAATTGTTTAGAGTGGTAAAGACTTGTGTAGCACCATCCACACTTTTCGGAACTGCTGATAAACAATCGGTGCAGAAGTTCGAATTAACAGCAAACCTCAGTTATTTAACCCATAACTGGAGGGAAAGGACGGATTAATACCTTTCCCAAGTAAATGTAGAGTGTTCGACCGGAATTGGAACTCGGCTCACCGACTTCCCTTCCCAAGCCGACATCCACCGCACCACAGCGCACATCCGTCAAAAAACGCTGATCTGAGAAAGAGGTTGTATACAACTGACAGTTTAGATGTTTCTGAACAAGTTTAAACGTAAAACATTGCTTAACTTTGGTGATCGATCAGGAACCGGTGTATTCAACGTGATTATATACAACCTCTTTCTCAGATCAGTGATTAAAATGGCTTCAAACAAATGGTGCCTTTAGGTCATAACGAGAACCATTTTTCTTCTTAATCTCTCACTATAGAATCAATTAACTGTTTCAGGTAACAGAAAGCACATCACTTGATAACATTCAACAGCAGCAACAACTAAAATGGATAGCACATTTAACTCGAAAAGAAAATAATGACAATCAAAATGTTGACATTCCATACTACTGTAACACTATTTTTGCATGCCGAAAAATATAACACTGTTTTAGCACGACGGAGCGAAAGAAATTACTATTCGTTGTATTTTTAATTGTGCAGATTATTTGTTCCATTATGAGTAGAGAGGAAAATATTGAAAATAAAAATATTGAAAAACATTTTGCAAATGCGGGCAGCGGGCCAGACGGTGTCATCACATTGGCAGCCATTATGGGACAAAGCGGAAACAAGTGACTAAGAAAAATATCATTGAAAGCCTGAGCTTTACAACTGGTAAGAGTGGCAGTAGTCAAAATATTGTTTCGGGATTGTCAAAAGTTTTTGATGAGGCCAAGAAAGGTTAAATCTTCAAATTATCGAATTCGCTGTGAACAGATTTTAAAACCCGAAAAATAAATGACGTTATCAGTTGGCTAAAAGAAGACGGAAAGAAATGATATCACTAGAAATATTGTTACTTCAATGATTAAACTATGGAAGGAAGTAACTCTGCCACAAAATGCGAGGGCGGAAGTGATTTCATTGGTTAAAGATTTTATTTGCATGGACACCCCGCGTCCGTCATGCCTCCCCCAAGAAAATTTGGGATAGGTATAAAAACAGAGCTCCAGCTGGCCAAAATGAGTTGGAGCGGAATTGGAGCTGAGTTGTAGATGGATCGGGATTAGTCGAAAATGTAACGGCAAGGCAGGGAAAGTTCCCAACTGGGGAGCCACGACTGTAGAGACATAGACGGTCGCCTCCAATAGAGTTCCTGACATAGTTTTTCATAGTTCCTGATATAGTTTTTCCGCACCGATTGTGACTCATTAATATAATCTATTTTTTCTTTCTTAGGCACATCTTTTTTAAAATGTCCAACATTTTGAAAATTTCTGCATGTCTGTTCCTTAGCAGATTAGGCTCTGTCAACGTGATAATAACCACATCTTCTGCATTTTTTTTTATCTCGCCGCACTCGCTTTTTTTATCTTGATCATTTCTGTGATCGTTTTTATAGAAATTATTTTTTTCTGTGGTTATTTTCGCCTAGATAGACTTTATATCGTGTGCACTTAAGTTCTCTCTGTCGTGTGTGCGGCTTTTTGTAATTTCATAATTGTTACAGAGTCTTATCACTATATTCTGGTCTAGGTCAGCCATGTCTCTCGATTTTGACTTGGTTCTTTCACCCCATGCACCTGATATTATTTGGTCACGTATCATACTGTCCTTTAGTTATTCAAAGCCACATTTTTCAGCTCGTGAGGTGATGCTTGTTAAGAAAGATATGAATATTTCTCCTTTTTTCTTGTGTCTGTTGCTGAAGATATAACGTTTGTGAGTTAAGTCTTTTTTCCCTCAAGAAACATTAAGAATATGCGAATGAAAGCATTGTAGTTAGAAATGACAATGCGTTGTATACGTCAATTTCATTTCCACCGAAAGAGTATGCATTGAATGTTATCAGACTTCGACATTTGATGCTACAAGGAATAATTCAAATTTCTGGAAGCAGATTTTGAAATTTTCTTCGACGTTGCGTGTTCGGGATATTTGTGTTGGTGGTTATAAAAGATCCATGCTGATTCTCCACTTCTGACACTATGCAATATATTCGAACCTGGCTGCAATCCGAAATTAAAACGAGACACATGTGACCTTAACTACACGCTTGTATGAACTGTATAGATGTTTAAAAATGTCGCTGTTCGTTATGAAAAAGAATTTGAAATCTCGTGTCTAGTTTTTAGTTAAGAGTTCCAATAGAATAACTATTACACAAACTGAAACGCATAAAACAAACATAAATCGACAATAATTTTACCATCTATATAACTGACAAACAAATGAAATTATTCTTACAAAAAATACACGACACCAGCATCAACTGAGAGAACGAATTCGCTATACGAAAAATTATTAAACTCTATATTTCTGCCGTAATTCCTCTAAAACATGTAAAATCATATATTATAGAAAATTGAAGACTGCAAATCTTGTTATTTCTAAACAAAATTACCCATCAAATCTAAACTAGCAATCATTAATATCGTGTATGAATTTCAGATTATTTCTTGTCGTAAATCAATTACCTATATTGAACATACTACTACGTAATTGAGTAGACGTTTTACATGCCACCTATCCAACCGAGTGCAATTAAAAAAATCACTTATTAACCCATAATTTAAAGAGCCATTAAGAAAAATTTTGGTTGAAAATACAAAAATACTATTTAAATCAAAATATCAATAATAAGGGAGGCACTATATATCAAACAATTTCTCCTACCATTAACCATACATTATTTAACAGTGGAAATGTAGTTTTGAAAGTTTTTTAAAAAATAGACAGAAACTTATGCGATGTCCAGTCGCATGCATCACGTGATGGCTTTTAAAGAACGCTTCTTTTCAAAAACAGAAAATAAATTGCTCTACGATCAAAACATGTGGATAGAATCACAAGATCGGAAACACAATATTCTTGGGAATGGCCAGTAAAGTTGCTGAAAGCGCTTGGAAAGTCAATAACATTTTTACATTCTTTATCTCCAACAAAAAGGAAACATGTAAGAATAATGAAAAAATTAAATAAAAATTAACAAAATCTTCCATGTTGGTCGTTTTAAATCACACACACACACACACACACACACACACATATATATATATATATATTCGGGTTTGATAAGATGTTTTGGATGCATATGGCTATTCTTCCTTTTATTCCCATCTTGTGTATGTCTTTTAGGGCACCATATTTCTATGTGGTGTCATAGCCTATTTCAATATCAAAGAATAGATATCATATGATAACCTCGAACAATGCCATCATGGAAAACTGATTATAGCGTGCAAGTTTATCATTGGTTCCTTGCTTTTTTTTTAGAATCCATTTTGGCAATTAGGTAGGATATTGTTTCTCTTCAGGTATCACACGAATCGAATATTTACAATTCTCTCAATCGCCCTGCAAATGCAACTTATTAGTACATTCGCAGAATGATATCCTGCTGGGTTGGAACGATCTTTGCCAGTTTCAGGTATAAAAACGTTGACAGACTCAAGTTACAATTTTGTAAATTTGTTTGAACAGCATATATCATTGAATATCTGTTGACGTATTAAAGGAGACTTTTCTGGCAGGTATTTAGAAAATATTAATGATTTTCACCTGGACCAGTTGCAGAGATTTTATTGTTTTATAGCGTTTTTTTTTGTTGGTTTTTGTAAGAAGTGGATTTCTTTTTTATTTTTATTGATTTCTTTTTTATATATTTGGGTTCTCTTCATTATTTTTATAGTGAAAGCAAAATTCTCTTGTGATTTTATATTTTTGAGATTTCTGAGTGTAGTGATTTATTGATTTTCTTTGAAATTCTGTCGCTATTAGGTAAGCTATGTTTTTAATTTCTAGTGTATTTATCTCCTTTATTTTGCTTAAGTGGACTGTTGCAGTTTCTGATGTTTTTTCCATTAATTTTTCTAATTATTTTCCATGTTTATTTATTGAGGTTTTCTTGTTTAGCCTGGGGATGTAGTTTTGCCAAGATGTTATTTCGGATTTTTTAATTATACGACGCCAAATTTTGCTCCCATTCGTAGAAAGAAAGTGGAAAGTTAGCCAATTATTATATCTCAGTCTTATTCAGTCTGTGTTTTAGAGGAACATAAATTGAACATATGATTATTGTTCGATGGTGTTTAGGTTTGTGTTTAATTGTACTTTTTAATAGGGTACTGATTTTTAAACCAATACTAAATTATTCCCACTTGGCGTATTTTCTATTGTTAAGTCACTTATTTTGTGATAAGTTTTATATCCTTTAAAAGAGATGTCAGTTTTTTAGAAAGGTCTTCTGCAAGCAGACTATATGTGGATTTTAATCTGTAAGTTTTTTCATTTCCTTATAGCTTGGTTTAACACCTCAACAGTTCTATTGTATGATTCTTGTGTTCCGTTTGTCCATTTGAATGATAATTATTGTATTTTAGTGAGTGGATTTTAAGGATGACTAGGTTTTTGCATTTTGATTTTCTATTTTCATATATTCCATGCTTTCTATATTGTTTGTTTTCCCTGTTTGTGAACTTGTTTTTCATTGTGTACTTGTATGTTCTTGATTATTTGGGTTCTTTTCATTTTTAAAAATTCTTTAATTATCTTTATTTGGAATGTCATTCTGTTTATTTGTTTCTTATTCTGCTTCTTCTTATTTATTGGTTTCGATGTTGTATTGAGGTTTGTTTGTTTTATGTTCTTTCGGTTTTCTGAATTTTTCATTTCAATGTTTTGCCGTTATTGTCAATGAACTTTGTGTTGAATTTACATTGCTTGTGGATATTTTTGGTTCAGGGGTATAAGTTGTTTCCAAGATTGCAATTGGTTTTAATTTCTTCAATATGTTTTGAATTCTTGAATATAAAATGTCATTTCTTGTGTTTCATGTAATTTGTCTGATATTAGATTTTCATTGTTATAAATTGATATTGCTTGGATAATTTTCACATATGATGGTGCTTGTTTCAATGCATTTCCTTACTTTTTCCTTAGTAAGGAATTTTTGGACATATTTAAGTTTTGATAGATCTTAATTTATCAAGGTTTTACAGTCCCTAGAACCTTCCCTGTGATCTTTCTTTTACAATTCATGCATTTGGATCATTTGGGCATATAATCGCTGTGTGGTTAGGATCATTCTCCCCCTCATTTTCCACATACCGACTTTCTTGTATATTTATTTTTACCATGTCCATATAACTGGATGAGGAAGCATTTTAATACGTTTGAAAAATGTTCATACTTTGGAAGCTCTATACCCAATCTTTATTTCCTGTGGTGGTTCTGGTGCATCAAAAGTAATATATGTTTTGGTATATACCATTCTATAATTTTTTTGATGGGTATACTTTTTATGTCTGTAATGTTTTGTTTTTGATAGAGTTATTGTTCTTAATTTCTTCCAGTGTACACAGTGAAAGTTCAGTGCTTCTCACGATGAGGAATTGAGACATTTTGCGGGTAAATCTTTACCTTGATACAATGAAATTTGGTCATACTTAGAGTTTCTGTCTCATATTTTCTTTTGACTTCCATGAGTAACGTATTATTTCTATTCCTTCAAATATTTTTGGCATTATCCAAGATTCTAATCTTTTTTCTATTACAAAAGTGACAAAAGTTATTAGTTTGTCTTCTATTGGTTTTATTACTATTAATTTCAAAACTTTTTTCTTTGATTGATTTGCAATGTCATTTTCTCTGTTTATATCAATGTGTAGCCTCTTGTTTTTGGTATTCATATTTTATTATCATTATTCATCAGCCATGTGCCTCACTCATCTCGAAGTGCCAACAAGGGTAAATAAAAAGGAAAATTCCATTCGCTTCATTCCTTCAGGGCTACATGTCTGGTATACTCAAATGTCTATGGATCCCAATCACTTGTTATATTCTAGATCATCTAACCAAGTATAGGCTTTTCTTAAGGGTTCAAACAACCATGTTAGATTCCTTTGTCTCCAGTATAATTGATCCTACAACTACAGCTTACTAAATTAGCTAAACGTCTGATATAGTAAAAGTGAGCGAATTTTGTTTGTTTTGTTTGTCTGACATAGGGCGTGATCAGCCGGTTGATTGAATCGGGCTTCTAGCTCAAGTAGTTGCTAAGGGTATGTGATGGAGTTTAAGAGTATATATAAGCCCAACTCCTAAAACACTCAACCACCCGTCCTCAAGCATCACGAGTCGTCACCAACAGGAAACAGTAGATGCATCCTTTGACAGACTTTTACCCCCCACCCGCAGAGGTGTTGTCGGCGTATTCTGAAACATCGCTAATAAGCTGAGAGGCTGCAGAATTTGTTCTGGTTGGTCAGGCGTACGAGAGGATGACAATCTAACCTCCTCTATAAGGAAAACACAGCGTAATCTACCGTAAACTTTCTTTAAGCTTAATATATCAAAATTAAAGGATTTTCAGGTTAATCATTATATAGAGTTTTGTTTTTGTTTTGATGTAAGCAGCCCGCCCCCATTGTTTGTAAAAGTGTTTTTGATATATGAAAGCCTCTGTACACGATACCTCTGTTGGTTGTGATTTTTAAATTTTTATGTAAAAAACAATTAATGAAAGATGAGATGCAGTTTTCATTATTTTGTAAAAATACTGTACAAACAGTAGAAGCGAAATAGACTCGTAAGTAGTTCGCTTGATTCAGAAGTAAAAATTCCGGCGGGCCAACTGTTGTTGAGGATGAGCAAATCGAGACGTCGATTAAACAAAATACAGATCACACGACATGCAGAGACACATAACATATTCTATATGAGCGTTGTCTTTGAAAAAACTGATATGCGAAAAGCTACGATGTTTGATGCCTCACATTTAAACAAAAGAAAATATAGCATTTCCATCTGCGGTTATGCTTCAAACGATCTATTTTTGAAGAGAACAATCACAGGAAATATATTTATTTACAATAATGTGAATCAAAAAAGATTGTCAAAATGAAATAAGCCACGGCTAATAACTCAAAAATATATTTTCCATTAAAAAAGGTAATACCGCTTGGGTGGGAAGGGCTTTACAGTCTCCTCTTAAAAATGCTGACATTTAATTCAGCAAGTATTGTTTCTAGTTGGACTGATTAAAGTTAGCAATCAATGAAACGCATCAGGAATTGTTCAATCAAAAGTTGTCTTCTATCAGGTCACACCTCACGTGTTTTAAAACCAACAGGAATTGCTACAGTTTCGTTGGGATGTCATACTTTACCCACCTGATCTTGCACCTTAATTTACCTTACAATGCTCTTGAGAAGAACTTTAATTATCTCCAGCCTGTATAAACCACTTCAACAATTCCTCATCCAGAAAGATGCTGAATTCTGGAAGTAATGAAAAAATAGCAAATATCTGGTTGAATAATTTGTACAAATATCTAAATACTGTCTTTGAAATGCGCTTAAAATCTCTATGAATTTTTGTACCGGTCCAATATATCTTCAAGCGAGAATGCCCGAATGTTATTATGTAAAGGCATTTTTATGCGTATTCCTATCACAGTGATGTGTATAAATCTGTCACTTTATCTTCTGATATATTTTGCGTTGAACATTATCTAAACTGTTAGAATATTTGGAAAGTTTCTGTTAGATTACCCACAGAGAAATTTCTGCAACTTGACGAACTAAATTTTATTAACACGCTGCCTTATCGTGGGAAAACGTCAGCACATGTCAAACTAACATGTCACCTTGACATCTGAAAAAAGTAGACAACTGATTGACATTTAGCGAAATTACTTACACAATACTGCATAAATTGACAAATGCAAAATGATATTAACGAAATCTTATTTATTAAAATTCTTATACATATGTTTGAAAAAGCTAAATTAAAATATGGCAACTAAACTATTTTCTTCGATATGCATAAGAACTGCCTCTATTAAATGAATAATTACACACAATTTTGCTTAAAGTTCCATCAGAAGATTTTGCGAATTAAACGATGAAAACGATAGAATCCCTAATGATAATTTGCAGTTCTATTGGACTGCAAAATCATCTATGCTATGATATTTTTGTCATTTTTTATATTCGAGTTATTCTGTATTTTCAGTGCATATAATTACGTATGTCAAAAAGATGTAATCTAAGCCACAATTCTAAAGAGTAGAAAGGATTTTCGTTAATAAACAACTACTGCTTTTAACAGTGAAAAAATATAATTAAGTGTTCAAAGCATTTATCTATTTTCTATTTTGCCAAAGTGAAAAAGATTTGTTTTTCAGAATGAACGAACTTTATTAATATTTTTAAAAGAAGAAGTAATCGAATGAAGTAGCCTCTTTTTCATAAGGAACATAGCCGGGTATCTTTTAACATCTGTCTTGTCATCATTGGTTGTAGTGACAAATTTTATTGTAATAATATTTAAAGAATAACAACAATTTCTATTGACACTTCACTTTAAACAATATCATATCACATTAATATAACATCTTTTTATAAAAAATAAATCAGTTATAGTAAAAGGCAAATTATAATTTTCACACAAAAACAAATTCGAATAGTTTTTCATAATTTCTGATCTACTCTGCTATTTAGTTGACAAACAGGTTGGAATATATTTCACATCTTAATTAATATTACTGCTTTAGAATTACTTTAATTACTAAATGCAATTTATCAACGCTCTAATAAGACAATACTTAGTCTATGGCAGATTTTTCTTCTAAAAATAAAAAAATTGTATATGAAAATAATTGAGTTTAATAAACTAATACGATCGAACAGCAATCCTTTTTCTTATATTTTTACTAACAAGAAAAATTGAAAAACTTTTATTTACTTTTGTGATGCCTTTTTTTAAGTCGTTAACAACATGGTTCATTCTATCTTACCTTGATAGTAAAATTTAAATGAAATTTCCATATATCTTACTAATTTACTAGCAAATACATGGCAGACGTTAAATATATTTTCCAGATCATATTTTAAAAAAATCATTTACATGTTTTTTTAATGATTTCTAAAGAAAATACCCTTTCATCTAAAGTTACACTTTAAATGTTAAATTAGTGAAGAGCGTAGTTTAAAAAACAGAATTTTTTTTTATTTTTATTTACTAAGATTTTCACTGCAACAAATGAATAAGTGACTCAAATTACTGGGCAGTTACAATTTACTAAGAATAAATTTCAGGTCATAGAGCAGGAAACTCCCTTTTCTTCACATCTGCTAATCTCTCTACAACGACAGATTCATTATTATCCAGTCAAGAAGTATTTCTTAAAGATAATTACAGTGAGACGAAGGAAATGGTAAATTATAAGGTGGCTTCACTTAGTCAACACAATATATCCTAATGACTTGCTCTGTATATTTTTATCACGAGTTTCTACTGCTCCTCAAAATTAGAAATATTTTTGCAAAAGCGTGAACAAATTTGAATTGTTTTAATAATACTAATAATTCTTTTAATAATTACTTTCATCATAATTTCAATCAAGACTTGCATAATTTTAATTATTTGAAATTTGAACAATTTTACTTATTTAAAATGAAGGTATAATTTGCACATAAAATCCGTTTTGATTTAAATAAATTAACCATATATTTAACGTTTTTAATTTAAGCAAGTCGTAAAAATTTTAACCTGTGTCTATGTAAAGCATTTAATAAAATTTTCAATAGTCTCTCGAGTATTTATTTATCACTATGTAAAAGGGGTGTTTGCAATGATTTATTCTTTGTATTAGAAATCGTCATGAGGCGAACTTTTTCATCTATATTCCGTGATGTTCATATTTACCTCTCGTAAAAATAATTCTGAGAAATGAACCAAGATCATTTTTAATTGACATGGCATTAATTCTCTATGCTCTAATTACTGATATCGTTTTAGGTAATTCCATGTGTTGCGTCATCACAATATCAGACGCAAGAAATTATATTCAAACTTATTTTTTTTGATAACCAGGTATAACTAACACATACAAACGGTTCTTGATTTAAAAATAAATTAACCATATAATAAATATGTGCTTTTTAATATAACTAAATCTTAAAAACTGAAAAGATTTGCCTGAGTAAAAGTAACAATAAACAGATTATGAACTTAAGCGTTACTAAGTTCTTAATCTTTAAAGCTTACGCTATACTCATTTTGTAAAATCAGAGATTATATGACAGAATCAAATTGCAGCCAGTTTTATTATTAGTTGCAACTTTAAAGGTTCTATCAAGCTCAATCGCTTATCTATCCAGAATAGGGAAGCAAAAACGAAAGAAAGGTTCGACTTCGGAACGTATTACCATCGATGAAAATATAGGTTTAATTCAGATGTGGCTGTTAAGCCATATGCTATAGTATACCGCAAGAAATAAAGTGTACAAGATTGGCATTTCCAAATACCGATTCTCATCGAAACAGCAACGCTGTATAACCGAAACGGTCTTCGTTTGCCTATTTTCCATTTCCTATGGAGGTATTTTTCTGTTTCTCTTGGTCTCCTTTAATTGAAACTTTCAATCGACCTTGCACTTCCTTCGAAATCTTTGTCTATGAAATTATGTTATTATACATGCATACATATAATTTTCATAAGGTGCTCATTTGACCGATCATTATTAAAGTTTCCTACTCTACGCGCACTCATCTGACTTTTTATAATTTTTGGTAATAGAGGCGATTATACCTACGCTGGTTAACTCAAGATGTTACATCAAGGTTGGCCGGTGTATAGACAGAGTACACACTAACTAAAATAGCGTAGCGTAGGAAAATTTTCGTAATTACCTGAGCAACATTATATCAAAGCCATGCATACTACGATATTATTTATATGCTGTTTAAATACTCTTCTTTATATATATATTGACTGTTTAATTACTTAGTTTTTGTCATAATAAGATTAGACCAGTGCACATTTGTATTAAAAAGTGTTCAGTACACTTATATTATAGAGCTTTTGAATATTTTCCATTTGTAAACGAGTTATTACGCGACCTAGGTTTCTAACATGAGTGGTGTCTTCAGGCGATTATTGCAAATCGCCTGAGGGCAACACTCATGATAGAAACCTAGGTTACGTAATAACGCGTTTAGAAATGGATATATATATATATATATATATATATATATATATATATATATGTGTGTGTGTGTGTGTGTGTGTGTGTGTGTGTGTGTGTGTGTGTGTTGCATAAGAAATAATTAAATGAGTATTCTGGGATAGTTAACACCCTATATCCATGGACAATATGGATTCGTTTGGTTTATATAATGCCAGACAGTTCTACCTTCAAGCGGAGGAGTACACTTGTAGTTTAACCCCTCATAGTGAACACAGGATTCTTTCACCTTATAATTGTGATCCCTTAAACAGGACCACAACAATGAGTAGAGTGCTCATATCGGGAGAAAAATATCTTAGAAGTATTACAAACTAATGGTTTAGCAGGCCACTTTTTGCAGTGATTAACGTTTTTAGGATTGCTCAATACTTAGTAGAGTATAGAAATATTTTTATTATAAATTTACAAGAAAAATAGTTTACTGCGACAAAAAAACCGTGGTGTTTTGGTGCTATCTCATTAGCCTCTCATCAGGTAGTGAAATATCTTTTTCTGTTAGAAATCATTATATATAAAAACTTAAAAATAACCTAATTTCTAGCATATCAAGGCAATTAATAGGGAGAATTTCGGAGGCTTTGTCTCAATGAACCAATAGAAACCAATAGAAAGCCAGGTCATGATGGATAAATAAATTTGATTATAAGTGTAAAGGGGGTTTTCTTATATATATCAACGCATCATCTAAAGTGGTCATAAATTATATTCTAGTTCGAAAAGCTAATAAGCTCATCACACCACGTTTTATTTGGTATAAAATTTTCTCAAAACATCCCAAAAAATTTTCATGAAATAGAAATCAAGTAATATGACCCAGAATAGAAATCTTTAGTGTTATCTTGTGAGAGTCACCAAAGTTAGGGAAGAAAGACTTCATTGGACATAATGGTTGACCATAAACCCATACAAATCCACTCACATACACATGAATACGTTTACGTATATATAAACATATATGAATTTACGCATATACATATATACATAATACACACATATGCATATATACACGCACATATACATATGTATACATATATACGACACATATACACACATCCATCAATATACACATAAAATATCTTACAGATATATACACTCTTGTATTCACACATCCACATACCCACCTATGAAGATTAGACATATACACTTATAATTAATACTAACACATTATATACACAAGTATACCAATATATATATATATATATATATATATATATATATATATATATATATATATATATATATATCGGTTTTTTTTCTTTGGGCTACGTGCTGACTCGGTCTGAATCTTTTCGACTGATGTTCATGTGCTTAACGCTTTCTTTTATTTTATAAGCATTTTTCCTTCCACGTATATCCGCGGAGGGTTTTTCCTTTCTTATTAGAGCGATCAGAGTTTTCCTCGCTGCCAGTGACGGTGAAGTAAGGGTGTATTTGATCATACGCATTATTTTAAAAAGGTAGATTTGTAATAGTAAATATTTATTCGATAAAGTACATTTAATTTGAAGATAAGCGCATTAAAGACACGTATGTCTGAAATGATACATGTTACAGCGTAATAATTCTGAGAAAGCTAGAAATGCTGTCAAGATTCGTTACTGGCGGCCGCAATCTGAACAATATGAGATACGTAGATTATACAGTGCTGGTTTCAGATATGAAAAGAAAACAATATCTCCTACAGAGAAATTTAAATATCTGGAAAAACTGAAAGAGAACTGAAAGTGCAAACACTGAGTTCCGAAGGCGTATTGGCATGGTCAAGGATGCATTCCAGAAGCTGACTAGAATATTAAGAAACAGGAAAATTTCGCCGGAAACAAAGAAGAGCGTACTGGATTGCTATGTGATATCTGTCCTTCAATATGGCAGTGGATGCTGGACAATCTCATCAAAGATGAAGGAAAGAATTGAAGCAGTTGAAATATGGTTCTACAGAAGGATGTTGGGAATATCATGGCCAGAACATATGAACAAGAAATTTTGGAGAGGATGGAAACGAAAAGGAAAATGATATTTAACATAAGGAGAAGACAGTTGTAGTTTCTGAGACATGTAATGAGGAAAGTGGGCTTGAAGAATTTGATGCTCACGGGACGGATAGAGGGAAAGAGAGACAAGGAAAAGCAACACGTGACATACTTGATTGATCGGCAACACGGCACATAAAAGAAGATTAATGAGCAGAGTAAAAAGAAGGGATCAAAAAGAGGTTGGCAAAAAATAAAAAATACTAGCGCAGAGATGACAGATGTTAATCATCGGCCGACACACACTTAATAACCAGTAAGAAAAACGGACAACTTTTTGTGATTTTCTTTCTCCGCTAATAACAGATACTGTTTGTAGCCCTGAGATTAGTCTGATATAATACGACTAATTGCCACGAAAAGAAATTTTGACTGGAAATTAATTTTGCATTGTTATTTTGAAAGCAAACTAATGGAGGACAGAAAACAGATAGTAGAAATAGGAAAAACATTTTTAACGGTCCCTGAAATTATCCAAATACCCTCTGATTAAGGGAAATCTGTTAGGAGATGTTAAAAATGATGGCTGAATGTAGGGACGTAAGTAGAGAAGCCAGTCTCCAGGGAAAAGCATTGCTTAAAGAAAATAGACAGAAAGAAAAGAGAGGAGTTTAAGAAATCACATTTCCCTTAAGCCAAAGAAACATAATACAAGCAAAAAGAGATGGTATTGATACACTGGAGAATGCTATAACGGAAAACAATCATTATCATCACCAAAGAATAAAGATTGGGTGAAAGTAGTATTAGAAACAAAACGAATAAGCTTCTGTAATATATTTGAAGTAACGTCACCGAACTGAAACATCGAGAATATGCAGGAGGAAGAACTTTTTATTTTGAGAAAAAAAGCTGCAAAAACTATGATAAGCAAAATCAATAAAAAACAGAAGAAAACCCTATGAGAAAGTAATAGTACGAAGCAACAAAAAGATCTTAATTGTGATAGCAAAAGAAAAGAAGATAAGCTTGAAGCGATAAACCAAAATACTGTAGCGGGTGGTGGTATAGTTAAGAGAGTAACACAACCCAGCCGCGCAGACAAAATAGAACATTCCAAAACAATGAAAGCAGATTTTACCAACAAGTAAACAAAATAATGGGTAAAAAGGAACAACTGGATGAGATTTCAATCCTGGAAGAAGCAATGGAAATAAATAGAATCGGATTATCTAACACGAAAAACATATTACAAGGGTTCGAAATTTTTTTCTTAATCATTTCACCCCGGGCAAGGTGTAAATGCCACTGATGTGCGGGGGGGGGGCTACATAACTGAAAGAAAATTAATTAGAGGAGGGAGAAAAGGATTACAAACCAATTAGAAAGAAGCAATAGAAAGATGAAAATGCAGGTGTGATAACAGTTGCAAGTGGGGGGAGAGAAAGGGAAGGATATACGGGGTAGGGGAAGGGCTAGAGTCAAGTGGTTAGTAGATGAGTATTGACATTGCATTTAAATTTCTGGAGGTTGTAGCCGTCAGGAAAGCAAGAATATGGGAGAGAGTTCCACAGGCGGGAAGTGCGAGAGAAGAAGTTGCAGGAGTAGAATTGTCGTCTGCATTTGGCTAACCTAACTGTGAATGGGTGGGACCCAGTTGCCAGTCTGGTTGCACGAGTAAACACCTGTTGAGGAGGCACCAGTGACTTAAGTTCGTCCGAGCAGAAGCCATGAAAATATTTATAGAAGAGACAAAGGGAGGCCACATTTCGTCGGTGGGGAAGTGGCTGTAGTCGAGCCGCCAAGTCAGCACCTATCACTTTACTAACTCTCCTTTGGAGCCTGTCGAGAACACTGAGGTGAGCGGCAAGGGCGCCTGACCATAAATGGCAGCAGTACTCCATGCAGGGTCGAATGGTAGACTTGTATATATGCAGGATAGATTCAGGCGGAAAGAACGTCCTGGATCGACACAGTGACCCAACCTTCTTAGCAGTGGATTTAGCTATGGATTCGATGTAGCGGTTCCATTTGAGATCGGAAGAGAGGGTAAGGCCGAGGAGGCTCAGTGTATTCCACTCAGGGAGAATCACTTGGTCCATGCTTATGGGAGGCAGGAGAGTTTGCCTGTGATGGTTGACATACAACAGTTTGGTCTTAGACGCATTGAAGTTGACAAGCCACTTCTTGCCCCAAATCACCACAGAGTGCCCGTTCAAGGTCCGCAGCGAGATTATGTCTGTCCGCCATGACAGGTTTCTTACTGGTGCGGGAGTATATTGTGGTGTCGTCTGCGTAGGTGCCTACTTGGGACTTGATCTCATCTGGGAGGTCATTGATGAGAATAAGGAAGAGCGTTGGTCCCAGGATAGAGCCCTGGGGGACACCGGCATTCGTGCTGTAGGATGAAGAGGCATGCCCATTCAAAACGACGTTCATTTTGCGGTTGTTTAAAAAGGACTGGATTAGGTCAAGCAGGCGTCCGGTAATGCCGTAACCCCGTAGCTTGCAAAGGAGGTCAAAGTGCCAGACCCTGTCAAAAGTCTTGGAGATGTCCAGAGCAACTGCACGAGCCTCGCCTGACTCATCGAGGGTCCGGAGCATGTACTCCGTTACGGTTGTTAGCATATCGGCAGTGGACCTGGCAAAGCGGAAGCCATATTGCCTAACCCATTCTCAGCACTGATGGTTTGGTCCGTGCAGCAAGGGTAGCCGTTGGAAATAGAAATCTGCCCAAAAATGGGAAATTAAACAAACCCTTACAAATACTGGAATGACCAATTCACAAGCTTGTTTTACTCAATGAAGCGAAGACCGAGGAAGTTCCCACCGAGGAGCCATAAGGGTTGAAAATAAGGAATCCTTATTTTGGGGGCCATGTAAACGGAAACGAATTAACTCCCTTTGCGCGATGATGTGAAAATTAACCTAAGGACTCTAAAACAGTGCTGAATAAATTACTAAGTGGAAAGAACCTAACCATGATAGGACACGTAATTCCTGATTCAACCGATTAACGACTTTCGCAACATCTTCGTGAAATCTCTGGGTTAAAAGCTTCACTGCGAGTCGAGAGGAAAAACTACTCTGAGAGATGCGAAAAAAGGAGCATTGCCAAACGACTACAGATCGATAATATGCTCGCCAGTGATGTGGAAAATCCTAACAGTAGGAATAACCTAAATATGATATACTTTTGAAAGCCGAGGATTAATTTCCGAGGAACAGAAAAGATGGCGGAAAGAATGGCTGAAAGAAGAGGAAATGAATGATAAGAATCGGTATCATGTAGACTATAGCATTATATAACCGCTAAAATACAAAGGAAAATGTTGGGAAATTGAAGAGACTGACTTAATCTCATATTACTAATTACTAGTGGCGTAACCCAACAATTGAGTGAATAATGATTTCTAGTATTAATTGCATTTTCATACTAAGTCTAAACTACTGGTTATCACTATTAATCAAGTAACAGTAAATGCAAGTTCTGCACGTCCCAGTATTTTCCCGTTTAACTTTGTTAGATTATATTTGCTTTCGCATTAGGCTTGCATGCTTTAATCATTATGGCTGACATTTTCTCATTTAATATTATAGATATTTGATTGCTGATAGAGAGGACTTATTTTATATCGTCTCCAATTCTCATAGTAAGCATCTCTTCGAAAGTTCTTATTCTTCCAGTATTATCAGTACGACCGTCACCTATATATAGACTCGTTTCTTAGTATTTTTCATGTTCACAATATTTCAACTAAGTAACAAATTAGTTGACAGTTTTTCAGTTTTTTGTTTTAACTTCAACACATGAATAGAACATTTGTTCTACATTTGAAAGTTAAAATGTTTCATTTAAGGGAAACTTGTTTTCACTGTACAATCCCGGTAAAGTTATTATTAAATAAATTTCCTAGTAAACTTGTTACATCAGCCAGTTTTGCGTGTTTTGTTTTGAATCATATACTATTTTGTCGGCCATGAAAGGTATTTCTTTCTACAGGCGTTACTTCATATTTTCTTTTTTTACATGTTTTCCATGACGTGATGTTTTATAATTTGGTTTGAAGTTTCAGTCACTCATGATTCTGTTTCATATATAAGATACCCTTTTCAATACTTTGCAATGCATTAATGTGAATATCAATCTTCACTATTGTATAGTTTCTTCTATATGTAGATTTTTTTAAACACTGACCTCATTTCCCTATTTACCTATGTTGAATATTTCCCTTGAACGATTTGTTTTGCTACTAATACTTTTTAAACCGAGCACTGAAAATATTTTCTCAGTCTGTAATTTAGAAAGTCGAACATTGTTCCAAGAGAACCTGTTTTTTCTCCCATCAACATCTCAATAACAGAATGTTGATCAGAATTTTTAGAGCTACTTTTTAGAGCTAAAAATAAATTCCATACAAAACTTCCATTGTTCAAAAAGAAAATGCTTCATATGATGCAGGGTCCTCACTATCCTGTTGAAGTGCAACGAATAGACGTAGCATCGATTCTACAAATTGTCGGAAGACTTTTCTATTAAATCATGCCTTCTTGGTATACACAGTATACCTAATATTTCTAAGTTCAGGAGGTTTCGTGAAAAGAAAGAACCCAACGTTCACAAATGATCGAATGGGCTCCTTTCGAACCAAACTGATCAAAGCATTCATTCGTCTGAAATCTCCAGAATGCACTTCAAACTAATTCTCGGTAACGGATAGAATTATCCTTGTTATATAACTCTTTGCTGTTGAGGTGCATGGCGTCGATGACTGTTAGCAAATTATAATGAAGCAGTGAAGCAAAGCTGTTACTGGTCAATAAGGGAATTAAGTAGGTTAGTGGAGTGAAACCAAGTAAAATATGCATCCCGGATCCATCGCTTCATGGAGGTCAAGCATTACACTGAAAATCAACCATTAGTCTTGAACGGATAGAGCTGTAATTCCAGGGTTCAATTAGCAACGTCGGAAAACTACGTTAGAGTGTCTTGTGATGCTATGACACTGACACATTAGTGTATCTGATATACCCATATCCCATGGAAAGTAAAAGAAAACGTTGATCTGATTATATGGATTTAAGCGTTGTACCTCTCGCATTGAATGCAATTTAAGCCAGTTTTACTTGTCTGTTTCTTGAGGCAGAAGTCTATGGGTCTTGAGAACCATACGCTTCTGATCGAGGACCTGTGGCCGGCCACTATTTTTCACGGTAGGCATTAATACTCTGCCAACATATTTCCCTGATGTACAAGTGGAATATCCTATGTCCTTCAGTTAGTGAATGTGATACACGTTTCGGCGATTATGCCTCTTTCGATCCATGACTGACTAGGTAGATTTTCCTGCATTAGGTTGTTATTTCTTTCTGCAATACTGAATGCCAATCAAGACTAAAGTATCCAACCTGTCCTGCTATTTAACTCTTTGCTGGAGAAAGAATAGATGGATCCCTGCCTTTCCCAAGGGTATTTGCGAGTGAATGCAACGAATTCAACTGGACTTCGAACTCAGCTCTAAGATTTCCCATTACGAGCCGATAGCCATTGCACCACATCGCACATCCCAAATGTTCGTGCAATTTTAAAAACAGAATGTCCAAAATCACCTCATTCGAATTCCGGTTATCACATCACCTTGTCATGAGCAGTCTAACTACTAACTTAGATTTTAGAGTACAAATGATATAGGTGAGTGTTTCCATGGCACTACTCACTATTACCTTTTACATATTGATATCTCATTACATTTGTTTATACAGATCTGTATCCATTTTTCATAAAAATGATTAAGTTTGAGTATATATCTGGAAAATATTTTCTCAACTGAATAAAATCAAATATTTTCTACTAGTAAAAGGGGTCAACTCAAATAAAAATGTAACTTTGGAGATCTTAGAGTCACTTGAACTAAAAATCATTGCAACAATTTGCAATCTATTTTAGGTACTAAAAAGTATTCATCAAGCGTTTTTCAAACTCATTTGATTGCATACATTAATAGAAATACAGCAACAGTGATTATTTGCAGAAAGAAATATTAGAGAATGTGCTTATTTGTTTTAGACATGAAAACAAATTTTACACGATATCATTAAGTCGTAATATTGCTAAATATATAAAATTCTTAAAAGCCATTTTTTCAAAAGCTTCAAGTACTTCTTCGTACTAAACCAGCGTTTCTTTAAATGAAAATATCTAATTGCTCCAAAACAGGAATTTAGAGAAAATTATATTAGTGAAATGGGGAAGGAAATGTTCCTAATGCAATTCTATTCAATTATTGTAAAACGTTGAATATACAAACAAAATTCTTTATTTTGTTAATTAGTTCGATTTACACTGATGTTAATTCGTTTTTTTTCTGCAGCATTCTGATTTCATTGCCTTTCCAAAATTCTTTTTAATCTAACAGTACAAAAGTTTAATTCCAGTATCTGAAGAGAGAAAAACATCAGCCGGTGGGAACTGTCTGCTCACAATATGATTTATTTAAATTCGAAGTTAAATTGGAAATCAAAGCTTTCCTATATATTGTATGAAACCTGCTATGAAATGAAAGGCAACCTAAGGAAATTCAAATTTTTCTTATTTTTATTCTAGATTCACCTCTGACATAACTACAACAGCATCTTTTTCTATGGTTGCACAACTTATTACTTTTTGTATACACTTTATTTAGGCTGGTGATAAGTTTTGTAGCTCTTCGTGGGTATAATTTTATACTGATAGATGATTCAAATTCCCAGTCTAATGACGAAAAATATTTTAAGTGTTTTTCAGCAAACTTTATTTGTTAATGCACTTAATTCTTTAATGTATATTAATCAATAATATATATCATACGGTGAAAATTCTCATATCGAAATCTCAACGTTTTCTTACACTAGAAATTTATATATATATATATATTTAGTATATCGAGGCAGCAAGTAATTTTCTAAACATATGCTATTAAATATAAGAGACAATGAATGTCTATTATGTTTAATCATGAGCCGTTCTAAACGTCGTATTTTTGCTTTAATTTCAGTTGAAAATAAAGACAACAATTCTCCAACATTTGGATAATTATTTATTGGTTTTCTTCTAAGCTTTCGGCTCACATGAGCCATCTTCAGAGAGGTAGTTTAAACTGAAATATTATAAAATCCACCATCACCGACGATTTTATTTTGTGTTGACATAAAACTCCGCTTGGCAACGGCAATAGTTACCAAAAATAATAAACGCAGTTCTTAAGTTTGCGATGCGGTTTTATGACGTCACACCGCGGGATAGCGCGAAATGACAACAAAACCATGTAGTCAAATGCAATGTAATATGTTATTTCCTGTTTTAAAGTTGATTTTATTGAGTGTTGGTTGTTTTGATTTGATGTACATGGCCTCCAATATCTGCAGGTTCCTCTTACTGTGTGTATGAGTAAGAATCACCGTATTGTTGACCAAAATCTGTCTGATATTACCTACATGTTCATGTTTTTCAGAGAAATGTTGTTTAATAGTACTCTGATCAGAAAGATGACATGTAAGTCTACGGGAGAGCGTGGTTGTGGTAAAACCAATATATGTACTAGGTTTTTGATTAGTATCAGAGATGCAATCTCTGAATGGGCATGTAAATTGGTACACTACATTGTTTTTTTGTAAAGAATTTAGTTTAGTGCTTGTTGGGTTATTATAGACTATGAGGTCAATTGTTTTAAACTTTTTATAATATATAATGAGTTTAATTTGATTATTACTTTCGACTGGTTTAACATTTCTACGTATTATGTTTTTGAGAGTTTTTTCATCTTGTTTATAATTATTATGTATTTGGTTGCAATAGTATAAGTTAATAGTGTTATGTTTATTTTGATGTAAACCATTATTATTAATATTATCATTATTGTTAGAGCTATTGTTAATTTTGTTGAGATACATTTTAATTTGTTGATCAATAACGGAGTTAGGAAATCCATTATTGACTAGTGTTTGCTTAATGTTGTGTAATTCTTTATAAAATATAGATTTGGAAGAAGATATCATTTGTGTGCGTTGAAGTAAGTTTTTTATAACAGCTAACTTATATCGTTGGGGGCATTCACTATTAAAATTAAGAAGACACGAGTTTATGCTAGTTGGTTTCCTATATAGAGAAGTAGTAAATTTATGTGTGCTAGAATCAATGAATACATCAAGGAATGGGAGTTTGTTATTAATATTAAGTTCTAATGTAAATTTGAGGACGGAGTGACTTTCAAATTTGTTTTTAAGATATTTAATTTGATCGATATTCTTAGCTAAAACAAAGATGTCGTCTATATATCTTACATATATAGAGGGTTTATTGTTGTCACTAATTATTTTATTTTCTAGATTTGCCATATAATAATTAGAAAAGAGGGGACCTAAAGGAGATCCCATCGCAATACCATCTATTTGTGTATAAATATTGCCTAAGGGATCGTGAAAGGGTACTTGTGTGGTGCATGCTAATAATAGTTTTTTTAATATATATAACCCACTATATTAGCATGTATTCATTGATTCTAACATGGTTTTGTTGTCATTTCGCGCTATCCCGCGGTGTGACGTCATAACACCGCATCGCAAAATTAAGAACTGCGTTTATTATTTTTGGTAACTATTGCCGTTGCCAAGCGGAGTTTTATGTCAACACAAAATAAAATCGTCGGTGATGGTGGATTTTATAATATTTCAGTTTAAACTACCTCTCTGAAGATGGCTCATGTGAGCCGAAAGCTTAGAAGAAAACCAATAAATAATTATCCAAATGTTGGAGAATTGTTGTCTTTATTTTCAACTGAAATTAAAGCAAAAATACGACGTTTAGAACGGCTCATGATTAAACATAATAGACATTCATTGTCTCTTATATTTAATAGCATATGTTTAGAAAAAAAAATATATATATATATATAAATCAAAATTTCGAAATGTAATTCCGTTGGATGCCCATTTCAACGAGGAAATCCTCGCTTCATCAGCAACAGCGAAAAAGAAAACAATTCAAATGTGTTACAAGATTTTCATACCGGTATAAGCTCAAAAGTTATCCATACACAGGAAGTTAAAATGGGGTGGGATTAACAATTTTTGAATGTAAGAAAGTAAGGAAGGGGAAATAAGTAGGCAGAGATTCCTTTTCCATATTAGAAGAATTTACATCTCATCTGTAAGAGCCAAGTGTTCAAAAGTTAAAATTTAGCCATGTCACAGGGATAGAAATGATAAGAGGAATGGAAAGGAAACAAAGGGCAAGAGAATGGACCGGGTCAATTATCTGAGTAGTAAGCTATAAAAATTCCCTTAGAAACAAAAGAAAACGATTAACTACGACTTCAATGTTGAAAGGAAGGGTAAAAGATAAAAAAATAAAGCAAAAGAAACAAAAAAAAAAAAAAGAAAAACGATTGAAAACTTGCCAAAAGAATTTTTCTTTAAATAAATAATAACTGGGACAAATGATATAGGGAATCTTGTATACACAAAATTAAGGATAAATTTTAAATTTTAGGGTAGATCTCAAAAATTCCATTTCTATTTTTACAAGTACACACACACACACACACACACACACACACACACACACACGCACACGCACACACACATAACTTACTTAAATATTAACTTCTAAAAGATTATTGAAATACACGCATTAAACTTAAATTTAAATTAAAAAAAAACTAAATTTATGGCGGCATTGGTTTGAAAAAAATAAATTATATTTGATTCCCACCCAATTTGAACATCCTGTGTGTGAATATGTTTTTGGGTTTTTAACGGTATAAAAGGATGTGCATTGTGGTGCAGTGGATATCGACTCGGAACGACAAATCGGGAAGCCGAGTTCGGATTCCACTTGAATTCCTTGTATTCACTTACGTACAAATATCTTTGTGAAAGGTAATAATCCGTCTCTTTCCTCTAGTTATGGGTTAAATAATAGGACAGATTGGGTTCTATAGCCTTGGCTTGCAACCAGTCTATCACAGAAACCAATGGCAACCTACTGCGGGATAATCTTCTGACCAGTCGTTCGAGATATGATCGTCCGAAGCGTGTATCACGTATGGCACTTAACTGACTGACCAGTATAAAAATTTTGTAACAAATTTGAATTAATAAATGTTTTGTTTTCTGCCGTTGCTGATGAAGCGAGGATTTCCTCCTTGAAATGGCCACCCAACTGAGTTAAATTTCAAAATTTTTATGTATTTTTATATATTTGTCTCTGTAAATAGAACATACTATTTACATCGAGCTCTCCACCTTGATCAATTTAAATATTAATAGATATTAATATTAATAGAATCGGGGTTTTCATTTCCCTATTTCCTCAACTTTTTGGATTTAATATATAATACATTTAATATATACATTATATCTTACTGCAAACAGTAATCTAATTAAAATTTAAAATTTAATAGAAAAAATCGATTTCATAGATCCAAAATTAAGATTAAATATACAAATTTAGATTAATTATAAAAACTCTGCTTAAATAAAAAAATATTCTGTACAGAATAAGCATCCTACTCCTAACTTGTTCCTTTAAGAAATCCTAAAGGATATAGTCTAGTCACAAGATAATAAAAGCTTACATTCTAGCTGCTAATGTTAAATCTGTCTAGATATCAAAGACACTCATTAATCAACCACATTCACTACCCACACCACTTTCCTTAAAATTCTAACGGTCAATCTACAGGACTTATTCCCTTATCACTAACACCCGCCAACATCCCACACGCAACTGACCAAATATAAGAAAAGAGAATTTCCATTTCTATAAACACCGCCTGATGAGACATTGAAGTTTCAATGTCGAAACAAATGCACTATGTGTAGTGGATATATAAAAAAAAATTATGTACATGTTCTAAAATATAATTAATAACAAATATTCACAGCTCTGTATATTATATATCGAGCACTGTTTAAAAATAATGTTTTGGACGTTGTAAAAATTCTTTCTTCGTTCTGTATTCACTCGGAAATCCAAAAAAATTGTCTACATGTTCTAAAATATAATTTTTAATATATATATATAAATTCGAAAAGATGAGTAAATAGGCTACTAGGAGGATGCTTATTCTGTACAGAATAAGCATCCTACCCCTAACCTCTTCCTTTAAGAAATCCTAAAGCATATAGTCTAGTCACAAGATAATAAAAGCTTACATTCTAGCTGCTAATGTTAAATCTGTCTAGATATCAAAGACACTTATTAATCAATCATATTTACTACCCACACCACTTTCCTCAACATTCTAACGGTCAATCCACTCACTAACCCCCGCAAACATCCCACTTGTAACTGACCAAGTATAAGAAAGGAAATTAAAAATTAAAAATTTCATAGAAAAATCGGTTTCCAAACAGTGATCTAATTAAAATTTAAAATTTAATCGGAAAAATCGATTTCCTAAATCCAAAATTAAAATTAAATATACAAATTTAGATTAATCATAAAGACTCTGCTTAAATACAAAAATATTCTGTACAAAATAAGCATCCCACCCCTTGCCGACTCTTCTAAGAAATCCAAAGGATATAGTCTAGTCGCAAGAAAATAAAAACTTACATTGTAACTGCTAATGTTAAATCTGTCTAGAAATCAAAGACTCACATTAACCAACCATATTCACTACCCACACCACTTTCTTCAATATTCTAACAGTTAGCCGACAAGACTTGTTCCCTTATCACTAACCCCCGCCAACATCCCACTTGCAACTGACCAAGTATAAGAAAAGAAATTAAAAATTAAAAATTTAATAGAAAAATCGGTTTCCAAACTGTGATCTAATTAAAATTTAAAATTTAATCGGAAAAATCGATTTCCTAAATCCAAAATTAAAATTAAATATACAAATTTAGATTAATTATAAAGACTCTGCTTAAATACAAAAATATTCTATACAAAATAAGCATCACACCCCTTGCCGGCTCTTCTAAGAAATCCAAAGGATATAGTCTAGTCACAAG
Organism: Ascarosepion bandense; assembly: GCA_037127315.1. Taxonomy (NCBI): domain Eukaryota; kingdom Metazoa; phylum Mollusca; class Cephalopoda; order Sepiida; family Sepiidae; genus Ascarosepion; species Ascarosepion bandense. The sequence continues at coordinate 2,310,275 of JBBBDQ010000344.1, forward strand.
ATAATAAAAATTTACATTCTAAATGCTAATGTTAAATCTGTCTAGAAATCAAATACTCTCATTAATCAACCATATTCACAACCCACACTACTTCCCTCAAAATTCTAACCGTAATCCACAAGACTTATTCCCTTATCACTAACCCCCACCAACATCCCACACACAACTGACCAAATATAAGAAAAGAGGATTTCCATTCCCAGTCACCCTGCCTGATGAGACATTGAAGTTTCAATGTCGAAACAAATGTACTATTTGTCGTGGATATATAAAAAAAAATTATGTACATGTTCTAAAATACAATTTATAATAAATATTCACAGCTCTGTATATTATATATCGAGCACTGTTTTAAATGAATGTTTTGGACGTTGTAAAAATTCTTTCTGCGTTCTGTATTCACTCGGAAATCAAAAGAAATTAACTCCATGTTCTAAAATATAATTTTTAATATATATAATTATATATATATATATATATATATATATATATATATATATATATATATATATATTAAGTCAAAAAGATGACTAAATAGGCTACTAGGAGTGAATTATTTAAACAGTCTTCAAAAGACACCGATAACCATATTCTAAACAGGGAAACCTATCTACTCCTATATCGAAAAATAATCACGAAACAAAATTTCAGACGGTGATGTTAGAAGTATTGAGTTAAAGTAAACTTTAAAATGAACCAGTAACCCAATACTCAACAAGAAATAATCCTTACTCCGTCCAATTATATACAAATCTTCAAAAAAAAAATTCGTCCTGTTAAACTTTAAACGCGTTTTGCAAACCTACATTATTTAACGTAATTTTCTCAGATTTACTGAATTAAGCTGTCAGCGAGAAATAACGTTGTTACTCATTCCGTAAAAATAGTGCAGTATTACTGAAATAATGTATACTAAGAAAGTAATTCATTTAAAAAAAGGAAGAATAGCAACCACTGTATATGTGTCTACCTCTATTTTTCATCCCAGGTTAGATTGTCCTTCATTGTTGTGTGTACATATATATAATGTCGAGTTGTGATAATGTTGTGATTTAGTTTAATGTTTAATGTTTAGTGCCAAGATTGTTTTTTAATCACCAGTTTTATTGATAAAAGATAAAAGCAGATTTTTTTATCGTAAAGTGCTCGTTATCAGGATGGCTATAGCGCGTTAATAGGTTTATGTAAAGAATTTATCACTTTAACAAAGTAGGTTCATTCCGACTTTAAAGTTTCATTGGGACACCGTTAAAATATCGTCATTCATTGGGGCTGGCTGGATGTTGTAAACTTTGGACCTGCTTAGTTAAACTACAAATTCTTTGCATTAAACACGTATATATATATATATATATATATATATATATATATATATATATATATATATGTATGTATGTATGTATGTATGTATGTATGTCTGTGCATATGTGTATGTGTGTAAGGAAAATCAATAAATCATCTGAAGTGGTTATAAATGATAATTTTTCATTTTGACGAGCTAATATGCTCATCAGACCGACTAAGCCAAGAAATCTTTAAAAAGACGTATAATTTACTGAGGATTGCTAATCAAAACCAATCAATTGTAGAACACAAGTGAATGTATTTCTTGGTTCCAAAAAATTACAAATAAAAATACTTTCATAAAATAGGACATTAAAAACCTTTACCCATCAATATCTGAAAATATTGTTGGAAGCTTTGAATCTGGATGAACAATTCATAAGTATACCATCAGAACATATAAGTATAATTCTACATTGGCAAAAATTTAGACTATTCTACAATGGAGAAACATGGATTTAAATACAACAAAATAATGTACATTGTATATCGGAGTATAGTAAAAATAGCCAAACCATAGAACGATGGTGATGTATGCAGATTGTGCCAGGAGGAAAACATTAGCTATTATTAAACAAAAACATTTACTAAATGAAAGATTGGAAATTATGTCTAGATGTAATCATACCTATAAATATATACTAGGTTCATAAAAAGATGGATGAAAATGTTGTAAGATTCTTGAATAGCTCCTCCCTAATTTTGAACATTTTCGGTTGTTTGAAAATTCCAGTCGCGCGTTTATAAAAATTATATTCGTGCGTTTGAAAAACGGAAAAATTAGTTACTGGAAATCGCCTGAAGATACCTTGAAACCTAGGTTGCGGAAATAACTAATTTCCAAATGAAAAAAACATTTTCTGCAATTTAAATGTACTGAACACTTTAATACAACTGTATACTCGTCTAATTTAATTATTACTAAAAAATTATATATATATATATATATTTATCACTCAAATGAAAAATCTTAGTCATTCTTTTCATCCATACTAGTATAGTCAATTTAAAGTTTGCAACACTGTAACGATGTGAAGAATCCCTTCTGAAATTTCTGCATCAGTGTAGAAAATTCATTGGTAGCCGCTGGTACTATAAGTTATCCATATTGCAACTAATGATCAGAAATGGAGGCTTCTCTTTGCTAGATTCACCGCATTTTAGTTCCGGCTTGAGTTTGCGCCAGTTCTCTACTATAGTCAGCATAAGAAATTAAAAAACGTTTACTGTTAAACTTGGAATATCTTTAATTCATTTAGTTGATATTTTATTTCCTTCGGACTGATAGTGTGTTTATTGCTAAAATTTGATATTCATAGATATAATTTAGCTATGTTGGTGTTGTAACTTCGAAGTTGATTTAATATTTTTCTCTCATAAGTTCATTTATTCTTCTCTCTGAAAATTCTATTCATAATATTTTTTTAATCTGTATTTCTGCTTTTATAAGAAAAATGACTTTGTAGGCTGATACGTGTAGATCGGAGCGTTTAGACTGATACATGTACATCAGAACGTACAGGCTGGTGTGTGTAAATCGGCGAGAATAGTCTTATATCTTTAGATATGGTAAACTAATTATTGATAAGTTACAAAAGCTCTCTTCTTTAGGGATAAAAGAAAAGCTGATTATTTAATTTCACAGCCACGTACACATCTGAGAATACGATTATTTAGCGCAAGTACGCTGTTATTTCTGTTTTCTTTATATTTTAATATTGATTCACCCAGAGTAGGAATTATCCATACTAAATTGGTAGAGATTGTATTTTTTATTCAACTTCAAATTGTGTGTATATTTTGTGTGCTTGCATACATTAAATGACACATGTACATGTACGTCTTGCAGAAAAAGCGTGACAGAGAATCTGCTTTTATATTTTCATGTGGATATTTAGTAGTGCTACTATAAAGAAATCTTTGTGCTATTTTATCTCTGGATAATTTTAGATATCTTCACGAATCTCTATTATTTAGTTTGTCAAAAAAGAAAAAAACATATGCATAATATTTAAGGTCTATTTTCCGGTGATAACCTTCAATCGCACCTCAAGGAAAGGAATTCTTGTCAAAAACAAAGGTTATGTGCCGTTTTTAACACTGAGTGGGTGATTCTCTAGAACTTAACTATTGGCACCCTCTTTTACTTTGCTTCACATTGGTATACAGTCGCCCACTCATTGAATAAGCCAATAATGGCTAACCAGGCGCCAACACGTTTTTCGGATGTTTCTACAGGAAACAGGATTTGATTCTTCATCTTTTTCTTCATATTGCTCCCTGATTATGTGATAATTTTAATAATCCAATATTTAAATTTTTAATGCTACAATTCTACGATATGAATAAGTTAATAGCCACATTGCACTTTTTCTTTTACAGTTGACGTGATGTAGTTAGCCGTTACGTGATAAGGCTGTGCGAATATATGATCTAAATCTGATGTAACCTCAAAATGCATGCTAAGCAAGCGTGTTTCAGTTCCAAAAACTAAATGTAAATCTTTCTTTCCTCCCAAAAACAGCGGCCATCACCTGCTTAACCACTATAAAAAGACAATGCACATTATTTTGGTTATTAAAACATGCTTTTTTGGCATGTATTAGTGCATTGGTACCGTTTTTTTTTATTTCGTAATTTACTCTTTGGCAAGTTTTCAATGAGTAAATGTGTCCTTCACCTTTCTTAATTAAAAAAATTGATCTAGTTTATTATTATTAACATAATCATACCTGAAATTAAAATATTTCATTGTTTGCTAATTCATCATTCTTTCAGAATGTTATATAACTATCTTGACTTGACATTATTTACATTGTTCAGGCTGTTATTCTCAAGGACCAGTAGATAAAAGCGTTGATTAGAGCCATGACTTGACTCAAAGAGTTGAGAGTTCAATTCCTGGCTACAGCAGTGTTGAATTACTAACTTAGAGTAGGGGCTCCCAAACATTTTAGAATCGCGACTTCAAAGAAAATTAATAGGACATGTAGAGAACAATTTTCCAGTAAGTATGCAATTTCTGATGAGTTGAAGGAAATGAACTTCGATGTAACATTCATTATGAGCAGGAATAAGGAAATATAATATATCAATATTTCTTGACACGATATGAAAGATCACTTTTAAGAACATGTAAAATTCATATTACTTTCAATTTCTGGTGAAACGTTTGTAAGCTGTCTTCTAAGGATATTAATGATACTAATTATAAGATCTAATAATATACCCAACAAATAACATCTTGAAACAATCTTGATAAGGCTCTCTAACTCATGTGAAGACCAGGTTGTTTTGTGCCAGGATAGTTCGTAATAATATTGTATGTCTAGTGCAGTAAAATAATAAAGATGATAGAATTTGTGCATAATGATCAGCATATAATTTGATAGCCCAAAGGATAGTCTTGGTCGTTATCCCACGACTGTTGACCGCTTTACTCGCATGAACTGCCTCCATATCTTAAAGAAGGCTACATGTCAAAATTCCAAATTTAGTTTCCTCCATAAAAATGCAATAGAGCAGCAGACAATCGCATGTCCTTTGGAAATCTCAAGAGTAACTCTAGTCAATTAGGATTTAGGAAAAAGTTGTTAGAAATACGAAACAGGAAGAAGACAACAATAACAAGAAAGATTGAATAACAGCGAAAAACATATTTTGAAGGCGATTATAATAAAGCACAATGGTAACAGTAGCCACTTTCTGATAAAGAAACATTCGGCATTCATTGACAGACAAACCAGTACAGCTTTCGGTTGAAATTTAACTTTTTACTTTCAAACAATTTTCAGGAAAATAAATTTACCAAGTCCAGTAGCTGTGGTTGTCCTTTCCAGTATTTTTCATTTTCTTATGTTTGAGGTCGTGTGGAACGGCAGCATCTTGATTATACCATTTTCTCTTCGAGTTAGATTTAATACATATTTTCGTTGCTGTTAGAAGTCCTCAAGTTATGGGTTTTGTACACTTCTGTAACGCCAGTTCACGAGGTACGAAGAATGATTATACGCTCTTCACTCGCTCAAAGACATGCGCATTTGTTAACATTCTATCTGAGAAAGCAGTTGTATACCGCTGACAGTTGAGATATTTCTGAACGAGTATCGCACCGTGCATGACATCCATGTAAATGTCCCAATCTGATGCGTCTATTTAAGAAAACAACTAGTTTTAAGTTAGTTTTGGTTTTGTAATAACTTGAAGTGTTGGGCGAAGCTACCCCTACACTAAATTTGTTATTACTAATTTATAAACCGAGATACTTGAAGTGATTCGTATTTACGAACTCGATATTCTGTGTATTTGTTATGAATTCAGGATGTGTGCTATCACTGCTTTCATTCTAATCATTAAAAATAGTTTCTGCTTTGAAAAGAGCTTATATTTATTTTTCTTTAAAAAATAAAAATGTGTTTCAAGGCTAAAAATAGGAATGGGAAAGGCTCGTCTTCATCTTTTTTTTTTTTAATCATTTCACCCCAAGCAAGACATTCCACTGCCACTATTGCGCTTGGGGCTACATAGGGGGAGATAAATAGGAAGAGAGGTTAGTATAGGAAATGTCAGAAGGGGAGTGATATATAGTTGGGTGGGTGGGAAGAGTGTTTGAAAGAATGGAAGTTAGTTTGTTAGGAGTTGTCTATTGACCTTACATTTAAACTCCTGGAGATTGTAGCCGTCGGGGAAGTAGTCATGTGGAATGGAATTCCACAGTCGGGAAGTACGAGAAAAGAAACTGTTGGAGTAGAATATGCGGTTGCATTTTATCGGTTTCACTGTAAAAGGGTGGGATCTAGTTGCTAATCTAGTATCTCGTGCAAATTCGAACCTAGGGGGCACCAGTGATCTAAGTTCATCGGAGCAGAAGCCGTGAAAGTATTTATAGAAGAGACATAGGGAAGTCACGTCGCGCCGGTGAGAGTGAGTCTGCAGGCGGTCTGCTAAGTCGGTATCGATCACATTACAGACCCTCCGCTGTACCTTGTCTAGAAGCCCAAGGAGAATAGCAGGGGAACCCGACCAGATATGGCAACAGTATTCAATGCACGGGCGGATGGTAGATTTATAAATGTGCAGGATAGATTCAGACGTAAAAAACCTCTGGGCCCTGCACAGAGAACCGACTTTCATAGTAGCGGATTTAGCAATGGATTCGATATAGTCATTCCACTTGAGGTCCGCTGAAAGTGTGAGACCAAGGAGGCGTAGTGTTTTATTCTCTGGGAGGCAAACCTGGTCCATGCTAATAGGAGGTAGGTGTGATTGTCTATGATGATTAATTGATAGTAGCTTCGTTTTAGAAGAATTAAAATTTACGAGCCATTTCTTACCCCAGTCCACTACGGATTGGAGGTCCTTTCCAAGCTCGGCTGCAAGGTTAGCTTTGTCGCCCACACCAGCTTTTTGGTCGAGGCGAGAATAAACTGTGGTGTCATCGGTGAACATCTGTCATCTGTCTTAAAATAATTTTGCACATCACATTTTTACTTAGCATTCTTACTACAAACGCCGTAATACCTTAAACATTATATGAAATCTTAAATATGTACAATTTGTCTGTTGGAATGTTTGAGTTGGGAATAAATCACCAAATTTAAAAATGAAAACCCCAATAAATATTTACACAATGCATAATGATGTTTAAAAATAACTAAACAAAATGACGTTAGTAATGAAAATAAAAAAAAAGAACAAACAAACCACAATCATTAACTGTGACAGAAAAATCAATTGACTGGGCAAAATTTACGCAGGACGTGGAAAAATTAACCAGTTATTCGACCGAACATACGCAAAAATACATACAAACACGACACTTAGTCAGTCAGTTAAGTGCAATACGTGATATATGCTTGGGCGATCATGTCTCAAAAGACACATGACTGACCGGGCAGAAGATTATCTCGCAAAAGGTTGCCTATTATTTTCTGCGGTAGACTAAACTAAAGGAAAAACAAACATCAACTTTGAGAAGGGTTTCTTGGGAAACCTGGTGGGGATCTTGATATTTTATTCAAGACCATTTTTACCTCAACTATGGATATCTATGACATCAGCATATCCTTAATCATTCTCTGTATCTTGGGCGCGATATGAACAGAGAAGCAACGGTTCTGTATAGTTCTAGCAGATGTAAACATTTAGTAGAGTCGGAACTTGGAAGGATGTTTCTAATAGATTTGAAGAGTAAATTTCTATAGATGTGGTCGGATACTGTGAGGTTAACATAGCAGGTATTTTTCTATTATAGAGGTAAGCAGGTTTCTGCAGCTTTTTGATGGCGTATATCGATGTGCGTTGTGGGGCAATATCGTCTCGGAATGAGAAATCAGTGAGCCGCGTTCTACTTCCAGTTGAATTCGTTGCATTCATTTACGCGTAAGTACCGTTAAAAGGCATTAATCCAAATAGCAACCGACTGCCTAGTCAGTCATGAATCGAAACAGACATGATCGCTCAATCGTCTATCACTTAACTGACTGACTAATGTTCTATTACCCTTGACCAGAACGAAAACCAAATTGAACTAGAAGGGTTGATTTTCATAGAACGGTGAGAAACAAAACGAAAATAATTTCGAGAAATAAAGGGCTCAATATTTTAGTAAAAGGAAAAATATCAACAAGATATTCATCAATATATACAAAATAACGTTCCATAAGAATAAAATCATATTCTTCGCCCATCATCAGATAAATCAAAATAACCTAATGCTATGGAAACAAGAAATCTCAGGAGTAGTTGATGAGAATAGGGAAAATAAAACGGAAAGATAGAGCGGTTGACAAAGAAAATGAAAGAATAAAAGAAAAATGTAAGGTGCTAGGTGATAATGGAATCTGGTTTCTTGCTAAAGAAGATTGCAGAAAGGAGGACGAAAGGAGGAACTACAGTTCTCCCAATTATTTTTTCTGTATGAACAACGGTAAGTAATTACAACATATAATCTTTGCATATCAAGAGGAAAAACCTAACTGTACAACTTACTGGATAGTAATTATTATTAATTATTTCTCACTAACTGAGGACCACAAAAATGCCAAAATAAACCACGCGAACGAGTTCAGGAGGATTCATTGACAACAATAGACTGAGAAAAAACAAATCAAAACTTACCTTTGGTTTGGCTAGGCCACAAATACCATAGGCTATGATTCTACAACTTTAATGTTAGAATCTCTGAATATATATTTAAAACCTGCCGTACTGCGGGACTGCGGCCATCCCGCACAGACTCGACAATCGCTCTAATTAGTGTAACAAGTTTTGCTGAGTTTTTCCTCAATTCATACGACCACGGCAGCCTGCCCGTCCGACACGCGTCCGATCACGCCCGGCTGGGTGGTCATCGTCAGCGTCTGACTCGTATGGTAACCCGATCTCGTCTGTCCCATAGCCGGCTACTGAGCGTCCGACACACGGCAAGTGAGTGGTAGTCGGCCAAGCGTCTGACTCGCGTCCGATCACGCCAACGAACGACATAGCCTGGGTGCCACGTAGCCGGCTGCTGAGCCTCCGACCACGGCAAGCGAGTGGTGGTCGGCTAGCCGTCGGACTCGCGTCCGGGCACGCCAACTTGAGATATGTATCGTTCCCTATACTGGCAATGGTTCTATTTCATGTAACAACTTTTGCTTTTTTTCTGTGAATTCATACTAAACCATACCAAATTGGTTTTCTTAGATTTACTCATTTAAATTAAGTAAAAAAAGAAAGCTTTAATTTTAAGCTGCTCATCATATGACTGGCAGCATTCGAATGTTGGAAAAATAAAAGAAAACTGCGTTCGTTGTTTCTACACTAGATAAGCACACATGCTAAAACTATCTTCTATGTGCCTTGTCCATTCAGGATGTTGGCAATCATGGCTCTCCACAATTTCCTTTCCTTGTAGCTCATACCCTTTGTCTTTTGCCATTTCTCCCATCCACCTGCTTTGCCATTATCAATCGTTTTTCTGTGTTCTTGTCCGGTGAGTATCAAATACTCTCCACTCTTCTTCCTCACTATATGTCCAAGAAACCTTAACTGTATCCGCTTGATAAGGGTAATTGTCCTTTTTGTTGCCTTTGTCTCTAAAACTTCCTCATTGTTCAGATGCTCGTTCTCCGGTATTCTCAACATCTACATTTTTGTTGCTTCAAGTACTTCTTCATCTATTATGAGTGCCCAGTAAATTGAAGGACAATTACTACAAAAACCATTCTGTGCTCTTTTCTTGGTTTCTAATGATATTTTTGTTTCTTAATACATTCCTCGGCTTTTGGAAGGCATCTTTCACTATCTCTATGCGCCTTTGGATTTTCGTGTCGCACTTTCTGTCCTTTGATAATATTCTTTCCAGGTATCTAACTTGTTGCACCTGTTTGACTTCGGTATCTCCAATCTTTAATTTGCATGTTGGGCTGTTTCTTTTGTTAGCAATTATCAATTTAACTTTCTTGCAAGTGATTTCTCTCGCTTTTCCTCAATATGCTCTGCATGAGTTCATGTTGTTTATTTTCTGCGTCTGCTATCAACACTGTTATCTGAATATCTTATGTTAAGATTGTAGCCCTCAATAATGAATGTCACTGTCTATGTTGAAATGGTCTGCTACCATGGAAAATATTTTATATATATTTGTATAATAATAGCGTAAATACGTCTAAATATTTGTCTATATATGTCTAGTGTACTCTTTGTTTAACTTCCCGTAATATGACTTGTAGTCAGATATTACTTGACCTATCTTTCAATTCCGTTTTTTATATTTTGAATGAAAATTATTTTCGGCAATATATTTTTGCTTTTGCTGTAAATCTATATTTATATCCAAACTTTTACTAAAAATTAGGTATTTAATCTATATTTTTTCTTTTCAGTCAGACGCATCAATTTACCATTGACAGATAAACTTAAGAAAAAATGGATTAAATGAGTCTTCAAGAATTTATCATTTTGCGATAAAAATACATTCAGGGTGAAAAAAGAACATTATTGAAATATCAAATTGTCAAGTTGTTAAATAAAATAAAAATTCACTATTTTATTAAATGATCATTTTGTTAACTATCTTTAGTATTGAGTGAATAAATTCCTGAATTTGAATTAAAATCAATTTAATTTTTAGTGTCTGACAATTTTGCACAATGAATGTAGATTTTTTTATAATAGTTATTACAAACGTATTAGCAAATAACTCCTTTTTTCTATCAAGCAAGTAATTTTATTTTAGATTTTTCTCCAATTCATTTTTAAGGAATAAATTAAGTGAAAATTGATTGACCTTATCTATATCAATGAATGATTATTTCAAAGTTTCAAATTTGTAAAAAGTCCATATTCATACCCAAATGTACAAAGAAGGAGAAACAATATAAAGAATGGAATTATACAAACGTCACATTCAAAGCGAAAAATAATTACAAGTTTTTAGGAAGGCTGAAAGCAGATTCGGTTGATCAGATTAAGATGCTGTCGGTAATGTATACAAGAGAAAAATGAGCAAAATATTAAAACTAAACAGAATTGGTGAAAAGTGATCAAAGGAATAAATACGTGGTCAGTTTTGCATTATGAAATACCCAGGACAATTCACGAAAAGAAAAGTTGAGGAAGCTGGATGTTCAAAGTTCAGAGCAGCGTATAAAATCTTATTCAAGATAGATGGTGATAGATTATTTGTAAAGAAATGGGGGGAGGGAAGACGAGTTCACGTATTGAAAGTCTAACTTATTAAAGATATTTGGAAAACTAATAAAACGGGAATTATGAAAACTAGATACAACAGCAAAATATTGCAAGAGAGTTATCTTGCAATATTTTGCTGTTGTAATTAGGACGACTAGAAAGCTGTCAAACAGGAACTCAAAATAGTAAAGAAAAGCATCTGGACAAGAATTTCAGGAGACGATGAGGGGATTAATGATAAATCTACATGAACATTGTTGAAGAAAGGATATACGAAGAGAGAAAAACACTAAATAGGAATGACTGAGTGGGAAAGGTGATTCATTAGGAACAATGTAAGCTAGTTTTTATCATGTATAAAAGTGGTCTATATGCAGAAACCAGGATTTGTAATCGAGGATAAAACAATATTCTAGGACTTACACACTTAAATTAATCTCCCAGTCAGGACTAGAAGACCAATTCAAGATAACCGTAAGCAATGAGAAGAACATTTCTAGATACTGGATTCGTGGTTCAATAGACCATAGAATAAACGAAGAAAGTGAAAAGTCGGGTACTTTTTTCGATTTTGTAAACAAAATGACAAACATATGACGGTGACAATTATAGCAATTGTTGTTGAAATGCTTAGAACGATCACAAAGAGCCTTAGAATAAAGGTTGCATGTCGTGAATATCTGGGGAAGAATCAGTATAATCCAGAAAAGAATATGTTATAATGAAGAGATTTTCTGTTGTTTCATGTGATATTATCAACGTAAGTCGGGTGCAGGACAACTGAACACAGGAACAACTCAGCACCAGAAAAAATGTAACTATTTTTATAGCCAAATAAAAGTAATTTATTAAAAATCTAAACTTTAGTCAATATTTTTATTCAAATAAGGCACTTGAAAAGGCATTATGCAAAATATGAAACAGTATTTTGTTTTTAACCATTTTTAATAAAGTAAATCGTAATTAAATTTATTTTGTAATAAAGTAAATTGACATAAAATATTTCAATAAAATACGCTTGCTTTTTTTTTTAATTAGAGATTTAATAAATTATATTTATTTGGTTATAAAAGAAATGTTACGTTTTTTCTGCTGCTGAATTGTCTCGTTGCTCAGTAGGTGGTGTTGAGTTGTCCTGCACCCGACTTACGTTGGTAAGATCAGATGAAACAACAACAAATCTCTTTACTATTACACGTTTCTTTTCTGGGTTATACTGATTCTTCCTCGGGCGAAAACAGGCCCTGGACAGTTTGGCTAGAAAGCATTACCGGGGTCAGTTAACTTGGCAAAGATTAAACAAGTTGTCTAACGAAGCCGTGAGCATGGGCAAAGAACTAAGGTGGCGATCGATATATTCGAGAGGTCAAAAACCCAGAGGCGCATACTTTTTGGTCGACCGATGATATGTGCGAGGCGTTTCGAGAGCAGCTTTACCAAGGACCCTGGTCTTTGTGAAAACGAATTTCGCAGCTATTTGGCTGACTTTACTTGGCTTGCGCCGACTGAAATAGCTAACTAGATTGCAGTGGGAGAAGTTCATTTGGCATTGAAGTGGATCGGCAGTGGCAAGTCTCCAGGACTTCATGTTCTATCCTATGAATTGTACTTGAGGCTATCGCACATCTTTGTACCGATTTTGATAGTAGAGTTCCACCACTGGTTCCGGTAGGGCTCTGTGCCCGATCAGATCTTCAAGGGTGTGATCAACTCGTTGAAAAAGGTCAAGCGTGTTGGAGGGACGTAGATCATTACAGGCCCATAACTCTGCTGAACACAGATTTAAAGATTTTGCTGAAATTCTTGATGGAGCGTTTGCAGTCAGTTGCCAAGATTCTGTTGGAACTCGAGCGGACTTTTGCTGTGAAGTGCTGAGCAATTCAAAGCAACCGGAACGATCACAGAGGGTGTAAAATACGACGAACAGGCTGCGCTGATCAATTTAGATCAGTCCAAGGCATTTGGTAGGGTCAACCTGGCTGCTGTCCTGAAAGCCTCCAGATACCCGACTTCTGCAAGTAGATCACTCTGCTGTATCGCTTCCCCAGTGCTGTGGTACAGGTCAACAGAAAGCGGTCGGGTGCTTTTGCTCTGTCTTTTTCGGTTAGTCAGGGTTGTCCTCTCTCGCCCTCTACTTTACGCTTTGACGTTGGTGCCCCTCCTTTGCCGTCTAAGGACAGGGCATGCAGTTCGGACTTAAACGGAATCGCTGTCTTTGGTGGGACTCGAGCCAGAGTTTCTGCGTACGACGATGACGTATCCATTTTTGTGTCGTGCCGGGGTGACATTAAAATGGTACAGAAAGCGCTTGAGCAGTACGGGATGGTTACCGAGGCAATAATTAATCGCGACAAGTTTCCGGACTGGAAATGGGCTGTGATTCCGGAACCCTTCAGTTGGACTGACCGACCCGTCCGCATTCTTGGAGTTTAGTTCGAGCCGGATCTTTAGCTGATGAAGTATTGATCAAAGGTACTGGCAAACAGTGGAACGTCGGTCGAGACTTTGTTTTGACGGCGGTTGTCCGTAAAGGGGAGGGCTGAGGCGTGTGTTACATACGTCTTTCCCCTCGTCCTTTACCGTTTGTCGGTACTCCCTTTCTGTGATGACCGTAGGAAGGCAATCGAACGCTTGTTGTCAACCCTCTTGTGGGGTACACGCAAGCATCAGGTCAACAGAGATGTCTGGGCCAAACGTCCGAGGGAGGGGGGATATGAATGCCACACGTGGTGAGGCATCGGCACGCTACAAGGTTGGCTTTCCTATGCCGCGAGTTGACAGGGAATTCGATTTTAGAGTAGAGTATTTGGGATGCTTTTCCTAATCTTACTATCACTCCTCCCGTTTCGGTGGCTGAACACCGACGTAAGCCACGGAATCAATCGAAATTTCTACTCAAGTGTTGAGAAGCCTTCTGGATCCTTCCTTGGTCCACTGACCTTTCTCGACTTCATAAACACTTGTATCGTTTATTAGTGGACGAGGTCGCAACGAAATACCCTCTACATGATGGGCTCGGCTTGTTTAGCCGCCGAGTCGGTCTTGGGTGCTAGCAGCGTATTACCTCAGTAAACCTTAGTTTTCTGTTACCTGGTGATTGACTCGTAATAAGTTATCTCTCAATGACATTATCTTCAGATAGGATAGGGAAATTTGCTCGACTCTCAGCGGTGTGACCTTGGCTTAGAAAAAATAGCAGAACACGTTTTCTATCATTGTTCTCAGGTGCGCCCTTTCTGGGACCGTGTCGGCGAGTTGACGGCTCGTATCACTCTCTGATTAGATACTTTGAGCACTAGAAGATAGTGATAGAAAGTATTTGATATCGACAGATTTCAGCAAGAGGTGGGTATCTGTAGGAAATCTGGTTTGCGTGAATGGAGTCAGTCTTGACTTTCTTTTTTAAGTCCCTTATTACACGGTGGGGCTGTGTTAGACTTCTTTTCTGTACTAACTGAATGTGAGTAAATGTTGTTCCTGGCCTGTTCCCGGCTTTTTCTTTAGTTATGATCTACGTCGAGATAACCTTCCCCAGCCTGTTTTTGGCCCCACTTTTCATCTTGACTGGGTCAGTTCTTGATATATCATTCCATTGTTTATGTTTTTCTTTCCTTATCTCTTAGCGAGTGTATGACTTGATTTCGCCATTAGACGGAATACCGTAGCCACTCTGAATTTTGTTCGATGGACGGGTCTTACAGTTTTTAAATTTTAGCTTGAATATTTTGTTAAATTCTAATTTGTTTTTGGGTTATTCATCCCCTCTCATTTTTTATTTCATTAAATTTTTAAATATATTTTTGCAATATTTTCTACGTACCCACTGCATATATGTGGTATTATGGTATACATAGGATTGTAAGATGATGGACCAGTTTTTGTGGTAAGTGAAGAAATTCTTAAGAGTGATTGGTTCATGAATGTGAGGTCAGGATAGACAGCGTCGACCAGCCTCTACTCACTACTCACCCTACTTCAGCCATGTGCCACATCTATTGTAAAAATAAAATAAATATCTATAGATGTATTATACTATAATAAATAAACTTGCAGCCTTTATTTTAAAACCGTTCCAAGAATTTCCACACATAATCAAGAGGAACGTGAAAGTCGAAGAAGGTTTAGAGACTGTACAGACCGTAGAGTTGCTGAGTTCTGCGAGGATACAGAAAATAACACTGAAGATTCGTGAACAATTCAGCACCATTTTATAACAAGTATTTGTAATGAATCATGAAAATTATAATTACTTGATTATATTTAGTGAAGTAAATTAACAATTATCCTTCGCTTGAATCAGTGTTTGTGTGTGTGGCATTTTTCTGTTCTAATATCATTTCTTAATATAGAAGCAATATATGTTTTGCTTTCAAACTAAAAATAATGTAAATTGAAAACACTGAAATAAGTATAGTTTTTGTAACCTTGTTCTATGTCATTGGGTCTAGAAGCATAACGATTTTTTGAAATAAGACATGAAACTTTGAATAAGTTTTTCATCAACAAATATGATTCACACCTTATTTCATTTGATAAAATTGGCGCTGCCATAAAACTCATTTCTTTGTATGTGGGCAAGTTCTATCTTAAGTCAATATATTTTCAGTGAAATCTATAATTATCATTTTTATATTACGTAGTGGAATCTTTGGGCCTGAAATAAAATAACGATTGTTTGTCTCTTCAACTTAAATAGTAAAATTTGACACTAAGTGTAATGTACTCAGGTTAGATTGAAGTAGCAAAAAAGCAGCATTAGATTTAAAGCCTCTAAGTTTATCTTTCTTAATTGTTCTATGAGACACATGAGACACATCACTTAGTAGATAAATAAAAGCTTTCCTCCAG
Organism: Ascarosepion bandense; assembly: GCA_037127315.1. Classification (NCBI taxonomy): domain Eukaryota; kingdom Metazoa; phylum Mollusca; class Cephalopoda; order Sepiida; family Sepiidae; genus Ascarosepion; species Ascarosepion bandense. Next base: position 2,326,142 of record JBBBDQ010000344.1, read on the forward strand.
AGAACCTCGTTAGCTGTCAGTTAAATTTTTAAGACACGTACGAGACATACACATATACAATGTACATAACCATTTATATAATGTACATAGAAATATATACTAAGGTTCAGAGACACAGAACCACACCGAGTTTTCTTCAAGTATGTGTAGTGGAATAAAAACAATTTATTGCTGGAAGTGTATAAAGACTGGTTTCAAATTTCTTCTTGACAATTTACCAACTATGAAAAATAACTGATGGTCGAATTTACAACAGTCAAAATGGTATTAAATATTTTCTTGTGTAAAAAATAAGACATGTCTTTTTTATTCAATGGCATTCTTTATTCTTTGTCGGATATTAAATTCGCGTATTTTCTTTTTTATATCACATTTAGCTATAGCTTTCCCCTTTGCTATGAGGTGAACTTTCAATACAGGCATGAAGCAGAGAAGTTTTTTTAAATTTTATTCTTTGGTAGTAAACATTTTTAGTTAGACGCAATCATTCTTATGTTTTACGTTTCTTTTTCATTCTCAATTAGACCTCAAATTCTTTAACTAATGATACCGATGTTTTCAAAGATGCTGTCCTGCTTTTATTTTTCGGCAAACTTTCTTTTGAATTTCTAGTCACGTCTCTCATCAAATTTCTATAATTTGATGTATAAATTATAATCGAAGCATTAAAGAAATCGGCCAAACTGACTCAATTACGTAAATGCATAATATATATATATATATATATATATATATATATATGTATGTATATATTTAGAATTATGTCGTGTATAAACATAAGTGATTATTTGCACTTGTATATTTGTAATTTCCGAAACATTTTTAAAGATTATTCTTTCTGCATTTTCTTCGCGCGTTATTGATTTATAAATTGATTCTTGCTTTGTATCACTGAGCACATTTAGCAGATCACTACCCTCAGAATACAAAAATTGATGCGTTGATGGAAATACTTTCAAAAACAAAATACCTTGTGAGTGTGAGCTAGACAGAAATAAGAGACAGTAACATGAATTAATAAATATGCATAATGTCCTACGCTGATGGCACGACTTGCAGTTTTATGCATTATGCAATCATCAGGCGCATTTTTCAAACTGATTGTTTAATAGATTTGAATTTAAGTTTACTTGATGTTCATGGGAATTAAATGTTATAAAGTTAAGTTACTACATTTTTACTAGTAGTTACTACATTTTTAATAACAATATTAAAAATTTAAATATTAGATTTTGGTGTTGAAGATGAAGAACGCTCTGGCGCGCGGAAAAAAATTTAAAGACGAAGAATTGGAGGCATTACTTGATGAAGACTCATGACAGGCGCAAGCTGAAATTAGAGAATCATTAGTTCATCAAACAACAGCTTCAAAACATTTGAAAGCATTAGGAATGATTCAAAAGTAAGGCCATTGACTGCCGTGCAAGTTGAAACCGAGAGACATCGAACGATGTCTTATCACGTGCGAACAGCTGTTTCAACAATAGAAAAGGAAAGTTTTTTGCATCGTATCATGACCAGTGATCTAAAGTGAATACATAACGAAAATCCTAATCGTCGTAAAATAAGCACGGCCATACATCAACATCGGCGGCAAAACTACAGTTCAAAGTTTCTGCTCTTGCATTCGGTGGGATCAGCTTGGTGTAGTTTATTATGAGCTGACCAAACCGAGCGAAACCATCACGGGAGACCGCTATGGACTACAACTGAACATTGAAAGAAAAAAGGCCGCTATACGAGCAGAGACACGACAAAGTGATTTTGCAATATGACAGCTTTAAGTCATATGTTGCAAAACGGGTGAAGACCTACATGGAAAAGCTTAAATGGGAAGTCATAGCTCACCCACTGTATTTCCCAGAAATTACTCTGTCCAATTATCATTTGTTCTGATCGACAGCACAGAGCCTGGCTAAACAGCACTTTCAGTTTTATGAATCTGCTAAAAGAAAAAAAGAATGAGTCGGTTCGTGGTTAGCCTCAAATCGTAGAGATTAAATGCTTTCAGAAAGATGGGAGAATATAGTGGCTAGCGATGGACAATACTTTCAATGACATATTTCTTACTAATTTTTGTAAAAAAAATTACTTTTAATATAAAATCAGCGAGAACTTATTCAAGGTCGTAGCGTATATATATATATATATATATATATATATATATATATATATATATATAAGTGTGAGAAGCCGTAAGCGGTGAACGTTTTCTTTAAAGTGTATATTTATTGTTTTTGTAATTATACAGATTATAATACATTAAGTGTCCATAATGTTATTTGTGACGCTACACGTGTTTCGAGTCTAAAATTGACTCTCTTCAGGCGAATAAATTTCTGGCTTTTCGTGTGACTTCCTTTTATTTCTGATCGCGCGCTTGTTGTTTTATAAATAATTAAGTAGAAAAAAAGGAAAATAAATAAAATCAGTAAAATAAAATAAATGAAATCAAATGTTGGCACGTTGAATGGTCTGTTTTTCCACATCAGCATGTGTCTAAGTCGATAAACAGATAAATTAATAAACAGATGAATGAATGAATCAAGTGTTTATCCCAATTTGAAGTGGTTTTGGTCTGGGGGTGACCATTTTAGTGTGTTAAAATTATCTTCTAGTCGCCTTAGTTTGTCTTATAATCGGTCATTTGGTTGTTCTTTATTGCTTTGACGGTGTTTTGATTTTAGTGTGTGTGTGTGTGTGTGTGTGTGTGTGTGTGTGTGTGTGTGTGTGTGTGTCTGTGTGTGTGTCTGTGTGTGTGTCTGTGTGTGTGAGCGTTTTTTATTTATTTCGTCTGTATGTTTTGGATTTGTTTTATGGGCCGTTTGGGGTTATCTTTTGAGTTTGGTGTGTGTATGTATGTGGGTTGTGTATGTGTGTGTATGTATGCGTGTTTCTGTATGTTTTTCGGTGTGTGTTTTCATGTTGTTTTATTGAGCGAAGGCTTGTATATTTTTATAAATCTTTCTTCCTGCATTATTAATCTGTGTTTTGATATAATGGTATGACACTAAATTTGCCATCACTACATTCATGCAGATATTGGGAAACATATAATTTCCTTTTACGTAATAATTTTATATTGCTTTTATGAAGATAAATTCTATTATTCAAGCATTGTGTCGCTTCTACGTATATCTTTGTGCATTTGTCGGAGCTCAGATACGATTTTATTTCGAATGCAGTTGCGTTTTCGAACTGGAAGTGTTTTCCTTCTATTATTATGTTGCATACTCCACATATTTCTTTGTTGCATTTTGTGACCCCTTGTGTTGTGTGTTGTTGTTGTTCGAATTTCGATGAGGTTAGGATGTCTTTTAAAATTTGGGCTGGCGTTTGCTGTTAATTACTTTGGCTGTTTTTAAGATTTCTTTTATTTTTTTATTACTGTTGAGTAATTCCATGTGGACCTTGATCTTTGTAAATAATTCTGGATTGTTTTTGTTGTGAGTGGAAACGTATGCTGGAATGTTTTCTTTTTTGTTTTCGTGTTTTTCTTGTTGTTTTCTGTCTTGGTTCTATATACTTGGTTGGCAACCGTTCTATAGCTGGAGGGAGACAAGATGTATTGATACAAAGGTATTTGTGCATAAGTGAATGAAACGGATTCGACTGAAATTCGAACTCGGCTCTGCCACATACAATCTTCAATAAGCGAAATGTAACGCATATCTTCAACTTCTGTCTTCCGGAATCCTGTTATATTTTGTTTTCTCTTCACTATTTTTTTCATTTTATTTCACAAAGCCCTTGCGTCTTAGTGGCATTATTGCCTTGCTTGGAGTGAAATGATTAAAAAGTAATCTGAAAAAAAAAACCAGATTAAAAACAATACAGAATTAGCATTATGGATTTACAAGACTAATATATTAGAGTGAAGAATAAACTCGGTTGAATGAACGAAACTTAACCACGCACTCATTTTTCACCTGCACGAGTAACAAATGATATTCATAAATATACACCTTGCTTTTGAACGCGACCAAAACTATAATTATAATGAAATGCTCTTTTAAAACACGTACAGCAAATCTGATATTAATTTATATAAAAATAACATGTATGAATGTTTTTATTCATTTGAAGATAATTTTTAAAAAGCTGATTAAATATAAAATAAACATTGTAACACTGTAAACAATCTCTGACAATATGTTTATTATTTCATATTTCTGCTAACGCATCATATTCTGTGTTATTTTACATTTTAATAACAAATTTATAGATATGTTTTTTCTCTTTGTTTTTGAATAATAATTTAGATTATATAGTTTACATGTTATGTTTTTATTCAGGTTATGAAAAATTAATATTTTTCTAATCTAGATGAAAACATAGTAAGTAAATATATTTTAGTAATTAATTCTACTATATGATGCAACCACATTTACAGGGAAAATGTTGAGGATGAAACAGACCAAAAGAATGTAATGTAAATCCGGTGAAATGAAGAATAGGTAAATTGAAAATGTCATGGATCTTTTTCGATGGAAATGGCATTGTAAGAAATTCACAAAAAGGTTAATAAAAGAAATAAGACATTTCAATAAAAATTATTTAAGACGTGTGGTAATATACGTGCTTAAAAATTTTGTTGACAATTATTTAAAAGGTCATTACTTTGGAACTGACTGGCTATAATTAAAGTTCAATTTCTGTAAAACGAGTGTAGCGATTTTAAACACTGGTAATGTTTTATTTCTTGAGTCTGTCTATATATCGCATTTTATTCAAATTATTGTTCGATCAAGAAGCATTACATAATTTTGTGTTTGTGTGCGTGTCCCTCTCTATTTCTGTGTGTTTGTATGTGTCTTTCACTTTGTTTGTGTCTCTCTTTGTATCTCATTGTCTGTCTGCCTGTCTGCCTGTCTATCCTTTTTCTCTCTCTTTTTCTCTCTCTTTGTCTGTGATTTTCCATTTCTTTCACTGAGCATTTTACGCAGCATATGATGATATCCATAAATGCATGCAACTTGTCACAGATATTGAAGAAATCTTTTTCTTGAAATAAAAACAAAGAATTAAAATATAATCTGAACAAGTGTGCCTCATTCATATTAATGCACCCCATTACTACATGCACCTGCTGTCAAAGAATTAGACAAAGAGTAAATAATTATTACATTTGTGGAATAACATAATGGCATATCGTCATCGTGTTCCAGTGAATTTCTTATATTTTGAGGTTCTTCAGAAACTTTAATCTGTGAGCAACAGCGTGCCGAAGCAAAGTTTGTTCGTGGCCTGTATTTATAATGGCATCCTCTTTTTTGAGAAGAAACATAAATGAAATACACTTAATGGCGTTGATTAGTACTTGAAAAGTAACAAACTTAAAAATAAGTTGAATAAACCTCATTTTAACCTTTCGTAGTAAGGTACGAAATTTATAGCAGCGGAATAATACCAGACGACCTATGCAAGTCGATATTTATAGCACTGCCGAAGAAACCAGGTGCAAACGAGTGTGAACTACACAGAACTATCAGCTTAATGGGTCACATCACAAAACTGATTGTCAGAATCCTGATGAATAGAGCGAGAAGCAGAATCAGGCCAGAGATAGGGCAGGAACAGCGCGGGTTCGTCAAAGACACTGGAACAAGGAACGCCATATTCATGATTAGGATGCTCTCTGAAAGGGCATTACAAATGAAGAAAGACCTGTACCTATGCTTCATTGATTACGCGAAAGCATTCGACAAAATACGACACAAAGAATTGATGGAAATGATAGGCAACCTCGACATTTTCGGCAAAGATATAAGAATAATCAAGAATCTCTACTGGCAGCAAACGGCCTGCATACGGACAGGTAACGACCTCAGTAGATACACAAAGATAGAAAAAGGCGTAAGACAAGGATGTGTCTTTTCACCGGATTTGTTCAACCTATACAGCGAGAATATTTTGAGGACCCTAGATGACACACCAGGATTTATTATTGGAGGCCACAACCTGAACAACATAAGATACGCGGACAATACAGTACTGATTGCGGACACGGAAAGGAAACTGCAAGATCTCATACAGAAAGTAGCAGTGGAGAGTGACAAGAAGGGACTACAAATAAACTTTAAAAAACTGAGTGCATGGTCATCAGCAAAAGATACAACCCAAAATGCCAAATACAGGTGGGGGATAACAGAATCAAACAAGTCCAAGAATTTAAGTACCTAGGAAGTGTTCTAACAGGAGATGGAAAGTGCGACACGGAGATCCGAAGGCGAATTGGCATGGCAAAGGACGCGTTCCAGAAGATGAGCAAAATACTAACACACAGGAAGATCTCAATAGAAACGAAGAAAAGAGTGCTAGACTGCTACGTGATGTCAGTTCTTCAGTACGGCTGTGAATGCTGGACAATATCATCGAAAATAAGGAAAAAACTGGAAGCGGCCGAAATGAGGTTCTACAGAAGGATGCTACGGATATCGTGGACTGAGCATACAAGCAACGACGAAGTGTTAGAAAGAATGACAACAAAAAGGAAATTGATGCTGAGCATCAGGAAGAGACAACTGAAGTTCCTGGGACATGCAATGAGGAAGGAGAGCCTGGAGAACCTGATACTGACTGGTCAGATAGAAGGAAAGAGAGACAGAGGAAGGCAGCGGATAACATATCTGCAGAGTCTGATCAGGTGGATGACGGAACGTGGGTTGCCAGGAGCAACAGGAGCAAACATACTAAGAGCCACAAGGGATAGGGAGACGTGGAGATCCATGATCGCCTACGTCCTGAAGGGACAGGGCACATATAAGAAGAAGTAAGGTTATTAGTAACTTTAAGCAAAGTTACAAATAACTTGATTAAAATCTATCTTCTCCAAAGTTTCATGTTCAAATTGGATAAGCGATCTTGCGATATAGTCGATCTCAAGTGGCTTTTAATGAGTTTCAGTTTTGAGAATCTTCTCTCTGCAGTAGAAACAGAAACTGTGAGCGTCAAAAACAATATTTGGCATCTTTCATGAACTTACCATCGATAAACCCATCTCTACCATTCGAGAGCCGATGATTTGGTCGTCATTGTTATGTCACGTTCCGCTTTGGCGCTGAAAAATCTCGAACTCGGAGAACTTTCAATGGCAACCTTAATACGTCTGCCGGGACCTTTTCCATTTTCACTCCAACTTGTCTTCAGTATCTTCTAAGATTGCTTACGATGATATTTCATCAAAGACAGAAGAATATGGAGTCAAATAGTGCTTCCAGTTCATATACAAATCGATCACATTTACAGCATTTACATTATTCAGATTATTATCCTCATCTTTGTTGCCATTTGTACGACGTTTAGACCTTTGCACGCTCCGGCCGTTTTCAGGTGAGGGGAATTTTGAACCGAACTCTTTATTACAATCACTGAGGTATTGCTTGCGTAAAGGCTCGATTGGAAGTCATGAGTTTTCTCCCTCTAACCCTGCAAATTACTTGTTCACTACAACCTGGTATTAAACTCACTTACCAACGTCTATACCCACTGGGTCATGTATCCTTACTGTAAATATACCTCATCTCAGAAATATGGACAAATACATTTGTAAAGAATTCTCTTTAAAATAATGTATGTCAAACATTTGTGCAAAGTGTTCTCTTCTAATCTGCTTTTTAACTGAAATTTACAATTCCTTACACCTTGTTTTACTTTGCTTAACCTATTCAGACACCAACCTATCCCTGATATGCACATCCAAACCAATACAAGGCTCTTGAAGTTTCTTTTGGATGAGATTTATTTGTCCCAGTATAAAAAATGTGAAATGAAGAAGTTCTCAATTAAAAGCAAAATAATTTGTGCATCCTCTTTAGTTTAAACATTTTATGAAGCTGAGGTTAACGAAATGAGTATCTGAATCACGCCTCGAAATCCGATTCTCACTGCACGAATAGTTTTCTAACGTGCACTTCGACGGGTGGTTGTCAAACACTTTCTCACAACCATCACATGCGAACATAAATTTCTCACCGGTGATCAGAAGAGGAAAAAATATATAGTCTCTCAATCGCTTCGAAAAATGTAATGACACTTGCATGATGTATGAACAGCACATACATTAAGACTACGATTAGAACATGGTATAAATTTAGCTCTCCCATTTCGTAGAAAACGTTGAACACCACCTTGAAAATCAGCCATGCTAGCCGCATTGTCAGATCCTATCCCCCCACAATTTTTAAAATCATGTTTCTCTTTCTCCAATCGAACTAAAATAAATATCATAAGCTGTCTTCCCATGCTGAGTCATAAAACCAAGAAATGATTTCTGCACCTTAACGTCTTTAACAACGATATATAGAAAATTGCAACACAGCTAATCAGTATAAGAAATGCCCGGTGTGCTGTCTAGTATGACTGCAAAATAATTATCTTTTAGAATTCGATCCAATATATTTTTCTTTACGTGGTTTTCAAAGATATGAGTGAATTCATTTTGGATTTTCAGTTATCATTTTCTTCTTTCAATATGAGCTCTGGTAAAAGTACTATAAAAATCCATTAACATCAAACATTGCAATACAAACTCTGGTAAAAATACTAGAGAAAACGATTAACATAAAAATACTAAATAAAATAAAATCAAAAAATTCAAGATGAACTCTGATAAAAAATGGTTACTGAACATTAGGTTTACAAGTCCCAGAAATTCAGTTGTTGTTATCCTTAAAAATACATGGCCCAGTGGATATAAACGTTGATTAGTTCCAGTGATTTACCCAAAGAGTTGTGAGATCAATACCAGGCTACAGCAGTGGTGAACAAGTAAATTAGAGAGTAGGGTAAGAGGCAGATAACTCATGATTACAAAAAGAAGCATCGCACACGTAATGAGAATGATATACCTCAGTGATCGTAATAAAGAGTTCGTTACAAACTTTCTAGCACTTGAAGATGCCCGAAGCGTACAACGGCCGAAACATCGTACAAATGGCAACCGAGATGGCGACAATAGTCTGAATATTGTAAATAGTGTAAATACTATCTCATCTCAGAAATATAGACTAATACTTAAGCTAATTGCTTAAATCTTTTCTTAAACACAGTTTTTAAAATTTACTCTTCTTTTTTTTCATACATTTTTGTCCATTCCTCTTACATTCAATATAATAATTTAAATCTATTGTAATAATATTAACTAAAAAGTTTATCTTGTAATATGTATTAGATTTTTTTTCTCAAAATATTTACATTAAATATCTCAAAAAAATTAAAATTTAAGGTATAATATTGTTATTTTCACATAATAATTCTAAAATGATGATTTTATAGAAAATCTATTGAAATCTCGGAAGAGCGTGATATTTATAAAGTTTTGAAATTTTAAAAATTGCAAGTTTAGTAAAAACTTTCGAAATGTTTAATGTCATTGAATGTGTTTTTCACCTGAAAAAACTGAGTTATGTAACATTTCGTTTGCCATTGTAAACTCTCGAAACAATTTGGTTACCCTCTAACTAAAATCAAAACAAGAGGTTTTACCAAAATTTCGAACGTGTTAGAAAGGATTAGAAAAAGTTTTACGTTTTACATAAACATTTTGATGGAAAAGTTCGTTTTCATTAAATTTGGGGCCTTTTTTATTTCTAATATGACGTTTTTTCAGCAATTTAGTAAAAGTACCTAGTTTAATTGCAATATGTAGGGTTTCTGATGTATATGGTGGTCTATTTCAGAATTGGCAATACAAACCCATAAAATATGTCATAGGTAAATATCACTGGGGCAATAAAACCCAAATCTTTCTTAAAACCCGTGTACGTTATTATTAACTTTTGAATTTAACTATAATCCTTATTTTGATTCAATGATTTTGCTGTTAAATCTTATCAGTACCCCTTGATATGTGAAAAATATCAAAAATTTTAATTAATCAAATTATTACTTAAAAATATTATGATAATGCAAACATTTTCAAATTTCACGGACAATAAGAGAAAAATATACATAATAATTTAAGAGAAACGTTAGGAAAAATGCAATATTATATTTTATTTTTTTGTCCAAAAGATAATTATAGAAGACAAATTTTTCTTTATTTCTTCAAGCAACTTTAGACTGAATGAAAAGTCGTTCGTAATTTATAAAAATATATATTAAAATCTTGGAAAAGATGCTATCCTGCATGGGGAAATTTTAATCTTACACTTTTAGATAGATTAAATTTATCTTTACTTAATTACAAATATTTCATCTTAGGCAAAGATGTAATACCGTATCCTGAACGCACTGGACCGACATACTCCACAAGATCGGACCTTGGTTATGTATGGTCTAGTATTACAGGTTAGGCTTGAGCCTGCAGTTCCAAATGTCGATTTGATGCCACCCTCCAGTCACGTTGTGATTTTTTATCCCGGAGAGCAGTTATCAGATCGTAGAAATCCGAAGCTCCCCATTAGTCCACCTGAAATTTCGTCGGGTGAGAATCGAGTTAACAGAAAAAAATATAACCAAGTTGATTCGATTTTGAGAAGACAAAAGTGTTTTATATATAAACACAAACAAAAATATCCTTGTTGCAAAAAGTTGAATGTATATATGAGCTATAACCAAACAAAACAAAATACTTCAATAATTTCTGTAAAGTGACTTTCGTTTAACCCTTTTTAGTACGATCTTAGCGCAACTACTCCAACCATCGACGTTCCCGTGCTCAGTGGTATTAATAGTAGTCGTAGCAGTAACGGTATTTAGATATTAGCGAAAGTAATTTACTTCTTCGGTTTTCGTATCAGCAACACACAGAGCGGACTTTTTTTATTCAATCTCTGACGTCACTCAACTCAGTTCGACTGCATTCGAAGATAGTCAAGACCCCAACTACTCTTCTGGCTGACCACTACCAACAAAATCTCGAACCCTTGTGTCTCCTCGACAGTCCACTATCAACTCCTCTAACAACTTGAGGTCTGCTTTTTATTGAGGAAAAAGACCCGGCATCACATGCAATCTGGCTGTAACGCATCTCCTGATACTCACAAGACTCACGACAGGCACTTTATTATCTATCCATCTTGCCTTTTGCATTGTTTATAAATAAATCTTCGCCAACCGGATGTGAAATTAAAAATGTCAAAGAGGATACTTTACTCTCTATCCATAGGTCGTCTTGGGTTTCATATATCATTGTTCTAGATTCTTGCCTATTAATAGTTCTGGCACGGTTTGTGAACTTCTCAAAGATCGTGTTTTCTGTTTATAGATAGAATTAACATTTAAGCTAGTTATCTGCTACCTTTTGTACACTTAAACAAGAATGTAATTTAACTTTCTATAACATTATTAATATTTCAAAATTTTTACGATCTATCAACTTCTTGGTTATTTGAAGAGGCCTCACTTTCACTTGGTGTTTTTTATTTTACGGCATATCTACTTTTATTAATATTACTAGCCTTATTATCAATTTAAGAGGTGATATCGCTCCAGCCATATAGGGATTTCAATGTTTTCAAAGTTCACTGTAAAAATTTTAAGTGAATAAAATGTAGGTAAATTACACAAGAGGAAATTTATTTTTAGATCAATCCAAAGTAAAAACAAAAAACACAAACAAAAACAAAACAAAAAGTAAACAAAAAATCAAAAAACATTGGTTTTAAAACTCCAATAAAAAAACACACGGTATAAACATTCTTCTTTGAGTTTTTAATAACATTAAAATTTTCAGATAACATCTTCAAGGTGTTCCCATCGTAAACTTAACTCTTTTTGATATGTGGTTTTCTCGTTTTAGATCTTTCTAGAAATATAAAAATGAGCAATTGGAATTGATTATTCAGATAACCAAACGTTAATACCATCTTAAGTGATAAAAATATTTTCTCAAGGTTTTTTTTTTAATCAAAGAAGTTATTCATAATAAAATTAATTTATTAATGCATAAAATACCATAAATTTCAATAAAATTTCAACATCTTCATAACTGATTTTGGAATCATTGAAAAAAATATTTCGGATATTTTATATTTTTTTGAAAATAATTAAAAACCGATTCCAAAATTATTTAGATTGATTATCGCAATACAAAAACATAGAGGGATGGCAAATATATATATTGGTTATGCAAAATACTGAAGTTGGGTCAGCCATGTCTGGTACAAAACCAATTCCTAAACATAGCCGACACTCCCAACAACTTAGGATTATTGGACTCAGTAGATAGTTGAAGGTTGGAAGAATAAAATATTTCGTTTGTATGTTAAAGGAGAATCTTATTAACAGAGCAGAATAACATCAATTGGTAATAGTTAAATGTCCTTTTGAGAAAGTGTAGTAAGGAGTTAAGTGAATCCAGAGCTTGTAGTTGCAGGTAGCAGAATGTGTTCATGCAGAAAATAAAGTCTGTATTCCTTTCCTTTTTTATGGCTGGCAAAAAAGAGAAACGGAAGGTGAAGCAATAAAGAAAATTTTACTTATGGAACGTTAGTTTTAGGAGTCAGTTGAAATATCTTGTTGTTGTCTTCTTCTGTGTTGACTGCGAGAATGGTGAGAAGGAAGAAGAGCTAAAGGAAGATTGCACCCTAGAAGGAGAAGGAAAACGAATGTGTAACGGGACCTTATGTCCGCGTCAGCGGTTTGAAGTTTTTTTCACATATTTTTTCACACTGGATTGTTAACTTTTCACTCAGTTTTTAAATCGCTTATTTAATTAGTTAGAAAATTAATTTAACATCGGATCGCTAAATTTGGCTTCGCGTTTTTTTTTGTTTTTTTTTAGTACGGTAAATCCTTTTCCTATTTGACAAAATTAGGATTTCACAATGGATTGTGAATTTTTGTAAAAGTGAAGAAGAGAAGAGTTTCTATTAATTCCGTATTCACCATAATATACAAAATATAGTTGGAATGTCTCTTGGAATGTCCCGGTTTGATCTTGTAGTCTCAGCAAGAGGTCACTCACAACAGGGTCAGATCAAATTACCGACATCTCAGATAGTCGCGTGAGCTTATTAAAAGCTGAGGTCGCCAACAGGGTGGCATGTCATGTGTTTGTGATTTTCCAAACAAAAAGGAATGAATGTGAAAAAAAAAATATTAAACAAGAAACAAAATATTTGATTTCTTTTCGGAAACATCATAACAGTTTTTTTTTCACCCTCAAAATTCGCACCCATAAAGTGCCCTTGCAACCACGCTTGGTCTACCACTGTCTGTGACAAGCATGCATGTCATTTTTCAGATCGGCAAGCAAATGTTACATACACTATTGCCTTATTGGTTACTATGACATGGCACATCCAGTCCTATCAACTATTTGTACATGATTTCTCTTACTATTCTTATATTAAAAATAGCGTAAAATAGCATATCGATTTTCAGCTCTGCTTTTACTTTGGTAAAATATGTCCCATGATTAAACAGATCCGTTTCTTTTGTTATTAGTATAAGTGAGTGTTGACCAGTTCTGAACAAGAGCCACTTCCCAGAATATGAGCAAATGAACAAACATTAGAATATTTTTAAAATCCCTTTTTGGGCAGAACGAGAACTTTTGAGCACTACTTTATAATATCTGGTTCTAAAAAGTCATGACATAGCAATTATGCAATGCCTGTTATTGCAGTAGTAACTTCAATGTTCTGTTCGTTGCTAGTAAATTTTTTTTAGTATGTCTTTGACAATGCTTCTTATTTGCTTAACACAGAATGTTTTTCTTTCAAATGTGATGCAAATTAAATACTAATAAGTATCAGTTTTATAACTAAATGAGTTCGGTTTTAAACTGAAATTAAAAATTTGAATAATGGTTGATTATCACAACAGAAAAGATAAATAAATAAAATAATTATTTACGCTAAACCTACCCTAAAATTTTATCTACCAGTAATAAAACTCAGATGAAAAATAATAGCTCTTTATTTTCTGCATTAAGCAAAACTCATGTAGTGTCACTTATTGTTAATCTGTTAGTCCATAGAACCATGGCATATTTCCACTAAACAACATTAGAATAAAACTTCTTGCATAATTCATCATTATAGAATTTTAACTAATGATATGGAACTGTAATTATAAGAAATATGGCCGTACTTTGGCATGAAATGAATTATATGACCCAGAAGAGAAACTCCGGGACATGCTATAATGGAGGATGTAATATAGTAAAGTAAATGATTAATATTAGCAAATAAGCCCTGATAAATGTTTCAAAACATTGATTCTATCATAATGTAATTATTTTAAACAAAACAAGACAAAACAAAAACGCTAGAGCAATGCAATAAATATTGCATATATCATGGTTAGAATAAGAATTCTGATCAGATTTTATTCTTTTGTAGATTTCAATGAAATAGAAAAATAAAATACCCTTTTAAACAGATTTCTTGGCATATTAACCAAATAAGTTATTATATCGTTATAAAGATATTTGACAAAAGATAATTCTTTTTTTGTTTATAACACTGTAGAAAAACTAACTGATACTAATACTCTAGGCCACTTCTTACAGAAAAAATTGCTAATTATGACATCACACAAAGTAAGAACTAAAACTAAACCAGCTAAATATAAATCACTTAAACCTATCAACATCTTCAAAGTGGCTTTATACTTTGTATATATTTCTCCCGAATAAGACCTTCATTACAGAAAATCATAACTATGGACTGTGTGTACGCCATTCCATGTAGTTGTGAAAAGAAATATAAACCGCTCCCTTAAGGTACAGTTTTAAGAACGTCTCAAGGGTTTAACACGAGGGGAAATACAAAAATTAGACTTAGCTGACCACATATGGAGGGTGAAAGGTGATTACAGTCTTCTATGGAATGAAGATGAAATAGTTGATCGAGAACACTATGTAACTTAATGAATCAGCGCATATGATAGCCCACAAAAATCTCTTAAGCAGGCCAAGCATAGAAATGAACGCAATAATAGAAGCAATAAAACGAAGTGACAGAGAAAATCGTTAACTTAAAAAATAAAAATAAAAAAGATTGCGATATGAGTTCTGGTAAAAAGATAATAATGAGACATTAGGTTTATAAGTCCGCAAAATTCATACAGTGATGTCCTCAAGGACACATGACTCAGTGGATAAAAGCGTTGGTTAGATTCAGTGATGGACCCAAAGTGTAGCAGTGGTGAACAAATAAATGAGTTAAAGGGCGGTATCAGGAAGTAGAATCGCACATGGAATGAGAATATTCAAAGCAAGTGGTTCGGTTATAAATTCCTAGCATCTGAAGAAGGCCGGAGCGTAGAACAGTATAAACGTTATGAACATGGCAATAAAGATGATAAATTGACATATTATATATATTCGACAGTGAGACACTAAAAATGAAGCACTATATAAAACAAAAAGAAAGCATTGTATACATTGACGACAGCAAATTGCTATCCTGAGTCGATTAATAAATTAGTACCAATTTTTTCAGTTCTGATAAATTGATCGATGCTAGCAACTTATTAGTTTAGCCTTTTCAATTGGAAATCACAAAACCTGTGTGAAAATCATTGTTTATCATGAAATAATAGGTCGTGAGAAATTGAATGCTTGCTTTCGGCCACAAGATTCCTTAAGATAATATGTTTTAACATTTACTGATAATCGTTCACTCAGCATTAAATGTCATCTATTTGCTGTACTGAATAGATACAAAGATGTGAGTCCTTCCTGGATTACATCACTCGCAAAATGTTTCTAAACAGATTTTAACCTTAATGAACCTCTTCTCTGAAATCTATTGTAATTTTAAAGGAAATATAAATGTCAGATATTCTAGTGGCCAATCAAGATATCCAAACAGGCAAACATCAAGCAGCAGCAACTTCACAATGATAATTTTACATTAAAGCAGAATAGTTAAAGTTTAAGTGAATGTTCAACGGGTAGATATACTTATTTTTAATGTCACATTGGCTTTTATCTAAACATGAAAATATGTGTCTCAACATTATGGCGTGCAAGTTATTAGTAAACAAATTTCTTGCTGCTTCCAACTGTTACTCCAAGTCATCAGCGAAATGTTGCTCGTAATATCAGTATGTGTTTTATCTAACCAGATGTGGGGAATCATTATTATATCAAATATATCGTGTAAAATATTTTTTCACCCATTTATTTTTATCACGCACTTAATCAGCAATTATATTGATCAACCGTTAAAATAATTTGCAATGACTGAAGTAATTTCTTAAATTAAGAATGTACTCTTTCATTAATGAACCTTAATTTAATTGTGTGCATAACACACACACACATGTGTGTGTTTATGTGTGTGTATACACACACATACACACATATATATATATATATATATATATATAAACTCTACGCATATTTAGTTCACTCTTAATAATGGCTAAAAGTATAGCCGAAAGAGCCCAGAAGCACAAAACATTTGAACAATTTCTATATCATTTGTGTTTTGGAAAGAATAAAGTCATAAGAATACAAAAATATATCAAACATCTTAACGATAATACTTTGTCTCTTATTTCAATGAAATCTGCACACACACACACACACACACACACACACACACACACACACATACATATATATATATAATGAATTAGAACACTCTTAGCTATCTGCGAATAAATATTTTACGCTGTCACATCCTGATGATCACTTTGGAAGAGTGGCAGACTTTGAAAAATCAGTACTACTCTAGCATCTACGCATCGTTCATTCAGTAATTAATTAAAAGACTCTTAGCTACTGACGTGTGGTCACATTGTATATCACACGCTAAAAGTCTTTCCCCTTCTCAAGCTCATTTCGGTCGGGTTTCAATCCTGGTTAAAAGCAATCGGATGTCTAAACTTACTGATCAGCTATGATACAGCGAAGCATATCTGTCTTCGGATGACTATATATATATATATATATATATATAGTCTGGGCCTAAATTATGGACCATCAATAATAAGACAAACGCCAATGTAGGTTTAGATCTATATTAGGCAAAAAATACAACGATACAAGATATACACATAGAAAAGCCAAAAGAGATTACTGGACTGTAAGTCAGTCAGTGAACGCTACTAGAGTCTCCACAGAGTCTCAGCAACACACACCGAGCGTTAATAACCCTCGGCTCCATATAGTCCTATGACGAGTCTTTTATTTGATGTTGGTAATACCCCACAACACACCACTTCCAAGAGTTTTCCTCCTGGAAAACTGTTCCATACTTCTTTCTCTTGGGGTCAATACACAGGGGATCGGTAAACTTCCTTTTCCTTATCCTTCTGGCAAACATTACTTCAGCAGGTGAGCGTCCTGTGGGTGTATTAGGATTTGGTGTAATCCGATACACTTGGAGGAACTGTTGCAACGCCTTGTCTGTTGGGGTGCCTTGCGCTTTTTTTTAAGGGCTCGCTTGATGGTATTTACGAATCTTTCTGCTTGACCGTTTGACCTCGGATGGTACTGGGGGGCTGTTATATGGTTAACCTGGATTCGCAGAACTGTTTAAATTCACCAGACGTGAACTGTGTCCCATTGTCTGTGACTATCATGTTCACTACCCCAAGCCGGGCAAAGACTTCATGGATGAATGCTATAGTACATTCCGTCGTTGGCCTTTTGCAACGTAGGACCTCCGGCCATTTTGTGTGACTATCGACTACTATGAGGTAGTACTGCTCTTCAATCGAACTCACAAAGTCAATGTGAATCCGTTGCCAAGGTTGATCTCTTTTAGGAGAAGGTTTGCACGTTATTGGTGGTGCTTTCGCGGCGAATGTGCACCCTTTACACGAGTCGATCGTATCGGTAATATCCATGTCCATGTTGGTCCAGTAGACGTACCCTCGCATCAAGCTTTTCATTCTATTTTTCCCTGGGTGTCCCGAATGAAAATTTCGTAAGATTTTTTCTACAAAGATTTAGGTATCACCACCCGCTCATTATAAAGTAACACTTCGTCGCACAGAATCGTTCCCCAACGGATCAGTCAATTCGCGGTGTACACCGGCAAGACTTTCTTGTTACCATATATCGTTAACAGAGGCTTATGGTCTGTTTGTAAGACGAATTTTCTGCCGTGCAGATACCTGTGAAATTTCGTAATCGCAAAAATTATGCTCAACGCTTCTTTCTCGATTTGAGAATATTTCGTCTCCGCGGGCAGTAAGGATCGAGACGCGTGGGCTATTGGCTTCCTTGTTCCATCCGGGAATTAGTGTAAAATGCATGCGCTAATGCCATAGGAACTTGCATCGCTTGCTACTATTATGTCCAACATTGGGTTGTAGTGGGTTAGGGAGAGATCTGAGATCAGGGTCTTCTTAAACTCGTCAAATGCTGACTGGCATTCCTGCATCCAAATCCAAGTTTTATCTTTTTTAAGAAGATCATTTAGCGATGCTCTAAGGTTATGCATATTTTTGATGAAAACTTGGTAGAAACTCGCCAAGCCTAAGTAGCTCTGTAGTGATTGTATATTATCCGGGGCCGGCATATCTCTGATGGCTGTGGCCCTTTCGTGTCTGGACGTCGTCCTTCCTTGTCGATAATATAACCCAGATATTTGATTTGGGGTAGAAAAAAATCACAATTGTCTTCTTTTACTTTAAACCCGTATTTTTAAATTTTGCTGAATACGTTTTTGATATGCATTATGTGGTCTTTTATTGATTCACTCTTGACCAATATATCATCGAAATAAGCGGTTTCATAATTGAGGTTACCTAGCATAGTATCCATAATCTGTTGGAAAATCGCAGGGGCGACCTTGATACCAAAGGCTAATCTGTTGAACTTATACAAGCCTCATGTGTATTAATACACAATCATTTCGAGCACTCCTCGTTGACTTCAATTTGCAAATACGCATCAGACAAATCAATTTTACAGTAAATTTTTCCTCCGTTCAGCTTATTAAATATCTCCTAGGGGCTCGGTACCGAATAATGGTGATCCTTGAGTGATGAATTTAATCTTGTTGAAAAATTAGCGCATACTCTGATTTTGTTCGTTTTTTTTTTTACATATACTACTTGTGCCGTCTACTCTGAAAAGTCGATTTCAGATAAGATTTTTGAATCCACCAATCTATCTAGTTCTTTATCTATTTGTTCAATTGCTGTAAAATGGAACATTCCTTTTTTTTCTAAACATGGGTTTGGCATTATCCTTTAATTGCAACTGAGCCTTGATTTTTGTACATTTTCCCAAATCTCCTGAGAATACTTCCGGAAATTTTTCTTTTAATTCAGATTTTAGTTCTTCGCTCCCTGATATAGTAGTAGACTGAGCTTTTCTACAGAACATACTTAACGGACAATCCCACAGATTAAATTTCTCAATCCAGTCTGTGCCGAATAAATTTACTGTATTCTTCATTACATATGCTTTAAATTTTTAGTCATTCCGTTCAAGGTAATTGTAAAGAATACTTAACCCAGCGTGTTTAATTTTTCTCCTGTCATCGATTGCGCTGTTTTCTGGGATTTTAATAAGGTCGGTTTTTCAGCCGCCGCCATGTATGTACTTCAATGATTGTCAAGTCAGACAAGTTTGACTGTTCTATTTAAAATTTTCACTGTTACGTATTTCCGTAATTTGCCATTTTCATTAGCGTTAGATTGTGCCTGTCTAACTCTATTTCTTGTTCTTTTGATTTTCTTACATACCAGCAACTTGACGTAAAGTGTCCAACCTTACCTCAGTTTTGACAGTTTTTCCTCTTTTTGGATAGGCAAGATCTCATCCAATGCAGTTTACTGCAAATGTAGCACGATCCTGGTGGGGATTTTCCTGTCTTTTCGTATATTTGTCGAAAACTTTTTTCTTCTCTCTTTCGTTTTTGTCTAGTTTTAATTTTTTAATATGGCTAACGCCTGACTCTTCTATGATTTCGAGTCGCTCTTTACAGATATGATTCTCTGACAGTCCTCTGCCAGTTTTTGTAGTGCTAACACTGGTTAATTATTCAATTTGGTCAATACCCGACGTCTTATTTCTGAATCTCCAGCTGAGATCAGACCTTGAGCAAAAACAAGGCATTTGAAGTTATCGGCAGATAATTCCACCAACCTAAAGTCATTACAGTGTTTATTCACTGTGGCAGCAAAAGTTAGGTAATCTTGCTGTTCTTTCTTAACTAGATTCAGGCATTTCCACTTTTTGTGAAACAGTAACCGCTCGTCGGTTTTTTACTGTTGTAATAATAAACGTTCGTCGGTTTTTGCATTAATTGAAGCAATACTTTAGATAATTCTTCCATTTTTTTCCGTGAAGAAAGACGTATGTCAAAAATAGAATGAATTTACTTACAGATTTTTCCTGTAACAAGTTCCGCTGGGGTATATTTTTCCAGATACTCAAGTATATGACCGACTGTATGTGTGGGGAGGGTCACTTTGAATGTTCTTGTAAATAGAAGTTTATTTCTGTCGAATTCTTAGCAGTCCGTTGCCGGTTACTATGGCGATAGTGGTATGAAAGTGTGTGAATTCGCATATCTTGACGCCAGTTAATGTGGCGATAAAAAAAAAACCTTTTTCTTTTCCGTACGAGTTTGAATACTTCGTCGTTAGTCGATGTGGCGCGAGAAAAATTTCTTTTTCTGTGTGAAGTTCGAATAGCCAGTTGATGTGGCGATAGACGTAAGAAAATTTTCCTGTATAGAAATTTTTCTTTCCCGTGTCAGTTCGAATACTTCGTCGCCAGTTGATGTGGACCTAAATTGTGGACCATCAATAATAAGAAAAAACGTAGGTTTAGACATATATTAGGTAAAACAATGCAACGATACAAGATATACACATAGAAAAGCCAAAAGAGAATACTCTACTGTAAGTCAGTCAGTCAGTCAGTGAACGCTACTAGAGCCTCCACAGACTGTCAGCTACACACCGAGCGTTAATAACCCTCGGCTACATATAGTCCCATGACGAGTCCATTATCTTATCCCACAACAATATATATACTAGAAGTAGTACAAATTAATGGATTGGTAGTCCACTTTTGTTAGTGCTTTATTTTATTAAGAGTGCTCGATACCTATTGGCAATGTTTTTATTATAGTTAATTATTTAGGAAGTTGTTGATTGTTTAGGTTATATCTATTTGAAATTATATTTATTATATTTTCTAATGATGTACTCAAGGTTATCACTGCATTTATAGGTTAATTTCAGAGAATTTCTGTTAAAAATTTTGCTAAGAGAATTATTTTTAGGAAAGGGTTTTTCAACGAATTTTAGGTATGTATGCCCTATCTTAGTACTTATCATTTGGTTAAGTATGTGTGTATACCAAATGATATTTCTCTTTCTCTTTTTATTGTTGTTGTTATCATTTTAAATAATTAACGATCACTATAACAATAATTGCAATTGCCGAAAACCTATTAAGGATCCATTAGCAAATAAGTGTCTAACTAACTCTATAGTCGACCTATGCTCTATTTCCACCATAGAAAATCCCACAGTAATAAAATATTATATCGGTTGTACCAAAAATACTTTTAAAACCCTCCATTTCTTTCACATTAATAAAACTTACCGCAATAACACATCGTTTTTTACTTATTATTGGCAATTAAAAGATACCAATAAAACACCAGCCATAAAATGGAAAATATTAAAAAAAAAAACAGAAATTTTAAATCCTTACATGAACCATGTTTTCTATGTTTACAAGAAAAATTACAAATTATCGAATTCTCAAAACTAAACTTACTGAACAAACGTAAAGAAATTTCTTTCATTTGTCATCATTGTCTAAAATATACCCTAAAGTTTAGTTAATTTTTCCTAATATAATATTTTATAACAAGATATCTATAATCTATCCTTAGCATATATTGATTGATTCTCCCATCTTCTGATGATTAATTTGTTAGGGTTTAACGTGCATATCACTCACTAGGTCAACTACATACGTTTGACCTGCAGTATATGTTTTAAAATAAATAAACAAAAGAATACTTTCCCGCCTTTGTCTCTTGTCCATTAATTTAAGTTGCATAATATTTTAAAGAAAATTCTGTAACCGTTTCACAATGACACGTGATAACTTTTCAGACTTGCGTAACGTTGCATATGTATCTATTTATTTCAGCACTGGCGTGGAAAACGTTTGGGTCTTGAGTCATTTTAAGTCTCTACCCCCGTTTACTCTTTCAATCAAATTTCTTCTATACATCATGACCTCATTTCCTATTGGTTCACTGGGACAAACCCTCAGAACCCCCCCCCCACCTTAACTGTCTAGATTTGGTAAAAATTGTGTTGTTTTTTAAGCTTCCATATATAATGATTCCTAAGAGAAAAAATATTTCACTGCCTGATGAGGTACTAATAAGAGAGTACCAAAACACAACGGCTCTTGTGTTGCAGTAAGCTATGTTTTTCTTATAATCTTATAATAAAAATATAATTATAATCTTATAATAAAAATATTACTATATATATATATATATATATATATATATATATATACTAATTCGAAAGGTCAGTTGATTACCCTACCTGGCTTTCAAACTTTTGGTCTCTTCAAGAATTGCAAACATTTTCATCCGGGTTTATATATTTTCTGAGGTGCTTACATCTGGATATTACTTCGGCCCTTTCATTTAGCAACCTTTCTCGTTCTGAAAAGGAAACTATGACTAACCTTTCTTCTTGGCACATCTACTGACATCACCACTGTTGCAAGGTTTGGCCTTTTTAGTATGCTCTAAGATACATAGGGGTCTTTACCATTTTTTCTTTTAATTTCCACAAGTTGCTGGCCATTTTAGTACAGTTTTAAACTTTCAAGCTTGAATGTAGGGTTATGATTATACCATTGTTTTTTTAATGGCAACCCTCACACACAACAATAGAAGAGATTATAGATTTATCGGAAAAAATGTGCTTGTCCTAAAGAGCATAACAAAGACGCAGATTGGATTACGAAAGAAATAGAATAGATGAAAAATAAACCAGAACTTAAAGAAAATGTTGAATGCGCACTAAAAGAAGCACACATGGAAACATCCAGGAATAGATAAAATTCTTAATTTTTGGCTCTATTATCGAAATAAATCACAGAAAAAGTCACATGACAAAATCCAGTTAACATACTGTGCAAAATATATCGCTACACGACAAAACTTTTAATAAAGAGACCACTGGGAAACATCACAGAAGTAAATAATGTTATATATGGAACAGCTTTAGCAGCTACTTGGAATTAAAACATAAAATTGAGGAAGTCAGATGCGAATTATGGATACTGGATAATATTTTTATAAATTCAGATGTTTTAACACGGAAAAGGAACAAAATCAAGCAAGAATATAGGATTGAAGCATTTAAATGAGATCAAGTTAACATAAACTCCAATTAAAAGCACAGAAAACAAGACAGTATAAAAAGCGTTGCAGATTCTATAAACAAAATAAGATATTCCAATCAGACCACAGGAAGTTTTATATGGAAAGTAGAAAAGCAGTTAAAGAAGCCTCAAAACTAACATCTATTGGAGAAGTACACAAATGTGGGGAGAACATTTGGAGCAGACCAAAAGAATATAATCTAATACAGAATGAATCAAATGAAAACAATAAAGAATAATAGATAAACCAGTAAAACAATGGACAAATATAACCAAGGATAATGTTAGTCAAGCTCTTACAAAATCCCATGTATAGAAATAACCAAAAAGGAGCAAAATACCTAATTTTACCTAATTTAACTGTTATCAATTAAAAAAAAATTAGCAAACTTTATCAATGCCACTTAATAACGTCAATGAAATTCCAGAATGGTTCACTGAAATTATTACCTATTTTTTACAAAAAAAATAACGGGTGATTCAGATGAATATTTAGGCCAATAACATGTCTGTCCATGACATATAAAATTGACCACGATTGTAATGACGAACTCTACTTACTCTTTTCTCGGTGAAAGCAAGATTCTTCCCCTGGAATAGAAGGGATAGCCAAGAGATTGCCAATATCAACAATTGATGAATAAAATTATACTGGAAAATCCACGAAAAACATGCCAAAATTTCAGCACTGTTTGTATAGATTACAGTAAAGCTTTTAATAGTGCGCCAAGACGTTAAAAATGTACAAAGTTACCTCGATGATAGTAAATTTCATTAAATATAACATAGAGCTGGATAGAACCACATTATACCCAAGTAACACCAAAAGTAATGATACTTCCAACTGTTTGAATATCTGACGATGAAGTGTTCAAAGAGAACTCCTTGTCGCCCTTTCTGTTTTGTTTGTTTTTCATCCGAACTTGTGCATGAACTAAACAGTAAGAACTGTGAATACAAAGGAAGCAAGCAGGTATTTAATCACCTAATTTACATCGATGACCCTAAACTCTTCGCCAAAAACCAAAATGAGTTGAAATTAACACCACAACATTACAGAAAAACTTATTACATGAGAAATAAAAATAGCAAAAGAACAGAATCAAACATCTAAATAAGAAGATCCAAAAGATGGACCATAATATGTTGTCTGCCTCTCATTCTCTATTTTGAGCAAGAAAATGATCAAAATTATCATTAGTCTAACAGGATAAATGATGAAGAATATTATTTAAATCAAAATTGTAAATAAATTTATTTATGTAAAATAAAAAATATTAAAAAATAGGGTTATAAAATTTCAACAAAGGTTAATCATGCCTCAATAAATGCCATAAAGATCATAGCAAGAACAAAAAGTGTTAGTCTTCAAGAGTTGCTCCTTTCTTTGCAATAACTTCTTCCACGCTCTTTCGGAATGTACCACACGATTTTTTGATGAATACTTCCGAGATGTCTTCTTTCCATGTCTGCTTGATGGAATTTTTAAGGGCTTTAAAAGTGTTGTGGAGCTTCTTGCAAGCTTTTCTAGCCAGTTCCTTCCAGATACTATAATCTAATGGATTCAAATCAGGTAAAGAAGGGGGCCAAGTGTCCTTATCCCAAAACCTGTCCCCAAACTCATCTTTGAGAAACTTTTGAGCAATTCGGCTTGTGTGACAAGGTGCTCCATCCTGCTGGAAAGTGAACTTGAATTCTTTATTGATTTTGTTGGGTCTTGTTCGGTCAACTGCTTCAGGATATTGAGAAAGAATTTAACATCTCCCTAAACTTGAATGTAACGGTCTCCAGTGAGTCTTTCGGCATTGTTAAATATCGTTAGTGGCACTTTTTCCCATCTGATGCTACGCAAGCAAAAACCATTACGTTTTTTGCTCTTAAAAAGAGCACTTTTGTCTCTTTCGTGAGAATCGGGGGCAAGAACAGGACTGTTTCGTCAGTTTGAATACGCATCTTGTGTGGAATTCTTTTCGACCGTGTAAAACATCACTCCAGGGCCCTGTTTTACCTTACTCAGTAGAGTTTTTGCCCTCTCATATCTCTTCACTTTCTGTCCAGGGGTAACAAGGTTACTGGTCTAACGTACGACTTCATTTTCAGAACTTCTTTGATTGCCCTTTGGACTGTCATTGCTGATACTCCTCTGTCACGAGTCAAGCCTCTTATTGATTGAGTTGGAACATTTCCTATTGACCTTTTCAGGACCAGATTGAGGTCATGATTCCTTTTTCTGTTGCGACCTCCTGATCCATCCTTTCTTTTAACTGTTCCACTTTCCCGGGACTTATCCAAGGTTCTTTTAATAGTTCTTGGATGTACTTTGAAGATGGAAGCCAGGGATCGAATGCTAGTGTCATTTTTGGAGGCTTGAACGATCTTTTCTCTGTCGACAGTTGTCAGTTGAAGAGTCATGAAGTTTTTTTGTTTCTGATCTAATAACAAAAATATTAATGCAGGTTTATTACTGTTAGTCTTTGATGTAAAAAAAAGTTTAATAGTCTAGTCTAGTCTAAAAATCGCCAAAATTGTTAAAAATCCATTTTTAATTCGTGAGAAACATCTTTTTCTAAACAATGAGAGACGTGGTCTCAAGCTCTAGTAAGAACCCGAATGGAGCTTTGAGACTTATTTCCGAATAAATAGAACTCCGGTCAGTAAATAGCTTTAGAAGACTTTTGACATCAAGAAAAGAGCATTTAGAAGTAAATTGACATGAAAGAGAAGGCATTTTGATATCTCTATCAATGACAATAGAAAATTTTAAATAACTCAGTTTAAATTATGCATATTAAATATTCTATAAATGCAATACGACATGGCATGAAATTTTCTATATGCTAACATCGTTACGTATTCCTGTCTGTGATATTGCAGTGCTGGCATTGAACTTAATAAACCTCAGCCAATCCAAACCATACCACTAAATATAACTATAACTTAAACTTAAATCTAAAAGAAAATGTAATTCTAAACTTGTAACATTTGCATTAATATTTCAATTAAGCATAATTACAGACCTTAACCTAACCTTAAATTCAAACTCAAACCAATACAAACTTTAAATCCGACGACACACACACTGCAAGGACCATTGCATTTAGATATATTGAAGGCCTTCAACAAGGTGTGGCAAAAGGTTTTACTACAAAATCTCTTCACCTATGGAATCACTGAAAGGGCTTTC
The DNA here is from genome assembly GCA_037127315.1 of Ascarosepion bandense. Lineage (NCBI taxonomy): Eukaryota > Metazoa > Mollusca > Cephalopoda > Sepiida > Sepiidae > Ascarosepion > Ascarosepion bandense. The sequence goes on from JBBBDQ010000344.1 coordinate 2,352,625, forward strand.
TCTTCTGATCTAACAGTCACTTCTTAGTAGGAAAAAACTGGCTAAAACCAATTTGGTTACATTCCATAACCACCGATCAGACCCGTATGTCCCTCGGGGAAGTTTCATATCGTGATGTGATATTGGGTCTCAAAGTGAGACCTGACCTCAAGTGGATAATCTTATATACGATCTATCTCTAAAGATGCAAGTAAAATTATCGGCTTCCTGTAGCGGTTAAGTAAGTACCTGAATCCTCATGTTATCCTCTAACTTTTCATAATAGCCATTCTAGGCTGAAAATGGTGCACTATTGCCATATTTGGGCCAGATCTGCCCGGACCTCACTTTCCAGTCTTGATATTTAAAAACGTCTCCAAGCCTTTGTTGGAGAATAATTATTTACCACCCTCCAACCTTTCTATCACTGCTGTATCGATACTACCATGGAAAGTGCTCGGATGAATTTCATTGGTTAGTTCTTTCATATCTAACATTCACGGCTAGAATTCGTCATGCCACTTACATAGTAGCAAAACCACCCACATTACCTTTGTATTCCATCAGCGAGAAGTAAGTTCCATGCAAACTGCTCTGTGGGACAGATTTCCAAGTGGTTGTCTCCCCGATCATTACAATCTGAATCTGTCCTAGTCTAGAGTAAACCGTAATCTTCTCCTCCTATTCATATAAACTGGCCCTTAACGTAACCCTCTACCTCGAATGGCGCTTGTACAGGAAAAAAACCTTACTGTAAAAACAAAACAAAACATGGCTTTAAAAAGTCATAACACCGCACCTAACACTAAACATAATTTTACCGTAAACTTAAACCTTAACCAAATATAACATCTGACCATAAACCATACCTAACCGAAATTACTAACTTATACACTAACGCCTAAGTTATCGCTAATCCTAACCGGAAAGTTTACTTTTTTGAATCAGTATAAGTAGCTTATCAAAGCTTTTGTAGAAAGCTTTTGTACATAAACCGAAATATTATGAATAGACAGAATTTATAACTGTCCTACTCTTTACTTCCTGAGTTTCTGCAGACTTCTTTAACCATAATGATCTTTTTTTTATGTAATTTTTATTCCTTCTATTTTTTCTCTTTAACCTCCATTCTTTTCTCACTAACGAAAGCTTGTTGATGAATCTGTCTATCCTCGTTTCTTAACGCTGATAAGAAATTTCAGTTTCGGATACACAAGTTAATTGTCGTCTTTTATCCTCAATCATTGTCTACCAACAATGATGTCTCAAGGATCAGATTTTGATTAAAATCTTGCGGCCTGCTTGTCTTATTCCCTGACTGAAGAATGGAATATTTCAGAACTTGACACTCACTGATATTAACATAAGGCTCATAGGGTTCGAATCACGTCTCCGTTTTTTTGTTTTTCATTTTTCTCACGCTCTAGATAAATGAAAGAATTATTTAATGTATGATAATTCTAAATACAATTTTATGTTAGACAGTCAGTATTTTAACGACTGTGCCAATAACAGGATAAACGGTCACCACTAATTACTTCACAATTGTAAAGATCTGATACCGTATAAAAATAAGTGAAATAAATAGTTGAAAGTTTGATTCCATTGTTCATCACACAATTATAATATGGACATTTTAAGCACATAAACTTGATGCATTGCTTTATTTTAAAATGTGAAATTCATCTTCGGCATTTCCAAAAAATAAATTGTCGTCATTACAATTGAAGATTTTTTATAATTATTAAAATATTATTACATGATTTATTATGTGATAAATTTTAAACAATTTATAATAATTTTTAACTTTCTAGAAAGCTACACGATTGCTTTCAATAGAATGGGCACATTTTATCTTAAATATGTTTATAAGGCATAAATATTTAATATTTATTCTAAATCAATATTTCCCAGAAAAAAAATTCACATATTTATTTCAAAGGTAGATAGATTTGAAGATAGCTATGAATAAGCCGACTAATCAATTGATGTACATCATTTATAGAATCAATTAACATTTACTTAACAATTAGAAAAATGGCATAGTTTTGTCTTCTGCGTAGCAACGATATTGATTATAATCGTTTTGAAATATTCATATTAATTGCAATTATTAAATTATTCAAGTTTATTTGCGCGCTCAGACATATTTACATGTAGTCTAGAAGAAAACTACCAAACAAAGCAATTAAAAGAGAAAAAAACTTGACAGTAAAAATTTAAAAAAAACTTAAAAATAGCCGCATGACTGTCATTTATTTTTCCTTGATGTACATTTCTTTGTATGCATTTTTCCAGTGATTTTTTTATTTTTATTAATTTCATAATATCTGCTTATTTCTTTCATTTCAATGATGTTTCTTTCATTTCTCTTGACGATTTAAAACCATTTTTTCATTAAAATATTAACTGAAGTAGTTAAAGATAGGATTCACTTCAATAGATAAAACAAAGAATATGGTATATTCAAACTAAATTTCAGTTAGATTTTTTTATGTCAATTTCCTGACATAAATATAAAAATATATATTGTAAAAACGAGTGAAAATAAATCATTGAAACCTGCTTATTGTTAATTTGTTGAAAGCAAATTTTGATTTGGGAATATGTATTGGTTTTATGACCCATTAAATGGTTTGGAATTTTTTAAATATTTAGAAACAATGTGGTGTTTTTTTTTTTATGATATGCTATAATTTGTTTTATAGTTATAAAGTAGTTATTTATTTCGTATAAATATCTGAAGATTCATTTTATTACTATTTTTAACTTTCAAAACAGTTTTTCATAAGACAGGTTATGCTAATAATTCTTCATTAATCTTGTTTTGAAAGTATTTCGACGGGTCCGTTCTCCAGTTTTGCTTTAGAGACGTTTTATACATTTTTGTTTTACTGATTCCATTATTTTTATTGTTTTTCTTAGGAGCATATAAAATACGCAGATGAGTCATCTGTATGCATTAAATTATTTCAATTGAAAGCTGATGTTAAATATCGTTCCGACCAGAGACATAATTGCTTAAAACAAATATTTATTAAAGGAAGTAGAATGCCAAAAATTTGATCACTTACTAAAACTGGAAACTAGTATTCACCAAAATATTAACATGTCAATTCTTTTAAGCATTTGCTAAACTTAATTATCCCAGATAACAAACAATATTTAATGATAGATTTTTATTGTAAAAAAATTGATATTTAATAGAAATTGTTAGTAGTTATTTAAAATTTCCGCTAAATTGCACCATTCAGTCTTTTCTGTTTTGTCATGTTTTTTTATGAACCTCGTAACTAATATATTTGGTAGTTTCCGACATGCATAAATTCGATAAGTAACGCGATATCATAAAATATGTTGTAATATTTACTCTGTGTTTGTACCTCGCACGGCAATTAAAGAATATGGGATAATGTTTTCGAAATTATCTTAAAATGTTAACTTTGTAATAAAATTATATGGATTATAATTTTCGAATATGGAAAATGTTTGTGTTATTTTTCATTATTTTTCCTGAATATTTTTATATTTTGTTGTTAACTATTTTTGTAAAAATAACTGATTTATGCTGTTACATTTTCTCTCCGTATCAACAATAATTGATTCCTACAATTAAGTATAGTCGCTATTTAGGTAAGTATTGGTTTTAACTAATAAGTTACTTACAAAATATATTCGTAATAATTTAATGCTATTAATAATTTAGAACTAACACACTCGTTTTTGGTCAAAGACACAAGTTGCCTTTTTACTTAAGATAACCTTCATCTGCGTCGTATTGTTTTTGTTCATATATAAAATCACATGATTGCATTTTACTAAGTTCAAACTCGTAAATGAATGCTATCTTATCGATATCCAACTTCTGTAATGAAAATCAGCAAATAAAAGAAATTGAACGCAAAACAGAATCTTCTCAAAATAGAATATTTAGAAGATCCATAGCGCATACTATTTTGAATAATAAGCGAATATAAGAGATAGAAAAATTAGTCTTAGAATATTTTATTCCTAAGAAATATCATATTAGCAGAGATTTGATAGTCTAGAAGAAAACTGGAAATGAAACAGATCTACAAATGCAAGTCATTTTAGAAGAATGGAAAAGAATATTATAAGATTTTTTTAACATTAAATTGTAGCTCCGAAAACTTTTTGGCTCGAACTGAAGAAGTTTGTAAGGACTTCTTGATAGGGCCGAAAATTTGTAGACATCATAAACAAAAAAGAGGAAACATTGAAAAGTCAGTGACCAACTCAAATTCAAAACTATGACAAAATGCTCAAGAGACCTCCATCACCATCACTTCCAAGAAAAAAGACTAATTATTACATACCTACAAAAGAGGATGTAGAAAAGTAAATCACTACCCTCTTTAACTGAAAAAGTCAAAGGCTAAAGATGAGAAAGTCGGTAAATTCTCACAGCGTATGAAAATTTAAGAAATGAATATAAGTGGTGAAAGGTTTAAACTTCATAGGAACGAAATAGGGAAATGCAAAAGAAACGCTCTTCCATAACAAAAATCAATTAGAGATAGGTCAGAAAAATATCAGTCAGTTACTTAAGTGTCATACGTGTTACATGCTTGGGCGATCATGTCTCGAAAGAGACATGACTGACTGGGTAGAAGATTATCCCGCAGGAGGATTTCTACAGTAGACTGGTTGTCAGCCAAGGCTATAGAATCTGTCCTGTTATTTAACCTAAAACTGGATAGAAAAGACGGATTAATATTTTTCCCAAGGGTATTTACGCGTAAGTGAATGCAAGGAATTCAACTGAAATTCTGGATAATATACTGTTTTTCTAAGTCTGAAAGTAATCATTAATGCTTAAGCACGCACAACAAAACAGTCAGACTATTTCGCACAAACTTAAGACGCAATTAGTTCCTATGAAAACTATGTAGAAATCCAAAATAAATCTATTTCAGTTTTGTTCTCCGAAACTACCACAGCCGAATCTGTTGTGTAACATTTCCCGATCAAACTTTAACCACTTGATGTCTATCAATGAATGCACGGGGTTGAATTTTTATATTAACAGCTTTATTAAGAATTCCTATTTAGAAACAATAATAGTGAAATTATTTTTATATTTATAGGATGTCTCTGTAATTTAGGTGAAGGTCATTGACTTAAAAAAGAATCAGATATTAAAATAAACTAAGTCGCTGAAAAGTTTATTTGAATTTTTGTGAATCTTTTATAATCTAAGATGACTCAATTACATATGAAATTACTAAACGTATAAATAGTTACGGCTATTACCAATGGGGTGTTTACCGCTTCTTGTTAGTAAGTAACGCTACACAACAATATCGTCGTCGTCGATATCTAAAGAAACGAATGAACAATTATCACTTGATAATTACGAGTACACACCAGCATGGTTGAGGAATATAGCAGCTAAAGCTAGAGCAAAAAAGCTGACAGATTTTAAATCAGTTGGAGGAGAAAATCAGACAACTGATCTCTTTCTGGCAAATGCGGTTTATAAAACTATCAGAAATTGCCACCTAAGATAGTTGAAGAAAATGAAATTCAACGATATAAGTTAGCTACTAGTAAAAACAAAATAATAACTTAGAAAAAGCTGGTGGATGTAGAGAGAGCTAAGTTCATGAACATTTCTCAAAGAGTGAATGAACCAGTCATTGGATATGATCATCGTTTGAAACAGGCTGCAACATATTGTGAGTTCGAGAAACTGGGATCAGAAAACCAGTCAATCGAAGAGAATTTGATTCAAATGAAATTGGTAAACGGCCTTCAAATTGAGGAGTATGACTTGAATGCAGTTACAACCATTTAAGTTGCCACTAGAACAGTGTGTTGAATTTGTTCGGTAACATGAATTGATTAAAAAATGTAATTCAACAAAAGTTACGAATCTGCTGGAAGAAATAGATACATATGTGACACAGGAAAAAAAATTTGTTGAGACTACAAAATATCTGTAAACCACAAAATGTTTACAGACTCATATCCTATCCTCAATGTAGAATGAGCTTTGAACTCCCTTGTGGATATGAAAGTATTCTATAAAATTGATATAAAGTCGATATACCACCAAATACCTATTGATGAAAGCTTTAAAGAAATCAAAACAATAAACACACCAATAGACTTGTTAACATGGAAAAGAATGCCGTATTGAAATAAAACCGCGAGTGCGAATTTTCAAAGAGCTACAGTGTAAGTTATTAGCAGGGATTTAAAAAATAAGATATGCTACTTGGATGACATTTATATTGGTTCTATTAACGATGAAAAACTAAAAATGGAAAAACAGTGTTTTAGAATAAATTAAAAAATGCTGGATTAACAATTACGAGAAAATTTGTGTGCACAATACTAGAAATATCATTTTTGAGATATTCGATATTCAGCGAAAGTATATCACCAGACCAATTGTTAATTGACAAAATATTAAAAATTGAAGTACCTAAGAAGAAAAAGAGAACTGGAATCTTTCTTAGGACTTATAAATTTTTATAGACGACATGTAGAGTGATATTCTGAATTGACAGAATTCTTTTGCTGTTTTAATGAAAAAAGCCTGCACTATATGGACTAAAAAACTGAGACAATGAACGAAGAGTTTGAATTCAAAAATTGTTTTCAAAGTTCTCATGACAAATTTACAATTTCATAAAAACTACGTCATTTGATCTCTAGTATATTGTTTTATATTTAAATGTAATCCTAACAGGTTCATAAACAAAAAATTACAAAACATATTTAGAAGAATCTTAAATATTGCATAAAGTTGAAAAATATAGTAATATTAAAGTTTTGGATGCTTACCTTTGATAAAATTCATAAAAAACAAGTCACTCATCGCTTTTGTTAACGCTTTACAAGTTTTCCACAAAACATGTTGCGAGATCCTACTAACCACTAAGACCGATTGCTATCTTTTCTTTATCAAGACGTCGGGATTCAGTCAGAAAAATTGTATCGAGTACCCAAATATTGACATTGCGACACGATTTAGGCTACGTTTAAATGATGTCTCCATTCCAAAATTTAATGGTCAGCGAACTAAAGAATTAGTTGAAGATGTTACTGAAAATAGTTATTCACTCTAAAGAGTTAGGCACCGATTTTGACCTCAACGTCAAAATGATCCGCAAAAGTTTAACCAGGCCAATTTGAATAAAAGATCTAAATTCGCCAAAAATAGCTTCAAGACATAAATAGAAAACTTGCTTACTTCAAAGACATAAATTTTATTTTACAGAAAAGAGAAGAACTTTAAAAAAAATTAAAACTGCAGATAGTTCATTGCTGCGCCATACCTGGTTTATTAAAGATGGTCTTTGAGTCTTCCGATGCAAAGGATTGGCACTTGTTTTTAGACAGTTCGAAAAGAAGTCTTAAGTGTGTTTTGTTGCATGATAGCAATTTATACGACTCGATACCTATTGGGTACTCAACAAAATTAAAAGAAAAGTTTGAGCATATAGAAAAGTTTCTAAATCTCATCAAATAGAGGGAGCATGAGTGAATCATAAAGTGTTGACTTCATTTTTGTTACGACAACAAGGACGGTATACTAAATATCCTTGCTTTGTTTGCTCATGAGACAGCAGAGCCAAGGGAGAACATTTCTTAAACAAATCTGTCCAGTGCAAACAACACCTACTAATCAATCTAGCATTGGTGAAGAGATATGGAATCTTATTTTCTTCTCTGTATATCAAATGAGGCCTCGTTAAACGATATGTAAAAGCTTCATATATGAACGGTGAGTGTTTCAAATGTATAATTTCAAAATTTCCAAGTGTAAGTTATGAAACATCAAGCTGGTTAGTTTTGACGGCCAACAAATAAGAACATTAATTAAAGACACTAGTTTTGTAATGTCATGAATGGACGCAAAAAATAACTAGTTCTCTGGTTTTAAGAAATTATAGTGTAGACTATAGTGAAAGAAATCGCAAAAGAATTTGTGAGGGACTAGAAAGAGTTTGCTATATGGGCATAAAAATATACATTTTTGAACAGCCATTTTGATCACTTGCCAAGTAATTAATGTGATGTAAATAACGAAAAAGAGGAGAGATACCACTAAGATATCAAAATGATGGAGGAACGGTACCAAGGTCCCTAGGATTTTCACATGATTGATAATTACTGTTGGTGTTTGAAAAGAAACCTACTATCAACAAGCAAATACGCTAGAAAGTCTCATAAAAGACAATTCCTACTAGTAGTGAAAGCTTTATATCTGTTTGCTTTTTATATAGGTAATTTCTATTATTATGATATAATTTTACTATAGTTCGATATTTCGATATGCATGTATTCATGAAACTTGTAAAAATAATACATGACTTAATTTTTTTGTCCTAATTTGAAAATGCTGGAAAATGGCACATAGGCTTTTGATAAGAACAGAACATGAAGAAGTCAAACTGAGTTGAAACCTGTATTCAGCGGACTGAGATTATCTAAAATCAAGCGTCAGATATTCAATAAATTACACAGTGATCATTAGAATTAGAATTATATATTTACATACACGAAGAAATATTTACGGTTTTCAGTTAACTTCGTAACTCCTTGAATTCGGTACACCAGAAATTATAGTAACGTTTGTATATCACGTCGAATCACATGAAAAAAAAACATACAAATGTAAAAAGACCTGAATTTATTCTTTTTCTCCATATGTCATTCTTTGATGAAGCTTTAATGGAAGTTAAACATGTTAGGTTGATAAACGTATATTATTTGTTCTTTATCTTATCATACATGTAAATCCGTATTTTATAAGTATGCTCATATATTTATTTGAATATATATCAGTGTAGATTTTGATAAAGTTTTAGAATTACTGTAAAACTGAGTGATGACACAATTCTTGCACACACTTTCTAATGTTACAATGATAGTAGAAACATATTTTTTATTTGTAGTTTTGTAAATTTAGTAGAAGTAGATATAAAACAAATATATTTAGGCAAGAAAAAGAAGATTGTACATAAACCTTCGAAATATTTTTCAGGTAATTTTCCTTTTAGTTTGATCAAGAGGAATATTATATGAGATTTACATTTGTTCGTTGCATAAAAGTCATGTTTTTCAATATTTGTTTTAGCAATTTGCCAAATTTATCTATTTAGATGTCTGACAGAAGACACCAAACCATAGCGTCTGATACTTGCAAAATCTGCAGTATAAATATCTGTTGATTTTCACAAATATGTAAATAGTGATAGATGAAAGTCCTTGAAATGAATGTACGCATTTTATATTTATTTTTAATCATCGGTTATGTACGTACAAGGCTAATTATATGCGCACAGTACATATGAATTTCTTAAAGAGAACAAATGCCTGTAGGTGATTTTATAGACTGACTTGGTTTCGCTTCTGGCTGATAGTGTAGAATTGTCACTGCGTCGGCATGAATTCATCTCCTGTCAAAAACACCTGTCAACCACAATACACCAAAGCCGTTCTTGTTCATTTTCATATAGGGAACGTAGATATTCACGTAATTTCTTTATTTACATTGGCCATCCTTTTGCGAGGAGAGAGAAAGAAATAACGAGAGAGATTGAATAAGATAGATAGATAGATAGATAGATAGATAGATAGATAGATAGATAGAAAGAAAGAGAGAGAGAGAGAACAGTGTGTCCACAGACCTTTCAGTTTGCCATTTCATCCAAGATGGCAGCTTTTACTTATTATCCACAGGAATAATGCATGTCATGGAAATAGACGTTTCTTTTGAGTAGACAGAACATTGAAACCCATTTCTGAAAGCAGTTTTCTCTGGAACATTTTGACAGTAATAGGTTACGTTTGTATATATTTCCGTACGTGTTTCTCTTCCCTTTCTAGCGTTCATTTCAGAGCATACATTTAAAAAACGTTTTTCATTTTGTTATGTTGCTTTTTTATGTCTATGCTATCTCCATTCTTTTCACTTCATTCATTTTTCTATCTTTAAACAATTTTTAAGAAAAAATCTTAATTTCTTTATTCAAAATATTGCTAATCTGATACCTCTTTAAGCAAGGCTTCCTTGCTGATATGACGGATATACTTTACCCGACTGTATTATAATATTAATATTAAAGAAATAATACACAACTATTCTCTATGAAACAAAACAATCTCACAAGCAGATCTAAAAAAAAACAAAAAACAAAAAAACAAAATACAATTATGACTCTCAATTAGGCAAACTAGCGTGACCAAGTCCCAGTTAGTCCCAGCAAATCTTACGTACATAAACAGTTTTTGTGCATATACATGCGAACACACACGTGTCTGTATGTGTTTTATTTAAATACTGCTTGAATTAGTCTCGTGTATATAGGTAAATATATTTGTATGGATTTTACTTTCTCATTAGTTTTAAATATACTGATTATGTTACTACAACGGACTGTTGCTGTGAAAATGTTTAAAAAGAAAATCATTTGGAATCTTCAAAAATAAGTACAATTTTCTTAAGAGAAATAAAAAATGGAAACATCTCAGAGAACACTTAACTGAAACTTATTTTGATGGTCATATTTTACGAAAGAATAAGCAAGACATTAGGGCTAATATCTTTGACAATTCACGGTTGCTTTTGCTACGAATTAATTAAAATCCAGAAGAATGACATCTAATTAGATGACCAAAAATTACTTTAAGATTATGCCCAAACATTCCACTGCGTATCATGTTATGCTAATTTAAATTTATTTCTACATGAGAAATATAAAAAATATATTTTTAATGATGTAGCAATCTTAAAGGCGCTATATTTTTTAAAGTTAGTAACTACCCAGGTGTATTCGCACCAATCAATTTTATTATCAATTTTAGTTATGAGTAGCATTTAATAAAACGTCTTTTTTGTCAAGATTTCCTTCTCATGTCAATATAGAATATGCTTTACATTAATTCTTTTCGTGCTCTTATCAGGTAATATATCGAAATAAGAATAGTCTACCTGCTATAATGACCTCGTAGCAGAATATAACAAAATCAATACTGTTTTTTCTCATCCATCAGAAACCGTTTTCCAACCTCTGATTCCGGCGAATGTCCAGACCTAATAGAAGAATTATATCGGTTCACAAAGGTGTATATCTGAAGACTCAAACACTGAATCATTTCAAAACTAATCAGTACGACAGGAAATAAATAAGATCCCCAATCTATTTAATCGTTTCTTAGACTATATCCTGCACAGATATAAAGAGATGGATACTGATCATTTAAGCATTCCATGCCACCCCAAACAAATTTACTCATAGAAAACTGTGTTTCTGCTTTCCCTCTCGAGGCCGAGGCACTGATGATGAGGGTGTCTACGTTGATGACATACGCTTTCATATTTGTAATAGGAAGGCTAATTAATGTTGTTCAAGATTTTTCTCTACCAAGTGTTTCAAGATAGAGAACTCACAATAAATATCTTCAAAGCAGAATATGATCTGGAACTGAAATGAAAGTAGTGAATCTATCATATAACTCAAAATATGGAATAAATAATTGACACTTCAAATGCTTCAGTGTCCGAAGTACTTATAACAAATTTAGAAAATAAGAAGATCAAACATGGAATAGGCTGCGCTACGGATAGTTTTGAGCAAAAAATCCAAAATATTAACCAAAAAACTCTTATTCTTAAATATCTTCTTGGATCTAATACTCTCTGGGACCATGCATTGAGCCCGATTCGTTCAGAAATATTTAAACAGTTAGTCGTATACAACCGTTTACTTGGATCAATGTTTAAAATTGGCTTCGGGTGAATGCATCGTGTAAGGTTTTTAGAGAGAATGATTTTTCATCAGATTTCGTAGACTGGCACTAGAGAATTACAAAGAACATTACAAAATAACAAATTATATCACCTGAGTACTTTCAAAAGTAACAACAACTAAAATGGATAGCGCATGTAACTCAAAGATGTTGACATTTCACATTACTTCAAGCAGAAGGTGAGAAAGAATGTCCCGCTAATACTAAAAAACATAATAGTTAGTGAACTTGAGAAATATATTTTTTGAAAAATATTTTGAAAGAAAGATTATTCATAACTTTTAACTAAGAGCAACTGTTTGAATAATGAATATTTTAGTATAAGGAATCTGCTAATTTCATCATTACTATTAGTTAAAGAAGGTTTTTTATTACATCAATTAGAGATAGGAAAGAATTGAATAAATAATAAAAATGCCTTTTCCGAAACTAGCAAAATGGCAATTAGCTTTTCTCTCACACACCCTGTCCGCCCCCCCAATTAGGAAAATAAATCTCCTGCGTTTTAATGTAAAAATAATCAAAACAGGTTAACAAATGTTAATTAAATTGATTCATATTAATCATTCATATTGTTCTAGCCGGAGAACAGATCAGTGAAGATAAGATACAAAAATGTTGAAGTTATACTAAACCAATTATCATAAAATGATATTAAATTGGTTTAAATTTCGTCCTTGTCTGTTGTGTTCACTTTTGCATTATTGGCAATAGGAAGGAGACGAATCCATTCTTTGTTCCAGCTATGAGTGAAATTGTTGTGGATTCCGGGTGAGGAACCGCACAAAATAATGAACAACAAAACAGGTATTTGACATAGAAAAATAAGTTATATTAAACGTAAAAATACAAACTTGAACGCAGGTTAGTAATCCAGGAAACGATTAGTAAGAAACATATATATATATATATATATATATATATATATATATATATATATATAAGTATTTGAAGTGAAGCCGTGCTGGAATTAGTTTGCCCACGTCGGAACTGTCGGGGGCTGTATAATACTATTCTGACTGATTGGAGCTGAGAGCTACTATGACTACTACTCGGTATTCTCTGTGAAACTTCCGTATCCATCGGTAAATTACGGATTAGTCACTGTTCTCACTATGGCAGGAGTATATGTATACTCAAGTCGATTCCATTATTATAGAAAAAGGGGAGATTCCACAAAACCCTCCTCCCTAGCTTCTTTTGGGGGGCAGTTAATATTTTTCCGCTTCTGATCTATGATTAGTGGTTCCGTAAATTGTCGTTTCCTGCTAGTTCTCCTAATTACTGTAGCTACTTGAGGTCTTTGAATCTCAAAAACTTCAAAGATTTCTTCCATCGCGTCATCGTTTTCTGAAGGTGATGACCTTGGCTCCTCTATCCGTCTTTTCTGTATTTGATTTATGTGTCTCCTATGGGTAAATTGTTCTCCTTTTATTGTGTACATAGCATTTCCTAGTCAGTTTATTATTGTTCCCGGTTCCCAATATGCCATATTATTTTTGAATATTCTGAAGTAAACTGGTTCTCCTGGTTTGAAAGATTTTTTCGTAACTATGGGTATATGCCGGTTTTTATTTTTGCTGGGTAGCAATTTATCGAAAACAGACTGTATTTTGCGAGCAAACATCACTTCAGCTGGTGAAAGACCAGATGGTGTGTTTCAGTTTGGTCTAATTGTATATAGCCCTTTCCGTTGGTACGTCCGCTGCTTTTTTCAATGCCCTCTTTAGAGTGTCCATGAACCTTTCGGCTTGACCGTTAGAACATGGATGATAAGATGCTATTTTTACGTGTTTTACTTGGTAAGTCTTGCAGAATTCTTGGAAGTCACTTGAGGTAAATTGTGTACCATTGTTTTTAAGTTAGCTGAGTTGCTGTCAGTCGAAAGGTAATAACTGTGGAAAAAGGTTCCCAACCGAGAAGCCATGACCCACGGCTGGTCACCCACCATAGAACTTATGGCTAAAGACTTAATTTCGAATGAAGCCTGCCGTCGATTAACTTAAAGAGTTAATTTGGAAGAATGCGCTTTCGATATGAATCCCGAAAGAACGTTATTGTTTTTTTCAATCACGAGAGAATCGAAAATTCTGATTACCCGTTCGATCTACTTCGGTAAACTCCGTTGAACTCCGATAAGGACCCAAAAGGACTTTGTTATTTTAGAAGTTGCATAGAGAATTGACAGCTCTGATTATAGAGAATATGTGAAAAGTTTTTAATGAAAATTTAATGAATACGTGAAGAGACTTTAGTGAAAATTTGAAGAGCTCTGATTACTTTAACGAAACTTAGAAAAGACATTTTTATTTATGGATTGAAAGCTCAGATTTTTAGCGAACTTTCTCTCTCCGTTGTAACCGACATTCCGACAACTGTATCATTTTGACGACTGTATTATCTGCTCCTGTGAAAAACAAACACAAGTTTTTTTTTATATAAAGACATTCTTCGTAACTCCCCAGGCGTGTTCGACCTTATTCATTTATTGTATTAATTTTTTTGCTGCCGTATTTATTTTTTTTTAAACCACAAGTGTGCACCAGTGTCCGGACTGGCTCTAAAAGGCGACTACTAAAATTGCACGACGCGACCTCTGGGATGAATTCACAACGTGGTACAGTGGCGCGTTGTTGCAAGAGACGTCTTGTAAACCAGCTTTTGTGGCGACATTTTCGGACGAGATCGTCACGACCAGCGACTACTGTCGTTTCCTAATTCCAGTGACTAGACCGAACCAACCGTCCAGCCAAGTGGCAGTGTCATAACTGAGATAGACACGACTGTCGACGAGAACGAGCGTCACATTAGACGGGCGGCTAGAGCCGGCCTGACGTGTTATAAATCTACTACGCCAAACCTTGCGAATAATTCGTGTAAATAGGTTATGGTATTTTCCGTTGTAGGATTTGCATACCTGAACACTTCTGTCCACTTGCTAATACCGTTATGAAGTAGTAGTATCCATCAAGAGGTCCTGCGTAGTCCGCATGGAATCTATACCAAGTTATGTCCACCTTAAGCTATGGTTTCTATATGATTGGTAGTGCCTTTGCTGCTGCCGCGCAGCCTTTACATTTTTGCACCATCTGCATAATATTGTCATCCATGTTAGGCCAGTACGCGTAACTGCTCATTAGTGCTTTCATACAGTTTTTTTTCCCGGGTGTTTTAAATGAAAATCCTTCAAAATTCTTCTTTGTAACGATTTTGGTATTATCACTCTTTCATTATAAAGTAGGACATTATCGCAAATAGAAAAACTGTCTGCTAAATTCCTCTCTTTTCTTCTATTTTTTCTTTGTGCTTCTTATGAATTTGTCTGTTTCTGCTTCTCTCCTTATTTATAACAGTGCTACTGGTAATTCCCTTACCGTATTGCTTAGCACTTTATTGATTTCTTCTTCGGCTCATTTTGGAGTTTGGTATGCATTCTTTTGCATATTTCGCTGTCTTTAGCTGCGACTAATCCTTGTACAAATATAAGACATTTAATGTTGTTCGGAGTTCATTCTGCCAATGTAAAGTCGTCAAAATGTTTGTTAACGATTGCGGCGAATGTCGAATAATCCTTGTTTTTGCCTTTTACGAGATCGAGGCATTTCCATCTTTTGTGAAAAAGAGAAATCTTTGGACTGAAGAGCTCCGTAAGGCATGTAGCTGCCTCGTCGAACGTTAAGTCGTTTGTCTTCTTTGGCAGGATATAGTCCACAAATTTTGTGTATTCCTCCGTTCCTAATGTCCTGAGAAATAGCCTTAAGTTTTTCTTTTCTGTCCAGTTTTGACAATCAGTATTAAAAATGTCTCCATAGCGCCTGTAATAGTCTCCGAAATTTTTGTCATCATCAAGAGAGTACTTAAATGTCTCTATAGCATTCCAAATGGCGTCTTTTGAAAATGTCGCCTCTTTTCCGTGTTCCTTTGTTTTTATGATTTCTAGTATTCTTTTTTGAAAGTCTTTGAAGTAAAGCCGTATACGTTGCAACACAGATATTGATAACCAACGTATAACTTTATTTGTTGGGGTTTTCTTTGAAAACATGTATATACTAGCTAAGTACATTTACAAGAATGTAGAAAAATAATAAATATAATAAAAATATAATAAAAACGTAGTTGACTGCCGTACAAGAGCCGTTGTACATACATATATATAGGTTGCCGACGGCATATCGATACAAATATTTTGTTGCCATTTTTTATGGCACGGGCCCACTCGTAAAAGTATATTTTATATAAAAAAGAAAACGTTTTTCTTTACTCTTTTTTAAAAATTTTCGAAGAGTATTAAAGTAAGTTTTTCCATATGAAATTTTAGACAGAAACATAACTTGAATTACATGTATATGTGTCTTATTCGCCGGCTTTTGAATTTTAATTTAATTGCAATATGAATAAAATAATTATTCTATTCATTGTATTTAGCATCTGACTTGACATCTGTTGAATGAGAATATAAATTGAAACAGGTGAAAACAGATAATATTAATCTTGTTTCGTTAATGCGTCGCAAGCCTAGCGGATTAAAATCGGTGAGGAGGAAGACTGTATCTGCATTCATAATCGATGCTATCTTTATTGCCATGTTTACGACATTTTGCACGTCGTACGCTCTGGCCTTCTTCAGGTGCTAGAAATTTCGAACCGAACCCTTTATTTCGATCCTTCCATGTGCAATGACACTTAGGGATGCCATGAAGTTATCTCCCTGTAACTCAACTCGCCAAATTATTTGTTCACCACTGTTGTAGCCAGAATTCACAACTCTCTGGATCATACCACTAGAACTAACCAACACCTATATCCACTAGGCCATGTGTTCTTAAGGATATTAGTGTATGAATTTTTGGGACTTATAAACCTAATGTCTCAGTAACCGTTTTTTATTAGAGCCTATATTGCAATCTTTGATACTAATGATTTTCTCTACCACTCTGGATTAATGGCTCCCATATTGTATTTCTTTCTATGCTTGGCTAGCTTAAGAGATTCTTGTGGTCTTGCATATTCGTTGATTCTTTATGTTAAAGTAGTTTCAGTATCGTTATTTATCAGTTATCTTAACGCCATTACATAGGGGAGAGTGATTGATTTTTACCTACAAATGTAGTCAGCTACTGATTTTACTCACATCGAGCATTGTTTTTGCAACACTAACTTAAACGGGCAGCTTGTTTCTTCTTTATATTTCTCCCTACAGCTACATGGGATGTTGTACGCACAGTCCTTAGTCATGTTCTCCTCTATTAAAGGTCTTACACGGGAGACGTATTTGCGAAGTGTAAAACCACATTTGAATATTACTGAGACATTAGGTTTATAAGTCCCATCAATTTATACCCTGATGTCCTCAAGGCGTTGGTTAATTCCAGTGACTAGACCTAAAGCGTTATGAATTTAACACCTGGCTACAGTAGTGGTGAATAAATAACTCAGAGAGTTGAGTTAGAGAGAGAGAGATAATTACATAGCATTTGGAAACGGCATCGCACATGAAATGGGAATTATGTATCCCAGTGATCGAAATAAAGGGTTCGGTTTAAAATTCCTTCCCGAAGAATACCGGAGCGTACAAAAATGTCGTAAACACGGAAATCAAGTTGAAGACAACCGTCTGAACAGTGTAAATAATCAAAGATCTTTATATAACACCATCAAATCCAGCGCTGCTATAAAGAGAGAGAATATTAACAGATAGCACAGTTATAAAACATTTGCATCGTAAAGGATATCGAACGTGCATGATTCTATAGCAAAAAAAAATGATGTTTGTTTATTGGTTAACTCAGTGCAAATAGTAACATTCACACCTGCTTTCCAAGTGTATCTAACTGATAATCATTATATATATATACGTTATTCTATCGCTGGGTCTTAAATGAGGAACACGTATATAAGAATACAATCTTATATTTTATTCTTAAAGTATACTATAATATAATCTTATATTTTTTTCATTCTTTGACGCTTGTGTAAAGCAGGAGAGTAGTCAGATAGAGTTCGCGCACACAAAGAAGATGTCTGAAGCCAGCGAGAAGTCTCTTCAGCCAAAATTCTAGACTTTACATAGTATTAAAATCCCTCACGACTCACATGGCAACGCCTTTTCACACACGCAATTCTTGTTTTTCTTTAGCCATGGTTAAATCCCACGTATTGCTTGTTTTTCATTGGTCATGGTTTATAAACAAACATTGCTTGTTTTACATTGGTTACAGCATACACCTACGCATTTTTGCTTTTGTGGTTATGATTTTGTTGACTTTATCTAAAGCCGGGTGTATGTGTCAGTTGTATCAGCCAGATTCATCATCGTTCAAGGTAATATATTACATATATACATATGTTGTATCGTAGAATGATACACAGAGAAATGTAGATAAACTACTTTATTGACAGAGTGGTACAACCAAGAGATATATACAATCTTTACAGTCTCTTGCAGTAGCAGGTGATAATAACAGCTCCCGTGCTAAGCGCGCATTGTCTTTTATACATCCGGGCGAACGGATGTCACATGGTACGAGTTACACCACAACAACATGCTAAGTTGGGTTACTTAAAAGTTCACATCTCAACGAAGAAAACCTTCGAAAATAACATTTGATATATATTTTTAATTTGTCTCGTTTCAGAAGATTAGTTCGATCAAGGCCTTTTTTCTTCCAACACGCCCAGTCCT
This sequence comes from Ascarosepion bandense, assembly GCA_037127315.1. Taxonomy (NCBI): domain Eukaryota; kingdom Metazoa; phylum Mollusca; class Cephalopoda; order Sepiida; family Sepiidae; genus Ascarosepion; species Ascarosepion bandense. The sequence goes on from JBBBDQ010000344.1 coordinate 2,371,073, forward strand.
AGTTAAGGTACACTGAAAATGACAGTTAAAAATATTAATATTAACAACAATTTGGGAAACGAACTTGTTTATAAAATCCAAGAAGATAACTTAATAGTAAGCGCAGATGTGAATACAAGCGGCTGTAATTGGTCAGGCACAGAAAGTGTCCGATATGGCATAATTCGTTAGGTCATATATATTTTTAAAATATATATATATATTTTTTTTGTTTAGAGATAGAAATCATTTCACATAAAACCGGTTCAAAATTGTTAGAGATTATTGACAGATGTTATAGACAAAACAGCTTCCCTGAAGTGTTAGGATGTCATTTGTACGACAGCAGTGATATCAATGACGAATTTTGCAGCATGAAAAACCTTTGTCTATTTTTCTGAGATGACGTAGTATTTACACTATATACATTATTCGAACTATCGTCCTCATCTTCGTTGCTAATCTTACCACGTTTCGGTCGTTGTACACTCCGGACTTCATCAAGTGCGAGAAATTTCGATATTTCTCACGTTCGCTCGATTATATCATTCTTCTTCCTTGAGCAAAGCTACTTCTGGTAGTCATGAGTTATCTCGCTTTAACCCGACTCTCGAAGTTATTTGTTCACCACTGCTGAAGCCTGGTACTGAACTCACTGTCACTGGAACTAACCAACACCTATATGCACTGGGCCATGTCCTTGAGGATAATAGCGATTAAATTTCTGGGAAACTAATGTTTCAGGAACCATTTTACCTGAGTTCATATTGCAATGTTTATGTTAATGGTTTTCTCTAGTATTTCCTTTTAGCAGTGTTCACATTGCAATTTTTTATGTTAGTGGTTTTTTTTCTGGTATTTGTACGGAAGCTCATATTGTAATTTTTGACATTAATGATTTTCTCTGGCACTCTGTATTACTGCTTCCCATATTGTATTCATGTTTATGCTTGGTTGGTTCAGAAGATTTTTGTAGCCTAGCATAGAACGCTGATTTCATAAGTTTACGTAGCTTCCAGTGACTTTCAATATCTATTATTTTAACTTCATCCCACAAAAGGCAGTTATCCCTTTCTACCTCGATATTTAGTCAGCCACGCCTGATTTTGCTATCTCCCCTCGAGATACGGCCTTGTGATGTTCTTGTAGCCTTACCTTAATGTTGCGGCCTGTTTTTCTTGTATATGTCTTTCCACAGCTACATGGAATGGCGTACACACTACTTAGTCATATCCTCCTCTTTTGGAGTAGAGGTACTTCTGAAGATCGTCTTGATGTTGTATATAATATTTGTAATATCTCCGATAATATAGGGTAGACAGAACGAAGCTGTTTTCTGAGAGTTGTTATCATCATGCATCTTCCCTTCCATGTTCGTTGGAATTGTTACGTACCCTGGATAATTGTTACGTTGTAGGGTACTGTTTATACTGATAATTTTTTATGTCTCTGGGTCGAAGGCTCATGACTTTTACTCGATATTGCAGGAAGCGGACGATCCTTTTTTTACATTGCGTGGGTGATATTTAAAGTTGAGGTATTGTCCGGTGAATGTTGGCTAGCTGCATACGGATGTCTTGAACTCTACCTCTGTTCAAACTATTAGTATATCCAGGAATGGGAATTTGTTGTCACTCATCTTTCCATCGTGAATTGTATCGATGATCATAGTTAGCTCACATGGTCCAGTAGCGTCTAGAAACTCTTCCAGGTGTCATAAACGTATCTCAGCCATGTAGTCGGCTGTGAATTCTAATCCAATCTCTTTAAAATATTCCATGTATATGTTAGACAGTGATGGTGATAATGGCGAGCCCATTGCTATGCCTTCATCCTGTCGATATATGTCTGGTCCCAATCCGAAGTGTGTTGTTTGTGTGCAGCAAGTAAGCATATCCATCAGGTTATCTAGTGGAATACGAGTACATTCTCCTAGGGATGAGTCCGAGGTCAGTCTATCCCTGACTACCGATAGTGTCTCCAGTGTGCGTACCTTGGTAAACAGACTCACCACATCCAGGTTCACCATCTGGTTGCATTGAATGTAAGAACGTTCGATAAGTTCCACGAAGTGGGCGAAGATTCGAACATATGATGGTGACTTTCCTATCAGTCGGTCAATTATATCTACAAGAAAGCGACTCAGAGGATGGCAGACCGATTTTAGGCTGATAACAGTCGGCCTGAGTGGAATATCTTAGGTAGACCATATATGGGAGGTAGCTTACTGCAACGTCCAGCTAACTGCCTGTATTTCTTAGGCTGAAATTGATCCTTGTTCTTGAATAGGACTGCGATAACTGTCGTTCCGTTTTTAACGTAGGATTTTTCTTTACCTTGCTTCTAATGAGGTCTTCCAGTTTCTTCGTGTATTCAGTTTTGTCTACCACTACAGTTGCATTGCCTGTGTCAGCTGGTAGTATGATGATATTTTCATTCCTCTGTAGGGTCATGATCGTAAGCTCCTTCTCTTTCGTGATGTTTTGTTTGGGTGGCTTGGCTTTCTCCAATGTCTATCTCACTTTCCTTCTTAGCTGATCCGTCTGAGCCTGACGGATGTTCAAGGTTATTTCCTCGATATGGGCAATGATATCTGATTATAGTATCCGTCTGATGGTTGTTGTGAAGTTGAGACTATTGTTCAGCACAGACTTATCAGAGGCACTCAGCTGATGTTGACTAATGTTGACAAGTGCATTCACAGGTGGGTGATGGACCTTATGTGTTATCATCAGATTTTTTAGATATTTTAAACTATTTAGTTTCCGTTCCTAGCGGATCTAGGATGTGCGTTGTGGTGCATTGGATATCGGCTCGGAACGAGAAATCGGGGAGAAGAGTTCGAATTCAAGCTAAATTCCTTGCATTCAGTTACGCGCAAATACACTTGAGAAAGGTATCAATCCGTCTATTCCTTCCAGTTATGGGTTAAGTAACAGGACAGATTTGGTTCTATAGCCTTGGTCGGCAACCACTCTAGCGCAGAAAGCAATGGCAACCTACTGCAGGATAATCTTCTGCCCAGTCAGTCATGTCTCTTTCAAGACATGATCACCCAAGCGTGTATCACATATGGTACTTAACTGACTGACCTGGCAGACGCTGATTGCATCGGATTCTAGCGTGAAGGATTTTGTTCTGCTCCTGCCGGATCCTTTTTCAGTCTTTATTCACCAGACAATACTTCAAACTTCAACTCACACCACAGATACAACGTAAAGAAATGAATCGTCTGCTGCCTGCAACATAGCGCAAAAGTCATAAGCGTCAACCCAGAGACATACAAAGAGAAAATTCTCAGTATAAGCAATACCCTACAAAGTGACAATTATTCAGGGTATATGACAACTCCAACGAACATGGAAGGAAGGGTAAATGAGGTTAACAACTCTCAGAAAGCAGCCTAGGTCTGTCTACCGTAGAAGTTATCGTAGAAAATACAAAGGATCTATAGTCCTATAACATTAGGAGGATCTTCAGAAATGGTTCTATACTTCGCAGGTACTTCTCTCAACAGAGGAGGACATGACTCAGGACTATGTGTTCGCCATTCCATGGTAGCTATGGAAAGAAATATAAAGGAGAAACAGATCGCCCGCTTCAAGTAAGGCTACAAGAACATCGCAAGACCGTAACACGAGGGAATATAGCAAAATCAGGCGTAGCTGACCACATATGAAGGTAGAAAGAGATTACCGACCTCCATGGGATGAAGATGAAATAATAGATAGAGAACGTCACTGGAAACTACGTAAACTTACGGAATCAGCGTATATGCTAGGCTACAAAAGTTTCCTAAACCGACCAAGTATAGAGATGAATACAATAATACGGAGTGTCAGGGAAAATCATTAAAGTCAAAAATTGCAATATGGGCTGTGGTATAATATACTAGAGAAAACTATTAACATAAAAAATTGCAATATGTACTCTGATAAAATGTTATTGAAACATGATGTTTATAAGTCTTAGAAATTTAATCAAGTAGATATAGACGTCGATATAGGTCCAGTGGATATAGGAGTTGGATAGTTCCAGTGACTTGACACAAAGAGTTGTGAGCTAAATACCAGTTTACAGCAGTAGTGAACAAAGAATAAATAGAGTCGGTTTAAAGAGAGATGACTCATGACTACCAGAAGTAGTTTCACACCAGGAATGAGAATGATATAATCTAGTGATTGTAATAAAGGGTTCGGTTCAAAATTCCACGCACTTGAAGAAGGCCGGAGAGTACATTGGCCGAAATGTTGTAAAAATGGCAACGAAAATGAGGACAATAGTTTGCATCGTAATTAGTGTTCACTATAAATCTTACCCATTTATTATTAAATATACTATGCCTGAACGATATTGATTGTACAATTCATTAATATAGTCTGTAATATTAGCAACATTTTCAGAATTTTATGTTGAGATAATGAAAATGTATTTCAAACATTTATTTTGAAAGTTTGAGGTGGTTTTCAGCCGGATTAAAAAGTCTTTTCTTTCCCAAAATCAGATGCTTGGTCATTTTTTCTAATCTTGGGAATAAGTTTGAGCCAACAAATTTTCAGCATTCGTTGGTAGAGTTAGAGTTTGTTATCTCGATGTTCATATGCTCATCAGAAAATAATCAATACTTTAAGTTTGTTAATCTATCCTTACATCTATCACTGAATGTTATCATTGATTAATTTAAATGCTAATATTTTACTTTATATAATGCGAACTACAGTATCATGACAAACATTTCTGTGATTTATTATTATTACAAGACATTCAAAATACTGTTGGATACCATTAAAAAGTAAAATTCTTTGTGTGAGACATTCCAACAATTGTTGAGTGACAGCAAAAACCACATGTGTTTGACCAATTGTTAGAATCAGATAGAAGTTTACTCGGCACACGATAAAGTTGATCATTCATTTATAAATTCTATCTATATTTAAGTTCTTGTTTACTGAAAAAAATTGGTTGTCATCTTCATGCTTCTCGTCTTGCATCCTGTAGAGCCAGGTTCATATATTGGCCATGATACGCCCTAACGGATATAAAATTCCTATGGTGAGCAAAAATATTAATACATCTAGTTGAACATTCACTTTGCTTTCTCCATGAAACTATTTCGGTTTCCTTACCATCCATCCCATTAATCCCAATCTTCAGGTTTTTATACTTCGACACCTCTGTAATTTTTTGAATCGTTTCTTTCGATAGCCGTTTTTCATATTAGATATATTTTAAAGAAATATATAATTTATCTAGTAAGTTCTATGAAATAACTTTAGAAATATGAGTTATATACTTTTCTTTGCGTCAAGTATATTCGATATTCTTAATATTGTCAAAATCTATTTATTCTAAAACACGATCGACGAAATAAGTCATTCTCGTCGTGCATGCACAATTTTTAGATACAAATGACAGATGCCACCGACTAATTTTTCATGTTAGTTACAGTACAATATTCGCGTTAGGAAAGTACTAAAAAATTATGCACATATTGTATCAATTATTGTAAATATTCTGAAAATCTATTTTCAATTAAAACGTTCTTATTTAAACCAGTTCGTTTCATTTTGTTGGTAAACACAAAATGCGCCAAACAGTATCATCAGTCATACATTCAGTAACTGATTCTCCATTAAATGTTTTAGACAGAACAATCAGTTGTAAAAATGAAATGCGTTTTTGAACAAGGATATATCACTAAAATATGTAGAATTGATAAGCAAGTGAAAAACCTATAGAAACGAGAATTTATTAATTATAATTATTTAATTTTTCTTACTTGTTGGCCGACATACTTCGAGCATGCTAATGTAGAGGCTAAGATTTTTTAAAATCGCTTGTGAAAAGCAGTTTTTTTAAAAAGAAAATAGGGAACAGAGTATTTCAAAGAAGGAGCATTTCTGATCTCTTGTCCCTCTTCATATTAGTAAGAAGTTATAACGAAACGCACTCTTACAGAAAGTAAAATTAGAAAAGAAACAAATTTTATTACTATGACAATTTTTCTTATTCGTCTCAAACTATGAAGACATGTTAACAGTTCATTCAAAATAGAAATCTGTTTTCCTTAGGAAAGAACAGTTCATGTAAAGCAAATGTTCACTTTCACGATAAAGGAATTTTAATTTTCTTTTAGGACATTTCATAGAAATCAAGTTTTTACCAACAAAAGAAATTTACTTACTTCGAAAAGTTCAATGGTTGAAAATATGAAATTAAAAGATGGGTAAGAAGAAGCTTTTGAAAAATATTCAGATTTTGAAACAGGCATTCTCAAATATGAAGACCTCTCATAAATTCATGAAAGATATTTAAATCAGATAAACGCATAAGTTTCTAAGTCATTCGGATATGAATAGTAGCAGTAGCTTCTATCATCAGATCACCGCGTTTTCACCTGGGTGGTCGCGTTCTTTTTTTCTCCTAGTTAACTGCCTTTGCATGTCAGATACGGTATATATTTTCAGAAACAGTAGCAGTAGCGAACTTTACACGCCATGTACGGCCAACTTTTTCCCTGTGTGAAAAATGTTTCTTTTTACCCATATCACACCTCATACACACTCGCGTAAGGTCTAATACCCACACTGCAGCATCACTCGAAGCTGGACAACCCTTTCTGCTTAGATCACATTCTCATCCTGGTTGTCTTTTTCTTTCTGACTTTACAGTAGAAACTCTCTAAAACTCAAGTTCTTAGCGGGCGGATAATTTTTATCCTCATTGGTCAAAGATCGGGAATTTTTCTCCAATCAAACCGCACCAGTTTTCAATATAAATTTTGCTGTTTTTGGGAAATATCAAAGACAACCTCATATTGTAAAATGTTGCCATGGAAAGTTTAAACCGTCTAATTTCATTTTATCCGGTGTTTTAACATCAGTTTGGAGCATCCTTTCTTCAAATCTATACACATCAATTTGTTATTTTTATTCTTATAAAAGACAATTCATTTTAGCAGATTCATTTTAGCAGATTCATTTTCAAAGAAATCGTGTTAGTATCATTCTAAATTTCGTAGTTTCTTATACAATTCAATATTATGTTGCATTAAAATAATTCTTTATCTTAATTTTAACACATTTAAAAATTTTCTTTATTTTTTGTCATACGATTTTAATCTAATCTTTTTTGTTAAATATTTTTTACAAGTTTGCATGAAATGAAACATGAAATTTTCGGCTTCATTGATTATAGAAGAAACTTGACTTTTGATATTAAGAAATAGAAATTATGAATGTTTTTTACTAAAAGTGATCAACTGCATTCATAATATTTTATAACAGATTGTATCTCAGCTTTGATACAATTTCTGTTCGAAATTTTCTTACTGTTTCTACGAGCGTAGATAATAGATTTTGTTGTATATTAAGCGTTAGTCTTTGCATATTCTCTTACTTTTGTGACTCACGGAATAATAAACTGTGAGTAAATCCATTCAGCGGAGCACTAATGATACTCAGACAACCAACGAGCTCAGAAGGAAGAAATTCGTTAGATGAAATATTAATGTGAATTTGATTGGTGCTACGATAAAGAAAATCCTTAAAGAATCACACCGTGTAATTAAAGGCACTGTCATTTTATAGCTTTTTTCATTTGGTTGGCAGTAACAATTTTTTTCTTTTTGTGTAGTTGTTTCATTTCAAAAATTACTTTTGTGATTTATGCTATGTTACATTTTTTTCTTTCGCTGTCGTTACTATATGTCAATAGATCTATAGGACAACAGAATTACACCCCGGGTGAAACATTTAAGATATTTTAGGGATGGATTTCATTTAGTCAGATACAATTTGATTTAAACAGCAACAAACAAAACATCCTCTGTTAAGTGTCAGGTATTATTCCAAAATTAATATAAACAGAAGTTGTCCTAAAAAAATACATATAACCCAAAAATAAGTCGTAAATAATTAACTTCGTCTGAGGTGAGCAGATAAAGTCTTTTTCTTGCACTGCTCTTCATACCAGGCATATACAAACGCTCCTGACTCTTATCACCAAAAGTGTGTGACTGATTACACTTGAATCTTATCTTATCTTAGTGAAGGGAATATATCTTAATTTCCCTTTGTCTGTTAGTGAATAATATTAAGACAGGTGCCCAAGTGACAATAAAGCGAAACGGAGAAAGGAAATGAATCAATGAACAATTGTTCTCAAGATAACAAAATTTATAACACACACCAATAATACACACACACACACACACACACACACACATTATATATATATATATATATATATATATATATATATGTACAAACAAGTGTCAAACACGTGGAGAAACATATATATATATATATATTTGGAAAACAAGCCATTGCATTTTGGATATGGAAACACCCAGTAATACTTCCCACACTAATAAAAGAATTTATTATATAATGTTTAGAACTAATTTTAGACAACAATTCCTTCCAATTTAACAACGAAAATTATATGCAAACAACAGGTACCGCGATGGGAACAAAAATGGCACCGACGTATGCAACACTCACGCTAGCATATTTAGAAGAAAGCCTATACAACCAAATAGGACATAAATATACAACCAAATAGGACATAAATATAAGACATAAAACAGAATCCACTAAATCATGAAAGAGATTTCTACATGACTGTTTTATCTTTTGGAAATCAACATGGGGAGACATAAATAAACTCTGCAAAATACTACAAAACTATATTCGCTAGAATATAGTTATAAAGAATTACCATTCCTAGACATACTCATAAAAAAAAAATTACATCATCAGAGACATTTACCACAAACCCACAGACACCCAACAGTACTTCCATTTCAAGAGTCACCATCCTAAAAGCTGGTTAAAATCTATCCTCTCTTCCTTAGCACGACGAATTTGCACAATAGTAGCTGACAAAACACTTCGTAAAATACGCCTAGAAGAACTACGAAAACATTACAAATAAGGGGATACCCCACAGGATGAAATATTCATGAAAAAATACAAAACTTCGCTCAACAAAACAACATCAAAAACCTAAAACACACACACCAGCGTGAGAAAAAACAACTTGCACACACACACACACACACACACACACACACACACACACACACACACACACACACACACACACACACACCAAATTCAAATAGTATCGCCAAAGCAATAAAAAGAACCAGATGACTGATAGAAACAATTACAAACCGATTTCGCAAGCCAGTGAAAAAAATCCTCGATAAGAAAGGATTCTCCAAGATAACTTTAACGTGCAAATGTGAAAAAACCCAACCCCACAATCACTTAAACTTGGTGGACAGCACTTGATTTATTTATGTATTTATCCATTTATACACGATACCTTGGCCAGAAGAAACTTAACGAGCTGATATCCCACAAACATTTCAACAGGGTGGTCACCACTTGATTTATTTATAGACGATGCCTTGGCCATCAGAACCACAAACGGATCTCGATACGTAAAGTCACAAGTTTATTCACCTGAAGAGAGTCAACTTTAGACTCGAAACACTCGTAGCGTCAATATCATTATAGACACTTAATGTATCATAACATGCATAATAACAACAACAATAACTATACACTTAAAACACGGACTCCCACGCTTTTTATTCTATACCAATTTCTCTCGTTGGAACAATCCTATTTCTGTTTTTAATATATATATATATATATATATAGATATATTGATTGATTGATTGATTGATTGATTGATTGTTTAATACTTAGTTTTTGATCCTAATAGGGTTAGACCAGTACACATTTGTATTAAAACGTGTTCTATACAATTATATCGTAGAACATTTGAATATTTTCCATTTTTAAATGAGCTATGTTGCTACCCAGGTTTCTACAATGAGTGGTATCTTATATATATATATATATATATATATATATATATATATATATAGAGAGAGAGAGAGAGAGAGAGAGAGAGAGAGAGAGTCATCCGCACAGAGATCTGTTTCGCTTTATCACAGCTTATCAGTACGGTTAGACAGCCGATTTTACCCAGCATTGAAACCCGACAGAATTGGCGTCAGTCGGCGATTCTGCCTCTGAGCTTGGTAGAAGGAGGCTGTCTTTTTAGCGTGTATATTATCATAATACACGCCCAATAGCTGAGATTGTTCTAATTCATTGCTGAATAAACGATGTGTATATGCTAGAAGAGCTACTGTTTTTCAAAGTCTACCATTCTTCTAGAGTGCTCAATCAGGGTGTAAGAGTGTACATAGTCATCCGCAGGCAGATCTATTTTGCTCTATCACAGCTCATCAATACGGTTAGACTGCCGATATATATATATATATATATATATATATATATATATATATATATATATATATATATATATATGTGTGTGTGTGTGTGTGTGTGTGTGTTGTTATAATCGTATTTCGTTAATTGAAATATTGTGAACAGTTTGTGTAGCTTTTTGAATGCCAGGAAAGTGACACGACAGTTCTTACGTTTCATATATATATCGATGTGCCATTGTGAAATTGTATCACAGCAACTCTTGTACGTGAAAACAATTACGTGCGTTTCACCCTGTTTCTAGCAATGCGATGAGAGAAAAAATAACACTTGTTTGTTGTTCATTTTACATCATGTTCAACAGTTAATGGATACTAATATCCGTGTTCGTTTCACGTCGGAAGTCAAGGGTGAATGTCTCAACCTTTGCTTAGTCAAGAGAATATATCTTAATTTTACTTTGTTGGTTAATAAATAATATTACGACTGGTCACCATGTAACTATAAGGCGGAACGAAGAAATGAAATGAATGAATGTACGCTCAAAGAGACATTTACAACACACACCAATAATACACACACACACACACACACACATATATATATATATATATATATATATGTAAGATACATAGATGACATCTTTATTTTAGCTAAGAATATCGATCAAATTACATATCTTAAAAATTAAATTACATATCTTAAAAACAAATTAAAAAAAATTAAAATTAAAATTAAATTACATATCTTAAAAATTAAAAAATTAAATTACATATCTTAAAAATCAAATTACATAACTTAAAAACAAATTTGAAATTTGAAATCAAATTTGAAAATTGAAATCAAATTACATATATTTTGATATTTGAAATTTGAAATCAATTTGATTTGATATTTGAAATTTGATATTTGAAACACTAGTCAATAATGGATTTCCTAACTCCGTTATTGATCAACAAATTAAAATGTATCTCAACAAAGTTAACAATAGCTCTAACAATGTTGATAATATTAATAATAATGGTTTACATAAAAATAAACATAACACTATTAACTTATACTATTGCAACTAAATGCATAATAATTACAAACAAGATGAAAAACTCTCAAAAACATAATACGTACAAATGTTAAACCAGTGGATAGTAATAATCAAATTAAACTCATTATATATGATAAAAAATTCAAGCAATTGACCTCATAGTCTCTAATAACCCTACAAGCACTAAACTAAATTCTCTACAAAAAAAAATAATAAAACAACAAAAAAAAACAATGTAGTGTACCAATTTACATGCTCATTCAGAGATTGCATCTCTGATACTAATAAAAACCCCAGTACATATATTGGTTTTACTACAACCACGCTCTCCCGTAGACTTACATGTTATCTTTCTGATCAGAGTACAATTAAAAAACATTTCTCTGAGAAACATAAACATGTAGGTAATGTCAGACTGATTTTGGTCAACAATACGCTGATCCTTACTCATACACATAGTAAGAGAAACCATCAGATATTGGAGGTCATGTACATCAAATCTGAACAACCAACACTTAATAAAATCACTTTTAAATCCGGACATAACACGTTACATTGCATTTGAATACATGGTTTTGTTGTCATTTCACGCTATCACGCGGTGTGATGCCATAGAACCGCATTGCAAATTTGAGAACTGCTTTAGTTATTTTTGGTAACTATTGCCGTTGCCTAGCGGAGTTTTATGTCAACACAAAATGAGTTTTTACAGAAATGCTTTATACACACCTGGTTATATTACTATCATTATTTAGAATTAGTATAAGAAGGGAAACTCTCACGTAAGTACAATAGGACCATTTTCCTACCCGTTTTTTACTTATTCTATTCATCTTGGAAATCATCCATATATTCAAAACACACACGCGCGCATACACACACACGCATCCCCCCCATATATATATATATATATATATATATATATATATATATAGTAGCTACTCCGGCATATACGCATCGCTCATTCAATAATGAATTAGAGCTCTTTGGCTATCGGGCGTGTATAATGATATACGCGTTAAAAAGTCTGCCTCCTGCTCCTGCCCAGAGGTAGAATCGCCGACTGACGACAATTCGGTCGGGTTTCAAAAGCAGTCGGTGTCTAACCATACTGACGATCTGTGATACAGCAAATCAGATCTGTTTGCGGATGACTATAGTATTTACGCTCTCACATCCGGATTGAGCACTCTGGAAGAATGGGAGACTTTGAAAACAGTAGCTACTCTAGCATATACGCATCGCTCATTCAATAATGAATTAGATCACTCTGGCTATTGGGCGTGTATAATGATATACGCGCTAAAACGTCTGCCTTCTTCTACCAAACGCTCGTAGCCCAGAGGTAGAATCGCCGACTGACGCCATATATATATATATAACATCAGAAAACAAAATTTGGATATTTTTACAAATTCAATGAATGTTTGTGATTATAAAATCATTGTTTCCAACAATGTGCAGATATTCCTACGTATACTCTTTTTTGTTGGTGCCCTCAACTGCAAAAATGGGGAATTCATAAATTGCTACGGGGCAGTTGGTTCTGTTGATGCAGTTGCAAGGAGGTTTGTGTTCTTGTATGTTGTGGTAATTTCGAAATAATTATTATTATTTTTAGGAAGGTTTCTATTATGGATGACATAATTTTAGTTAATCAGTTTTATTCCTTTATTATACTCTTCAATGGTTTCTTTTATTTTTTTAATTTAAAATTTTTTTAAATCTTTTAATTCTTTATAATTATTATTAATTCTAGGTCTCTAGATTTAAATTTCTTTAGTACCACGGTTACCATTACGACTAAAGTTAAATAGAAAAACTAACAATTATTTGTCGAGCGTAAATTCAACCCCTAATCATTAAATTCCAAATTCTAATATCATACATCTAAAACGGCCAGCGAGCAGCTCGGGTCAAAGTTCAACTCTTTCACCAACAAAGATTTTGTATATAGAGGTCAAAGACGTTGCCCAAAGCTAAAATCAAATCCTTTTTCTTCTCTCTCTTTTCCCTTTTTAATATTTATCCTTTCCTTTCCCTTTTTCTATCCCACATGACTTCGTCTGGACAAATTTGAGACATTCATCGTTGTATGAATTAGATTTGAAAAGCGGCTGGGCCGCGAAAAACAGTATTTCCAATGGATTTGTAAAAATCTCTAAATTTTGTTTTTAATTATAATACTCTGTTAAATTTAACAATAAATTTTAACATTGAGTTCTCATTGGAGTCTGTCTTTATTAGAATTTACTTTACCAAATTTCAAGGATTCTACTTTATATATATATATATATATATATATATAATATTGTTAAGGACATGAATAGATCTGGTAATATTTATCTTAAATCGAATAAAACTGACGGATTATTAATTAAAAATAATTTAATCAAAAGTTATAAAAAATTCTCACTACTAATTTCAAACTGACAGATAATATTAACTGTGTTGGCAAATCCATTAGTGACAAAATATGTATAAATGACCGGATCAGTAAACTACAAACTAAGGAAGCTTATTTTATTTTAAAGAAACATAAACCGGGATTTAGAGCCAAGCCATCTACGCGTCTAATTAATCATACTAGAACGAAAGTCAGAAGAATTAGTAAAACCATTTTAGAAAAGACTAGCCAGTCTATTAAAAGCATCCTCGGACTGCTGAAATTGATTAATACCGCGGATATTATAAACTGGTTCAAAGGTATCCACAATAAAAATTTTGTACCTTTATAAAATTTGACATAATGGACTATTATCTATCCATTTCCGAAGATCTTTTTCACTTTGGCTTTGGAGTTTGCACAATGTGCGTTGTAATATTAAGAATTTTACAGACGTTTTCCAAACCCGGCTTTAACATTTAACGAATAAATTAACACGTCGTTAAAAACAAAAGTTAAAAAATTTCTGTATGTATATATATGAATGTATATGTATTTGTGCGTGTGTATGCATAATAGTATATGTTTGTATGTTTGCATGTGTATATATTTGTCTATTTTTCTATATGTAGATAGCTATATATTTCTATATATATGAGTCCAACTTCTTCCGCGTTTTATATTTGTATAGCTTGTCAATAATCTAAATCTAATGCTTTGTTATATTTATTATTTCAAATTCGTAGTTTCTAACATTAATTGGTAATATATATATATATATATATATATATATATATATATATATATATATATAAAATAAATTTAAATTTTTATTGTAAAGCAAAGCTAACAGTCAATTATTCAAATATTAATATTCCGATAAATTGTTTTAAAGTCTGTTCTTATGTTCTTCAAATTAAAAATTACTTGTCTTTTGATTAGTCACCAGTGAAAACGTAACATGGTCTCCTTAATTAAGGGGGTCTGGCTACTTTTGAAACTTTTAAAACTCTTGAACTTGAAATTAATATCTTTACTTGATAAAACACAGTGTCTAAACAAAATGGCTTTTTATAGTGATATTATAACATACCTATGTTATAAATTCTTAATATATATATATATATATATATATATATATATATATTACATAGGTTTATACATGTTTATATACATATATATATGTATGTGTATAGCTATATGTATATATATAGAGTGATTTTTATATATTTTCAAGCATGTTTAATTAAATAAAACATATCTACAACGTTCTATTTAGCATTTCTCGCATGTGTTTTAAATGCGGTAAATAAGATTTTACAATTTAAATGTATTGTAACGCTTTAGCTCATAGATTAAAAAAATTAATATAGTCGCTTGCTGTCCATTTATGTTAAATGGTCTAATGCTCTAACTTGATTTGAATCTTTAAACCAATAGCACTACAAAGGGGTATTTATAACGAGAACTGAAAATGAATAAAATCCTATCTTCAACATCTTAAACTAATCTGATGGCGAATAAAAATAATCTGTTTGGTTGCATTAAATAGACTTGTTATTACCATTTGACGAAACTTGCACACGTTATTCTTGTACGACTGTCTCTTTTTATTTATACAATGAACAGAAAAGCTACACGACGAATAGAGGAAGATTCTCAGTCATTTGTCTTTTAAATTTTTTTTTTTTTTAGCACTGATGAATGCTATTCTTCACTCGAATATAGGATAAAGTCATATAGGATAAAGTGTTTAGCCACTAACTGAAGACATATTCTTAGGTTAATACGTTAGAAATGTTAATGTAGCAACGTAGGCAGAAATTGATATTTCAGAGGCAGGCGTGGAGCCTCGAACCAAGATGATTTTAAACATTTTTAGCAAATAGATGATCTTTGTATACAACATTTCTCCATTACATTCGACCAAAAATTATCTGAACGAAATGTGTTTCGAAGACACTCGCTTCATTCAGTAGCCAATTCGCTTAACATAAATTCAACTGAAAACTTGTGGAGCATTCTGAAGGGTAAACATGATATTGACAAAAACACATCTCTAACATTGCTAAAGATATGACTCCTTTTGTTCCCACAGACGGTTAATGTTTATATTTTCTTTTTACTTTTACAATTTTAGTTATCGTAATATATTTATGTGACCCAGAGAATGATAATTTCGGTCAAAAGCAAGAATGCAGACAGTGACACACAAAAGTGTTTTACATTAAAAGAATGTAATGTATTTCGGTGACCGTAATGTATTTAACGTCAGAAACAATGACAAACAAAAAGTTGTTTGTATCAGAGCAGCTGGCGCAACGACAATAA
The DNA here is from genome assembly GCA_037127315.1 of Ascarosepion bandense. NCBI lineage: Eukaryota > Metazoa > Mollusca > Cephalopoda > Sepiida > Sepiidae > Ascarosepion > Ascarosepion bandense. The sequence goes on from JBBBDQ010000344.1 coordinate 2,387,064, forward strand.
TCGGCGAAAATGATGTGCCTACTCATACATGATGCAATTAAGCGAAATTCGAGGAACTGTAGCTAATATAAGAATAGGGTTTTTTCGGTCAAAGACAGAACGGAACCAGGAAGCAGAAGAAGACAAAGAAGAGAATTCTCGACAGTTCCTGCGTACGTGCCTCATTCCATCTGACTACCACTCTACACCACACCGTTACCAAACAGAATAAAAATATAAGATTATATTTTTATATACTAGTTGTTATTTGTTTGTCGTTTATCCATCAAGACGATTGTTGTTTCAGCAGCAGCAGTAGAAGCTGTATGCATTATACACGATTTGGCTAATGATGTTATATATAATATCATATTCGATCTCTATATTTCTGTATCTCTATTTCGGGGCCTTATTTAGTAATTTTAAGTCACACCTCTTCGTACATATGTGTGTAGTATTCTGTGCGTCTCTTCTGCTTGAAATCTCTAATGACTGAATGCATATAAACCTATGATTATTAAAAACCTATAATTATTATTATGCTTTTTACATGAGCATGTGCTGTAGGGAGAAAGGTAAGTCGTTTCAATATCCTTGACCCCATAGAATTATTTCGTCCTATATCAATTGTGATATGAAATCTGATAAATCATCGTGAACCTCGGCTTGATGACTGCTGATGACAAGATTTCGTCAAATTCCGAAGGGAGCATGATAATGTACAAAGATTAGATATTTTATTTCTGAAATTATGGTCGTGGGAATTTGACAATCAGTAATCTACGTTTTCATATATAATGGCAATATCTGATAGACAGTACCACGGCCTTCTTTATATAAGGTCTCTCAACTCAAATATGACGTCATCAAGCTACGTCCAGCTAAAGGGAGACAATTCATTTAAGGGTTGATACTGATTGTTAAGTTTAAGAGATTAAAATTTTCAAAATTGCATTTATGACAATAAAGGATGACAAAACAATAAATATATAAAAATGTTTTATTTATTTGTTTATTTATTTATTTGTAAAATGTTTCTAATTTTCTTTTTTTATATTTAAATTTTTTTCCCATTATGTTATCATTTTTCTTTTTGCAAAAATTATTTAACAACGCATTTGTAGAAGTCCACAATAAAATTTTTTCTATTTTTTTTTTTACATTGTAACCATCATCACATGAATCGACATGAAATCATATATCATAGTCTGATAAAATATCTAAAGTTATGCACACTGCTAATTGTCGCTGATTTATTGAATAAAGAAAAGAAGTGTCTTTTGTTAGCTTATCTAGAACTACATAATTGTAGAGAACCAAATTGGCTGTTGCATCATTGGGGTGTAGCAGGGAGCCTCTGGTAATACCCTGAAGATAACAGTTACTTTCAGGGATTTGTTCTGCATTGTCTGTAATTGCTCCAGTTATTAAATCTTTGCAGCTATTGCATTTTACTTTTTTGAAAACTGCATAACAACAATAACCTTCTAAGTATACTATTACAGGAAAAACATCCCTACGTTTAATAATATCAACATCTGTGACATCTATATTATATTTATGTACATCTAACTAATGTACATCTGTGATATCACTCCAGCTAGTTTCTTGTAAATCACTTAGATCAATACTTTTGTCATTAAGTGGCAGATTTAATTTGAAAACTGACAACATTCTGATTTTTTTCTCACACTCGAATAATTGTCGTATCGATATATTATATTGACCACCTGCAAATTGTCGATACTGGCCAAATCGTAACTCCAGGTGATCCGTCTGAAATTTGCCTGGTAATATATATTTCATATTTAATTCTTCGATGCAATAAATAGCCAGTTACAGAATTGCATGTGATGCAAAGCTGTAAAGGTTTCCCTTGTTAGCCTCCCACTAATCTCTGGAATATTATTCCAACTCTCCAACCAGTTACAAAAAGTATCAAGAAATATAAAATTTGGATCATTTCCTTTATTAGTTAGTGGGTTTGCATATTTATTGTTAAGCCGGTGACCTTTAAATGGGTTTTTGACATTTAATATTGTCCACCAAGTATAAAATATCTTTATATATTCTGCAAAGTTTGGTAAGCATTTCTGTTTCCTTAATGTCAACAGTCCTTGAATGGTGTATTCACTAAAAATTTGCATTACTAAATTTACATTTTGCCTTTGTAAATTATTAGGATAAAGGGCCTTTGAAATTAATCGGTAGCAATATTTAAGAAGTGACTCTGATTCAAGTTTGTGCATTTCCTGTAAAGTAGTAAATGGGGCTTTTAGAAGAGTATCTGATTGATTATCTTCATTCTAGTAAAACTTAGGGAATTTCATGCATTTGTTGACATCTTTTTGGCCAGGTCAGTTGTTTCTTATGCACTTTAAAATGTGAACAGAATCAAATATGTAGAAAAGAGGCCTAGGCTTAATAAATGGGTGTTGATATACAATTGAAAGTTTTGGAGGGTTACAAAATAATGACTTGGATTTCTTATTAATAGCATTATTATCTGTTATAACAGATATTACTTTGAACCAAATAACCTCTAATCCAATTATTACCTGTTTTAATATGTCAAATAAATTTTGTGCTTTAAGGCACTTAGTAGGCATAATATGCACAATATCCTTGTATTTTGAACAGACACTGCTCAGCATAAAAGCAAAGGCACTTGTTGCAGCCTCATAACTATTGCAGGCTAAGTCAACTACATTCCCACCTTTAAAATCAAAGTATGGCTTTAAATGAATCTCATCGACAAGTAAAGATACTGTCTTATCTTCCTGCGATAATAATTTAAATTTATTCTTTATGTACATCAAAAAATTATTGTCATCTTGCTCAACTACAGGATTCATATAATTTGTTAGAGTTAATTTCCTGATTGTAGAATAACTGGGCAAAATAAGGTTATTACTATCTCTTAAAAGCCTGTAACCATTTGGAGAGCAGTTGTAAAACAAGGAACAAAAATTAACATTTCTACTGAATAATATAACTTATTTTTTGTCATTAGATATAACTGTTCACATATAAATTTTAGGGCTGTAAAATTTTTAAAAGACTGGTCTTCAATCAATGACAACGAGGAAATTAATAAATTCAACAAAGCAATCACATTTGGACAGTTGGTTTTGTGTTCCTCAATATCAAGTTTTCTCATATTATTAAGTAAATCTTCAAGACTGATAATGTCACTTACATGTGTAGGAATTTTATATTCCCCTATAAATTGTATTTGTACATCGCCACAGAAAACATGTATTGTGCAGCCAGTTTCAACCTCAAGAGATAGATTTATTTTTGGATATGGGGATTTGATAATGTGACATATAAAAAAGTGTCCCCTGCTTTCTAATAATACTCCAGTATTGTTGGTCCAGAAAATTTAATTTTCTTTCAAGTTCATCGAACTTTTTAAACCCCTGTTCTTTTTGGTATTCTGCCTCATCGGCGATACTTCGTGTTAAAGCACTTTCCAATGAGGAGTTTTCCAAACGCATTTTCCTAGAATCTGGTGATTCTCTCATAGAGATTGTTGCGGTCATGTAGGAGGGACAATTTGGGAATTTAGTTGGGATAGCCCCTTCTCGTATGCATGGATTCTTAAGCTTGGCTGTTAGCCTTTTTCCACTTGTTGCATCAAATTGGTAAGTTTCCCATAAAATGTCCTTAGCATTAAAATGCAGTTCTCACACCTAAAAAATGTTAAATGACATAGTAATTGATCCATAATACTCTGATTGGTAAATGAACAGATAAAATGTAAAACAAAAAATTTAAAACTCTTTTTTTATGACATTAATTCATTTTTTGTACGGGCAAAGGTTTTCAATGAGAGAATGTTGTTCTGACATAAAACCGTTTACTGAGCATCCATAAAAAAAGTTTTACAGACATAGAATAATTTTTTATTAGCAATAGTCTCACGTGAGAGAATAATATTCTTCAATTTTACATGGCACAAGGCCAATGAGCATTCGTCAAAAAATTAAAACTTTATTTTTATGGATATCCATTCATTTCGTTACTTTTTACGTGCAAAAAGTGACTCTCTACAAAATGAAATAATTATTCGAATCTCATAAAAATTTTAATAGAAAAAGAAAAAGTTTTTTTTAGAAATTTTACTTTATTTTTATAAGTCGGAAATTTTTTTAAAGAAAATAAATGTTTTAATTAGTTTTTATTAGGTCCAAAGAATATTATTACCTAAATTCATTAAAAGCGATTTTTAAACACAAAAATCATCAACAAAGAGAAAATTCCATTCAAACAACATGTTAAAATTTTAAAAAATCTGGAATTAAATAAAAGTTTTCTTCACATAAAATTCTGAAATTGATTTTAAAACATAAAAACGTTACTAAATACTGCTATACTTGGTAACTGAAAAATCTATCCGTTTGATAACCCGAAGCTATTTGTTGCACGTTTCTTGATTTTCGGGGAATTTGAACACGCTAACTTTTGGCCCTTTAAGATAATTTCCTCGGCAGTTAGGAATAACATAACGAAAAGGTATTTTCTTTCAAGTTGAAGAAACTGAAAATGAACATTATTGGTAAAGTGAAACTGATTAGTAAAGTGAAACTTATTAGAGAAGTGAAAAACAACGTATTATGGCTTCTCAATGGACTACGCTTGCTGCTGTCACAACAAAGATGGCGGGTAGCAAGAGGACTTTCTATAAAGAAGGTCGTGATAGTACACTGTCCGACCATATGTCCTTAATGATCGTAAGTAGTTTTCTTCGTCAAGTATTGTCTGTAGTAACGAACAAGCAAATACTAGTTTAAATCCTAATCCTTTAATTCGGGAGGTACCAGATCTCAATAGCAGTGCATTGACTCACGACAACACGAGTTGACTCCTGTGAGATTGGCAACATGTAATGTGCTTTGATGTCACAGTTTCAGTTGTTTAGGGATAATATTAATGTTCGTAGAAAATGTAAGGAGGCCATTCTTGTGGTATTGTTTGGGTGTACTACTCATCGTAAACAAGTTATTGAAGTTAATGTCCTGTGTCATCAGTTACCCAAAGCATCCAAACTATAAATGGTTGCGTTGATAAATTCTTACCTTAAAGAATATTCACCTGCAGATTTATTAGTAAATCTGACCCAATTTAAACTGATCAAGTTAAATGGCATTATTTTGGCTCTAGTTTTAAATACCTAAAATTTTGAACACCGGACGCACTAATTAAATAATAAGTTAAAAAGATTATTCTCGTATTCATTAACGCATATTGCAAGATAATCATATTCAGTTAAGAGCTGAAAATTTGGCAAGTTTCTTTTACCACATTTTATCAGATCTCAGTATACTTTCAATTCTAAAATGCAGTTTTCTTATTGTAAACTTATTTTAAGTGAGAAAATATACTTGTTGAAAACTTCATATGTTCCTATAAAACTTTCATAAAACAAATAGTAAAAATATTACATTCGTTAGTATACATTTAAACATCTAATATATTCATTGCTTTTAATATATACTTGTAGACTCAAGAACCTCTTTGGAACATGTATAACGTTGTAAGTAACCAGTTGTTATGCACATGAATATCTATATGGGTTAAAATAATAATAAGAATCTGTATCAACATTATTTACAGTTGTACAAATGCTTTCATATTTGTTACTACTGCAACGTTTCGAGTGTTGCATCCTTCATCTTTCTACATGTATCTGTCGCTCCAGATAACCTTCCAGATAAGGATCTACATTTTTCATTCGTACCAATTAGTAGTAAAAGAATACGAACGTGTCAAACTATCAAATCAATGACTATGTAGTTGATTTGTTCATATAGTTCAGGATAAATAATCTTTACAAAATCGATTCATGGAAAAAAAGAGTAATATCATACGTAATATATATTTAACCAATATAAAGTACTGGACATAGGATGCCAGTGATTATGCTTGACAACCAGCAAGTTCAGTACTGTTTTCTAATAATAACTAGCCGAGAGACTTGAAACATTACGCTGTTTTCCAAGTTCATTTTATAAATGGGTCTTTTCCAACAAAAGCTTATTTCCTCTCGGCAGGTATATAATAACGTTCAAAATCTTATTAATAAGTTTTTAGTGAAAACAACGCATCTTTGTCTACTTCCTTAAATTCAGCTGCTATTTAAGTATATCTTTCACTACATGTTCCAGTAGACAAGCCTTGCAGTTCTCTCTCGCACTCTCGTTATCTCTCTCCCTCTCTTTCTCACACACACACAGATTCACACAAGCACACCATATTGAATGAGTGCACGTATGTTCGAATGTTGCCTTAAGATTGATTTTTAATTAGTAGGAAGATTGTTATATAATTGAATATATTTTAAAGTCGAATTAACAACAAGCATGAACTGAGTATTTTAGTCATAAACCAGTTTTATTAAACAGACGGTGCTTGAAAGGTTTTCCATGAGGCTTTTGTAAAGCAAAAATAGACATCAGCGACTTCAGATTAGTTCATCCATCCTAAGATGTTCGAGAATAAAGTTTGTAAAATTGAGTTCTTCATTTTTTTTAATCATCTCAGCCCTAAAAGAGAATAAAAACACTAAGACACAAACTGTTACTGATTGTAAGTGTATGAGAAAAAAAAAAGCCGAAAGAGAGATCCACAAGAAAGAAGTAGGAGAAACGTAACTGTTAACATAAAACTTACGGTAACCATTTCAATTATGAAATTGAGTTCTTAAATTCATAAAATGTATAAAGGATAGCTCATCAAAATAATTACCATAAAAATATTCTTAGAAAAAGCACAAGAAAGGTACGTTACAGCGGTGGAAAAGTAACTGAAGACGAGATGCCATGTCTGGACCTATAACATTGAGGGACCTATAACATTGAGGTATCTTTGTATTTTATGAAAATATGTCTAAATACATAGCAGAAATACGAGACCAGTTGTGGTTACAATATTCAAAGCATGACCAAATGGTAAACTTCATTATATTGAATCAATGGAAATTGATTCAATATAATCTTTCCATTGTATATTGGCAGAAAACGTTAGGCCGTGAAGGTACAATGAATATCTCTCCTTGTTGATGGAACGTAAAAGAGATTCTCTTAGATGATTAAAATAGACCTGGTTTATTTTGGAGGCGTTAAAATTAACAACCCATTCCTTGCCCTAGTTAACAGAAATTTTATTAAATAAGCCGCCAGTTTGACTTTATCGTACCGATGAGATTTTAAGATTTACCAAAAGAGAAAATAGTTATCAGTAGCATAGGTATCAATGCCATACACACAGACGATCTTTTTATTTATTTTTATCTAAATAATTTTATAAAAATTGTTTAAAATATATATTTTATATCTTGTTTCATTTATTTATGACAATATCTATATTCAAAAACTCTTAAAATAATAATGACTTCAGTTTCGCTTGTTTGAATTCCCAGTGATCATTTCTTTAAAAATTTATTGCGTCAAAGGTAATAATCGTAAACAATACTTATACTTTAACACTCGTTTCCTTTCATAATTAAGGATTTTGTCTTTTCACTTTTACTGGGAAACGCTGTTCAAAATATTACTTCCAAAATGCCTACACCATTAATTCAGATCAAAAAGATTCCTAGCTTATAACCAAGATATTTCCGAGAAAATTATATATTCATCGGAATATAATAAAGAACAACATCAGCAATTACGTATATTTCCACATTTAAAATCTTTGGCATAATGGCATATTCAAAATAAAGTAATTTCGTGTGTCATTAAATGTGTCGCCATGATACGCGGTTACTGTGAAGACAGTCAGTTAAGTTATTACTTTCTGCGGTAGACTAGTTGCTAACCCCAAGCTGGATAAAGAAGTAACGGATTACTACCTTTCCCAAGGGTATTTGCACGTAAGTGAATGCAACGAATTCGATTGGAATTCGTTGCATTCACTTACGCATAGATACCCTTGGGAAAGACACAAAGATGTAATGATAGTGACACTAGTCATCATGATATATATATATATATATATATATATATATATATATATATATATATATAATGAATTATTTTGATCATTATTTTTACCGATACTGGTATTTAAGTAGATATTCTGTTTTTAATTAAACAGTATTTTATATTTATATCTACCGGCCTGATTATTTCACGATAAACTTTTATTACGAAAATGTGTTCTATCCAGCAGGATTCGAACCTGCGACCCCTATTTACATAGGGGAAGCTACCATTTGATCTGGTACTGTCTTAACCACTCGACCATGAATAGCCTCTTGATCAGACGATTTTATATATATATATATTCAAAACTGTTGAATGATCATTTTAACATGAAATCCTTAAGAGAGATTTCACATCCTATCGGCAACTACCACATTTCAAAATGAAATAAAAAATAAATAAAAAAATTTTCCAACGGAAATAAGAAATTTACACCACAAAGAAAAATCGGTTAGCAATCAATGTCTATTTTTAGATTTTGGACAATTTTACTTTTAGACTGAGTTGTAAGTGAAAAAACTTGAAAATTTGGCTTTGTCTAGCTTTACAAAGGGAAAGGGGTTAACAGATGGAATAGGAAGTGGTGTTAGATTGAGAAAAGGTTTAACAAAACAGTAAAAGAAGGAGGCAAAGGTGGGAGAAGAAGAAGGAAAAGAAAAGAAAAAAACAAAAATTTCTATATTTTAGAGACGCTCGATACGTGTCAAACAAAACTAGCGTTTATAAATGGGTTAAAGTAGTAGAAAAAAGATTTTTAGAAAAACATATTTAGGGGGAAAAAGTGATATATGATTTAATAAAATTTAATTAAGTTAATGTAATTAATGATAAATCTAGATTTTAAAAAAGTATTTTTATAAAAACATTTTCTAAATTATTTTTTAAATTTTTATAAAGATTTATAAAAAATTAATGTTGTGAAAAAGATATATATATTTGCAGAAGAAATCGGGGTTTAAATTAGTATAAGTATCCTTATTTTATAAAGGTCGATATTCAAAGGAGACAGAAAAAGGAAGGTAGAGGGGTTCAAAATTACTAATTAAAAAATTGATTAATTTATCAAAAACAATTAAATTTATATTTACACTCCTAAAAACTAAATTTAGAATTTAAAATTTTAATTGTTCACAAATTTCGCTCTATGGCGGCACTTACTAATGAATTCCTTTCTAAAATTCAGGAGTAGGTGCTAGTATGGGTACTTTAATATTAGTATTTTTTCTTGCAGACACAGATCACACCTATCAAGAAAATTCCTCGGAATTCCGGCTGAACCTATCAGTCTCCAGGTAATTACAGGGTCCAGCAATTATATATATATAGTGCACCGAGGCAGCAAATAATTTTCTAAAAATATACTGTTAAATATGAGACAATGAATGTCTATTATGTTTTATCATGAGCCGTTCTAAACGTCGTATTTTGGCTTTAATTTCAGTTGAAAATAAAGACAAAAATTCTCCAACATTTGGATAAATTTTTATTAATTTGGTTCCAAGCTTTCGGCTCACATGATATATATATATATCATAGATTCTCCCGTCGAATGAGGATCTAACAGCCTAATTGCTTCAGTTATGAAACCAAGATAAACTGCCAGAAGATTCACACAAGCAAACTGATTAATATGGTGAAGGCTTGTGCAAAACCATCCACACTTTTCGGAACTATTCATACACTCAGTTGGTGTATATGAATGCCACAGATGAAGCAGACAATAGACTCAGGCTTTTTTAATTATCCCGCAACATGTTGCCACTACCTGCTGCGGTAGACTGGTTGCCAGCCAAGGCTATAGTCCCCAATCTGTCCGGTTATTTAGCCCATAACTGGAGGGAAGTGACGAATTAATACATTTCCCAAGGGTATTAGTTCGTAATGCAGGTCATTAAACTGGAATTCAAACTCGGCTCCCCGATTTCTCTTTCAGAGCCGATATCCACTGCACATATCAACACACATCGGTATGACCAAAAAAAGATCAAAAAACGATTTTGAGAAGTGAATTGGACAAATTGTTACCCCCTCCCCGCTATGGTCTGTTGTTTGAATTCAAATTTACCAAGCAGCTTAACTCGATGTTGATTTTTGGGAAAATCAAGAATTGAAGAGTGAAACTTTCTTAATTCAAATTTCCTGTGTTAAACTGTGAGGTATGTTACGAATTGATTCTTAAATCTGTATTTTTCGTTTTTTTTTCCTCACTTTTTGGCGTTCATACTTCATTTGGACTTTAGTTAAAACTTAGTTAACTCTCCACTTTTGGAAGTTTGTGTTTTGTGTTTTTTTTTCTTTCTTTTTTTTTTTGAATAGGAGTAGATAGGTCACACTATCGCCCGGTTCATACTCCTCCCACGTCTATTAAACTGGAGTAGAGGCTTGCCCCTTGTTTCCTGTTTAGGATGTGGTTTCAGGCTTTCTCCTCTCTCTCTTCAGACCTTGGTATTGGTGATTCCGTGAGTTTCCTGCGATCTGGTTGGTTGGTGGCAACGGCTCTTCACTGTGAGGGTACCGGGTTGGCAGTTTCTTGGTTGCTGCTTCCGACTGGTAGTTAGGAGCCCTAACTCTTGCGCAGCGTCGAGAGCGGCTGCTCTGATTAACAGTTGTATAATATCGGGGTTCTTGTAGTGCCATGTCGCTCATGGATAGGTGTCCCTGCAAGCGCTTTCGGTGGGCAACCCCGAGGCCACACCTTGTTGCAAGCCTAGCCAGTTTCCCTCTCAGCACAGATCGTGGATAATGACCGCCTGTATCCTCTACCCTAGGTCTCTTTCTACAAACAGAATCATGACTAAACAAATCAGAAATGACCCTAAACCAGTTAAATGCAAACCACCTAAACCCATTAACCTTTCCTTCACTAATATCCGGGACATTCGTACTAACTTTCCTAGTGTAGAAGCGTTCCTGCATGAAAAGTCACCTGACATCCTTGCGCTCTGCGAAACTAACCTCAACTCAGCTATTCTCTCCTCTGACCTCTTCATCCCTGTTTATCTTCCCCTTTTAAGGAAGGATTCCACTGTCCACATGCATGGGCTGGATGTCTATGTCAGCAAACACCTCCCCATAGCTAGGGTGACTTCACTCGAATCTACTGACCACCAATACATATGTCTCCGCCTGTCTCTCCTCAGTTCGGTTAGTTAATTATTCTTTCTTTACCGTTCTCCCTCCGCTCCTGACTATTCCCTACTAGATAGCATTGCTGACGACATAGATAAGGCTATTTTCTATCACCCATTTGCCCACATATTTGTATTTGGAGACCTCAATGCCCATCACTCTGAGTGGCTTGAAAACGCCGTTACTGATCCAGCGGCATTCACGCCATGAATTTTGCTATTTCCCAATCCCTTACGCAAGTGGTGGACTTCCCCACTCGCTTCCCAAGTACTCCCTCGGGTCATTCCTCACTACTAGATATATGTTTCACCTCTGCGCCTGACGCGTGTCAAGTCTCGCAGCTTTGCCCTCTCGGCAACTCCGACCACGCTGTAGTCTCTCTCAGTATTTCTTTCCAATCTCACTCCCTCCAGTAGCCCCCTACCTATAGTACCTCCTACCTCTTCCAAAAAGCTGACTGTGATGCCTTTCGCGATTTCCTCTGCGACGTCCTTTGGGGAAAAGTGTTCGACCTATCAGTTGATGACTGTGCCTCTATGGTCTCGTCATGGGTGAAAGCTGATGCCTTCATACCCACCAGGAAGTATTGCATAAAACCTCATTCCTCTCCGTGGTTCTCTCCGGCCTGCTCAGCCGCCATTGCTCACAAGAACCATTACTTCCGTCTATTCCAGAGACAGTCAACTGATCACAATAGGCGCCTGTTCATATCTGCTCACAATGAGCGCAAGAGAACCCTAAATGACGCCAAATAGTTGTTTGCTGGGAGAATGCGACAGCACATAGCTGACCGCAAGTTCGGCTCCAAGGACTATTGGAGGATTTGTAAACGAGTGCTCAACAATAAGAAATCCTCAATACCTCATTTAATCCATGGACTTGAGGTTCTCACGTCATCTGCAGACAAAGCTGAGTGCTTTGCCCACAGATTCTCATCCAACTCCACATTCGGCTCGTCCGGAGTACACCCACCCGACTTCCCTGTTAGAACTGAGGCCAAACTGCACGACGTATATATTACCCCGACAGTAGTATCCAGAGTAATTTCAAAACTCGACCCCCATAAGGCGTGTGGAGACGATGGAATCCCGGTGTCCTTAAGAGGTGTGCTCCTGAACATTCCCCTGTCCTCTCTAAACTATTTAACTACTGCCTTTCTGCTTCCTGCTTTCCTGCATGCTGGAAGTTCTCTTCAGTCGTTCCTGTATTTAAGAATTGTGGTGAACCCTCGGACCCATCCAACTATCGCCCTATCTGTTTTCTACTGATATTCGGGAAAGTATTCGAGGCTATAATCAATGCTGAAATAGTCCATCATCTAACCATTCACACACTGTTCTCCGACAGGCAATATGGATTCCGCTTTGCCAGGTCCACGGTCAACCTGCTAACAACCGTAACGGAGTACATGCTACAGGCCCTTGATGAGTCTGACGAGGCTCGCGCGGTTGCTGTGGACATCTCCAAGGCTTTCGACAGGGTTTGGCACTCTGGCCTCCTATGCAAACTACGCGGTTATGGTATTACCAGTCGCCTGCTTGACCTAATCCTATCTTTCTTAAATACCCGCAAAATGAAGGTCGTTCTGAATGGGCATGCTTCTTCGTCCTACAGCACGAATGCTGGTGTCCCACATGGCTTTTTCCTGGGCCCGACGCTCTTCCTTATTTTCATCAACGACCTCGCAGATGAGATCAAAACCCAAGTAGGCATCTACGCAGATGACACTACAATATACTCCCGCACCAGTAAGAAACCTGTCGAGGCGGACAGACATAATCTCGCTGCTGACCTTGAATGGGATCTACACTCTGTGGTGAACTGGGTCAAGAAGTGGCTTGTCAACTTCAATTCATCTAAGACCAAGCTGTTGCCTGTCAACCATTACAGGCAACCTCTCCTGCCTCCCATAAGCATGGACCAAGCGATTCTCCCGGAGAGTAATACACTACGCCTCCTCGGACTTACCCTGTCCTCAGACCTCAAATGGAACCACTATATTAAATTCATAGCAAAATCTACTGCTAAGAAGGTTGGGTCACTATGTCGATCCAGGATGTTTTTTCCACCTGAATCCATCCTGCATATATACAAGTCAACCATCCGTCCGTGCATGGAGTACTGCTGCTATTTATGGTCAGATTCCCCTGCCGTTCTCCTCAGTATTCTTGACAGGCTCCAAAGGAGAGTTTGTAATGTGATAGGTACTGATCTGGCGGCTCGACTGCAGCCACTTCCCCATCGTCGAAATGTGGCCTCCCTTTGTCTGTTCTATAAATACTTTCATGGCTTCTGCTCAGACGAACTTAAGTCACTGATTCCTCCTCAACAGGTGTTTACTCGTGCAACCAGACTGGCAACTGGGTCCCACCCATTCACAGTCAGGTTAGCCAAATGCAGACGACAATTCTACTCCTGCAGCTTCTTCTCTCGCACTTCCCGCCTGTGGAACTCACTCCCGTATTCTTGCTTTCCTGACGGCTACAACCTCCAGAAATTTAAATGCAATGTCAATAATCATCTACTAACCACTGGACTCTAGCTCTCTCCCCACCCCCGTATAACTTTCCCTTTGTCTCCACCTATGTATCTGTCATCGCACTTGCTTTCTCAGCTTTCTATTGTTCCTTTCAAACTAGTTTGTACTCCTCACTTTTTTCTAATTAATCTTTTTACATTTATGTAGCCCCCTGCAAATTAGTGGCGTTTCCGCCTTGCTCGGGGATGAAATGATTAAAAAAAACAATCACTGAATTACTATAAAGTATCCTATATAAGGATCAAAATATTCTGCTGTTTAAAATTGTTGTATCAGCAGTACTTAAATGACATTAATACACTGTATGGTATATTAGGGAATGCCATCATAGATACCATGAATTTTATCCTTCAAGGTATTATTAAATGTGCGATGTCTGTTCTATGGCATAAATAGAAGTCTAGCTAGATATATGCATTCTCATGGCCTTGCCATATTTGTGTTGACCTTATTATTTATTATTTTGGTTATTTTTTATGATTTGGTGAACAACAAGAGAAACATTACTGACATTATGTCATTAAGTACTGCACCTAATCTGTCTCAGAAAACATTGTCATCGGGTGGTGAAAGACTAGTGTCCTGTCTCCTGGACACACGAGTCATTTCTCTAACACGTACGGTAAGATAATCCAGTTCATTGGTTCATTCGTACAGGAGACTGCATGAAACTATAGATTTATCCTTTTAGTAACTTACTATGAATTGTGCCTCTGTTACGACGTGTGATCCGTTGGATTTCAGTAGGGTCATGAGTGAAACTGGTGTCTGCCTTGAAATATGCGACACCCATAAATATTTTTGAGAATAATTATGCTTAACATGATTCTTAACCTAGCGCATATTCCTCGAAGATATCGAAACCGATTCCAGGAACAATCTGCTAGATTTCGATTCCAATGCGCATGTATTGGAAATGTTGCACACCGAACTAAATTTCTTATGCTTGCATCATTAGTACGTAATAACCCCAGGAAATTCTACATTTAATGTCACGTCGTTTGGCCACTGTTATTCAGACGAAAAGACAAGCTCTACGTTATTAAGTTATCTTTAATTTTTTTGCACTTCCGTCGAAGTATTAATTTTACCTGTGCGTAAATTAAATTAGTGCAATTTTTTTAGTCGTAGAAAATAACGGCAGAGGACACTCAGCCGATGCCATCAGTCTTCAGCTACAATTCCTGGGCCAGGGATTGCCAATTAAATAAAAACTTAGTTGTTCCAAACATAGTCTGCATTATTACGAATTAAAACAGGGGAAAATAAATTACAAGAAACGCTCTTCATTCCACAGTGTAGACTGACGGTCAGTAACATGTATAACATAGTCAGCGTTCTATGTCACCATTCTTCTTCTTCTATGTGCCTTGTCCCTTCAGGACGTAGGCGATCATGGCCTTCCACTTTTCCTTATCCCTGGTGGCTCTGAGCACACATTCTCCTGTTACACCATGTAATCCTCGTTCCGTCATTCACCTGATTAGGTCCTTCAAATATGCTATCCGTTGCTTTCCCCTGTCTCTTTTTCCCTCTATCTGGCCTGTTAGTATCAGATTCTCCAAGCCTTCCTTCCTCATTGCGTGTCCCAGGAACTTCAGCTGTCTCTTCCTGATGCTCAGTATTAATTTCCTTTTCGTTTCCATCATTTCCAAGACCGCATCATTGCTCACATACTCGATCCATGATATTTGCAGCATCCTCCTGTAGAACCACATTTCAGTTGCTTCAAGTTTTTCCTTCATCTTTGATAGTATTGTCCAGCATTCACTGCTATATTGAAGGACAGACATTATGTAGCAATACAATACTCTCTTCCTAGTTTCTAGCGAAATTGTCCTGTTTCTTAATAATTTACACAACTTCGTCATGCTAATTTGCCTTCGGATCTCTGAGTTGCACATTCAGTCTTCTGTTATAGCGCTTCCCAGGAATTTTAATTTTTGTACCTGCTTGATTCTGGTATCCCCGACCTGTATTTGACATTTTGGGCAGCCCTTTTTAATGATAACCATGCATAAAGCTTCCGCCAACAGCTACCACTCGCAGTCATTTATGACCAAAATGGCAAAATATTTATTTTTATTTTTTTTATTTTTTGAAACTCGCTAAAGTGATGTATTTTTTTTTACTATTTTTTGCTTGATTCTATGGTTCATTTGAACGAGTGTTTTTGTAATTTTCAAAGAAATTTCTTTGGACTTTTTAAGCTCTATGTTATTATTTATTCCATTTTTTCTTTTTTTTTTCTTCATTTTTTTTACTAAGCTTCCGCCAGCAGCTACCACTCGCAGTCATTTATGACCAAAATGGCAAAATAAGTTTATTTTACCAAATGGCATGTAAAGGTGAGTGGAGTAAGCTGGGTTTTATAGATTTATTTATCTTTTTATTTTTTGAAACTCGCTAAAGTTATGTATTTTTTTACTATTTCTTGCTTGATTCTATTGTTCATTTGAACGAGTGTTTTTGTAATTTTCAAAGAAATTTCTTTGGACTTTAACTAAGTTAAAACTTAGTTAACTCACCACTTTTTTTCCAAAATTGGAGTAGATAGTACCTACTATCGCCCGGTTTCACACTCCACCTCCTTCTATTGAACAGGAGTAGAGGTGATCACCTTGTTTCTTGTTTAGGAAGGGGTTCCCTGTCCTTCTGCCTCCTCCTTCGGTCTTAGTGGCAGTTGGAAGCTCTTTGCTGTTAGTGAGTGTAGTGGCAATGTCTCTCCATTCTGAGGGTACCAGGTTGGCAGTTTCGTGGTTGCTGGTTCCGACTGGTAATTAGGAGCCCGAACTCTTGCGTAGCGTCTTGAGAGGCTGCTCTGATCAACAGTTGAATAATATCGGGGTTCCAGTAGTACCATATCGCGCATGGACGGGCGTCCCTTCATGAACCTCCGGTAGGCAACCCCGAGGCCACATTATGCTGCAGGCTGCACCAGTCTCCATTCCTCACATGCTGCAAATAGTAACCAACTGATTCTGCCCTAGTCCTCTCTCCGTAACCAAAACACCATGAAAAAGAACAAACAAAATACCAAAATCAAACCAGATACTCGGAAAACGCCTAAACGGGTACCGCGTATATTAATGAAAGAGACACAA
This sequence comes from Ascarosepion bandense, assembly GCA_037127315.1. NCBI lineage: Eukaryota > Metazoa > Mollusca > Cephalopoda > Sepiida > Sepiidae > Ascarosepion > Ascarosepion bandense. The sequence continues at coordinate 2,403,803 of JBBBDQ010000344.1, forward strand.
ACGAGGGCTATTGGAGAAACGCGTGGGGAAGTCCACCAAAAAAAGTCGCCAAACACGAAAATATGGGCAGATGGGTGCGAAGAAGATATCACCTGATATCTTAGTCCTATGTGAAACTAACCTTGACCCGTCTATCCCCTTCTTCGAGTTCTATGTTCCTGGTTGCCTTCCCCTCTTCAGGAAAGACTCCAACGTCCATACGCATGGGCTTGGTGTATATGTCAGTGAACACCTCCCCCTAGCTAGAGTAACGTCTCTCGAATCCCTGGACCAGTCTTTCATGTGCTTCCGTCTCTCACTTCTAAGATCTGCTAGCTATCTGTTCTTCCTCTATCGCCCCCTCCTCCTCTGACTGTTCGGTACTTGATAGCATCTCTGACAATATCGACAAGGCCATTTCTTCGCACCCATCTGCCCATATATTCATGTTTGGCGACTTTAACGCCCACCACACTAACTGGCTGGAAAACTCTGTAACCGACCCGGCTGGTGTCCACACCTTTAATGTTTCGATCTCTCAATCCCTTACGCGAGTGGTGGACTTCCCCACGCGTTTCTCCAATAGCCCTAACAGAAGGGACTAGCTACTAGACCTCTGCTTCACTTCCACCCCAAATTCTTGCTCCACCAGTGAGCTCTGCCCTCTCGGAAATTTTGACGACGCCGTAGTTTCTGTCAACATCTCGTTCCACTCCACCCCTACCCAAGAAACCCAGACCAACAGAATATCCTACTGCTATCAAAGAGCAGACTGGGATTCGTTCCGTGACTTCCTCTGCGAGGTCCATTGGAACAATGTTTTTAGTCTTCCCATCGAAGACTGTGCATCAGAGGTCTCCTAGCTGCATTCATCCCTGCCAGGAAATTTCAGCTTAAATCTCATTCGTCTCCTAGGTTTTCGTCCGCTTGCTCGGCCGCCATTGCTCACCGGAATCGCCTCTTCCAGCTTTATCGTAGCCACGTGTCGGACAAAAACAGCCGTCTTTTCGCCTCAGTTCGTAATAAGTGTAAAAAGATACTTAACGAAGCTAAGATGCTGTTTTTGCCAGGATGAAGCAGCGCATAGCATCCTCCAAGTTCGGACCAAAGACTACAGGCGCCTCTGCAAACGCAGGCTTAGCAAGAATAAGTCCTCAATACCCCCACTAATAAACGAGCTTGAGGTCCTCACCTCCTCAGCGGACAAGGCTGAATGCTTTGCCCATAGATTCTCGACCAATTCGACTCTGGATTCGTTTGGAATCCATACACCCGATTTCCCATCTAGAACTGAGGCCCAATTGAATGACGTTCACATCACGCTCTCGCTGATTTCTAGTATAATCTCAAAACTAGACCCTCACAAAGCGAGTGGTGGGGATGGAATCCCAATCATAGTTTTGAAGAATTGTGCCCCTGAACTCTCCTCTATCCTTTCTAAGCTCTACAACCTCTGCCTATCTTCCTCCTGCTTTCCCGCCTGTTAAATGTCTTCTTCTGTGGTTCCAGTATTCAAGAACACTGGTGAACAATCGGACCCCGCAAATTACCGCCCCATCAGCCTTCTTCCGATCTTCGGCAAAGTATTCGAAGCCATTATCAATGTCGAGGTCGTTCAGCATCTCACAGCACACAGGCTCCTCTCGGACAAACTGTATGGCTTCCGCTTCACCAGGTCCACTGCTGATATGCTAACGACCATCACCGAGTATATATACCAGGCTCTCGACAAGAATGGTGAAGCCCGAACCGTCGCCTTGGATATCTCTAAAGCATTCGACAGAGTATGACATGCCGTCCTTCTACGGAAACTGCAAAGCTATGGCATAACTGGACTTTTGTTGGACTTAATCCGGTCATTCCTCTCTAACCGCACACTGAAGGTGGTATTAAATTGACATGCCTCCCAGAACTACCCTACAAACACGGGTGTACCCCAAGGCTCTATCCTAGGTCCTACGCTCTATCTAATCTCCCCGATGCCATAAGTTCACAAGTAGGCCTGTACGCCGATGATACCACTGTTTACTCTCGCCTCGATCAAAACTCTGGTGTTGGTGACAAGGCGAACCTCGAGAAGGACCTCCAATCTGTGGTGGATTGGGGTAAGAAATGGCTCGTAAAATTCAATTCTTCCAAAACGAAGCTGCTGTCAATCAACCACCACAGACAACCGCACCTCCCTCCCATTAGCATGGAACAGGCTTGCCTCCCAGAGAGTAAATCACTACGCCTGCTTGGCCTGACACTCTCAGCGGACCTCAAGCGGAATGACTACGTCGAATCCATTGCTAAATCCGCAGCTATGAAAGTCGGCTCTCTGTGCAGGGCCCGGACATTCTTTCCGCCTGAATCTATCCTGCACATATATAAATCCACCATCCGCCCGTGTATTGAGTACTGCTGCCATATCTGGTCGGGTGCCACTTCTATTCTCCTCGGGGTTCTTGACAAAATACAGCGAAGAATCTGTAATGTAATTGATACCGTCTTGGCTGACCGCCTGCAGTATCTCTCTCAGCGGCGTGACGTGGCTTCCCTGTGGCTCGTCTATAAATACTTTCATGGCTTCTTATTTGACGAACTTAAATCACTGGTGCCCCCTAAATGTAAATTTGCACGAGATACTAGATTGGCAACTAGGTCCCACCCTTTTACAGTGAAACCGATGAAATGTAACCGCAATTTCTACTCCAACAGCTTCTTTCCTCGCACATCCCGCTTGTGGAATTCCCTACCGCATGCTTGCTTCCCCGACGGCTACAATCTCCAGGAGTTTAAATGTAAGGTCAATAGACACCTCCTAACACACTAACTCACACCCACTCTCTCCAACTCTTTCCCTATGTACATCCTAAGTCGTCTATCACCCTCCTTCTGACATTTCCTATACTCAATCCCTCTATGTAACCCCCTGCGCTATAGTGGTAGTGGAATGCCTTGCTTGGGGTGACACGATTAAAAAAAAATTCGGTTTTCGTGCAGTTTATTTCTAGTCCTTTCTTGTTACTTTCTTCTGCTACCTTCTGTAGGAGGTCTTGTAGTTTCCTTTCTGTGTCTGCTATCAGCACTCTATCATCTGCGTACCTTATGTTGTTTAAATTGTGGCCTCCGATTACGAATCCAGGCATAACTTCTAGGACCCTCAAAATATTCTCGCTGTACAAGTTGAACAGATCCGGTGAAAATACACATCCCTGTCTTACGCTCCTTTCTATCTTTGTATATCTACTCAATTCATTACCTGTCCGTATGCAAGCGCTTTCCTGCCAGTAAATATTCTTTATTACTCTCAAGTCTTTTCTAAATATGTCCAGGCTGCTGAGCATCTCCATCAGTTCTTTGTGGCGTATTTTGTCAAACACCTTCGCATAATCAATGAAGTACATGTATAAGTCCTTCTTCATTTGTATTGCCCTTTCGGAGAGCATCCTAATCATAAATATGGCATTCCTTGTTCCCGTGTCTTTAACAAAACCACACTGTTCTTGTCCTATCTCTAGCCTGATTCTGCTTCTCGCTCTGTTCATCAGGATTCGGACGATCAGTTTTGTTATATGGCTCATTAAACTGATGGTTCTGTGGAGTTCGGACTCGTTTGCTCCTGGCTCTTAGGTAGTGCTATGAAGATAGACTTGCTGAGATCATCTGGTATAACCCCACTATTATAAATTTCATTTATTATTTCAGTAATTTTTTCTATACCAATTTCTTCCAGGACTATCAGCAGCTCTATGACTATGCCGTTTGGTCCCGCGGCTTTGTTTCTATTCAGTTTGGCTACTACAGATTCCACTTCAGACTTTAATATTTCCGGTCCGTCCTCATCTTTGCATTATGTTGGTTGTTCTCTCTTGTCGTGGAAAATATCTTTTATATATTCTTCCCATCGTTGGAATATTTCCTCTTTCTCCAAAATGATTGTGCCATCCTTAGATTTTAGACACCCTGTTGAAGAGCAGGTTTTTTGTCCTGTCAGTTCTTTTATTTCCTTATGCATGTCTGCTTTATTATCCCTGCTCAATCTCTCTACTTCTGCACATTTGTCACTGAACCATTTCTCTTTCGCCTGTTTACATTTTTTTCTTATTTCCTTGTGTAGTTACGTTGCCATAATTCATCATATACGAAAAATATATAATACATTTTTACAGCTTATACGGAAAGGCAAATAATACGATGAAATTAATAGAAAAAAATTAAAGTTGTTGCCAATTAGAAATTCCCAACAGAGTTGAATTCAATGTGAAATGAAGCGGCTTCTTAACGATGATATTATTCCTTGGCTGCTGCCTTCTGTAAAACAGAGAAAGTAAAAGTAATGAAAGTTATGCAGATAGTTCTGTTCAATGTTTTCAGGAACATCATTTCAGATTTTATTATATGAGTCAATATTTTCACAAACCGATATTGCTAATTTTTTTCAGAATATATTTAATGATGGAAGTTTCGTAAAACTCAAAATTGATGACACAGGTATCAAAAATAAACTGAAAGAAATAACTGACTTTAAGAATGTTACAAACGTAAATTTAAACATCATAAGAGTAATATAAAGATAATCTTTAGAGAAGCTTCTGTAGCGCATATAAACAGACAAAATGCATAATATTAGGAACATTTCTTGAACGCAGCAAATTAACTAAATTAGCATCTTTAAGTAGACGCCACAAAAATAAATGGGTAAAGTTAGGTGAAGTAGTATGTGCAAATTGATTTTTCAGTAGTTATTTATGTTGAATTACATTAAATGGATCGAATGGTGCTGGGTAAAAATTGGCTCCATCGTAGAAATAATGAAATCGACTTAACAATACACAAGTAGCGGCGTAATGCTTTGAACTAACCTAGTGCAAAGTAAAATTACATGTCAAATTTAGTAATAGTGTTAAGACAAGTGCAAGGAATTATAGTAAGTTTTTTATAATGATATTGAATATAAAAGAGATACTCAAGATAGAGGGTTACAGAATAAGACGCATAGTTTATGAGGATATTTGGGGAAGACAACAGTTAACCCGAGACTGAAACAGATTAGTGATCAAGGGAGCATACTCTTGGATGTCGGTTCCAAAAGCAGCGGTTTCGTGAGAACCGCTCGAATGGAACTTACATGTTCACCGATGGAATGTAAAGGAATTACGGGTGGTTCACTACAAAGTGTGTGTCATAGCGGATTTTAGCCGTGGAGGTTAGACTAAGGAATGTAATTCGTCTAAGCACTTTCTATGGAAATAGCTTTTTTTCCAATACCTTTTCCAATACGGGTCGTACGTTGCATGAGTTCTGGGTTGAGTATAAGTTCTAATAGGCGCTCAAGGCTAGGGATTTCTTTAGAGAACATCTGTCAGTCGCAATTAGTGAGAGTTCTGAGTTCGAGCGCCGATTTTGAAATGTTTTTTTTATTTAGTTTTCGAGGCATTGAATGTACTGAACCAGTCCACTCCACCAAATGGGCTGTTAGCACTAGGTGAGAATAAAGATCACCTGCCAAATTCTGATCATATAGTTTTTTAAAGGTGTAGCTATTATAGACAGTTCGTTTTTTCAATGGTACAGGATGGTTTCATGCTAATAAGTGCCTTTATGCAAGACAAAGCTCAATAACATTCGCTTGACAAAAAAATTTAAAAGCTTCAAATTAATGGAATGTTACTCAGCATCGAAATTCAATAGAAATATTATAGCCTTTTAGATATACAGGTTTCGATGTATAATTTATCATCTAAATTAAGGAAAATATCACTGACATCTAATATTTAAAAGTTATATTTACCAAAATTGCACAAAAATATCTTTAAATACTAAATAACAAATTTATTCAATAAAATCGCAACTGACTTTAACCACGGCCTCCAGACGACTTCAGAATCTTCAGTATCCCTTCTGGACTGTCTCCTTGTTTCGGATGGTGAATGCTACCATAATCCTTGTTTTCAATCCATCTTTGATGTTACAAGAACTTTTGTTCGTCTTTCGCTGAACTGTGCCCCCAAATGGAGTTTTGTGGCCAGATGTAAGGGGTGATGATGTGTTTGCAGAAACTGATTGTGTTCTACTTGTGTAGCTGGTGCCAAACATAGTGTTTTGAAGCAGCTACCCTCTTGACCCAGCGCAAACTAAACCTTTCCGAATCCTTTGCCCTCTCCCCAGATTGACACCCAAACACTCTAAATTGCTCGTATTGGAGCTTCGGGTGCGAATGAAAAGAAGTACAGCATGTCGTTTCCAGATTTCTGGTGGAATGAATTGCGTTATTCTATTCTGTGTAGTCGACAAAATAAAAAAAAACAGCGCGCATGCGCGAAATGAAAAACGTAAAATACAGACAATTTATCCACCGCACTCTGTATGCAGAAATCGAAGACAATCTGCAAGCAAAATATTCTCTGAGAAGTAATAAAACTGTATACCGAAGAAAACGGCGACTTACCTCGTCAAACCAAGAGACAGCGCGTCGCGTTAATACTACGACGTAAAATGCGGCGAAAAAGAAAATTACATACCCAAAACAAGTCCGCCGCAGGAGTCGCTATGGGAGTGTATGCAAATCTTTGGCGTCCTCTCTGTGTTGTCGGCCAATGGAAAAAATTGATCGGCCGATAAAAGCCGTCGTTCTCGAAGCGAAGAGGAGGTTTAACTGGTCAGGTGGATAGCAGTTGGCGCTATTGGACCGGCGAGTTGAATTGTCAGCATTTTTCTTTTTCTGGCCCGAAATTCGAGCAATTTGCGAGAGAATATTTTCTACAAACTGTCAAAATCAGAATGCTAGAAAAACTAAACAAAATCAACGATTGAATGTCTACAGCAGTTTAGAGAATACCAGGCAGCTCATGTAAGATAATAACTCATCTCTTGTATGTTGTACCATTTAAATGTTTCAATGGATTTACATAAGAATATAAACGTATCTTGCACTTAGATTCTTAGTGTAATGAAAACTCTTAAACTTATTTTTATTACTAAGATGACATATTATATACTGAATATCATGCGATGTATGCCTCATAATTATGCCCGAAAGTAATAGGTTGATCCTATTTTCATTATGAAAACCTTGATTTGTATAATAAAATCTGACTTAATATGAATATGCTGGGCCAAATTGTATGAATATGCTGAAATGTTGGGACTGATTAAATCTTTTGAAGCTTAAGGTACTTCAAATTGGCAAAGAAGTGATATTTCAATCTGTGTATTTTTAGTTTAAAATAGATAAAACTCTTTTCACCCATCTGATGTTGAATACAAAACTGTAAAGTCGCACTGACACATACATATGCAGATAATGTATAAATTAATCCAATTTTACACTGGTTGCCACTACACATGTTAGTTTTATATGGTATCTGGCCTGCAGCCTCAAAGGACAAAGCCAGTTCGAATCTAATTACCGCCACAATTATTTTACAATTAAGTATTATTAATTCAGTTAATTAAAAGAAAATTGTCCATGATTTAATAACACTAGAAGTTGAAATTGTAAAGAATTCAAAATTGTTTAGAATGAAAACGCAGTTTGTAATTATCGGTGAATTTTCTTAATGCATATTGATTATTACGCAACTAGCCAACAAACAGCAGTAACAGAATTGTACCTTGCGAGACACAAGATAATTTTGGCAACGACCAGATTTTAATCTTATCCAAAGAGACTTATATATCTTTATTGTTGTAAAGTTGGAATGGTTACATCTGAAAAAAATGTAAAACGTAAGAGAATTTATCCCTAATTTAATTTTTAAGTTGAAGGAAATAAAGATTTCATTGTGATTTTAAGCCAATAATAAACTAAAATATAAAACTTCGTAAACATATGCATTCTTAAAACATGTATTTCATGTATAAACATTTTTTATTTTGTTTTGTTTTGTTTTCCGTAAATGGCCACTGTGAAATAATAACAGTATGAGAGAATAAATAGAAATCGATGAAATCGAATGACCAGTTTCCTCTCAAATGGCACTACACATAAAGTGCCGTTGTTTAAGAATAGTCATAAAAGGTAAGCAAATCAATTTTGTTATTTTTTAATTTTTTTTTTTACAAAATCAACTATTTCCAGTTAGATTGTATTGGTATAATCAGATAATATATATAAAGATATTTGATTTGTTGTGTCTAGAGATGTGAATTTATATGTGATATAAGGTTACTAAATAAATGTGAAAGCAAATTTCTTTTATCGCACTTTGCGCTTGTGAAACTCACTTGGCTTCTTGCTATCCAGCCATATTTGATATTCCAAAATTTAAAATTTTCCTTTTTCTTATATTCTGTCATACTCTTGCGTCTCAGTGGCTTTGTTGCCTTCCTTGCAGTGAAATGATAAAAATATCTCCCCAAGTTTCTCTTTCTCTTTCTCTCTCTCTCTCGCAATCTCTTTGTCGCTTTGTCTATCTCTCTGTTTCTTTGACTTTGTCTCACTCTCTAATTCTCTGTGAATGTCTTTCTCTGTGTTTTTGCATCTCTGTTTTTCTTCTCTCTATTTCCCCCCCTCTCTCTCTGTTTTTCTCTGCTTCTCTACGTTTCCTCTCTCTCTTTCTCTGTGAGACATGCACATGTTGCAAGACACGCACACAACATACTCTCAACGACACAGAATGTAAGAGGTACACACACAACGACACACAATTTGAGATGCACATAGACAACAACAAAAAATATGAAACACATACTTTGAGGTACACACTGTGACACACAAAATAACATACAGTGTAACACATACACACACGCACACGCACAACATACAGGGACACAAAAAGACAAATAGAGAAAGACAACGAATCATAGACAAAAGGAACGAAAGATATAGAGAGAGTCAAATCATCAAATACACAGACATAAGAACAAGTGAGACACACAATGATAGTGAGAGAGAAAGCGAGAGATAGAAAGGGACACACACAGAAATAAACGAAGAAATGCAGAAAAAGAAAGCAGCGCTGACATAGGGAAGCACTAAGACAGTGTGAAAGAGATTAAGGTACAGAGAGAGAGAGAGAGAGAAGAGAAAACAGAGAGAGGGACGAAAATCTAGAGAGAAATAGATGAAGAGAGAGAAAGACATAAAAACACAGAGAGAGATACGGAGAGAGAGAGAGCGAGACAAAGTCACTGTGGGAGACGAATTCACAGAGAGAGAGAAACGAAGAAAAAATAAACGAAGACAATGAGAGAGAGAGAGAGAGAGAGAGAGAGATAGAGAGAGAGAAACGGAGGCACAGAGAAGGAGACGCAGAGAGAGAGAGAGAGAGAGAGAGAAGGGGAGATATGAAAACACGGCGAAAGAACGAGACAACGATAGAGAGAAAAGCGACAAAGACAAAGAGACAAAAGGAACGCGAATGACTCACACGCACACAAAGTAACAGGGAGAGAGACGCACATAAAGAAATGGAACAAGGGAGAGATAAAGAAAGAGATGTGCACACATAGATAGAGGGGAACCAAAAAGCAGGCAGAGACAAAGAGAGAGACACATAACAGAAGGAGAGAGAGACCACACACACGAAAAGACAGACAGACAGATAGACACACACACACAGATAGAGGGAGCGAGAGAATAACAGTGAGAGATAGAGAGACAGAGAGTGAGAGAACTAAAAGAAAGAGACAGAGACTGAGAGAAACAGAGAGATAACAGAGAGATAGAGATTGAGGGAAAAACAGAGAGAAGCACACACACAAACACATAGACACAGACAGGCAGTGACGAATGCACTCTTCGTCATTTACTCTATGTCTGTGTTTTCGTGTGTGTCAACCTCTGTTTCTTTTCATTTTTAAAAAATGGTGACTTAATATTAAAATGTTGCTAGTCATGTATTTTCACAAATTATGGGTACAAAGTGATTTAAAACAGTCTTTAAATGACTTGCAGTCTTCAAATGATTTTTAATTTGTTCTGTTTGTTTTTAAATTGTATCTGCAGAAATGAGCTGAAAGCAACCACAAAAAACTGAATATCCTGTATAAATAGTGTTTTCTTCTAATGAGTTTTTACACGTAAAATTTGTGTACGTGTTAAATATGTAAATGTAAATACTCACCTATGTATGTATTTTTCTAAATTTTTATTTCTATATCATTCTTTATTGTTAATACATGCCTGTATTTGAATGAATGTCAGTTTTAGGCAAACGTTTGAAATATGCCTTATAATGCAAGTCCTAACATCATAGTGTCGTGTCAATTAGAATAGTACTCACCTGGTTCCATCTAAAAGTGACGTGAAGTATAAAGAAGTCGATGCTTTTTCTGGTTAAAAATTGATGAATAGCTTGTTGGAGAGACAAAAATCTAATGATCTAATTAATTTCATTTTAGTATTTGTCTATATTTCTGAGATGAGATAGTATTTACATTATTTACATTATTCGGACTATTGTCCTCATCTTTGTTGCGATTTGTACGACGTTTCGGCCGTTGTACGCTCCAACCTTTATCAGGTGCTAGGAATTTCTGAGTCCTTTATTACAGTCACTGTGGTATATGATCTTCGTTCCTTGCCTAGAGTCTCTTTTGGTAGTCATAAGTTATCTCCCTCTAACTCTATAAGTTACTTGTTCCCCCACTGCTGTAGCCTGGTATTGAACTCAAAACTATTTGGAACAAGTCACAGGAACTAACCGACGTCTAGAGTTGTGAGTTCAATACCAGGCTACAACAGTGAGGACAATCGTCCGAATAATGTAAGTACTGTAATTTCATTTTATATGGATTTGTGTCGTGGTGCAGGAGATATCGGTTTGGGAAAGGTATTAATCCGTCAATTCTCCCTCCAGTTATGGATTAAACAGATTGGGTTATATCGCCTTGTTTGGCAACCAGTATACCGCGGAAGGTAATGGAAACCTACTGCGTGAAAATTTTCTGCCTAGTCAGTAATGTCTCTTTCGAGTTTCGAGACATGATCACCCAAGAGTGTATCACGTATAGGGCTTAACTGACTGATATATGAATGCTTTTTCTTATTTATATAGATAATAAATCTCGTCAAAGGGGTATCAAAACACAAACCGTCACACGTTTTCAAATATACAAAGTATACAATTATAAACTTTATAGATTCTGCACGTAATGCATTTGAAATTAATGCTTTATATTTGCTAATTAGAATCCTTTTTTCATAATTGGTGGACAGTACTACACCCTATATACGTTACATTTTACCGATACATACATAGCATTAAAATACTTAGATAAGTAGTTTCCCGTTGAGTAGTGTGAGATAGGCCAGTAGAGATATTTGACTTTTCGTTTCCCAGGAAATAAATGACCATTCATTTTCAAACGTCTTATTTAAAATTTCTTTACAATTTAAAATCAATTTCTCGACGTTTCTGTAATATTTCACTCCTTCGTTTACATCAATACTATGTGTCAGTCTGTTGATCGATATCGTAATCATGTCTGCCTATCACGGTAATTCGTTAATGGGTTCAATCAGTACCTCATGTTCCACAACTCCGCTAGGGAAATTTTGTTTTTGTCAAGTGAAAGTTTAAATTGCATATCTGTAGTTGCGGGCGCGAACACACACAGACATACATACATATATACATACATAGCTATACACATGCACTGTAGTATTCATTACAAAGATAATTTAAATTGCTAATAAAATTTATTTTCCTAAACTTTATTTTCAAACCTGTATAGATTATATACGATGCTGTGGAAGAATTTCTTGAAAACAAGAATTTCACAGCAAAAAGTCAAGAGGCTGTAATAAAGGCTCAAAACTAATAAGAATTACATGAAATAAATTTATTTCGAATTTCAGCAAATGTTTTTATGATAACAAAACAAATATTTCATTATCGATTCAACTTTTAATAGCAACTAAAATGAATCTGTTTGTCTTGAAAAAAAGCTAATATATTTGTTACTGTTCTTTTTATATACGGGTGTAATAGAAAGAAAATAGAAAATGTTTACAAATGTCTTTCAATACGTCTAAAATATTCGTCAATATTTTCTTAATCCCAGTATATTTGTATTATCTTTACATCTATTATAAAAATTAAAATTCCATTTTCACCCATCCATAAACAATGAAAAACAAAACATTGCTGGTCGCGACTCCTATTATCAGCATGCCCAGAACTAATCTCTTTCTACCTTCTCATCCCAAACTAACTAATTTCGTCCTTCACTCTGGTTTTCTTAATCAAGCGCAAAAACTAGGGTAGTAAAGGGTAATTACGAGGGGTTCAATTCTCACTCACTGTATAACTTTTACCAGCTTGGAATGAAAACAATATCAGTTGTCCATTTCGACTGATTCTTTGAGAAGAGGAGGTGAACTCACCCTCTGTTATTAATAGCCTGTCCGTTTCGAACATCCGGCAGCTTGGAACAGGAAATTCTCCAGGCCGAATTTTGACCTAGAGTAACATATCGTCAAAACCCATTAATAAATATTTTGACCAACTAGCTTTGATAAATTCGCTTACTTCTCCTAATAAAACTCATTTGCACTCTATGCACTCTGAATCTGTATTTTCCACTTTTTATCATTTCGGCTACTTTTCCCGACAAATTAATTTTACACTCATTGTGTCTTGGAATCTGTATTTCCACTTCTTGTTACCTCGGCTACTTTTTGCGACAAAAATAATTGTATTCTCCAATATGAAGAAAATATATTCTCATCTTGAAAATCAGTTAAAATTAATACCAGCCATCTGAAAATAAGGTTACATTACTCCCAATGTTAACTGTCAATTATGAGATAAATGACACTATAACTACTAGTTATACTATTTAGTATGCGTATCAATTTCTACAACAAAACAAACAAAAAATAATTTTTATGCAATCATGCATTGAACGTGTTAGTTTAAAGCAATACTAGCAAGAAAACAAATTTCCATGCATAATAGAAGTGTCCTTCTTTTAATCCTGAGCAAATGCAAACATTTCCCTTTTTTTTAATTCAATGCAGTAATGTAAAAATGTTCTCTTTCTTTAATTTCATGCAATAACATGTAATTTTTTCTCTTTTCTTCGTATGGCAACAGTCTCTTTATTAACACATCAATCTTCTTACTCTTTTCTTTTTCTTTTTCAATTGGAGTAGACAGACTAAACTATCGCCCGGTTCACACTTCTCCCACGTCTATTGAACAGATGAAGAGGCTCATCCCTTGTTCCCTGTTTAGGATGTGGTTTCCTGCTTTCTCTTTTCCGATCTTTTTACTCTTAAGTAGCCCCCTGCGCCTCAGTGGCGTTACCGCCTTGCTTGGGGTGATATGATTAAAATAAAATAGGGTTTACACCCCTTTGGCAGGAATAACAAGAAGTTCTTTTATCTCTTTTTCTAGATGTGTGTGTGGGTGTGAATATGTATGTGTCTTTTAGGGCTTATTTATTTTTGTTGCCAATATCCTCTCTGCAAGGGGATGTTGACAGGAATCAGTTCTTCTTTCTTTCCTGCCGTCAGGTTCAATTGGATCTCGTCCTCCCCAGCCAGTTCTGTTCTGTTCAGATATGGATCGCCAGACGGTATTCCCTTCTTCGTCTTTCGTACGCCCACCGAGGCCTCGTTATTCCGTTTCTCTCTGTATTTCCTTATTTTCCACACTACCACTACCACTACCACCACAGCAACGACTAATAAAGTACTGCTCCTCACTGATCAACTTACCAAAATTACTTTATTATTCTTCCAATTCATATCTTCTTTTTCCAAAGTAATTGTCTTTTAACTGAACCGTATTAATTTTATCTATTGGCTTCGGTATTCGCTCTATCATGACATTAGGGTATTTATTCATTCCCAGCTCCCATAACTGTGTGGAGTTATTTAAGATTTTGTCAACCAACTTTATTATTGAGTCTTTTTCTTCAAATTGCTCTCCAGCCTGGTAATATAATGGCAGGGACATGAACATGCCAATCGCAGAAAACCCCAGATGTAATTTTATCAGGGTTAAGGATGGTTCCACCTCAGTGTCACACACCCTGGAGAGATCTATGGGTTTCTGAGCGACCACTACCCAAACTTCCACAGTTATACTGATTGCTTGCGGTAGTACTGTGTCAGTTAATATATCGACTTGGCAATATTCATCAAACCCCTTTCTATTATCTTTCAATAATTTGACCATACACAGTCGGTGCTCACTGGTCACATAAATGAGATACATGTTACCAAGGTATCGTTTCTTCACTTTCTAGCTTCTTCTGTTGCTAACATCATAAAATTCATCCGAGCCACTTTTATAGCTATATGCCCAGTTTCAATTTTGTATTTGGCTATTGTCTCCAGGCCATCTTGTAGCCGGGGATACGGAATACGTAAATTTATAACCTGATATATCTCGAAAAAACTGTCCCTGTTCAGTAAAGGTATGGACACTACAACTAGCAATTTTTTTAAATCTCCAACAAAATTATACAACACGGCACAATAATATTTATATAATTCCTTAGAGAGGTCCACCGGTAACCTTAAATGGAGAGATAACTCAGTTTGCATCTTAATTAACAATTCTTTTAAATGTCCAGAGGTCACTCGATGAGAAGTGATCCAAGGACAACATGTCAATAAATTTAGTAAAATAATTAGGAACTAACTACCCTGTCGTATTTTGATAAAGATAGCTATCAGCTGACAATGCTATTGTACAAACCTTTTTAATTCCTGTACTTCGTTCATCACCGTCTCAGTTGTATTAGCTATCTCTTGCTTTAGCTCCCTTAAATTAGCGTACAGCCAATTTATGTTCACTCTATTCTTCGTTAGCTCTAGCCTTGTTACATTCAATATTGATATACTGTTCTCTACCACCTTGGTTAGGACTCTTTGGTTTTTCTTCAATTCTCCCTGTCTTCGCTTTACGACTCTAACCTCATTTTCTTTTACGGTTCCAAATAAAACATCCAATACTTTCCCTACAATGGGAGACAATTGCTCTCTTCCTTCTGATTTGTAATGATTTAATTCCCTTCAGGTAATTTCTTATTTCCTTACATTAGTCCTTCATTATATTTATGTCTCACTCTAAAGAGTACAACAAATTAAGCTATCCCGTTTCCGTAGGGTAATTCTCGGTTACTTTTGACCTAACTGGACCCATTTTTTTTATTTCACTCTCCAGTTTTCTTAACAATACTTCGTATGGGTTTAGATTGATCACGAATCTGACTAGCTACTTTGATCTAGTTATTACTGCTTTGTTCATTTTCTTGAAAATTGTATTTTGGCTGTGTTTTCAACCTGCTGTCATCACCATCATCATCATTATTAGCAGCATCAACCTTCTTGTACTGGCCATACCTGCAACAAAATATCCCAGTTTTTATTCCTTTAACCATTTATGTCCCTTTCGTTCACACTTACAAAAAGTAGTAGGGTAGTTGAATTTTAGACAGGTGCGCAGTCCTTTTGCCCCGAAGGTCGGATGTCATTATCAATGACGCTGCCGGACACGCATCTGGCCAGTGTGCTCCTAGTCTCCAACAACCATACTTTTTGGGGGAATAAAGGGTAGATAACGAAGAGCTTGGTGTTGTTGCGCACCTAAAACCGAACCCATCCACCTCAGTTTTCATTACCTTATCTTCTTACGGAGACTTGGGCTTCTTTGCCCCTCTGAGTCTGTTTTAGAGATAATTCGGGTTCAATCGTGACCATCGAAAAGGAAGGTCTGCTAGATATGACATCAAGAACTTGTGACATCATCATCTTGAGTCTTTTAACGTTCAAGAAAGGAGCTCTCATTAGATTTTTCACTGTGTTTTTAAAATTATTTATATAATTTTCTTTTAAATATTGTATCAATTTATAAACAAAAACAATGCATAACGGATGTGTTGTAACACATTACAAAGGGAATTATAAAAACTGCCCAAAAGTTCATGTATTTTCTTTTCCGAAAGATAAAGAATTATATGATGTTTGGATTCGTACTATCAAGAGACAATTTTTTACCTACTAAATTCAGCAGAGTGAGTATATTTTTTTATTAAAAAATAAGTAAATATAACTGAAACTTTTATGATTAAATCAATTTCAAATATTTGTAATTCACAACACAAAGTTATGACATAAATCTAGCGAGAAAGTTATATTCAACATGTCTTGACTTTATCGCACGTGTTGTTTTTAAAAGCGAAAGCCTCATTTTTAAACAAGTAAACTTTAAAGAAATTTTTCATATAAATTCATAAAGGAATATTTTTATAGACATAAAATATAATTCTAATAATTCTAACATTTCTTAGGAATTGTTTTATTCGTAAATAAAACAAACTTTAAGGATTAAATTAATTTCATCTTTGTAATTCACAAAACATTAAAAAAAAAATTGCAAAAGTTTTTAAAAGCTAGAAACCTCATTAAAAAACAAACTTTACAGAAATTTTCGATATAAATTTATAAAGGAATATTTTTTAGGCATATAATTCTAATTGTCAAACAATTTTTAGAATTGTTTTATTCATAAAAAACGATTTTTATTTGTTATTTTGATTTAAAAATGTACAAATGTTAAAAATTCTCTCTATTTGTATTTAGCTTAGTCACTGATAATCGTTTTGTTGAATTAATAAATTAAATCATATTCCTAAAAAATATCAAAATAGTTTTCTTTTCCTAGAACGGTAAGAAAAATGCTTCATATTTTGAATTTTTGCTGAATGATTTTTACAAGAATAGGTTTCGTTTTCAAAAATTCGTGCAGGTATGTGAACAACATTTTCGACCGAAGGACATAAGGAGAGAATCGTCAGCGTTTAACAAAAAAACAGGTGTCAAAATTGCAGTTAAACTTCAAAAAACATACCTTCAGGATGGTGCTATCCCGAGAATTTTCCAAAACTGTCCCTCAAATTCATTTTCATTGAGCACCTCTAGATATTAGTTTTAAAACTGAGCCTACCATTTAATCAGCAATGCATGAAAATTGATTAAAGGATTTACAAGAACCATAATGAGATGAAGTGACAGCGGAGCAAACGTTAGATGTGTATAAGTTTAGAACTGATGTTAAAAAGGACGATGTTAATAAATGTAGGGAAGTTCTTTCTGTAATACTATACTTAGCAGGTTATTGCTGTCATGTAGTTTTTAAAAAATTAAATGCAATAGATGCAAAGATTTAATATCTGGAAGAGATAATGTGGAAGAAACACCTGAAATAAACTGTTATTTTCAGGTGATTAATAGAGGTTCTCTCTTACATGCTAACGATATAACTACAAATTTTGTTCTATATAATTATGCAATCATTGGTAAACTGATAAAAAATCCTTTTTTGCTTCATTCAGTAAATCAAAGGAAATTAGTCATGCATCTAACATTGAATGTTTTAGCAGATAATGAGTTTCTTTTAATGTTGACACTTGTGATGAGGGTTACAATGTGGGAAAAATAGAAAGAATGTTTGTCTGAAGCTCTACAAATGCTCTTTTAAAACATGTTTTAGGGAAAATAATATCACAAGTAACAACTTAAGCAAAAAAAGGACACTTCAAACATTCAGCTAAATTTTGCATCTGCAATGTATTTTATGTAAGTATTATTTGATTTTTGAATCTATTGTTTGCATCTAATTTATTTGTTTCTTACTTATATTCAATTGTTTTATTTATTCATTATCTTTCAATTATCCCTGTCTCCAGCATATCTACAACTGCCTCCTCTACCAATAGTCTTTTGTGTATGGGAGTCATAGGGAATTGATTTAATACGGAGGTAGTCACCCATGTCAGTTCACATCTTGACTGTATTAGTCTGTCCCAACTCCTTATCCGATTCGGCCAACACATCCCTATTAGCATTAAGGAGGGCACTTCATCATGGCTCTATACTTTTCTGGGAATGCTATTGCCTCGGCTCTTACCTGACTAGCTTGTTTTGGGCATTTTCCCCTCTATGTATTTTTACACATGATAGTTTCTGCAAGAGTATGATCTTTCCTACCTTTTCTCCATTTTTCCTCTTTAGAATTTTATTAGCTTGATTCACGAGCAATAGGGCACTACTTCTGCAGCCTTTACCACAGAATAACATAAGATTACTTCATTCTCTTCGTGAGAATTCTCATCTACAGAGCTCAGCTGGAGGACTCTCCCCAGGGTATCTTTTTTCTAATCAAAGTTAATCCACCCTTGCCCGAACTGCATTTATGGTAGATAGCTTTACATCTTTTAATATGATAGCCTGTGTCTCCTCGGGGTGGTCAATCAATGGTATCATTTTCCCATGTACTAACAAGAAAGCGGGATTAAACTGTAATCCGGTGTCACACCGATAAAGCCAGTCTTGTCCAAGACTACCGAACTCAATCTCGAGACCACATAAACCTTGTGGGGCTAATCACCCCTCCTATTTTTACCGGGACAGCATTCCCTTTATTTTGATTAAATTTCCGCTCACTTCGGTGACCTCTATATCTGATCTTCTCATGACCACTCTATCCACTAGCTACCCATACACTCTCAGCCTCAGCATCGAGATTGTTGCTCACTTATCTAATAGAGTTTTTACTTTCAAGCCCCGTACCACTGCCCTAAAGGTAAGGTCTTCCTCAGTATGAAAAGCACCTTAGCCCCTCTTTGTCTCTTAGGACATTGATTATCTAGCTCTCCAGTCAGAGTCGCTGATGGTAGCACTTCTCTAGTGCCTTCATCTCGAGTGGGAGACACCTTTTGCAATTGTGTCTCGGTACGTGTGGTCTGGCTCTGCCCAAGGAACTTTAATCTCTACTCCGAGGATAGTCTCTCTGAACATGACCCGGCCTTTTACGGAACCGCTTCCTCCTAGAAGAAAATCTTGATTTAAGATGGCGTCTGCAACCACATACCCAGTACCTCACTCTCACTCTTCTTATCTGGGCCACCCTCCCAATTACTTCTGGGGTGGCCCCTCGGCTTTTCCTTAGATCTTTCTTCCAGGAGCAGACTTCTTAAGTGGTGGCAGTGGTGAGGCACTTTTTTCGCCAACGCCACTGAGTTTTATGCCCCTTTCCATCACACCTTGTGCATTTATAATCATTGAACTCGTGGGTGGGGCAGACTTCTTTTTGTCGGACAGTATACCGTTATGGAACCTTAGTAGCCACAGATTTAGCAAATCAGGCCATATCTGCCTGGCGTGAGTTTGAAAAATCCATATCCTAAATCTCACGCTCTTCTACCATATTCCTCTTCTCATTGTATCGACTTCCTTTTCTTCTTGATCTTCTTAATTCTTCCTGAAGATTGTCTAAAGCCACTCTTCTGCCTGTTTGCCTCACGAACTCTGCTCTGACTCTTTACTCCTGGTCCTCTACCAGACTTCAGTACTATCCCTTGCTAGAACTATCGCAACCAACAAACTCAGGGGGCCTTCCTTTAATACATCATTGCAAACACGCTCCTCCCTGACCGCTCCTGCGTACAAATCGGCGAACTGCGCTTGCATCACAGATTTGCCCTCACTTGCTCGAGGAATGCTATTCCAGTCAGCTTCTCTGCTCTAGCCATCAACTCCCCCGGATGTCACCCTTCAATTGAGTTAGTTTGAGGAGGGCCCTCAGAGCTTCTATTGCCGTACCTTTGTCGGCAAACTCCCTCATGATGTACTCCTCTACCTCTTTCCAGGGTATCTGCGGATCACCCCTGTAAAAACTGCCCAATAAACTCTGAGGCCTTCCCTGTTGCAGCATTTTATGTCATGTATATGATCTCATGGTCAGAAAGTCCAAAGACAACCTGGGATTTGTGAACAGACAACAGCCAATCCTTTAATTTCTTTTAGGTCCCCTCCAAATATGGGTACTAGGGATCTCCCCAATATTCCTTTCAGATCGGCGGTGTGTTGCTGCTCTCCCACTTTCTCTTCTCCCACTGACTCATGGTCTGCCATGCTAACTATCGACTATCTACAAAACTCTGAAAATTCAATAAGAAACAATAATTCGTCTCGGCGAACCCAACCACAGAATCGGAAATCGAAGGGAATAACCGAAAAGCATCTTACCTGCTACTGCCAACAAGTAGCAGGTAAGACGCTTGTTCTTGTCGATATGCTATCGTTTGTTCTCGTTGACTTGTTGCCACATGTCCTCGTCAGATTTTTCGTCTCTTGTTCTTGTTGACTTGTTGTCACTTGTTCTCGTCGACTTGTCGCTTGTTCTTGTTGACTTGGCTTGCTGTCACTTGTTCTCGTCGACTTTGTTGCTCGTTCTCATTGACTTGACCTGTGGCCACCTTAGGGTCTAATCCTGGTTGACTCGGCAACAAATATAACACGACCCCTTGCTTAGTGAGAATTAACTTTGATTTTAACTAGTATTTATTTGTTCTGAAAGCAGTAAGAATCTATCTCAGGGTTACTATGAGTTTATAATCCTTCCTAGATATCTTTATGTAACACGATTTCTGCACAGACAATATTTTATGAAGTACTTTTTTCCCTTCAGTTTGAAATTCCTAACAAACTGTTCTGCAAAATGTTTTGGGATTTTGCTCAAATTTTGCTAATATGTTGATAGAAATATTAGCATTCATTTAATGAATGAAATCCTAAAATTATTTCATCTGATCCGTTGGTAAGTCTTTACGTCTTTACATATAAAACGATCACATTCTCTATCATTAGCACGTGTAGCGCGCTAATGACAAGACAAATTCAACAATGGTAATCTATAGAAGATGCAGGCATATCTTGTACAGAACACCGATGATTATGCTACAAAATGTCAGCCACCCTTCTGTAAGACTTCAGCTACATGAAATTGTAGGGAGAAGAAATTAAAAACTAAAAACATTTTCGAAAAATCCACAGTAAAATTGCACACCTGCAAAAGCGGATTCAAATGATTATTCACACGTCAGTGCGAAAAGCAAATAAGGAAACCTTAATGGATTAAAAACAGAAAATTCATAATGACGTTATTTCACATCTAAAAGCGAAAATGCTCGCCGGACCAGGTTACTTAAGGACATTCTGTGACCAGTCAACAGAATCAGATGGAAACAGTAGCTGACAGCATCTCACCATGTAAAGAAGAAACTTCAAGCTGACTCGCCCTCACTGCAAATTTTCTTTTCTTCTTTTTCACCCCACGCCAACCCGGACATAGGTCACGCCACGGTTTTATTCGACCTCTTCTTCCAACGTCCTTTTCTTCATTTTCACACAACGGCGCTAAAGAGGGCAACAGCAACAACAAATGGATGGATTAAATATAACTTTTTTATTTATTTTGCTTTCTCTTTCTCTCAACCTGTCGCGACCTTTTAAAAAGAGGTAGGAACAAAGATTTTTCTGCTACTACACAACCATGAACTCTAGACTTCTACGGACATTTTAAATAACATTACTACTACGAACATTTTCTACATCTCTTGATACCCATAACTTTATCATTGAACACGAACTCTACCCTTAACTTCTTAATAATGTTTCTAATTGCAAATTATTTTCTACAACTTGTGTTATTCATTTCCTTTTAATAAATTTCTAATTTTATGAAAAATATATATTTTATTCTTACACTATTCCACACTATTCCACATATTCCAACTTGCCGATGATGAGAACCTTCTGATGATATTTCTGGATAAAACTTGTAAGCTGTAGGAAGTTCGGTTATGTCTGACACAAGGCCGAATCAAAAAACATTAACCAGCTCCTTATAGTTTCATTGGTAACCCCCGACGCACAAGAAACACGCACTCTCTATAGTTTCATAATATTTGGAGGTGAATACAATCACAAAAATATATATTCATCTGCGATATTTAATTTTTCTTATAATAGTCTGATATTGATGTTTCTCAGAATCTCTATTCATTTTTGTAAAGAAAATATCTTCTCGGCGTATGAACGATTTGTTTATTAAGTTCATTATTCTGTCTAATCCAGAGAACTGCGTTTTTACGATTATTAGTGGAAAGTTCAGGAACATTACATTTTCTTTTTGTTGCTGTTGTATTATTAGTGACATATATTTTTAGTTTATCTCTCTTGAGTTCGATTCACCGCTGACTAATGTCTAATAATGGCAAATACATGCCAGTCTCATTAATTCACTTAGAAGCACATTTATTACATCTTTCTAAAAATGTAAACACTTTCCTTTCCCACAGTTTGTGTCTCACTTCCACCTGAGGACGCTTGTCAGAAGGAGGCGAAACTCGTTGCCTGTATAAGCTTTTCCACTTTAGCTCGTTATGAAAGAATTAAATTCCTTTTCATCAAATTATTATATGTTATATATTGTATCATACAATAACGTGAGCAACACCAGAATAGTAAACGTTTCTTAATTACCATTTCAGCAGAATATTAAAAAATTGGTTTCCATGAAAATAAAATTCGCTCTCACGATATTTTATTTATTTTGTATTTTCACACTTTTTAAAACATTTCCTGCTGGCAAGACAAAGGCTCAGTTATCATGACTGAGTAAATCGTTTCATATTTTTGCATCTTCTCTTTTAATGTTCCCTTTATAAATAAGTAGAACATCAGGAAGGTATTTGAATATTGACTCACTTAGTGTCACGAAAGTAGACGACTGTTTAAAGTAAGTAGTTTGTCTATACTTCTGAGATGATGTAGTATTTACATTATTTAGATTGAACTGTTGTCCTCATCTTTCTTGCCATATTCATATTCATGACGTTTCGGACGTTGTACACTCCGGTATTCTTCAGGTGATTGGAATTTCGAGTGATCGAAATAAAGGATTTGGTTCGAAATTCCAATCAACTGAAAAGGTCCGAGCGCATAACGGCCGAAACATTGTATGTGAATATGGCAATAAAGATAGAACAAAAATTCGAACAATTTAAATGAAGTAAGTAATTATCTTTAATTTAATGTAAGAAAATGAAACTATGACGTAAGAGCGTGTATAATGCATTAGTTTCAATCTTAGATGTGTGTAGACTCAAGTAATAAAAATCTTGCTGATCAGGAAATTGTATGTAGATTCATGATTACAAGTTTGTATATGACTGAAGGATTGGATCAACATTATTGTTTTACTTCGTACTTTTCTGCACCTGTAATTTAGTTTATTGTACAGCCTCCAAAATGAAAATCGTAACATGAAATCATTTCCTATTTTACTTCTAGTAGGGTAAAGCCTATTAGACGTGAGTTAACAGTTTGAAAATAATGCTTACTTACTGATAAAATGATGTAAATTGAATCTTTGCTTCTAATATAGATACTGACTCTGTATATATTTAGCGATGCGTGGTTTCATAAGACAAAAAAAACTTACTGGAATAGAATATGTTCTTGTCAGCGTTCACTCGAATGTGCGTGCTTTTCTCATCATTTGTTTTGTCAGCTGCTTATCGCAATTATATATGGCGTCCTTGTCGGTCTTAACAGAAATTAAATGCAAGATATTCCCAAGAGTTTCAATTCAAATTGACCAAACAAATCCTTTATTTAAGATTGTTGAGTAAAGAATAAACTGCAAGGAAACGTTGGAAACGTGTTCAGATTATTACATTTTATAGCGAGTCAGAATTTAATTATTCTTTTAAAGTAAAAGCTTATACTACTTTTTATAAATTCATGTCATTGTCTTCAAATTAGAATTTCACATTTTAAGTACCATTTTTAGTATAGGAAACTTCTAAAATTTAGTCAGTATCTTTAACAGAAAGATGATTAAACAATATTAGAGAAAATCAGTTCTTCAAAACATTAATGCAAACTTATTCACCCTTATTGCATATTGATCACAAATGTAAATTCCGATGTTAATCTAATCATTACGTACGTGATTACAGCTGCTTTTTAATCTGCAGGCTATTTTGATCATAATAAATATAACAGAAAATCTCCTAATTAACTAGGAAACTCATAAATAAATCAAATTAAACAATGAAAAGATATAAAAATGTATAACAAGAACCCTGGCTGAGTCCAGCAAACCTTTCTGAGCTTTGGTCGATTCCGCCCACGTTGTGTTTTTGATGTCGGATTAGCCAAATCAGGATTACTGTTGTTACTTGACGAGGTTAACCCAGACACGCGAGGGATTAGTCGCGACTACACGGTGTAGATATATATCGAATAAATTACATAAATTAAGATTACAAGCAAGTCAATGTTAAGTGACGAAAAAAATCACTTGGCTGCTGTTTCAGTAGCACGATAATATTTGTGTTCTGTTATCTCCACGGGACGTTGGTTTATCCAACTTCCAGCTGGTTGAATTTGGACTGACCGCCCCTTGCAATCTCTCCCCCCCTCTCTATTTTAGCTTGTCTGCTTCAATTCATCGCTGATCCTGACTTAGTGAATTTTGTTTTCCACCCCAGTTTTATTAAAAAGACAAAAAGCCGGAGTGTTGAAGTTAAGGACTGGACTGCTATTTCTCCAGCCCTATATACGTCTTAGCCTCTCAAAATATAAGTAATATCATTTAACCATTTTGACTTTCAATAGGAGGGAGAGAACTTACTCCCTGTTATTGCCTGCCTGTTCCTATCAGCTGTCGTGGTAATCAGTACACAGGAAATCCTCAATGTCGCATTTTGACCTAGGGTCACATCGTCGAAACCCCATTGACGATGTTTTGATTAACTAGTTTTGATAAATTCGCTTACTTCTCCCAACAAAAGCAATTCTGCACTTATTGAATTCCGAATCTGTATTTTCCACTTTTTCATCACTTCGGCTACTTTTTCCGACAAAAATAACTGTAGTCTCCAACTTTTAGAGAAATCTCTTCTTATCTTGCAAATCACCTGAAACTAATACCAACCATCTGAAAATAGGATTACAAATGTACTTTTTTAATCTTACCACTAATTAAGGGAATAAAGCCACTAAGACGAAATAAGTTATCCAGAAGGAAAAATAGAAAAACTTTCTGAGAGGAAAGGAAAATAAAATAAAAGTTTCATAGATTAAACTTTTTGAAGATCGTAGAACCCAAGAGACGGATATGAGAAAAATAGAGCTGATAGGAAAAGATGCGTCAAAAAGAAGAAAAAACATTTCTTAAGCTGCTTAATAAAAAATAATCTAAATTGAGTCATTGAGAAATATTGCGATGAAATATAATTTACAAATTCTATTTATAAAAAAATATTAATTTGTCAGCTTATTCCTTTAGTGCAGAAGCTACACATTGTAACAGAGATATATCCAGAGTTTAACTGTTATAAGATCCTAAAAAGTGATTACATTTTTCATATGAATAAATATATTACTCTGTTTATGCAGTCAGTCGTTCAGTTCAGGTTAAAGTCTGGCTGTGAAACACAAAGTCACAACGCTACCACGCTCTAAAGCAGTTGTTTCAGTAGGAGGTAGCTTGCAAAGAAGGGAGTTACTAACCCAACAGTCATTCTATTAGACTGCGGTGTTGGCTCTTTCATGGAATTAGGCGCGTTCTGGTTGAGTTCTAGATCACCTAGTTTTACGAGTGAAACTGACCTCGACCTATGTAACATAATAACATCTTGTTGCTGACCATATGTTTGAGGGGAGGGTCATGATTTGTTCCCGCAAGAAGATGTAACACTAGGATTCATTACAAGTACATACATTCATGCGATAGACAGATTTCAATCCCCTTTAATTCGTATATGACATGTTAAAGACTTCAATGAATTCCATGCAGCCACACCGAACAAATACGTCACTGTAGTGTCGCGAAGCTTTAAATCGTTGTAAATTCCGGTCTTAACTAGTAACCTTCCAAATATTTACAACTGAAAACTTTATTCAGTTCACGATGCTAAATTATTTTCATTCTGCTGTTCATACTAGGATATACTCTGTATAAGTTAATTCATGCTTATCAAGTTGGTCGTTTTAGATAGGAATAATGCAACAATTACCAGAAGCAAAAAGGGTATTTTATATATTACTATTAAAATCTTATACGTATGTTTTGATATTTGTATATATTTAATATATTACTTAATTATGATATTGTTATAATTTTAATACACAGATAATTAGTATTTTAATACATATTATTTAATTGAAAGATTCTAACCATTAACAATTTATTTTCAAAAATTTATGTACTTATAAAAAGTTCGCTTAATACTTTTAGGCCTTATTTCACTACAATCTTAAACGGAAATGTATTTTGCTTTATCATTCCCTTAAATGCTAACTTAACCAACTCATAAACGCACACATTCATACACAATTCTCTCATACACACACATTCATACATGATTCTTTAATTTTATTTTAAAAAAGAAAAATCGTCTATCACTTTAATACATTATTTTGCTACATTTTTGAACGGAAATGTATTTCCTTTTGTCATTCACACACACTAGCATTACCGACATATAAACACACTTTATTCGTCTATAGTTGACAAATGCATTATTTTTGTATACATACTATTTCATTTAAAATATATAACCATTGCTTTATTATACGTGAGACGTATCTGTCCAATAAACTCAAATCTCAATTAACCTTCTGTGTCTGTACATATAATTTTTTAAAATCTTTTAAGAAATTTCTGAAGAAGCTTGTTAAATCTTTTAAAAAAATTTCTGAAGAATCTTGTTAAAGTGAAACCTTTTAGATTAAAGACACTTTTTTCCCTGTTCTTTACTTATTCTATTTATCTTATCGAATTTCGATCCATATATTCAAGTCATATATATATATATATATATATATATATATATAATATGACTCCATTCGTATTCGAGAATACTCTCTACCAGGGCCTGGTCTGGCACACTTGTGTTTGTTCAACACCCACAGAGCTCACTTGTAGTTTATAATGCAACTATGCTGAGTGGATATATATATATATATATATATATATATATATATATATATATATATATATATATATAGTTCAAAACGACCAACAAGTAAGATTTTATTAATTTTTGTTTTAATATTTCCAATATTCTTACACATTTCTTCTTTATATATATATACGTGTGTGTGTGTGCGCATGTGCGTGCATGCATTTAGTGATTGAAAAAGAGGCGATGCATAGATAATCACGAGATCTACTTCAAAAAATGAAACGTTTAAATCTTCCATTAAGTCAGTGCAGTTACTATGACATCATCTGCAATGGGATAAATAATGCAGAATCTAATTATCTCTTTTCATGTTGTCAGAATTAATAAAGTATAAATCTGAAGAACATCGATAATAAGAAATTTCGGATGTTTTCCTCCTTTAAATTAATTTCAAACAAAATGATTAAAAATACATCTTCAAAAGATATAAAACAAAAGTACACATAGTGATAATGTAGGGCTAACATAATTATTTAAAGGAGATTATAAAAAAATTCTGTATTGAAAATTTTAGCTCATTTATCAATAAAATGATTTTCGTACATTTTCTTATATTTAGTCAAAAAAAATTATTTCACGCTTTTTTTCCAGATTTATAGTTACAAAATATTTATATACATTTATATAAAAGAAATCGTTAGAATTTTCACATTTCTCTTTCGGAAGTGAATGAATATCGGTTCTTCTATTAAAGTTGAATAGATATTGATGCATATTTCTCAATAGAAGATGTCTGAACTTTAAGGACAGTGAAAAATAACTAATACCATTTCTTTCTGGGAAGAGATGGTAAAAAAGAAATGGCATTTGTATTAGATTAAATAATAAATGTTGTTTCTTGTTCATTTCCGTATTCCTCTCTACATACACCATTCGAATAAATCGAAAAGTTCCAACAAAATCTCGAGTAGTGCTTTAATATTCCTGCCACTTTGTCAAAATCATAATATTACATTCTTAGTTAGTCAAGTCCAAATTTCAAATCTATAAGATATTCTATTCTTGAGAATGACCAATGATGAATGATAGTATGGGAATACATACATCTTTAACTACATTAGAACAAAATATGTTATCTTATACGAAAGCAGGAAAATTTCATATTTGTTTTAAATAATTTCTATTCAAGTAAGGTAGGACCGCCACTCGTGCGCATAAGAGAAAAACCAGTTAGGGAATGTCGAAGCAAGATTAGAAATGGATTGGAATCAAGTAGATAATAGATAGCAATTGAGGTTGCATTTAAACTTTTGGAGATTGTAGCTATCAGGGAAGCAAGCAAACGAAAAATAGTTCCACAAAAGGAAAGTGCGAAGAAAGAAACCGTTAGAATAGAAGGTGTAAATGTGACTGAAGGCAGCCTGCCAAGTCAGGATTAATTACATTGCAGATACTCTTTGGATTCTTTCGAGAACTTCAAGATAAATAGCAGGAGCACTCGACTAGAGATGGTAAAAATTTTCAATGAAGGGACGAATAGTAGATTTATAAATATGCAAAACTGATTCTGACAAGAAAAACTTCTTGACTCGACACAGTGACCCAAACTTTTTAGGAATAAATACAGCTATAGATTTGATGTAGTCATTTCATTTGAGATCATTTGATAAAGTAAGGCCAAAGAGGTGCAGTATGTTACTCTCTAGAAAACTATCTATTCTCATTCTGATGGTAGGGAGCAAGGTTTCTCTATGGTAGTTAAAAGAGCTCAGATTTGTTTTAAAAGTATTAAAATTTACAATTTGATGGAAACAATTGGATTAAATAAAACAATCGTTCATGATTACAACATAGAAAAATCCATTTTGGATAATTTTTACGTTCTAGTGAACGCTAAGCAAGTTGTCAACCGTTATATTTGAAGCAAGAAAAAAATTTACAATAATTTTGAACAACACAGTTTTGCGGTTATTTTTTGTTACCACAACTAACACCCATGAAGATGATCTCGGAAGGAGATTGAAAATACTCAGGAACATCGAGAAATGAATAATAAAATCAGCTCTTTTGTATTTTGACATCAAAGTTTATATCTTTACAAACTGGAAAGGAAAGGTGAGGACATTAAAATAATTTTTCAAAATGACTGTTGCTTAGTTTGTAGTTGAAATGTGCTACAAGAACATTTGCACAAGAGTGTGGAAATATAATCTTCGGCATATTCGTTATTCTACCTTTTCCCAGCAATGAAGAAATGGAAGAAAATTATTACTAAAGTCATAAGTGCTAATATAATCCGATAAATTCTATAAATCTATCAACAATGGAAAAAGAGCTAATTAGGAATACAATCAATAAAATGCAACCCACTCTTTGAAGGGTTTGCTTGAAACAAAATGGAAGCAGTTTTGCAAGTATTTCTTTCCTTTAATGGTTACCAGAATAATATTTTTCTATTATTTATTCATAAATAATAAAATGCAGACGCTTCTATTATGGGCGACTAGACTCAGTGCTTTTTATTGAACATAATGTCATCGCTTGTAATTTCGAATAAGTGAAATCTGCAATCTTAGATGCAGGAGATTCAAAACAGGCAGTGGCGGCTCGTAGTTAAAATTAATGTGGGTTTTCCTTCAGAAAGTTTTTGGCCATTGTTTTAACAATGTGTAAAACAATACAAACACATATAAAGAAAATTTATGCATAAACTTTATGAAATCCTAAATGAAAAAATATTTTTACTCATAAATTGTTACAATTTAACCTTAAGCCATTCATTTAAAAATGAAATCCATCCTTGTTTTACTTTGAGTGGTCAATGAATATTTCCTTGATCTCTGAATGACTGTTCAGGAAATTTTTCTCCATTGAAAACACTTGCAAGTGCGTTTAGTTTTTCAGGATTCATAATGTTTCTTAGAATATTTTTTATCTTTGAAAAGCATGATTCTTGCTCTGGGAATGAAAGTTATCAAGAGAATTTTTATAAGTTTCGTAATTTAATTAAAAACACCATCTAGATTATTTCCCAAGATAAATTTCAGCAGCTTAATTAATTTGCAATATTCATGCATATCGGATCTACAGTAGAATACTTTTAGTACAGTTTCAAGCTTTTCTTTTTAAATCATGGGATATGTATCATTGGTCAGTACTATCTCTTTTGTAGGCAGATTATTCTTAAAATTAGTGAAGCTTTTCCTGTTGAACAATTTAACCACAACTAAGTGTTTAGTAGAAGAATATCTGTCAGTTATATCATACACTTTATTTTCTTTTGCCATGTATTCTCACAGTACTTAGTTCCTTATTTTTCATATAGCAGTTTTATATAGTCATCGATTTTAAACATGCTAATTTCTTGAAATTGTATTTGGCTATAATTTACTTCGACATGATGTATAATCTCATAAAAAAGCTCTAACCAAATCATCATTGTTTAGGTATTGTAAAATTCCTGTTGTTTCTGCAATGGTTTGATCTGAATTTGATGACTGAATTTCAGGAAAAGTGTTAAAGTTTGCAAATTTTCATGAATTCTACTCACGGTCCGTATGTTAAAATTTCACCTTATAGAAGATAAAGGTGGAATGATGACGTCCACTTGCGTCTTGGAAATTGAGACACGTTGTTGTGATTTTTATAAGAATGTTGGAATAGTCAAAATATTAGAGAAAAATATTATTGCGTTCAGTGTAATACTTGCTGCATTTCTTCTTATTAAATTCAAATGATGTGTGTAACAATAAATGAAATGTTCACTACTATAAGCCGCTTGCATTTTTGCTTGATCATCTCTTTTCTGCTAGTCATGACATTTGCATCATCAAATGTCTGAGTTAATAGTTTTTGTTTGTTTTCTTGAAGGATTATGTTTAATTGTTCTAGAATACGTCTTGATATGCCATATGCACTTTGATTTTCTAAAATAAGAATCCCCCAAAACGCTCAAATATTTCTTTATTCAGCACGTACTGTAGAATGTCCATTCCAGTGTGTTCCAAAACATTGTAACATCATCCATGACGGCAACAAACGAAGTTCCCCTAATTTCTATCCTTATCTCATCATGATACATTTGTAGCAGACAGTCAAGTATTTCATTCCGAATGGTCTTAGAAACACCTTTGAAAACCATATTGGTTTCTAAGTGAATCTTCAAATGTGGACCTAATTTAGATGCAAAGTTTATGAATCCTCTAAATACCCCTACATTTTTTAAATCATCTTTTTTATCATGTCCTTGTAAGGGAGTTTCAAAATTACCAGAAAATAAATACAATCTATTACTTTGGATAAAATGTCATGGTTCTTCTTAACTTTCATGTTATGATTATTGATTGAAAATTTGCATGCCTCACTAAGTTTCTCATTAATATTTACGCTACTTAAAGGTTACAAAGAAACCACATTTTCAATATGCTACTTAGACATCTCAAGTTTTTCAGTTTTTATTTCATCTTGTTTATTTTCTAAAACCGTCTTTTATCTTCGTTACATCACTCTACCCCAAACAGAAAACATGGGAAGAAAAACAATGCATTTTTCATTTTACAGCCTCAAAGGCAACTTTCCTATTGGTAACATTTAGAATTAAAGTTACTGATATACCCATTGTTGCTTATTCCTGGCTTGAATATCAAGTATTAAATGACCTATATTCTTAACTGTGACTTTCTCGTGGAGAGACAAATGTGAAAACTTAAGGAAACTTCGCAAAATGTTCTCTTACTGTCACAGATTTATTTCTTGAGGACTCAAAAAGCTCACGGTTAAATTATTAATATTTTCTAGACAATAAAACATTGAAAAAGAGTGAATAAAAAATAATAACTGGAAGCCTGATAATCATCTCTAATTTATTACATTCAAAAATATGGTACTCGATTTTTAAGCACAACACACGCTGTGTCAAAAATAAAACTAACTTACACTCGGACAACAGGATCGGCATTTTGCGAGCGATAGTGCTCACTCAAGTTATTTATCTACTTTTCCACGGAATGCAGCATAAGGTCTTTTTAAAGTGAGATCCCTGAGCCCTTAAGCTCGGCCAAAAATATCCCGTAGACGCTGTCTTTTTCCCCCAAATGTGGCTCTTCCCTTTCGGCTGGGTCTCGTCTGGTTTCCTCTCTGACCAGAAGCAGAGTGTCTGATGAGGTTGAGTTCGAGCGGAACTTTGACTAGAGTTGACTTCTATCCTCCGATATGTGCACATGCGCATAACACCCAGGCACCACATTACTGGAACAGTAGAGCGCACAATTCGATACAATAATATTTGTAATTTTTTATGAACAAAGAAATAGCTATTGACGTTAAGCTGAGGAATTATATAATGTACAAATATAAAGCAAGAAATTAAGAAAAAAGGGTCATTATATTGAATTATTATCAATAATATCGAGTAAAAATAGTAGTTGTTGCAGTTCCGCAATATCTCATGCGCGATTCGCTACGGAAAACAGGTCTATGTGCGTTCTTCAGTATATGACAGCCTTAATTTACAAAGTAAAATATAAATTGCAATTTAAGCAATGTTGACATTTATTAGATATCAAGAAAATTTGCTTTAAAGGCATTATCCAAGTGTTCATTTTTGGCCTCAGCTTCAAAATAAATTTTGCTTTAATCAAAGGATGGTATTTTTCAGGTTTTCAAAATAAAGTGTTTTGCAATTTAGTTTGTACAATCTTAAAATACAACATAAGAGAGAATTCAGAGAGGAAAATGTAGAAAAAATTATAACATACTCAACAGTGACAGAAAGTGTAAAATAATCAATGAAATCAAAAATAATGATGGCGATGGAAAAATCAATGGTCATTGAGAAATCAGTTTTCGTAATAGAAATGATTAACTATAAGGTAGCCATATTATTATTATTATTATTATTATTATTATTATTATTATTATTGATATAAAATATCTACTAACGAATATCCTCGTGTTAGTATGATGTACGTATTTCTTTTTCTTTTTGACTAGTGCAAATTACGTAAAAAATCAGGTAATAGCTTTTAATGTTACGACTGCATGGCCTGTAAGTCAAAAACGTTGTTTATCCCAATGTTCAATCATTCATTCCCTTCTCCTTTAGCTGTCGATATGTCACAAACGAAACATTCTGTCAAGGTATCGAGCGATGGGAAATGGAAATAGCACATAGATGTAGCTCATGCGTTTCTTAGATGCATTTTTTAATATAAAAACTTCAACTGAAAAACATTCACGATGCATTGTCCTGCTGGGGTACGGTGTAGTACATCGTCCTGCTATTACCATAGCAGAGGGTGGGGAGTGTCATACAAAAACTCTTTTGTATGTAGATGTTAACAGCTCTCCACAGATTCATTCTATTTTTATCATTTTGAACAATGATTATTCCTTGAGAAAGATAGTGGAATGGTTTTCCGTTGCCTTCTCCAAGGTTCTGAATATGAAGTTGTCCGTCTCCTAGGTTGGGTACAACCCAAGGCTAGAGAGACCGTTCTGTCTTCAATTTAATTCATAGCTGATGGAGAAAAAGATGGATCCATGCTTTTCCCCATGAGTATTAGTGCACGCAACAGACTGATCAGAACTTGAAATCGGCTCTCTTATTCCACTTTGAGTGCTGTTGACTTTAACACTCACTACACATCCCATGCGATGTACCTCGTCTTAAATGATATCAGGGCATGTAGTTTAACACTAATTTTTGGCCCAGTGTTTCTCAGCAGAACATTGGCCTAACCATCACTTAATTTCTACGAGCATATCTTTTTTTATACAGTTTGTCCTAATGTTATCGCAAATTCAATATAATGATATATATGCCTCAAGTACACCGCCGTATTATTATTGAATAATAATCCAACCACATGATTACCTACCACTTTCAATAAAGACGCATTCGATGAGGGCATTGGTGATCGTGGTTATTTTGATTGTACTGCAACTACGAAACTGCATATAGAAAAAGAACTGATTTATTGTGAGTTGTAGACCATTACTTACTGCTCTTGATCGAAACTTTCTGCAATTTTTAGCGAAAGGGATCTCTTCTCGTTTACATCAATTAGTAGTTCATTGCCCTTTTTGTAGTTGGGAATTTACTCTCCTTAGACCAGTGTTTACCTTTATTTTCACAATTATTGTCACTCAAATGTTTCCTCAAACGTCTCATTCTGATGCTTTATAACTGCGTCATCAATATGACATACAACTCGTATGACACCAACTGACATATCTATTTCTGTCCCTGAGACTATGGTTCTTGACACATGTCACTGGTATTATGGTGTCTACTTTATATATATATATATATATATATATATATATATATATATATATATATATATTGTGTGAGTGTGTGTGTGTGTGTGTGTGTGTGTGTGTGTGTGTGTGTATTTTGGCAGCATTTTTTCATTAATACAGGTTTCATTGAATAATATAGACAAGTTCAGTATATTTATTTTGTGTAAGATCCTTTCGTATGATCTGATTAACTTGATAGTGTTGTCATGAAAAGACGACAAGAAATCGCAGTAATTGTTGATTTTTTTTATCGGGTCTGAGCTTTCGGCTTACATAAGCCATTATCAAAGGATGAACATTTAATATATAGTGAGCATAGAACATTTAAGTTATTAACAGAGTGGAGTTAAACAGAAAATTAAACAGGTTCATTTTTTGCGTGGCATCACGAAAGGATCTTACACAAAATGAATAGACAGAACTTGTCTATATTATTCAATGAAACCTGTATTAATATATATATATATATATATATATATATATATATATATATATATATATATATATAATGTTATTATCGTGTATTCAAACGGTTTTTCAAGTGAATATCTACGTATGGAATGGGCGCAACCTTTTTTGTTTTATTTTAAAAATGGCCTACACACAAGTGTATACTCTCTGGGGCAAGATACCTACCTGTATCACAGTCCTGAAATTTTTTTTCCATTTTAAGGAATATATATTTCTCTATATACTTCTTAGATGAGGTAGTGTGGATTAATTTAGGATTTTCACTCACTTGAAATCTACAAAATGCGTGGTTGTGTATAGATTACTGATATTGCTCATTTCCATACGTAAAAACTAGATGAAATCAAACCCGTAAATCTGAATAGGTTTGTCTTCTATACACATATATTTATACGTATATATGTTTGTATGTTTGTATGTGCGTGCATATTTGATATATTTCAAAACGCAATAAATCAATTAGTCAGCTTATCAATGACTGAATCAATGTTTACTTGTCGCTATTTCCGTCCTAACTTCATCGAATCAAACATTTCTGCCTTTACATAATTAATTAAAGCTTTTACATTAGTACATCCGTAATCTGAATCATTGTATTTTATAATTTATAATTTTTATTAGATCCAAATGAATTTATTGCAAGCTTAAAGCGCCAAAGATAGGCTTGTATAGGTAAAAATTAAATAAAGACACACAAAAATATAACACAGCAGTAACTAATGTAGAGTTACAAGTATATTGGTTTTAAAAATAAAGCTATTTAATCTTTTGAACAAGGTTAAAATTACCGCGTTAAAACAATTTCTGTGTACATTCCAATTCTCTTCTAAGAAGTAATTTAAACATTGTCAGGACGGATTTAAAGCCAGAGAAATTATTATATATCATATTCTTATATATCCTCTTATTCCCTATGTAAGCTTACTTTCAATATAAATACCTTCACCCAGAAAGTATATCAAACTTCGAAATGACAATATGATAATATTGTAATTGTGTTTTCCACAATTTTTTCCAATTTTTTATGTTATGCAAATATGCAGACGATTAAATTGTATTTATCTTGGAAAAATATGTCAGCATTTAAATATTCAAATTATATAACTTATCTTTCTCTTTTACGAAGGAAAAATCCACATCTGTTATGCTGTACATAAAATATAATTAGAAAGGAAGTAAAAATATCGAGAAAACATAGAATTATAACTAGACATATTTTGATACCACGTGCGCATGTCATTATTAGATTTAAATATTTTACTAATTTTGTGGACAGACACAAAAACACACAACTTTGTAGCTATTATCATCGCTTAGTAGTTTGCAGAATCAAATTTAATTTAAAATTGAATGTAACAAAATTAATCTAAAAATAAAAATACATGTTCTATCAAAAACAGTTCAGGATTTGTAGATTAAGAAAAATCGCATAGAAAATCTGAATAACAAATTGAAATTCTAATTAAAGAAACAGCATAAATAATAGACAAAGCAAACGAAAATATGAATAAAGGGAAATATTGAATGCTTGAATTCATGAAAATAAGAAGAAATATAAGCAAAAAAGTATAGAAAAATAAAACGTAAAATGAAGAATTAAACTAATCAGAAAAATAATATTCGAATGAAAAACGAAAGCATAGACAGAGAAGAAAATGTTTTAAAGAAAATGGAAGAATTTAAAACATGTACGATTTGCATTGTCAATAGATAAACGAAATATATTTGCATTAAAAGATTGAAATGAAGAAAGTGCCAAATGTAGGAAAATGTTAGATGTACCGTGAAGCGCTATACAAACATAAATGCTTCGAAAAGGAAAAGAAAATCTAACTACCAGACATTATGGAAAATAATATCAATATTGCACAAGGAGGAACGAACTACAATTTGCATTAAAAATTTGAAACAAAGAAAAGCATCAGACGAATATGGTGACAGTTCATTGAAATGATACCGTAGAAATATTCCAACAAAAATTTGAAAATTATTCACTAAAAGTATACAGGAAAGAAAAGTACCTCAACCCTTTAGTCTTGCAATAATAGTTTTACATTAAATCAAAAGAAATAATAAAACCTTGAAAATATCACTCTATCGCGTTACTACTGAACATGTGTAGCTTATTCTTAAAATTACAACATATTAACAAAAACCGGAGATGAAAATTAACCACG
Source organism: Ascarosepion bandense (assembly GCA_037127315.1). Taxonomy (NCBI): domain Eukaryota; kingdom Metazoa; phylum Mollusca; class Cephalopoda; order Sepiida; family Sepiidae; genus Ascarosepion; species Ascarosepion bandense. The sequence continues at coordinate 2,440,441 of JBBBDQ010000344.1, forward strand.
TAACTATTGATCATATAAAGAAAATTGAGTAAGTGATGTCAAGTAACAATAGCTTGTAACAAACCCATTTGTCTGTTGTTGACAATTTGAAGAAATTCTACTCATTATAAAACTTAGAACAACTTATCTCACTAAGACAGTATCAAAGAAAAGTTTTAGAAAACATGTACGAAAAGGGTGTTGCAATAATTCGACAAATACAAAAGAAAGTAATTATTGAAAAAGGATTGAAACAAAAAGATAAAAATTCAACTAAACTATTTATTTACAGAATGCCTTGCAATTAGTCTCCGCAAAATGAGCTGGAAGGAGATAAAAATATACATAAACGTATTTAAAACAATTATAATTTACCGATGACCTTTTACTAATATCGGAATCATTGAATGAATTACTAGAAATGCTAAATGACCTGAATAAAAATAGTTTCAAAGTAAATCTTTAAGTGAACAGAAATAAATGAAAGTATTGTTCAGAAGAGTATAAGAATAGAGGTCAACTAAAAGTAGTACAGGAATAAATCTATTTAGGGCTGGTGATAATCTAAACTTATTTATAAATGGAACTTTGTCTGTGTGTGTGTGTGTGTGTGTGTGTGTGTGTGTGTGTGTGTGTGTGTCTATGTCTGTGTGTGTGTCCGTTACCTATAGACTTTGAAACGGCTGAACCGATTTTCTTGAAAATTTACACAGTTGTATTCTAAGCGTCTGCGAGTGTTCTTAGTTAGGTTTTGTGTCGAGGTACCCCAGAAAATATAACTAAATATCAAAAATCGATAATCAAAAAAATCGGATTATAGAAGGAGTGGTCTGATTTCAATCAAATTTGATACACTCATATACAAAGACATAAGAAACGATATTCAGAAGTTTCAAGGTTGCAGTTCTTACAATAATGCAGAAAATTGATAAAAGGCAAGATGTTTGTGCGTGTGTCTGTTTATCAGCCTGTATGGCTGAATTTTTTCAGCCATTTTATTTTTGTTTTTGCTTCGGGTTTGGCTCTAAGTAGGTATAATTGTAGTTCTTAGTCTCAGCCATCATACCATTTACTCAGAGGACTTATTTAGCCTTCACAATTCAGTTTACGACGAAAAGACTTATTTGATATCGATACTAGGAAATGAAAATTTGACTTACATCCATTCATTTTTCTTTCAGTCTACTGTTTCGCTTTAAATTCAAACAACTACTGCTTTTTAGTCTTTCGTGCCAACGTCAAAAGAGTCTGAGCTCCAGAACCATGGATTAGTTTTAAAGCTTTCATTACACCCGTGCAACGCCGGACTATACTGCTAGTATAAAATAATTATAAAGAAGATGGAATTAAAAGTACAAAAAGTGAGTAAAAAGCATTAAATAAAAATGCACAATTTTACGCGCCTTATCAATCTACTTTAAATTTAAAGTATTATGGATGTATAATATCAGTTATAGCTTCTTGATTCAAGATATGAACATTAAGGAAAATAATTGAAAAAGTCACAAACATAAATTGAAAGAACTAATTACTAAATACTAATGATAATTCTAATAGAACTAGGTCAATATGAATGAAAGAACTGACCGAAATAACACATTGAAGTAATAAGGGAACAAAACCAGAAGTGGGAAAAGAGAAAGGTAGCAGAGAGAGAGAGAGAGAGAGAGAGAGAGAGAGAGAGGGGGGGGGGAGAGAGAGAAATACTTGATTAAATGCTGTTCCGTGGATAGTGAATGCAGGAAGAGGAAACAGAAACTGGGGAGATAAGATAGAATGGTTTGCTGGTAAGAAGTGCCAAAGAGTAACATAATTACAATTATATGTAGCGAATATATTCAATAAGGAAACTATTGACATTACATTGTTGTTCATTGGCTAGCCAAGAATTTGAAAAAATACGAATGTTTTAGTCGTTCTTGTAGCGTTTAGGTATCAATGCTATTACAAATGGGTGTAGGCATTGCATGGTATAAAATGTTTATAGCCCTATTCCTTAATTCTAGGGTAGTGGAGAAAAGAATTAGGAGCCATTTGTTCACTTTGGGTTACTCTGGTAGTCTCTGTTAAAGTGTAAGGATTACTTGATTAACCTGACAGGAGCTTTGTAAACAATTTTGTGGATCAGGGAGGTTTAAAGCCTGGATTAAAGCACAATTCGCCGATTCAATGAGGCTAATATGAGCGATGGATGCACAAGAGAAGAGGTGAAGCAGTTTCCAGTTCCGACTGGATTGTATATCATCCGAGACCAGCACCAACATATCAGAGTAAGCCTTTCTATACTGCATGCTCTATGGCAGCTGTGAAAATATTTATTGCCGCCATTTTTTGCTCAGATATCACACTGACTGGCGAATTGCATTCTTATCAATCAACCTTGAGTCAAGGTTGAACTACAGTGTAGGCACCGTTGTCCGCAGTCGACGCCAAAACGCAAACACGCATGCACTCACAAACACTTAATGAAGGCGTTATCTCTCTTTCTTTCATTCACTCTTTTTCACTCATTCACTCACTCACTAATTTGAAATAAATAACGAAAAAATTTAAAAGAATTTCACCTGAAATTTATTTTGCATGAAGTTGGCGTATTGTAAGAAATTATGAGAAGTTAACATTTATTTAGAAAAAAACATTTTAAAATTCGTTGTATAGCACTTTTGGAACAACTGATAGTTTATTTGTGTTATTAATAGCATATAGGATGAATCTTTACTCTGTTAAAAGATATAAAATATTTAAAAAAGTGTTTTTCCGGAAACCTTTATCCAACTTCAAAATTTCTGCTCATATAGATTTACTGGTTAAAACATTTGCAAAATCTCTTTGCTAGGTAATGAGACACCAATCTGACAATTTTTATGTTTAATGGCTCCAGGCCTAAGACGAAGATGAACATGTACCGCATCACATCCTAACAAGTCCACAATGACTCTTAGCTGTCATAAAACTGAGCAAGCAGAACTTACAGAATCTTCTCGCTTTCTGAATTTTCGAAATGAAGAACGTGAAAGAAGAGGATGAGTGTGAGTGAGAATGTAAAAGAGAGGGTGAGGGAGTGAGTGACGGTGGGAAATATGCATTAGATCAAATCATCAGAAAAATATTAATAGAAGAGAAAATTCGCAAAAATACTTGAGAAATGACTAAAAATAAAATTTCTGTATTTTGAACAATTTCAATACTTTTGAAATAAATAGGAAACGTTAAGCAAATTGACAAATCAAGTCGTTACGCTTCAAAGCATTACCAAAAGCCAATAGTGTAGTGCCAAAGGATAAATGGACTGTAACAGGTGTAGTCCAATAGTTTTCTATAAATAATATCCCTTTTTTTACTGCGATGAAAACTCAAAAACCAAACCAACAATAAATATTTAAATATAGCCTCCATCATAATTCAAGACTACCTTTGAACACGTTCAAAATTAAATCTTTGATATTTCAAATAAATGTAAGTGAGAGTATAATTTAAGAAACATTAAACATCAGAATTAAGCATCAGAATTTTAACTTTATCTAACTGCTTTTAACTGATCTATTGTTTCACAGACAGTTTTCTCATTGTAAAAAATGTAGATAATTCAGGACGATGGGTAACTGAAGGGCATTCTAATTTAACATAAAATTCAAATATGTCATAGAAAAAATTAATGAACAGACATTCGATTGTGTTTATGTAAATAACATAAGCATTTTGAAAATAATAACTTCTAATTATTTTCACGGAAACTACAGCAGATACAGTGAGCACAAAAACATCGACATTTCATCATTAAAGTACAATTTCTGCACAGTCACCAACATTTCCTATACATAATAACAAACGTAACATTCTGCAAACCCACCTAAAACCCTTGGCCCCCGCATATGTTGATGTTATTGATGAAACGCCCTGGTTCACACCAACGGTTTGTTCCCTGTAAAAGTTCAACGAGGATCCATGGATGTCAGTGGGTGAATGTTTCTGCGTGGAGAATTTCAGTTATTGACTTTAGCTTCATAATCAATTATATTTCAACTGTCATTTTGCCGAACTCTTTAACATGGTTGAAGTAATTATGGATTATAGACAGCAAGGTTTAACCTCTACTACCATATCACCAAGATCTATCTCTGATATGTTGGGCTGCGGTCGGAGACATTTCTTTCAGAGCGATTTTCGTATATTCACATATATCGAAAATAAATACATACACATCGATGTTTCTGTTTGTTTGTAGTTTGATGAAAGCGCGTACGTGTGGTTGTAGTCTAGTGAAATTGTGTGTGAGTATGTTTGTACATTTCCAGCAGTCGAAACATTGTAAAGTATGAAGCAACAATAAATAATCTATATGAAAGAATGTGTAAAGTGTCAATAATTTCATAAATAATCAATCCATCTTGCGTAGAAAAAACTAATTCAACATCATACTCATTCGAAATTACGCACTTTTACACTAAACAAATTTTGAAAGTTTAATTGTACGCAATTCTTAATATCAAGAAGCTGTTTTAAAATTCACACATTTATCTGCAAGTATTTTATATAGTGTGGTCTAAGAGTTTACTGTCTTTTTAAATCTGAATTATCCTATGAGTTTGCTTTTAAATTTTATTCTATGTGCTATTTTCCTTAAAACATTTAGATGTTATTAGCAAAGGTGTCTTTTCGCGTGAGAAATGTTAACACAATCACGTAGTGAAGAAAAAGTCTAATAGCAAATATGGAAAGCAGAGGTGTGAGAAAAATGAAATTATTTGGAAGCATAGAAATTTAAAAATAATTAGATACGTAGACAAAGCCAGCCAGAAATTAAAAAAAACATGAACAGGAAGTAAAAACCTACACACTGCAAGAAGTGCAAAGAAATCACAGGAAACTATGCAACTTAGGAATAGATATGGTAAAAAGAGTGAAATGAATTCAAATAAATCATTAAAATGAGTCTTAAAATCAAAAAGTAGGAAGAAAATTTTCATGTAAAAGCACCTCGCGTAAGTACCAGAAAAAATGAATAAATCAAGCAAAGAAAGAGAAATGAAGGGAACTAAATAAATTGAAGAAGGAAACAGAAGCGGTTAATTGAGAAGAAAATCTAGATAAAATAATTTAAATGCAAAAGAAGCATGACACTGAAATTAAAGAAAAGGCATAAAACATAAGAAAACTAAAAAAAACAACAACCATAAAAGGGAAATGAGAGAAGAATGAAAATACAGAAATAAATGAGAAAGAGGGGGAATCAACAAACTAAGTAAAGATATTTATTCAAATTCGTACTCTACATAAAAGTTTTGATTGCCTCAAAAAATTAAAAAGCACCTTTCTTTTAAAACTTTGCTTTTTAATAAAAGATACCTTAAGCATGAATAACGTTTTTAATTATTGGCAGGAACCATTTATTTTGTGGTTCTTGCCTTGTTAATCGATAGTCAGGCGATTCAGTTAGATATTTTGTTTCTTAATTCTGGAAAGTTGTTTTATTTATTTGAGCGACTATTGGTTAAATTACTCTTTAGTAATAATTGCAAATGCATTAATGAAATGTTAATATCTATTATACATAATACGTCTTTGTCATTTGATGAAAATTAAATTATCACATTATGTAGCTGAGAGAATTAATAATGAAATACTGAATATTATTCTTATTTTTTTCTTTCTCATTAAGCCGTTTACGTTATTATCAATATTATTACTGCTAGTACATTTTCTAGTTGCAATTGATAAGTTCATACTGGCAGTTAACCTCAAATTTTTAGCGCCAACATTATTGCCGTCTTTATCACCTCAAATGTTTTGGAGACGATCTTTGAAACATATTGCTCTTTTTACTAATAGCGATATTTCTGTTCCCCTTCTTTACCCACAAATATTTACTGCCTTTCTTTAACCAAATTATTTGCCGTCATTATTTTTTTGTCAAAGAAACTCATAAGGAAATACTACGACGAGATATTGTTTAGCGCTTATGGTGTTATTTGTGCAATTATATCTAAATCGTTTGTTTTACTTCCTCTGTTTTATTCGTCGCAAATTTGTTTCGTTATTCACTTGTATTTATTAATTTATCTTTTACTTAATAATTGCAACAATAATAACAAACATTAGGAAAAACACACTTGGTGCCCAGAGTAGATATTTTTCTTCCTACGTCTGTAGGAACACACACACATTCATGAAAAGAGTAACAATCGTAAAATCCTGATTCACAATGGTAACTGAAGGATACACAATGAGGAGGGAAAAGAGATACAGCAATAATAAAGTCTAGACGTTTAAAAACAGCACAGATGTCTTGCTGCAGATATTCCATATGAGATAAACATGTCTTAGTAATTTGAGATATATTCTTACTAATGGTTGTGATGAAAAAATCTATAGCGCTACCAAAAAGGTTTGTAAAGTGGCCATGTGATTTCCTCCATTTAATGAAACGGTAGAAATTTATAAACAAAACAAGAAAAAACTTAAAAACTTCTGGAATGTCGTTGTTCACTGCAAACTTATCCAAGTGCCGGCTGCGGAAGCCATCACCTCCTTGTTATATATAAACTAAGGATGAAACCTCGGAGGTTGACAAATCCTAGTGCAACACATTGACTACAATACAACCAACTTGTGAGCAACCTCAACCTGTGGCAAAAAATACACGGGCAGCGAGAAAAAATACAAGGAAATTTGGAAACGGAAACTCGAAATGGGACACACAAGGAAGCGTTCGTGACATCAGAAAACGACATTATCTCAAAGAAAAACATCCGTAGAAGGTAAAATGAGTGGATCACAGATGAAATTATCGACATGATGCAAAAGAGACAAAAAAATGATAAAACATGGAAATGAAACCAGGAAACTCCACTAGGAAATAAGAAGAAAATGCAGACAGGATAAAGAAGAATGGCTTAACGACAAACGTGTGGAAATAGAAAGATTGAGTATTACTAATAAAGGAGACATGTATAAAAAATAAAAGAACTAACAAGATAAAAGACATGCTCCTTAGCAGAAGATCTTATACATCATTGATGTATAAGGACGGAACGTTCATATTAGAGAAAGAGAAAATTCTTTAGCAATAGGATTAATATATCGGAGATCTCTTCCACGACAAGAAAGAGCAACCGATAATACGCAGAAATCCCAACGGCCCGGAAATATTAAAAACCGAAGTGAAAGCTGCACTGGTCAAATTGAATAAAAACAAAGCCGTAGGACTAGACGGTGTTGTAATAGAGATGCTGACAGCCTTAGACAATTTCAGCGGAGACAAAATTGCAGAAATAATAAATTAAATCGGTAACAGTGGCGATATACCGGAACAACCTAAGCAGATCGATTTTCATAGCACTGTCTAAAAAGCCAGGCGCAAAGGAATATGAAATCCACCGAACAATCAGCTTAATGAATCACATAACAAAATTCATAATCCGAATTCTGATGAATAGACCGCATAGTAGAATTAAGCTAGATATAGGATAAGAAAAATGCGGGTTCGTAAAAGACACTGGGACATATTTATGCTCAGAATGTTATTAGAAAAGGCAATACAAATGCAGAAAGATGTGGACATGTGTTTCATAGAATACACAAAGACATTCGACAAAGTACACCACAAAGACTACATAGAGATGCTCAGCAACCTTGACATATTCGAGAAAGACATTAGAATAATCAAGAGCCAGTACTGGCAGCAAACCGCCTCTATATGGACAAGAAATGAATTCAGCGGATATGCAAAAATAGAAAGGACTGTAAGAAAAGGGTGTGTCTTCTCACCAGACCTATTCAACCTATACAGGAAAACAGGTCTGAAAAAAAAACAAAAAAAACACTAGAAGTCCTGTCAAGATTTATAATTGCCAACCAAAATCTGAACAATATCAGATAGGGAAATGATAGAGTGCTGAGAGTAGACATGGTAAGAAAGTTACAAAACCTACTACAAAAATTAACTAAAAAAGACGAAAACAATAACTACAAGTAAACTGAATGCATGGTCATCAGTAAAACGTAGCCCAAAATGCCAACTATAGGTTGGTGATACTAAAATCAAGCAGGCACAGAAATGTAAACACCTGTGAAGTGCTCTAAACGAGGTCGGAAAGTGTGACACTGAGATCCAAAAGTTTATTTGCGTGGCCAAGTATGCATTCTAAAAGCTAAGACGAGTATTGAGAGAGAGGAAAGTTTTGTTGGAAACAAAGAAAAGAGCCCTGTATTATTATATCTGTCCTTTAATATGGCATCGAACGCTGAACAATCTCATAAAAAATGAAGGAAAAACTTGAAGCAACAGAAATGTGTTTCTACAGAAGGATGCTGACGATACTATGAACTGAAAAGTTTGACAGCAACGAAGTTTTGGAGAGCGTTAAAACAAAAAGAAAAACATACTTAACATCAGCAAAAGCCAGCTGAAATTTCTGGGACATGTAATGAGGAAAGATGGCTTGGAGAAAATAGGAAACATAAAAAGAAAGAGAGGAAGGGTAAGTTGATTGGGCTTGAGCGAATGGATGGCAGAGTAGGGTTTGGGAGAGGTAACAAGAAGAAGGGTGTTAAGAGCTACAAGGGATAGGGAAATTTAAAAGGCAATGATCGCATATGTCTTGGAGAGACATGATACATAGAAGAAGAAGATATTGTTGCTCTACAATTAAGAATCTTCCAGATTAAACGGAAGGCAATTTATGAAGTTAAGGCTGGAGAAGAGAAAATGATCGTAGATGAAAAGTACATTTTTCTCAAAAACAGAGGGAGACTGAGTGGGGAGAAACCATGGCGAAAAAACAAAAAACGAAAGGGAAACTGTGAATGAAAGTACATGAAACTTCTGCTACGGATAGAAAAATCGCTTTGTCTCTTTTTCCGTATATTTACTGGATTCTGCTGGATTAAGTAACTCATTGTATTGTCTGTCACTCGGCTAACAAACACACCTAGGTCTCCCAGACTTTCGAATAACTACGCACGCTCGGGTGACTGTCCAAATACATAAAACAATATTATCTGTTATGTAATCTAAATTCTGTTAGAGCTCTAATAATTTCATCTCCACCAAACAGTCAAAGTGTGAAATATCTTGTTCCCCTTCTAGTAAGCAGCAAATCAAAAATTCCTTCCGGTTATATTCTGTTACCATCTGACATTACCTCGTGAGACTGTGTTTGACAATACAGAAAGTAAGTTCTGTCTGATTTCAAAATTTCAACATTTCCTACAGAATTCGCTTAAAGATTTGAAAATCAGATATCCGTTCGCTAAATTGAAACTATAAACTTTATTGCGGAGATAAGTGTTCCTTCTCATGACAATATTTAATAAGTCTAAAAGTGAAATTTATGGAAATAGGAAACTTTGAAATGAGATAGTGAAAGAAACGGCTGGTTGCGTCATCTGTTTACCGTTGCGACAGAGTAGTTAAATCACGAAATAACTCAATTTTCTTTTAATTAATTACTCAGATAGAAGGAAATATAATGTTTCAAAATCGAATTTTTTGATAACTGTATTAAACACTATTCAATTGTAAACTTTCAGTTTGATTGGCATTGATAATGATAAAATGTTTTAAAGCCTATACTTGGCGAGTGTTTGTCAATTTAAATGTACGCAAATAGAATTAAACGCAGGGCCAGTAAATCATATTTGTCTTCAACTTAGTTGGAAAAGAATCACCTGTTCCGAGGGAAGAATTGCAATGCGAACGGACTTTGCGCTTGAACTGTGTCGGCTAAAGAAAGCGAAAGCTTTTCTTTTACTCTTATATTTTTATACCTATTCTATTTCTCATTTATATTAGTGAGAGAATTCTTGGAAAGGAACACATTTTCGATATTTCATTCCACTTCGATTATATAGTGTCAATGTAACTTAATATAAGTTAACACTTTTATATATTAAAATGTTTCTTCTGCCTCTCCGAGTAACTTTTCCTACAGCACCCACTTTAAAGGTTAAACTCAATTTTGTTTAATAATTTCCTGTCCTACTAGAAAATATCTTTCTCTTTCTGTGCGTAGAAGTCAACGTAACTTTCAGAATCCCACAAAACATCCATAAAGTTAGGAACGTATTTCTTTCGAAGTTAGTTCGTTTGTCACACTTGACTGCCCCTAAGTATACTCTAGTGCTTTTATTTTTCAGTAATTCACTATTAAATTAGTTTTAAATGAAAGATGTCAGCTGATCTTCGGGCAGTCTTTGTAAACCTTTATTTATTCTAGCGAGTCTTTTAGTCCTTACTTATGTTCGAGCGAGCCTGTTTCGATGCCTCTGGAAGAAGTTCTGCTGCCAGATTCTTGGGAAATGTTATTGCTTCCCCTCTGGTTGTATGCTTACAACTTATTCCGAAACCTGAATTGGTTCCCACTTCATAAAGCGTTCTAGAGGCAAGTGCTGGTTATACCCGCTTAATATTTGAGGGATTTTAACATTAGGATAGCCTTCTCAGGATTTTCTCTATCAGCAGGTGCATAATATTAGTGATACTATACAACCATTTTGTGAACTGGTTCTGAATAGTATCACAGTTTCCGGCGGGTGCCACTGGATTCTATGCTAAAATGTACCGCTATTGAAGTGCTTTCTGGTGACTAAATCGGGTGGCATTTTTTTAAATATACTATTTGGGATTTTAATGTCTCGCTACCTCAACTATTTACTCCTCACAAATAAATAATGACAAAACTTGCAGACGAACCATACCTAAACCAAAAATACTTAACTCCTGCTGCCATAGTCTATCTTTCAGTCAATCAGTCAGTTAAGTGTCATATGTGATACACGCATGGGCGATCATGTCTCGAGACTTGACGAACTGGCAGAAGGTTTTCTAGCAGTAGGTTGCCATTATTTTTGCGGTATATTGGTTGTCAACCAAGGCTAGTTAACACAATTTGCCCTGATATTTAACCAATAGGTAGAGTGAGAAAAGACTGATTAATACATTTCCCGAGATTATTTGAGCGTAAATGAATCCAACGAATTCAACTGGAATTCGAATTTGGCTCTACGATTTCTCGTTCTAAGCCGAGATCAGTTGCACCCCAACGCACATCCATAGTAGTAAATCATCCTAATTCCACTCGGGTTTATTTGATAAAAAGTAATTTCCATTCATACATCTTCTTCTCTAGGACTCCCGAGAGGATGCTTCCCTGACAACTACAATCTTAGTCTCTTTGTTCAATATCAACCTATATCTATCATACACATCATTATAATGAGCACTTCTTACTCCCTCTACTCTTCTCTCTTACAACAATCTCGCTCAGTAATTCTCTACTTTGAGTAGCTATTGGACCTTGTATTATAGCTTTGTTGTTTTCGTTTTTATATAATGAGTCGAATATCAAATAATTATGCCATATTTATTCGCAAGTTCACGATCGCACTATATTTTATCAGTTATATAATATTGCGATAACATTCAAACTTATACCTACCTTCTTCTTCTATGTGCCCTGTCCCTTCAGGACGTAGACGATCATGGCTTTCCACATTTTCCTATCCCTGGTGGCTCTGTTACATCGTGCAACCCTCGTTCTGTCATCCACCTGATTAGGTGTTTCAAATATGTTATCCGTTGCTTCTTGTCTCTTTTCCCCTCTATCTGGCCTGTTAGTATCAGGTTCTTCACGCCCTCCTTCCTCATTGCGTGTCCCTGGAACTTCAACTGTCTCTTCCTCATGCTTAGTATTAATTTCCTTTTGGTTTCCATCATTTCCAAGACATCATCATTGCTCACATGCTCGATCCATGATATTCGCGGCATCCTTCTGTATAACCACATTTCAGTTGCTTCAAATTTTTCCTTCATCTTTGATGGTATTGACCAGCATTCACTGCCATATTGAAGAACGGACATCACGTAGCAATCCAGTACTCTCTTCCTAGTTTCTAGCGAAATTGTCATGTTTCTTAATACCTTACTCAACTTCTGGAATGCTTCCTTCGCCGTGCCAATTCGCACTTTCCGTCTTCTGTTATAACTCTTCTCAGGTATTTAAATTCTTGTACCTGCTTGATTCTGGTATCCCCGACCTGTATTTGGCATTTTGGGCTGACCTTTTTACTGATGACCATGCATTCAGTTTTCGTGCAGTTTATTTGTAGTCCTTTCTTGTTACTTTCTTTTGCTACCTTCTATAAGATGTTTTGTAGTTTCCTTTCTGTATCTGCTATCAGCACTGTATCATCTTCATACCTTAGGTTGTTTAAATTGTGGCCTCCGATTACGAATCCAGTCATATCTTCTAGGGTCCTCAAAATATTCTCGCTGTACAAGTTGAACAGATTCGGTGACATATCCTTGTCTTACGCCCTTTTCTATCTTTGTATATCTACTCAATTCATTATCTGTCCGTATACAAGCAGTTTGCTGCCAGTAAAGATTCATGATTAATCTCAAGTCTTTCCCAAATATGTCCAGGCTGCTGAGCATCTCCATCAGTTCTTTGTGGCGTATTTTGTCAAACGCCTTCGCATAATCAATAAAGCACAGGTATATGTCCTTCTTCATTTGTATTGCCCTTTCTGAGAGCATCCTAATTATAAATATGGTATTCCTTGTTCCTGTGTCTTTAACGAAACCACGTTGTTCTACTCCTATCTTTGGCATGTTTCTGCTTCTCGCTCTATTCATCAGGATTCGGACGATCAGTTTTGTTATATGGCTCATCAAATTGATGATTATGTGGAGTTCGCATTCGTTTGCCCCTGTGCTATGAAAATAAACCTGCTGAGATCATCTGGTATAACCACACTATTGTATATTTCATTTATTAATTCAGTCATTTTTTCTATACCAAATTCTTCCAGGGCTATCAGCAGCTCTATGACTGTGCCGTCTGGTCCCGCTGCTTTGTTTCTATTCAGTTTGGCTACTGCAGATTCCACTTCAAACTTTAATATTTCCGGTCCGTCCTCATCTTTGAATAATGTTGGTTGCTCTCTCTTGTCGTGGAAAAGATATTTTATATATTCTTCCCATCTTTGGAGTATTTCCTCTTTCTCCAAAATGATTGTTCCATCCTTAGATTTTGTACATCCTTTTGAAGAGCAGGTTTTTTGTCTTGTCAGTTCTTTTATTTCTTTATGCATGTCTGCTTTATTATTCCTGCTCAATCTCTCTGCTTCTGCACATTTGTCATTGAGCCATTTCTCTTTAGCCTGTTTAGATTTTCTTCTTATTTCCTTGTGTAGTTCTCTGTACTTCGTTCCATGTCTTGATATCATTTTCTGTCTCCTTTGCATCATGTCCAGAATCTCTTCCGTCAGCCAGTTTTCTGCGCCTATCTGTCTTTGGGGCAATGTTGTTTGCTGATGTCAGTATTGCTTCCTTTAGCGAGTCCCATTTTGAGTGCCCTTTCCTAGTTTGTTCTTCATATTTGGTTTTCACGCTGTTAGTGTATTCTTTCCGTAGTTTGAGGTCATTCACGAGTGCGTTTTATATCAGTTTTGGTGCTGCATTAGGCTTCTTCAATCTGCGGAGTTTCACTTTTAATTTGCAGATGTCTGGGACGTGGTCGCTTCTAGAGTCACCACCTGGATAGGCTTTGCTTTGAACCACTGCATTTCTGAATCTGCTGTTAATGGTTATGTAGTCTATCTGTTTTTTTTTTGTGTCACCTCCTGGGCTTCTCCATGTCCATAGACGTCGTGGGTGTTCTTGAAAGCAGGTGTTAGTTATTACCTGGTCATTTGCCATGCACCATTGGACCCATTTTTCTCCTCGTTCGTTGCGGATTCCTAAACTAAAGTTGCCAGTTGTCATACTTTCCCTCTCCTTGCCTACTTTGGCATTCAAATCTCCCATGATGATCCTGATTTCTTGGCTTTTACATTGAGTCTTGGCCTTCTCTAGAGTGGAGTAAAAAGTTTCTATTTCTTCTCTGGTCAATTCCTAACGTGTATTTTCTTGATGTAGGAGAATCGAAAAAATAACTATTATACTACAAATACTTTATAACGAAAACGCAAAACGTGGAAATGTCAGAACAAAAGAATCTCTGCTGTCACTTCAGAATATTCATCAAAGAATTATTAAAGGAAATGGTTCTGACGTGGTAAAATGCGCTTTAACTAAATGTCAGAGCACATTCTGTCCTTATTTCACGACAGACAGTAATTCCTTTGTCTCGATCAATGTCATTGTTAAATCAAATCTAGAAAGAAATTAATTTCATGTCTACTGAAATCATGAAAGCATAATCAGCTCTTCGATTTCATTTCCATATATGATGGAGTTGATGTTCTTGAAATTCCAAACATGTTTTTGCTCGGCTAAAAGAGTGGATATAGGATTCATTAAAATCTGCGGTGATAAAAAGAAATAGTTTTACAGGCTTTACAATGAAAGATAAATTATTGTTAATGTCCTTAATTTTATAATAAAGAGACATGTACATTTCATATAATATCAGTTAATATGTGGAATAGATTTTATATAGAACAATGTGGATATTTCAATTGTGAACTCACGCATACACATTCACGCACTCATACATCTATAGAATTTTAAGTTATGTTATATTTATAAGTAAAAGTTCTCACTATTAGAGTTAGAGCGTGTATAAATATAAGAGTAGACGCTGAGGTCAATTCCAAGTAGCATCAGCTTGTTTCATGCTCGAATGCGATCTTCAGGCCAAGTGTGTAAAGGTTGCGTTCAAGCATGAAACAAATTGTCACCACTCGATGCTCCGCTCTCTCTCCCTCTCTCTCTCTCTCTCTCTCTCATAATATATATATATATATATATATATATATATGTGTGTGTGTGTGTGTATTTAATAGTCTATTTTGAAAGTAATAAATGAATATGTTTTCTTTTTACAAATATTTCTTGTTGAACTTTACTTCATAAAATATAAAATAACTTATTCGATTTGTCTAATAATGAATTTGTTTATATTTGAGTTCATTTTAAGCATATATAAAATTAATTAAGAGAAAGAGTTACTTCATCTTGTGATAACGGTTATGAATTCTGTCCAAGTAGTAAATTCAGTTCTCAATATTTGTATATGAAAGAACTAATGTAAAGTATTAATCAGATATTTATTTCCAACGCACAGAAATATAAATAAATATTGAAATTGGGGGTAGTTTATAATGTCACCCAAAGAATTAAAACATTTACCATTGAGATAATGTTTTCAAGAAACTGAATAAATGAAAGTCCTGAAGCGCAATGACTGGTGAATATGGTGGGTGGGGTAACACATTAGCCAAGCTGCAAAACCTTTACCCGGATCACCAAACAAACGTGAGGTCTGGAATTGTCCTGATGGAAAACAGCACCTTATCTGTTCGCTAATTCTGTTTTCTTTTCTTGAATTGCTGTCTTTAATTCCTCCAGTCGTGAGCAGTCCTTTTCAGAATAAATTGACTGGTTAGTTAACAGCATGGCTTTCTTTGGATGAAGACTTGCATTTGCAGTGGTTAAGGTCGGCTCATGTCGCTTAAGATTATCTTCCTCGCTGAGCATTGTTGTAAACGGTCCATTTCCCATCATCCTTCATAATTTTCTGAAAAACGAATGCGTTTTCACTACGTTTAAACAGCAAATTCCAGATAGAAATGCGTGATTCAAAAGCTTTTTTTTCACTCAGACACCATAGTAACTTGAGTAAACAAGCTTCACTGAGTGCTCATGGATGGTGGATTTTAATAAATCTAGTGTTTCTGCCAATTCTCGAGTTGTGTAATGCGGGTTATTTTTAATCAAAGTCTTGATTTGGTTGTCATCTCTAGTGAGGTTTCTGCCTGAGCATTGTTCATCAAAAAGTTTAGCGAACCACTAAAGCAACTTCACTGTACACAGCACATATCTATTTTGTTACTTGCCAGACATTTTCGCCTTAACGTGTACTAATGTGTTGGAACATGAACGATTAAAATCGGCATAAACTTTACGGAAGACCCAATACCCCACACTACACACACACACACACACACACACACACACACACACACACACACACACATATATATATATATATATATACGTATTATTAATTATTGTGTCAATATTTTATGTTCTTTCTTTTGCGTATTCACTAATAGTCTGAGCGACTTTCTTTCGTTTGAACATGATAAAGCAATAGGATTATGTAAAATGTGAGGCCCTCAAGAATATTAAAGTTGAAAGTTGAAATAATATTATTTCTTACTTTGTTCTCCTAGAAAAGGTGTCTAACAAGTAAAATATAAAATATCTGAAGATAAGATATTTTTTTCAATTTTACAAAATAATTTTTTTCACGAATCAACTCATTTTTTGCTAAATTTATCAAGTCAAAAGATAACTATTTTTATCCATATTTTGCAAAATATTTATTCAACCTTTCTGTTCGAAAGAGGCAAGATATATATTATGATTTTCATCTATTTCAAAGGTTTATTTCACATGGGCGCATATATCACGTAAGAATACATTTACGTAATTATTTAAGAATAGCGTAAATTATAAGTATTAAGATACGGAAATTTTTTTGCTTCTTCTGCAGGAAATTATATCTTTTCAAGGCGCACTCATTTCAGAAAATCATGTTAGCGTGACACGTTTTGTTTTTAGTTTACTCTGTGTATTCAGTTTTTCCCCGCTTTTGAGACTTTACGAAATGTAGTGTGCATCGCAAATTACAATTGAAAATATGCACACATCTATGCACAAAACTAAAAGAAACGCCTACTTAGGTAAAGAAATTTTTAGACATTTTCGAAATATAGCTAGCATTTCTCCACATTTAATACTATTGGAAATATGCACATATAAATATGTACAAAGCTCAAAAGAAATGCCTTCTCGTGTAAAGCAAATGTTAGACATATTCGAAATATAGTACGCATCGCTCCATACATACTATCGGAAATATCTACACATCCATGCACAAAAAAAAAAATAACGCTTTTTTAGGTAAAAGTTTTAGGTTAGACATTTTCGAAATATTGTGAGCTTATTTCTGTATATAGTACTATTGAAAATATACACACATCTATGCATAAGGATAAAAAAACGCCTACTTAGCTAAAGCGAAGTTTAGACATGGCTGCCTAAGACGTCTTTAGAGAGATTAAAATCGTAATAACATGACTAAATTATGTTCCAAATAAATAAATAGAATGATTTATTTCTTGGATATAGTTGTTGCTGTATCGCCTTTTCTTTAAATTCCTTATAACCCATGTTAAATATTTCGGTTCCTATTAGCATTAAAATTTTAGCTTTTCTCAGTAATACTGTTATTATATAGACATTTTAATTGATGCTTTCAAACACCTTCAATTTTTTTTTACGTGTATGATGTTCTTTAATCTGTTGATAACATTATCATTCTCAGGAACATGATATTATCTGAGCGGATATAGATTTAGGAATGAGCCACCGACCATATTGTCTTCAAGACATTTGCAATTGTCCACAAATACTAGGAAGATAACTAACAAGACGCCTCTTAGCACAACTTCATCAATAATCGGAAACATAAATGAGGATATTATCTTTAACACAAAGAAAGTTATATAAACGTACATTGATACATCATTACATCCGTTACCTTATTGTAAAAGGTATTTGTTGTACAATAATATTATATAAAACAACTATAAATATTTAAAGAAATTAACGTAACATATCTCCTTCACTTGTATATATCAAAGTTCAAATCAAAATTTACGTAATTATTATCATTATATATTCAGCTCCACTAAAATGATAAATCTTCACACACACACACACACACACACACACACACACACACACACACACACATATATATATATATATATATATATATATATATACATACAGAGTGGGGACAAGCAGTTTCATTCCTTGCTGATTTTCTGTTTTTTCTACCTTACAAAAATAGGAACGGTGTACATTTTCAGGGTATATCCGTCTTGAAAGTGAGAGATAGAATATTAAAACATTCTAGAAAATCATATATTCATTTTTGAACATTTATTTGTATTTTATTGAAAAAATAAAGACACATTTGTTATGATTGAAATATTTTTATATTTTTTATAGTTCAAAGTACATTTTTTAACAATTCCTTATAACCCATATGTACCCAAAAATTCATTAAATTAAAATTATTTATATCATAATACAAAATAAAGTAAAGGATATATATAAGTTAATCAATGTGCTTATATGAATAATCATCAGTTATATTATCAACTAAGGTGAACACTTTGTAATGTTTATATATGACAGCAATTTCATTAGGTTTATTTAATAGATCCTTATTTTTAAGAAATTTAATAATGCATTTTTTATATAGACACAACAGACATGGGTCATTTAAAGATTTACATATTCTCGTTTTTATTTAATTTCCATTTTATTGCTAGAAATATATTGGTTTTTTTTTTCAAATACCAAAAATATTTGACAGTTGTTTCATTTTGGGGTCTTCTTTTTACTGATGACAATACATTCAGTTTTCTTGAAGTTTATACTTAGCCATTTCTCCTCGCTTTCTCTTGCTACCTTCTGTAGGAGGTGTTGCATTCTCCTTTCAGCACTGTGTCATCTGTGTATCATACATTGTTGTGATTGTGGCCGCCAATGACGAATCCTAGCAAGTGTTTTATTTCTCTCGGAATTGTTTTGCTGTATAAGTTAAACAGACCCGGTGAGAAAACAAAGGATTTACAGACTTATATTTGTCTGTACTTCAAGCATAGAAATAAATAGAATATGGGATCCAGTAAAACGGAGTGTTAGAGAAAATCATCAGAGTCAGAAAGATTGCAATATGACCTCTGGTAAAAGATACTAGAGAAAATCTTTAACATAAAAAAATTGCAATATGAACTCTGATAAAAAAAAACATCGGCGTAAAGGGGACAAATGTCCTCAAAATTTATCCCTCGCCCGGAATGAAATGTCATGGGCGACAGGTGTCACCGGATTATTATCCTGCAACTGTTCGTAAAAAACAAACAAATAGCTCTTGGGACGTGGAATATTAAAACTATGAACTGTGGACAGCTAGAAAACGTGAATCAGGAGATGGCCAGATTAAACATAAACAATTTAGGCATATGTAAAACAAGATAAACAAAAAATGGAGACTTCATCAGTGACAACCACAGAATTATATACGCATGAGGTAAAAATAATGAAAAAGGAGTCGGTATTATACTGGAATTATACAAGAAAATACGTTATGAGATACTGCCAGATATCTGAAAGGATTCTAGTTGTTAAACTGAAAAGGAAGCCTATGAATATATCGGTAATTATAGTATATGCACCGACAACACAAAGTACAGAAGAAGAAATCGTGTCCTTCTATTCAATGCTTCATTATGCCAAGGCACAATGCACATCACAAGACATTAGAATCATCATGGGAGATATCAATGTTAAAGGGAGAGAAGGTGAAACGGTCAGCAATTTCGGACTAGGACACTGCAATGGCCGCGCTGAGAAATGGGTCGAATGGTGCACAGCGAATGACCAGATAATAACTAACACCCAAATAAATCCAAAAGGAGAAATTATTACGCTGTTGTTGCAATTTTTTATGTTAAAGATTTTCTCTAACACTCCGTTTTACTGGTTTCTATATTGTATTCATTTCTATGCTTGAAGTATAGAAAAATACAAGTCTGTAAATCCTTTGTTTTTGAGTTATTAAGTTTACAGTATGTCCTGTTAAATGTACAATCCCAGATACAATTAAAAATACTATTACAAACTTTGGCGGTGCTTTTCTGACACCAAAATAAGGTAAAATGTAAATAAGAGTGAAGAGACACACAACGGATCGGCAGTTTGTGCAATAAACCATCGGAAAATATCGTCCGTGAAGAGTGATCAGAAAATGAAAGGCAGTGTACACGTCGCAAATGATACGGATGTAGGAACTGCTCTTGAATTAACCTCCATATGATACTACGAGGTTTGCGGCACGCTAGGTCCACTTGACGTGTGCTGATACCTGGATCGTCTCTGACAGCCTGTGTTCTTTGTGGTCAAGCATACGAGTGGGTATCGGTCTTCCTCGATTCGTAGTTTGTGATGCCATAGATCTTGTCTCAGCAAAGCGACAATAAAAAGCAGAAAAGGTTGAATAACACAGCTGCCTTTGGTCTAAAAGCCGTACAGCCTCGCTTTCATTAACATTCGCATGTCAGTAGGAGTACTTTTTAAAACTTTGGGGCGTCTTCCTCCTACCAAATCAAGGAGAAATGTTCATAAAAACACACGTCTGCAAATCATTCATTTTTTAGTAATAACATTCAAAGAAAGTTTACGACAGATGACCGGATTACATTTGTCATTTGTGTAGATTTGTGACTAATTAGAAAATAAACGAAGTACCTCGTATTTCGTACAATTTCACGACACCAAAAACAACTCTCTTGAAAATGGCTAAAGAAGTGGCCGAAAGCGCTTGCAACAATCGACGCTATGGCCAATTTTTGTGCTAGCTCACTTTCACTTTTTGTTTATGGGTGTATATAATTATATACACAGCAAATGTTTTAAATATATATATATATATATATATATATATATATATATATATATATATTGTAACAAAATTATTGAACTCGTAGTTTTTTTTTTTACCTGCAGTTCATGCATTTACTTTTATAAAGAGTGCTTGATACAACTACACAAAAATTTTCACGTTTCGAAGCTTGTGTGTGCGCTTCTCATCGGGTGATTAATTTAAATAAAAACATTTAAACTAATCACCCAATGAGACACGCACACAGCAGCTTCGAAACGCGAAAATTTTTGTGTAGTGATACTATGAATTTATAAACCATTGTAACAACCAGTACAATATATATATATATATATATATATATATATATATATATATATATATATATATAATTTGCACATATATATTTTGTATATATATAATTTGAATATAAATATAATATAATATGTAATTTATATATATTTCTATGTGAAATTTTAAGAATTCAAAATATTCTTAATTTATTTGCTTTAACATTATTTGTTAAAAAATACTCATGTTTGAGTAGATGCTTTGTTTTTCTATTTAAAATTTCTCCATTTTTCAGGTCAGTAGATGTAAAAAGATATACTGTTCAATAATTTAAAACAGATCATCTACTCAAATATGAGTATCCAATAAAAGTAATGTTTCAATAAATAAATTAAAAATATATTTGTATATATATATTTGTATACATGAATTATATTTCTATATATAATTATGTAAATTTTCAATATAAAGATGTGTATATAATTATATATAATATCATAAGAGAAAGTATATGTAGTTTTGGACATCTCTTACGTCTAATCTTTCACTGCTAAATTCTATAAAAAACAGTTTGTTTTTCATACCTTATATTTAGCATAATTAAAAACCATGTAATCTCTGACTTGGCTGTAACGGTTAGACATCCTTAAGATTCGTTTAATTTATTGTTAAAAGTTTAGAATCACCAGAAATTCTCATCAGGTAGTCGACTTGACCTAGAGTAACCTGCGATTCACCCATTGTCAGAAAAGGGAAAACATGTGCGCCTGACAGCGCCTGATATATGTACACGTGTGAAAAACTTTTACATTGATTGATATATGAAGAGAGGAGGAGTTGTTCATTCCCTAATACGTCGAAGACAGAAATTAAGGGCCACATATACAAGCCAAGGCGACGGGGCTCACAGAATATACGATACATAGTTCTCGAAAATTTTTTACACTGACGAATGCTATTCTAGCCATGATGGCGCAGATGGAATGGAGAAAAGATGTGTGGCTGCTGGCGGAAATTCTACCCATATTTTAAGATGCCATCAGCATGGAGGTGGTATGAGTTTTCCTGGGAAGTACTGGCCCATAACAAGTTCTGGGTGGTGATAACATGAAAGCTCAAACATACACTGATCTTTTTTCTTTGACGGTACATATAGCTGTATGTCTCAAGAAAAAATTAAATGGTTTCAGAAAGATAATAAATAATAATTATTTTTTAAATTTAGCTAGAAAGACAAATGAATACCTGAATAAAATATGTCCTTTCATTTGATAAAACTGACGTTTTATAAAATCAGTCTTTTTGTAAACTTTGTATATAATATATGATTATTACTTTTATAATATCATATTGATTTTACATATTTCAGTAACTTGGCTGATGTAAACATTGAAAAACCCGACAAAATTGATAAAACAGTCTCCACTTTATGTAGTCTACTTTTATTTATACATATTACGTGAAATATAATACACTTTGATTATGCAAACATCCGATTCTAAAATTTAGGCAAATTCACATTTAGTAATAATGTGAAATTATTTAATGAATCATCTATCATAATGATATGGCTAAGAGCATTTCCTCTTGACTTTGCCCTGCTTAATCAGGCAACCTCGTTAACCTAGGGGCGTATCGAGTGTAGCAATTTGAATAATGAAGCCGTCCAATTCTCTATCAGCCATCCAGCTTATGCATTCAAGAAACAGCTGGCATGCAGATACATGCACACCATGCTAACCATTAAGCCAACAAACTACCTAACCTAATAAAATCTTTGGACGCTCTTCTGAAAAGAAATTGGTAAGTTCATTGAAATTTAGGTCTAATCATGAAATTTCAATTACTGGCATCCCAGTTATGATTATCTGAAAGCTAATTCTGCTACATTCTTTGAAAATTTGCCTATTCTACTTTCATTAAAGTCTAACGAAATAAATTGTCTTTGTGCTCATTTAATAGTTTTATTCATGCTTCTATCCATAGAAAAAATATTTATTTGGGTTTATTATTTATTTATTGGGACAGCCAAGTATGGATTCGATAAGCTAACATCAGTAGTAAGAAACAGAAAAACTTCACCAGAAACAAGGAAAAGAGTGCTAAAGTGTTATGCAATATCTGCCCCTTTGTAAGGCAATGGGTTCTGGACAATTTTCTCAAAGATGAAGAAGGGACTTGAAGCAATAAAAATATGGTTCTACAGAATTATGCTAAGAATACATAGACTGAATATGTGATCAATGACTAAAGTTTAGAGAAAAATTGAACATAAACGTGTGTTTGACATAGAAAACAGATTAAATTTCTTGGGAACACGAGGAAACATGGCTTGGAAAATCTGGGACTCTTAGAACAGATTAAAAGCAAGAGAGACAGAAAAAACGCATGACATACTTAGTGAACTTGAGTAAGTGGATGGGAGAACAGGTTTTATGAGAAATAACGAAAAGACCAAATTTTAGGAAGTTGTAGAGAGCAGTGATCACATACGTTCTGAAGGAACACGGCATATAAAAATGTAAATATTTTACATATTTAAGGTTACATATATTTAGGTTGGATTTATTATATTCTCATTGAAACTGTTGTTTGATTTCACTAAATATAAAACATTGTATGTAATTTTCATGATTTTAATTACGATTAGGTGCCGCTGAAAAGTTTTCGAACAGATCAACATTCCATACAAAAAATATGTTTGGTCATTTGATAAGATTTTGTGAAATGAGTTCACTCCAAGAACTCTTCAACGTCATTTTGTATTTTTAATGTTATTCGTTATTGAAAAATAGTTGAAAATATTGTTTACAAATTGTAAGGAATAAAAATAGATCTGATGAAGTATTTGTCTGCATCAACAGAATTTAGAACTATCTTTGCCTTTTGTTTGAGTAAACATATTATTTTACTTAGTCATGCTTGTGGAGACCTTATTGATTGCATTTACATAAGAGTTTTTTTTCTAAGTCACGTCTTGATAAGTCACCTTCAAAATTAGAAAAAAGTAAGATTTGTACACTTTTATGTTTTTTTATATTGAAATACTTAAAGGGAACTGAACAAAAGTTAACTCATCATTTTTAAGTACGTCTTAGATTTCTATTTCAAGTTTTCGGAAGCAAAGCGATAAAGTACGTAACTTTGTCACACTAATATATATATATATATATATATATATATATATATATATATATATATATATATATCGAGGGAGATTTATATATGGATACCTAAGCCACAGATATATTATATTTCGAATTAATTGTCATATACATTTTATGTATCTTGTCAATGTTGATCTGAAGAAATTAAACAATGAATAAGAAATAGTGCATATATGCGCTTATTTAAATCTTTGTGCCTAAATATACATGTTTTCGTGTGTGTGTGTGTGTGTGTGTGTGTGTGTGTGTACATATTCATGTGTTTGAATATTTGGTTGATATAAATGGTGTTCCATGCAGTTACAGATATAAGAAAAACCCTACAGATTTAACAAAGATATGCTTTATTTAAAACAACGAAATTGGGAGAAATGTTAGCTAATGAGAAAATAGCTGTCAACTACTAAAAAGCATTTTCTTAGCTAATCAGAAAGATCAACAAATTCCATTGAAAAAGTTTCTGAAGGTATATCTATGTACACATAAAATATGCTTATATCTGTATGCCTATTTATTGGATAGCAAATTTTAATCAATACCATTGTATTTCCTCCATAATAAAATAAGCTCATTGTTAGTTATTGCAACCTAAGTATAGAAATAATAAAAGTTAGTCGACAGGATTATAATTTTGTATTAATGTGCATACCTCACAGTAATTGCCTATTGTTGCATTTTACATTTCTTCAAAGCCTTTGTGCATCTTTGCCAAAGTTACATTAATCTTTTAACATTGATAAATATTGTCAACGACATGTTACAAACAACTCTGAACTCTGGACGTCTATTGCAACGTCTATTGCAACAACGGGCCACTGACCACGTTGTGAATTGATCTCAAAAAGCCGCGCTGTGAAATTTTAATAGCGGTCTTTCCACCAAAAACAAACCGGACACTGGTGTACACGTGTGGTTAAAAATAAACTTTCGGGATTTATATCGAAGGTGCATTAATCAACATTAACTCTTTAAGTTAATGGGCGGCATTAACTCTTTAGCCATAAGTTCTGTGGAAGGCAACCGGCCGTGGGTCATGTCTTCCCCAGTTGGGAACTCTTTTCCACGGTCGTTACATTTCGACTCACCAACAACTAAACTAAACACTAAAAAAATGATATTTCTCGACGAGTCCGGATTTTTATAACCATCCTCAATCCTCTCGGGGGATTTGGCCGACTCAAAGCTTTTGACCAATGAAACCGTTTTTCACCCACATGATTTGCGGGGTGGGGCGTGGCTCAACGAATGAAATATTAACAGCTCACTTTATTTCGATTGTATCATATTTATATTTTTATATTCCCACAAATTTTTGTTCTCGGGTCAAGTAAGGTTAGATCCTTCAACAGATGTTCCCTGCATCTGCTGAGGGTCTAACCTTACTTGACCTCATCAAGTATTCCTGACATTTTATTATGACTGCGACCATTTCGTCAAATTTCCACCTAGCCCAAAATAATGCGTATCATATAGGAAAAAGAAAGAAAACTACAATGAAAAAGAAAAAAAAATTTATTTCACCCTTTTCCTCAAATTGTCAGCTAACTTATCTATTCCCTGGATTTTACAAGTACATGATAGTATTAAAATGGCTAATCTTTCTATTCTCCGGATTTTACAAGTATATAATAGTATTAAAATAGTTTTTTACATAAGCTCACATCGCGAATTATAATTGAGCACTACTAATAATATTACTAATATTAATTTCTTTCTCTCCGCTGTATTAAACCAAACAAAAGAAAATATACCCGCGGGAGATAGTGTCACAATTGGTCAAATATGGTTGTAGAATTTTTACAAATGAAAGATGGAAAAAATAAAAAGTCAACGATGATTAAGATGAACTTTCTAGAAAATCAAAATGCGGAAAGAAATATAGAGAAATTGACATTGATATGCTTGTCCTGATGACACGTGAATCTAGAGAAAATATCCCGATTAATAACAACTTAAAAGAGCGTATTAGGAACGTATTTCGGTTAAGAGAAAAAAGAGAGTTAAAAATACACATAGGGATGTGAATGATAATAATACACTAAAGCACAGTAACACGTTAATTCAAAAGAAAGCAAGTGAAAAAATTATTGGGATTTGAGCATAAAAATCAATATAATACGCAAAAGTCAGAAGATCAAATTGAGAAGACAAAAAAGCACTTTGAAATTAGAATGGCTCACCTGCCATTGCTGGGAAACGAAATTGCAAGAAATCTGCTTATCAATGATCGTCGACCATAGCCTAAAACAAAGGGAAAAGAATAAGCTGCAAATAGCCACTTATCAAACTGAAAGCTGAAATATGTAACCATTATTATAGGTGCACAAAGAACCTTGCAAAAAGACTAGAGGATTTAGAAATTTAATGAAGAATCAAAACCACATTTAGTAATCAATTACTGGATTTGGGAAAATTCTGAAATTAAGGAAATTTGTTAGAACTCGATTTTCAGTGAAAGTCAACGAATTTCAGAAATAAAAGTAACAAGACGAAAACGGACAAACTATAATTTTCATTATTATCATAGATTTCATGCAGCAGATAATAATTCTTTGATTATGCTAGTAGTGTTATGTAGCTTTGAAAAAACCTGAATGAAATCTTTGTCACTGACTTATTTTATCATATCTAGGAAAATCCATTTTATTTATCTAACTTCCTTCATTAATCCAAAATGTTCAGTTTTTATGTTCAGTATCAATAAAGGAATACTTGCTATAAAGATTTTAAAAATATGAATGCAACGTGTCTCTTAAGCATGGTTGCAATTTCGGACAAATTTGAACCAAGAAAGCTCTAAGATTATTAATGCCTCTAATCACTTGATAAAACTTTGACACCAAACATGCAGTTTTGACTCTGTAGTTTTTTCTATTGAATGTTGCTTCAATAAATGATTAAGTTCAGAACATTTATACCCCTACGTTAACGGTCACAGTTTTTCATCATGCATCAATGAATTTAAGGCAAAATTTACTTCCTTAAAATTTCAACGTAATCTATTAATTTTACACTAAAATAGATTTAAGATGTTTACAATAAAACTATTGTGAATCATGTATATTTACGCGTATATGTGCTTAAGGGAAATTGATCTGATTTGCATATGAAAATATGAAACGACAATCGTGTATGTAACGAAATAGAATGTTTCGGACTTAAACTGTCTTTGCATGTTTCCTGATCATATGTAATTTTTATTCACCACTGAGAGGAATTAAGATAAAAAAGAAAAACTTGAATATTTAAGCTAATTCAATTTGTTACTAAATATTAAAAAAACGAGTCGATTTTAGGAAACTTCTAAACAACTGTAGAATAGCCATTACATATTAAAAACAAATTGTATATCAGTAATATTTAATGGAAATTAGACTAGCGAAGATTTAAGAATTCATTGTTTGATTTGTGTCTGCGAATCATTAAAGGCAATACATTCTATAATATATATGGGTAAGTATTTGAAGGCTATCACAATGCATTTAGTAAAATAAAGGAAGGTAAAGAAGGTGTTGGGTATTAACTATTTATTATTCATTAACATTTCGAGATCAGAATCTCATCTTCAAAATTATAGGAGAGCTTGATTTCACGTGTGCTGGTAAAACCGTGCCTTTAAGCAATTGGTCTTCTTTCGCTGCTACTGCTGTCGTTATTTGTAGTGAGTCTGTGTGCGTATGTAGTTGTAAGTGTGTTAGTGCATGTATATATGTGTGTTTTTATGGTTTATATAAGTGTGCGCGATAGTAGGATTTGGCGTTTTCGCATCTTTGTTAAAGTGGGAGCCTTTTTACGATTTGATTATGTATCTGTTTGCTTTAATTTATGGTTTAATATGTGCGCGTTGGCCGGTGGCAGGGTTTGGCATTTTCGCATCTCTGTATCTTTATTACTAAACGCATTGTGATAACCTTCAAATATCTAACCATACACCTTATATACACAATGCTTCAAGCAAATTACAAAACTCTCCTATTCTATAATATATCTTATCTATACAACCAGGAATGAGAGCCTCGGTGATTTGTTACTAAATAAAATGAAGATAAGTATGACATCCTTATTTCAATTTCTGAGGCAATAGTAATTACATCAATAAAAACCATGTTGTCAATCGAATCAATGGAAAAAGCAATTGTCAATATATACTTCGTAAAATTATTTCGGTATAATGTGATAAGCCTTCTTTTAATTTTGACTTAACAAATGAACATGTTTCTTTCATTTATAAGAAACTTCGACTTGTAAACCTTACGAGTGACGATACCGTCATATTTATGAGAAGGTATTTTTTTTCTATTCTGTAATCATCGTCTGACTGATTTCATTAAGAAATAAAGAACTATATAATAGCAAAAGTGGATTTAAAATCTCGCGTCAGAAAAACATCCACGTTGAGGAAATCACTATCCTTAAATTTCATAGCACAGTAATGTCCCACTTCTAGAGATAAACATAGTTGATGATAAACAAAGACAAAGTCTGGTGGGCAGAACGGGACTTAAAACAGATTATTCCTCATAATCTACGGCATCGAATTATACAAAAATAGATTGTCTTTTCTCCAGTTCGGTTTGTCTGTACTTTTATAGATTTGTCACTGAAGACTCCCGAGGAAATTAATCCCATTGAAAATGAATCCTTCTGAACCTAGTAGACACTCTAAAATCTGGCATTGCTTCTTTGTTTAAATAGATTTCACAGCTTTCATTGCAAATCTACGTGAGTATGAAATACAAATATTAAAAATAATGATTGCGTTTATATTTTTACTACTGAACAAAATGCTGGAGTTAAGAAACCTTTATGTTACTATTTTTTTCTTGTTTGCTACCATCATGTGCCGTACCTTTCACCTGAGATAAATGAAGGTTTTTCTTACTGGGTATATTAGAAAGAAAGACATTCCTAAAATATGTGAGCAATTTTTTTCTATTCAGATTGATTTCCTGATTTTTTCTAGATGAGCATGTGAATTCTAATTCTTCAATTCTCGAACTGCTCTTACTACTTATATTTGGAAAGATTATCAGATTTTGTTACTGATTTTTTTTTATCAAAAATGTATGATTCTATTTAAACGAAATTAAATTCATGTTCTTTGATGTCACTTATGAGGGTATGAGAAGAATAACCTTTGAAAAGTTGCACTATCACTTTCTACAGCCGATGGTGATTTTCCTAAGTATATTTTTGTATATGGCGTTATTATTATCATTATACTTTCCTCTTTTGTTTTCAACTAGAGAGCTCGCATTATAGGTGTACTTCACGAAGGTCTTATGACCATGGATAGACCAAATTTAAGAGAATATTTGCTATGCCAACCAACATAGACTTCTAAAGCGATTAGATACTAGGCTTTATTCCGAATTCTCCATGTAAACACGAAAATCAGTGATATACCACCTAACGCCCTAATGATAACTGAGACAATAGTGAACTGAATGACCCATATTCTGACAACTTCAAGCCAGATGTCTGTGTATTTATTAAACTTGTTAATTTATGTCCTCGATATGATATTCATCAATAACACCCACACCAATGAGGAAGCATTTTCTTGTATTTTTTTCTTTTTTGTTAAAGAAATCTCATCATTTTCGGTGCCGCTGAGTGCCCATTTTATTATGACAGAGTTTGTTCTCTTTTAGCACAATAATTTAACAAAGAATATTGATGTGGCTTATTTTTCTACTTCGTTGTCACACAATCCAACATGTGTCCGAATGCACTTGTCAGTAGATGTTCTCCCAAACAGAATTAGTATTCAGGGATAAATCAGTAGCCGTTAAGTCTCGGGTTTCAATTCGTCTTTCGTTGACCGATTTCAAAAATCCTAATCTTAATACCCTTGGCGTCTCTCTCAAACTGTTTATACAGTGGCCATACCTCTCTTGCCTTTAGTTTATTCCAGCTTGTTCTATTTTACAAGTCAAACAACATCCGTTCACTTGCTATAAACTCTTCAATGACGATAAATGCCATGTCTCCTTTTGGAGACATGGGATTTATCGTCATTTATCGTCATGGCGTGTTTTTTTTTTTTTTTTGGCAATTAGTGCAAGTTAATATTTTCGAAAAGCAGTGTTCAAATTTTCGTCTTAAATTTTCAATTCATCTATTATGAATTATCTATTCAATCATTCCTCCACCTACCAGAGAAAAAGCATTGACAGCAATAAAATGATTACGGGCACTCAACTTGAACTTCAGAAGAAGTTATACCATTTTAATATATGGCTCTCTAATTAGGTCTTTTACCTCTCACCCAAGAATGTCCTTCAACTCCAGAATACCAACGCAAAAGTATTCAGTTTCGTCTGGGTTAGCGAGAGTTTGTCCTGATAATAATTCTATCCCTCTACTAAATGTATTTTTTTCACTTTATTACAGTATACTGGATATTTCAAACTCCACCCCAATGTTCTTGCAGTAGATATTCAGTTTACACAAATAAGTCAATCCGCAACCTCAGTCTTGGCAAAGGGTTTGTGATCAGCCATAAAAATGAGATAGTTGATGGCTTTATCTGGTTTGTCATTGATCAACTCGATTTATACAAACTTTCACTAAAATTATTAATAAGAAGATCAAAGCATGCATGAAGTTTAAAGGGGAGAAAGAATCACCCTGAAATATTCCTATTTGTATACAGTTGATCACAAGCGTAGGATGTAGTCTACCATGAAAACATTCTGGTTGACATAATCTAAATATTTAGTCTGCACATTTGTATTGTTTGCATTATGATTCCTGGCACTGTGGTCTTATACCTCTATTATTGATGGTCCTATTGTGTTTTTACCCCATTACTCTATGTCTAAAGATAGGTTTTATACAATGGCATCGTTATTTTTGTGAGTGTAATTGGCTATGTAAGGGATTTTTTTCTCAGATATTTCAACATAATTTTATCTTTCTATCTTATAATATTTTTCTGATTCTTGCTACATTTTTGACTGCATTTATTGACTAAGAGTTTTACTTGTTTCCTTCACAATAAAGCTTAATTGTATTAAGAGATGATTATATCCTTTTCAAACTGAGTAAATCTTTTAACAATTTGCTGCATCCAGCCAAATTTGGCATGTAAATATATATTTTTTAAATTTAAATAGTGTTTCTTACAGAAAATTCTTAATTTTCTTTAATCCATTTCTTATTTCAAATATATTTCGCTCAATTTTCAGTGTGACCTGCTCGGTAAGCTGTGAAATCGGTTTTTTATTTTTTCTCTCTCTGCCTTTAATAATTTATTATTATTTTTGTTTTTGGTACTAACTTTTTTCGACATACATTCCGCATGGATAACCAACCATCCGCTACCCTCCTGTTTACTCTAAGAATACAGGAGAGCTAATCTCTCCCTACTCCCTTCCGGCCATAGTTTCCTAGTAGTTTACGGCCCAAGATATTTTGAAAATTATAGAGTCGAAATTAAAAATGTCTTCCGTAATATTTCGCCCAAATTTCAGTGTACCTGCTCGGTAAGCTGTGAAATCGGTTTTTTTATTTTTCTCTCTCTGCCTTTAATAATTTATTATTATTATTGTTTTTGGTACTAACTTTCTTCAACCTACATTCCGTTTGTACTTATACTAAGTTAAAACTTAGTAAATTTTTTATCTTTTTTATTTATTTTTATTTTTTATTTTTTATTTTTTAATTGGAGCAGATAGTTCCTACTATCGCCCGGTCTCACACTCCACCCCCTTCTCTTGAACAGGAGTAGAGGTGATCACCTTGTTTTTTGTTTAGGAAGGGGTTCCCGGTTCATCTACCTCCTCCTTCAGTCTTACTGTTAGCTTGGTTGGAAGCTCGTTGCGGTTATTGACTATGGTGGCAATGTCTCTCCATTCTGAGAGTAACGGGTTGGCAGTTTCCTGGTTGCTGCTTCCGACTGGTAGTTAGAAGCCCGAACTCTTGCGTAGCGTCTTGCTCTGATCAACAGTTGAATAATATCGGGGTTCCTGTAGTGCCATATCACGCATGGACAGGCGTCCCTTCATGAACCTCCGGTGGGCAACCCCAAGGCCACATTATGTTGCAGGCTGCGCCAGTCTTCATTCCTCACATGCTGCAAACAGCGACCGACTGATTCAACTCTAACTAAAAAAAAACACTATGAAAAAAGTCAAACAAAATAGCAAAACAAAACCAGATACTCTGAAAACGCCCAAACCTGTCTCTTTCACGAGGCATCCGCACTAACTTTTATAGAGTAGAATCTTTCCTCCAAACTAACTCACCTCATATCTTAGCCCTAGACGAAACTAACCGTGACCTTGTATCCCCTCCTCTGAGTTTTATGTTCCTGGTTACCTTCCCCTCTTCAGGAAGGACTCCAATGTCCATATGCATGGGCTTGGTGTATATGTCAGCGAACACCTCCCCCTAGGTAGAGTGACATCTCTTGAATCCATGGAACAGTCTTTTATATGCTTCCGTCTCTCACTCCTAAGCTCAGTGAGCTATCTTTTCTTTCTCTACCGCTCCCTCTCCTCCTCTGACTGCTCAGTACTTGACACCATCTCTAACAATATCGACAAGGCCATTTCTTCTCACCCATCTGCCCATATCTTCGTGTTTGGTGACTTTAACGCCCACCACACTAAGTGGCTTTTAAACTCTGTCACCGACCCTGCTGGTGTCCACACCATTAATTTTTCAATCTCCCAATCCCTTACGCAAGGGATGGACTTCCCCACGCGTTTCTCCAATAGCACTAACGGAAGGGACTCGCTACTAGACCTCTGCTTCACTTCCATCCCAAAGTCTTGCACCACCAGACAGCTCTGCCCTCTCGGAAATTCTGACCATGCCGTAGTTTCTGTAAAGATCTCGTTCCACTCCACCCCTACCCAAGAAACCCAAACCCAGACCAGCAGAATATCCTACTGCTTTCATAAAGTAGACTGGGATTTGTTCCGTGACTTCCTCTGCGACGTCCCTTGGAACAATGTTTTTAGTCTTCCTGTTGAAGACTGTGCATCAGAGGTCTCCTCCTGGGTTAAGGCTGGCATCGATGCCTTCATCCCTGCCAAGAAATTTCAGCTTAAACCCCATTCATCTCCTTGGTTCTAGCCTTCTAGATCGGCCGCCATTGCCCACCGAAATCACTTCTTCCGACTTTACCGTAGCCACGCGTCGGACCAAAACAGGCGCCTTTTCGCCTCAGCTCGTAATAAGTGCAAAAAGGTACTTAGCGAAGCTAAGATGCTGTTTGCTGTCAGAATAAAATAAAGCAACGCATAGCATCCTCTAAGTTCGGCGCTAAAGACTACTGGTGCCTCTGTAAAAGCGTGCTTAATATGAGTAAGTCCTCAATACCCCCACTAATCAACGTGTTTGAGGTCCTCACCTCCTCAGCGGACAAGGCTGAATGCTTTACGAAGCTACGGCATAACTGGACTTTTGTTGGACCTAATCCAGTCATTCCTCTCTAACCGCACATTAAAGGTAGTATTGAACGGACATGCCTCTCAGAACTATCCTACAAACGCGGGTGTCCCCCAAGGATCTATCTTAGGTCCTAAGCTCTTTCTAACCTACATCAACGATCTCCCCGATTCTATAACATCCCAAGTAGGCATGTACGCCTATGACACCACACTTTACTCTCTCCTCGATCAAAAATCTGGTGTTGGTGACAAGGCGAACCTCGCTGCCGAGCATGAAAAGGACCACCAATCCGTGGTGGATTGGGATATGAAATGGCTCGTAAAATTCAATTCTTCGAAAACGAAGCTGATGTCAATTAACCACCACAGACACCCTAACGCCCCCCATTAGCATGGAACAGGCTTGCCTTCAAGAGAGTAAATCACTACGCCTGCTTGGCCTGACACTCTCAGCGGACCTCAAGTGGAATGACTACGTCGAATCCATTGCTAAATCCGCTGCTATGAAAGTCGGCTCTCTGTGCATGGCCCGGAAATTCTTTCCGCCTGAATCTATCCTGCACATATATAAATCTACCGTCTGACCGTGCATTGAATACTGCTGCCACATCTGGTCGGGTGCCCCTGCTATTCTCCTCTGGCTCTTGACAAAATACAGCGGAGAATCTGTAATGTGATCGATACCGACTTAGCTGACTGCCTGCAGTCACTCTCTGACCGGCGTGACATGGCTTCCCTGTGCCTCCTCTATAAGTACTTTCACGGCTTCTGCTCGGTCAATAGACACCTCCTAACACACTAACTCGCACCCATTCCCTCCAACGCTCTCCCTACGTACCTACCTCCTAACTCGTCTATCACCATCCCTTTGACATTTCCGATACCCAATCGCTCTATGTAGCCCCATGCGCTATTGTGGCAGTGGACTGCCTTGCTTGGGGTGATATGATTAAAAAAATATCCCAGTTAACAAATTGTAGCATCTGGTTAAATTCGGTTTCTAAATGAACTAATACTTGTTGTTTATCAAATTAAGTTGCATTAAGCTTTTACCCACACTATTTCTAACAATATAAAAACCCTTAACACCCGTTTTTGAATTCTTCATCTTATAGCAAATCATCAATGTTCTTAATCTGGACTTCTTTATTTTCTCTATAGATAAAATTGAAGCAATGATTAAAAATTTATAGCCATAAGTCGATTGCTAACATTGAGTGTAATATGTAATATTGTTTCTATTCTTCGATAGAATTGCGTTGTATTTCTTCTTTATTTGCCACTTGCATTATGCATCCTGCCTCTTCAATTCCTAAATATTTTGGGGCTTCATCTTGGTTAGCTTTTTATTGTGGTAACTTTACCGAGGAGGATTTTATTGGTTTTTACAAGTTTACCTTTCTTCAATGGGGTTTTTCACATTTATCTAAACTTAACCAGATGCCTGTTTTGTTACTGAACTTCTTAACTATATTTAAAAGTTTCTAAATCTTAATTGTTTGTAACATATAATTCGAAGGCGACCATTTAGAATACGTGATTTATATAGTTCTCGGGGATTTTCTATCCATATACATAGAAGAGTAAGAGCTAAAAGAATGGCAAAAGTGAGTCGCCTTTGAATATTCTGCTGTTAATGCTCAAGTTTTGTTAGCAATATGCCATTTATGCGCGAAAGCGTATGTTTCTTATGCCACATTTCCATATTGAGCTTGAAAATTATTCTTTTTGTGGATATTTTGAATATCTCTATCACTTTGAAATTTTACCTGCGAGGCCCATTGACAAAGATTTTTCAATAATTGATATTTATCATACTTAGGTATCTATATTCCGCATTTTCCATTACAATTATTTAGCCTTGCTTTTGAGTTAAATTTTGCTTGAGTTATTCTATAATATTTCGTTTTATCTTACTTGGTTTTACTAGGATCTTTTTTAGATAATTTCTTTGGTTAAAATTGATTTAAAACCCTGAATGCAGCAGCTGTCTCTTGTTATTGTATTTACAATATTTTTAATATAGTGGTCTGTTGAGATTTCCTTTTTTTTTATTTTTATTAATATTTTGTTTTTGGTGTTCTTTTATCAGAGATTTGTGTTTCTGCTTTTTTATATATCAAGTTCTTCAGTTATTTTATCCATTTCCACACTCCCGCGTAAATTATTGCTTTAGTTTTTATAATTTTAGCGTCTTTCATTTTATGTTTCCCAGACATGAAAGTTGTTTCTTTTTGGTAAGTTTTGTCCGATTTTAATCTGATCTTCAAATTGTCTTCATGCATCTGTTGAGTTTGATAAAATTTCGTATAGGACTCTTGTTACTTTCTACTTGAAGAGTTAAAGAAAAAAATAACAAGAATCTAATAAAAATATTCTTCATACATAATTTCGTAACTTTTTGTGCTTTAGATGCATTTTCTCACATTTAACTATTTTGGATATACCTGTTATCTCAAGATGAGAAAAGGCCCCTTCATGACAGCTTCAGTTCAGTTACTAAGTCAGTGATTTGTAATTGCAGTGTTATTTATTTTATCTATTTATAATATATTTTGTTATTTTGGAAGAAGCTACTTTAAATATAGCAGTTTATTCATGCTTCTTTGATATACACTTGCACAAAGTTTATCTAAATGTTTATCTAAAGTCATATGTTTTATCATAACCATAAACTACTACGTTTTAATCTTTTCATTCATTTCATCCTGCTTTATTAATCATCTTCGAGTATGTAGAAGAACTGACACTTATCGTTTGCGTTTAATACCTTGATTATTCTGTTTAATATTTCGAGTCTATTTGTTATCAAGTGATTTACTAGTGATGTTCATTTTTCATGCTTCATTTTTCTATCCGGAATTATTCTATTCATATATCAGTAGTTATTAACAATTTGGATCAACGTTCCAAGCTTTCTTTTGTGTTAGTGCAGGGTTTAAACTGATCCATTTAGATTAGGTACTTGATGTCTTCTCTGTGTTTATTAATTTAAACATTTAAATGAGGTTGGTTAAAGATGAAAACAGAGGTTCCCTTTGAAAATCTTCCCTAATACTTCTAAAGATTCTTATTCTGCGATCAAGGCTACTTTTTATTTTGACAGAAAGTTAGCTATGACTTGAACAATTTAAGACACTCTACCTTCCACATAAGAGATATAATAACGTGCATTTTTCTGTAGTTCGATTTATTTACTACGCAATTATCTGGTAGATATAGAGCCAATCATTCGATTCCTTACTTGCTATTCTGCATTCATTTTGTTCTTCTTGTAGTAAAATATTCTACTTTCCGTAGGTTTAATATTTCTTCTGAAATTTGTCTACTGAAGTTTTTCCACAATAAGGATAAGCGAATGATCAATTTCTATTTGCTCGTCTAGATTCATTTATCAACATCTTAGAAAGCTGTTCTATATATAGTTATTCATTATAAAACTTCTTTCTTCCGTTAGTTTCAGCAACTAAGTTATTCTGTCATAAAAAGTAGGGAATATCCGTAGTTTTGCCTAACTTATTTCTACCCTACGGTCACTTTTCCCAGAATATTGTCTGCGCGTAGATGTGTTTAATTTGATATTTTCTACTTCTTTACTGGTTAGGAGATCGTTCAGTTTAAATTCCCGCGCAGCTGCTATCTGTTTCTATTTATTTTGACATCTGCCTATTTGTTCTAGAACCGTTCTTGTTGCTGTGTCTGTATCTTTATCAACTAGTTTTATGCTGTACCTCCTGCCTCTGTCCATATCTTTGAAAAGTTTTTCCTTTGTTATTTCGGAATGTGAGTTTCTGCATGTATTATGCGATGCTCTGCTTATATCTTTGAGTATTTTTGGACAGCCATTTCGTGTTTTATTTCCTCCATTGTGGCAAATATTCTGCTCCGTTTTATTTGGGATATATTTCATAATAGTTTGTGGTCTTTTCTAGTTAGTTGTAATTCTTATTATTAGTAACTGAATCGTGTATACAAAATGAGACATGCATTCTTAGATAGCAGCTGGTTATGACAAAAATACAATGATCCTTTAGTAATGATGCTGAGCTGCTATTTTCCGTTTCTTTCAGCGACGAATTGTTAACATTTTCAAAATTGTTTAAAACCATAATTGTGCGTGATTTCTATTGACAATGAATGTTTCAGAATTATTAAGATTGCACTTATACTTCTCTCAACTTATTATGTCATGCTGAATCAAATCGATAGCAAAAATATGGATTATGAATCATTTTTTCAATTTTCAAGATTTATTTCTAATAATCATTCTTAATAACAAAACAATATATATTATAAGTTTTTTTTATTGCACCTTTTATTCAATAGAACCTTATTTCCATTATTATTAGATGTCACCAGGATGCCAACAGTAAAAGTAATCAAGGCCTTTTTCTGTAATAGCAGTGATTATTCTATATACCGTTGAGTACAATTTGTCTTATTCTGTATTTTCCAAGTCTCAAATTATCTAAAATTAATATATATATATATATATATATATATATATATATATATATATATTAGCATCCAATATCAGTTAACGAAAACTGAAAAATTGAAAAAAAAATTTGATACTATTTCTCTAATAAAAATCTATATTAAATTTTCATACCAATTATCTACTACGCAAAGTATTTTATAAAAATACTACTAAAATCAGTCAATCTGTCGCACATAATATAGATAATATCATTTATTCCCACATTAGACAGATTCTAAAGAATTTAGATAGAACTAATATTAAAACTGGTATAATACCCTCATGCAATTGCAGGTCCATAAATGTCCCGTGGAAGTTAAATATAAGTTTAATTATGTAATGTCCCAATCCAGCATCTCAACCGAAAATAACAAAAATAACTGTCAAGATTACATTGGAATTTCAGCGGGAGAATTTAAACAACGTTACTACTCTCATAAACACTTATTTTTTAATCCCAATATAAAATTTTAAACTTCACTTTCCCGAAGATTTTAGAAAATGAAATAGAAGAGACTTAACCCAATAGCGAGTTAGAGATTAACAGGTTCTGTCCGCAACCCTTATAAACTTTACGATAGATGCAATCTATGTTTAGTTGAAAAAATTAAAATAGCCACCCAAAAATATTACTTTTAAGAAAATGATTCATAAGCAAATAGTACCATAAATTTAAATTAAAATTCAAACCTCATAATAAACAATCTAAAATTAAAATTCCTAATTTTTAAAAAATCTTTCTTATTAATTGTATAATTAAATTACATCATATTATAACTTTTCTTTCTTAATTCTATATTCTTTCTAGTTTCTATCGTTTTCATTTTTAACTTAAGTTATGTTTAATCAGTTTGTTTTGATATTAACATTATTCATGGCTTTTTTTTGAAAAACTTTAATTTCATCTGACCTGTTTTTCTTTATTTCTATAGTTATTTTTAATTTATTTTATCTCTTTTCGTTACTGTCATTCACGGGCTGGGTCTAACATGTTCCGATATCAATGATCTGTCTCTTTCTTTTGTTTTCCTTCCCCTTACTTCCGTTTTTATACACACACAAACAAATAAATTTATTTTCCCATAATGTTTTGGTTTCGCTGACGAGATGGATGGTTAAATTTACCCGTCGAAATGTTATATTAATGCAATGGGGGTATTATTGTCTTTGAGAGAAGGTTAATGGAAGCCGTCATTCAGATTAGGGGTAATGTCTAAATAGATAACTATTTTTAGATTTTAAATCCAAGGAATTTGAGGAATGTAATGATTTTTTATGAATTCTATTCGCTAATGATCTATTACTATTAGGGATGAACATAAAACCATCATCCCAATATAATCCGATTTGTTTAGGGTCTATAAATCTACTTAAGTTGCCTAATATATAGATTCCTAAAAGATTAGTGATCTGGGTTGATTGCTAGTATTAAAGTTCAAACAACGATTATACTGCTTGAATCTAATTATAAAATGGGTGATATGAAATATCCGAGCAAAGTATGTCAGATGGAATTTGTGTAAACTAATTGGATGTTTATTTATTAATTTTTTATTCTTTTGCCAACGGTTTACTTACAATACTTGAAAACCAATCTAAGGAAAAATTGTTTTCATAGCAACATTGCTGCTTAGAAACATTGTGATTAATTTAAAACATTTTGGTAATTAATAAAACTTAAAATTAAGTGGGGACAAACCAGTCAGATTTGTATATAAAAAAATATTAAAAATATTTCGCATAGCGATTTGATATCGAAAAATAAAACGTTATGGCAGGAAAAATAAAGTTTATATATCCAAAGAAAATAGTGAATACTTATCATCAAATTATAAGTGTTAAGGTAAATATTGAATTTAATTTATGATTAATATTTTTAAGATGTTCAACAAGTATCCATTTTAATATTATTTCTTTAGATATTATCATACACAGAAAAAAATATGTTGTAAAATCTACTTTTTGATTAATCGAACTGAATTGCATTATCATAGCTAATTCAATAAGATTTCTGGAGTATTCATTATAACTGTAACCATTCTGGCACATTACAAACTGAAAGGTTGTTTTGTATGTTATATACAGGAGAATACGGAATTTAATGTATTCTCGAATTCTAAATTCTATTGCTATTTTGTGTTAATTTGTTGTTTTTTAAAATTATATGTGTTCAACAATATAAACGTCATAACATTTATTATCTCAGATTATATATATATATATATATATATATATATATATATTATAAAATGTAAAATTCTGAATAAAACAATAGAAAAATGAAACAATAGAAAATCCTGAATAAAACGAGAAACTGTAAATCATTCTCTCACATCTGTTCTTTGTGTCTGAATGAAAATTGACAGCATTATATAAACACTGCAAATATTAAGTTTAATTTATTTTAATGTTCATTTATAAATTATGCTGTAATAATACTTTAAAATTGTTTTACTAAAATTAATGATCCACACAATACTTATTTGATACTTATTTGGTTTTCATAACTCCAATATAACTATCAATTATACCAATTATAATATACTGTCAATAATTACTTAATTCTAGTTTTAACATAAACAATCCAGCCCCCTTAACAGATGAAGTAGTATAAAATTAAAATTTAAAAAACCTAAAAACCAACCTGCTGTGAAAAACTATTGTCTACTCATTTGACTGATGTATGCTCCTAGTATGTATGTTACTCAGAAAAAATAAAAAATGTCATGTTTTGATTTTAAGCAACTACCTGACCCAAATGTTCAACTCTATAGTTCAACCTAATTCTCACTTTTGATTGTGTAATACTGATACACCCACAATAATATTGCTTAACTTCCGCCAACCACCCACTTCTTAATTTTTAAAATAGTTTCTGGTTAGGTTCTCGAAATAAGGGGTCATAAGTATATTATTAACGTGTCCTTACCTAAAGGGTATCAATTTTTCGCTATTTCCTTTTTTCTTATACGACTATTAACATGTATTTTTATTTTTATTCTCACCCACCTTATATTTTAAGTTATTTCATTTTTAATCTTTTTAAATACTATCTGTGTTTGAAAAAAGCCATAGTAATTTTTATATAGTTATTTTTAATTCGTTAGTTTATTGAATTTTTCATGTATATTAATGTTTATATTATTTTATCTTTTCTAATTTTTAATTATTATCTCGTGTGAAGCTGAAATCTTTATTTACTAAACTTAATAAATATAATCTTTAATGTAAGCACAATGGGCATGGGTCGTTTTAAAACCTATGTGTTCGTGTTTTTTTTTTATATTTTCCATTTCACCGTAGGGGTGTTGTTAGTTCCCTTTAAGTGTCAGAATTACCTAGGTAAAGAGGTCTGGTTTCTGCAATTGTTATTCTTAAAGGAATAAAGGTGCTGGCTCCACCTTAACTGAAATTTATGTTTTTCTCCCTCTATCAGTGAGATATGGCATGAGTAAATTACAGGCTCAGTATGGCTTTTATAACTTAATGGATAGTTTTCCGAAATTCTGCAATTACAAAACATTTCCTTATTCTTATTTATTTTTATTTCATTAGTTTTAACATTTTTTTGTTCCCGGTCTGCATATTTGTTTAGTATTTTTTATTATCTTTTTATGATTCTTTCCAAATGATCATTACTACAACAACCTAATTGTAAGTTGTCTTTATTAACAAATTTGCTAAGTGTATTATTTTGTGGGAAGTGATTTTCGATTAGTTGAAGAAATTTGTATCCTAAATTATCTTTAATTAGTTGGCTGAAATAGGATGTGTAACAAATGCTTTTCTACTACGATTTCTTATGCTATTTATTCTTTCTATGTTATGATTATATTTAACATCGGGGCATTTAAGACCGAATTAGGAAACCAGAATTTCAGACATTCCTGTCCGAATTTCAAAAAACAGCATTATAACATATAATCACCATAAAGCACGCAAGAATCCCGGGATAGTCAATTTATAATAAGCTCTCGATTCAATCGTGCATGAAACTCTGATATATATATATATATATATATATATATATATCTCGAGTACTCACCACCTGTGATCAAGGCGT
The DNA here is from genome assembly GCA_037127315.1 of Ascarosepion bandense. Lineage (NCBI taxonomy): Eukaryota > Metazoa > Mollusca > Cephalopoda > Sepiida > Sepiidae > Ascarosepion > Ascarosepion bandense. The sequence continues at coordinate 2,482,296 of JBBBDQ010000344.1, forward strand.
TAATGCATTCGCTATCTTAATTCTGGCAGCAAATCCAACACATGAAGAGCGTGTTGCATCCTACACTTTCTCTACTCGAAAAATGTATTACCTTTTTCATCAAGCTGTACATAAGCTAATTTTAATGACTTTAAAATTGACCTTGCTGATTTTGCTACCCTAGCATTAATAGGTTGCTATATTCTCTGCATGAACTCTGAAGAATCAGATATAAACAGGTTTTATGAGAAACTATCTCTTTGTTGTAATAACTATAGCCTATAATAATAAACTTCGGTACCGATCAGGATTCCTGGAGAAACATCCTTTGTTCTCATGATAATGAGGAAATGAATAGCAATGAACTTTACCTTCCCTCTTTTTACAATGAATTTGGCATCCTCATAGCCAACCAACAATGTTTCAACAACCTAACAAGTTCAACACTACTTTGATATACTCAGGACCAAAAGAAAGACATTTGATTGACTGCATTCTAATTGACAAGAGCCATCGACATGACATTCATCGTCTTCACCCTTTCCATAGCACACATTGGCTATCTGATCAGTCTCTATTGCTCTATAAGTAAGTATTTCAGCTTCGGGTGTATGCATAAGTATTCGATCTTTTGATGCTGGAAGAAAAGCTAGTTTTTTTTCCAACTACTCGACATGCAGGTTGGGAGAGTTGAAATTTCTGAGAACTTTGAAGAGTTGTGTAAAATTCTTAAGAAATCAACATATTCTGCTTTACTTGATGTTCTTCGCATGCAAGGTGTATGGACATCAAGATTGGTTTGATGAAAACAATACAAAAATGCAGTCACTGATTGAAAGATGCAACACATGCGCTGACCGACAATTCATGGATGAACAACAAGGCGAAATGATTTTGATATCAAATTTTAGTAAATAGCAAAATTATAAAATTAAAAAATGTATAAGTAAGAGTGAGAATATCTAATGACCTGAATGTCAAAACCTGTTCGGATACCTAACTTAGTCGAAATAACAATTTGCGATAAATGTTAACGAACATGAACGAATACCGGCGAATAGAAATGCAAAAGACTAACGCAAAACAAAAAAATGGGGAGAATGCATGTAATATTATTAGCACATATGGTATGGTGTTTGCGGTAACGTAATATTCGTGAAAGTGTATGTATTTTCTAATACGAGCCTAAGAATATGGAACTGTGTGTGTGTGTGTGTGTGTGTGTGTGTGTGTGTGTGTGTGTGTGTGTGTGTGTCTGTTACCTATAGACTCCGAAACGGCTGAACCGGTTTTCTTGAAAATTTACACAGTTGTACTATAAGCGTCTGCGAGTGTTCTTAGCTAGGTTTTGTGTCGAGGTACCCACGATAAATATCGAAAATCGATAATCGAAAATATCGGGTTATAGAAGGAATGGTCCGATTTTAATCAAATTTGATACACTCATAGACAAAAACATAAGAAATGAAATTCAGAAGTTTCAAGGTTGCAGTTCTTACAATAGTGCAGAAAATCGATAATATATATATATATATATATATATATATATATATACGCAAAATGTTTGTGTGTGTCTGTTTATCTGCCTGTTTGTCTGTATTTTTTCAGCCCTTTTATCTTAGTTTTTGTTTCGGGTTTTACTCTAAGTAAGTATAATTGTAGTTCTTAGTCTCAACCATGATACAATTTAGTCAGAGGACTTATTTAGCCTTCAAAATTCAGTTTACGACGAAAAAAACTTATTTGATATCGATATCAGGAAATCAAAATTTGACATACATCCATTCATTTTTCTTTCATTTTTTTCTTTAAATGGAAACAACTATTTTTAGTCTTTCGTGCCAACGTCCAAAAAGTCTGAGCTCCAGGAACATGGATTAGTTTTAAAGCTTTCATTACACCCGAGCAACACTGGGCTACGACCTACAGAAATTTAAAAGCAAAGTTAATACTCACCTACTAACCACTGGACTCTAGCTCTCTCCCCTCCCCTGTATAATCTTCACGTTCTCTCCGCCCATGTATCTGTCATTGCACCTGCTTTCTCAGCTTTCTATTGTTCCTTTCTAACTAGCTTGTACTCCTCACTCTTTTCTAACTAATCTTTCTACATTTATGTAACCCCCTGCACATCAGTGGCGTTTCTGCCTTGCTCGGGGTGAAATGATTAAATATATATATATATATATATATATATATATATATATATATATATATATATAATATTATATGTACATCTTATATTTTGGCCACAAGATTTTGTAGTCACAAAATCTTGTGGCCAACAATACATTTATAAGATGTACGCATGTTCATATGTCTGTAATATTTACGAATAAATTTATTTAAAAAATTATAAGCAAACATATTTGAAGAAATCAGTCAGTTACATGCCATATATTCTTGGGTGATCATGTGTCTTTCAGTAGGTTGCTATTTCTTACTGCGGTAGACTGATTGCCAACAAAGGTTTAGAAACCAATCTGTTTTGCTATTCATCACAAAGCTGAAGAGAGAAGAGATAGATTTTCTTTTCCAAATGTATTTGCCCGTAAGAGACTGCAACGAATTCAACTGGAATTTGAACTCGGCTTTTATTCCGAGCCGGCATCCATTGCACCACAATAAACATCCTGTGGAAACAGACTTTTATAAATATATATATATGATGGATTCTTCCGTTATTTTCAACGCATGAGGACGAAACATTTAATATTTTTTTACCCTTCATTTTAGAGTCTGTGTTTTCTGTGCAAAACTTAAATTGATTTGCTTTGCGAATCCTACCGCTTCTGCCGAACAAAATGTTGAGACAGTGTTCTTCTGAATTTGTGCAATCCACGTTTTCATAGATGAGGCTTCTAATGCCACTTTATCATGTTATTCTCCACATACTATTGACAGTAGAATTTTGATGGCTGTTCATCTATATTTTTGATAGAACCTTTCAGTTTATTTCTGTATCTTCTTCTGAGAGGTCTTTTTCCATTATTCAAGGATATGTAATGTCTTACTGATAAACAGCTTCAGGCAGGCATACAAAAATTGTCCATAAGTGAGTCTTTCATCATTCATCCTAATAATATAACATTCTATTCTTAATCTACCATATGCCTTCCTCGATGATAACCATTAAGATGATTACACGTCGATTCGGGAATATTAAGAAAATAAGATCACTGTTAGATTGATATAATCAAACTGTAATCTTCCCAGGTCATCTTCAATATTATAAGTTTAGATATATTATATGTGCATATAATATGTATATATATATTATACTGAATATGTATTATATACATATTATACATATTATATTATACATATACACATATTATATGTACATAACATATGTATGTACATATAATATGTACATATAATATATACATATTATATATAGTTATAATATATATATATGTATAATATAATATGTAAATATAATATGTATGTATTTCCTTCGACCATGCACTATATTGCTACTAATAAAAACACAGTTAAAAGAATGTTCTAACGTTACATGACTGCTTTAGCTTTCGTGCAATTTAGGAATAAATCTTTGAACATCTTTCAAGATTAGAACGATGTCGTTCACATGAGTAGTTTTAATATCCTTGGATCTGAGTGTTAAAGTCGTCGCCCACATTAGAAATTGATTCATTCTAAGTGAATATTATCCATCAGAACTCCCAATATTCTAAATTGTATGCATCAATCATTAATTGATCTATCCTTATTGGTTTTCACCAATACTTGAATACTTTGAATATCGTCCCATAAAATACCCTTCAAACGCAAGCAATGCCCAACAACCGTATCACTTTCTACAGTTTGGTGGACAGGCTGTGTTTGGCCGGATTGAGTTATGTTAAATTCGTAAAATTCTTATCGATGCTTTCAGATAGAAAGGAAAAGAAGAACAACGGATTGTAATGCAGCCTATTCACATGAATAAAACAACCTGAAATAGATCATGTATGCTATCTATTTATGCCAATTTCATCCATTTTCAGGTAATTCTGCATAGATTTAATGACTTTATATATAAAGTTACACATCTATATTACTTTTCTTTCGATTACAAACACACGCAAACACACACGCGCGCGCACACACACACGCACATATATTTATATATATCTATATCTATATCTATATATATATATATATATATATATATATATATATACGTGCGTGAGTGGTGTGCCGAAAAATTACTGTCCCATTCAAGTTAAAAACATGATTTTTTAAATACTTTATCGGAGAGGCTTGTTAGCATCCAGCTGAGAAATTTTTAACAATCTCTCATTTCATATATATATTTATACTCCCGATCAAAAATTTAAGACCACTTAAAAATCTTTAAAAAGAATTTTTTTTTTACTGATAGATTTTAAACTCCTCCCACTTAAGGTTACCAATACTACAATCTAAAACGTTATGGAAACAAAAAGCTACATTCCATACATTTTATTTAGAAATTTACATTTTTATAAAATGAGGAGATTTACACATGATCAAAATTATAAGACCAGAGACAAAAATTCTAGGAAATTGTACAAAAAGTGTATGAAAAGTGTATGAAAACATTCAACAACCAAATTTAATAATGAGTTCTACCTCCACTGATTTTGATGACTTCAACAATTCTGTCGGGCATGCTAGAAATAAGCGTTTCCATTAAGGTTCGGGAGATGTTGCTCCAGCTTCTGAAGATGGCTTCACGAAATTCATTTCTTGTTGAATATTGTTTGCCATTTCGATAAACATCTCTTGTCATCCACCCTCAAACATTTTCAATTGGGTTCAAGTCTGGTGAGCATGCAGGATGTCCCAAGAGGTGGACCCTATTTTCTTGCTGAAAGGTCAAGTTCCGTCTTGCAAAGTGGATTGCTGCATTATCCCTTTGGAATAACCATCCATCCCCACACAAACGATGGCCTTCCGTCATCAAAGATGCTTTTTGTAGCATGCTAACATAACCAGCCGCTGTCTGACGACCCTGCACCATCTGGAGCTCTTTCGTCCCTCTGTAAGAAAAGGCACCCCATACCATTAGGGACCCTCCACCACCATGACGAGTGGAGAAAATTTCAGGAGGCATGTTTTTGTTATGCTAATATCGTTGGAAGCCATCAGGACCATCGAGATTGAATTTTTTCTCATCAGAAAACAGGACTTTCTTCCACTTATTCACGACCAAACTTTAAGCGGTCCACCTTGTGACGTGGAAGCAGCCGAGGAATTTGTTTACGTTTTTTATTTACCATGCCTTTTTGTCGTGTCATCTGATGGTTACGGGACTGCAATCAGCATCTATGACTGCCTTAATTTGACTAGAAGAAAGTCCCCCGTCTTTCATAACAACCAGTCTTATTCTCCTACTCAATACAGAAATTTTTGGGGGCCTACCAGAGGATTTTGCTTTTCTATAATTCTCACTGTTCTTTAGAAAGTTGCAAATCACAGTTTTACTGCAATTTACCTTAGCTGCGATCGCCCGCTGTGACAAACTTTGCTTATTGAATTCTAGAATTCGAGAACGCTCAACTTCGGTAAGTTTGCTTGCTTTAGGCATGGTAACTCATTTACGCAGTGATTGCTAATCTCTAACTGAATTAAAAACATTAGAATTACCATAGATCTAACAATTTATACCCCTGGTCTTATAATCTTGACCATGTGTAAATCGCCTCATTTTATAAAAATGTAAATTTCTAAATTAAATATTTGGAATGTAGCTTTTTGTTTCCATAACCTTTTAGATTGTAGTATTGGTAACCTTAAGTGGGAGGAGCTTAAAATCTATCCGTAAAATAAAAACTTCTGCTTAAAGATTTTTAAGTGGTCTTACATTTTTGATCGGGAGCGCATATATATATATATATATATATATATATATATATATGTGTGTGTGTGTGTGTGTGTGTGTGTGTGTGTGTGTGTGTGTGTGTAAAGTATATATCTCACCAGGTAGTTCTTTCAGTGTCGAAACAAAATGTACAATTTTGTGTAGTAGCTGATAGTTTGTACATATTCTAAAGTAATAATTAATGATAAATATTTATTACTCTATTTTTATATTGAGCACGATTTTAAATTAATGTTTTGAACTTTGCAATTATTTTGTGTGTGTGTGTGTGTGTGTGTGTGTGCTTAATGCAAATAATTTGTCATTTCGCGAGGACACCGTTATCATGACTTCACTCATCGGGGCTGTTTATTTTTATTTTTTTATGTGACGACATCCTAACGGTGCCTTTTCGAAACTTCAAAATCAGCATGAATTCTTTGCGTGAAACCCATTAACACTCTATCTCTACCACGATATCGAGAACTTGAAGATAAATAAACTCGTTGCCAAAATACGTTTAATTAGTATAAATACTTAAACACACACACACACACAGATATATATATATGTATATATATATATATATATATATATATATATATATATATATATATATATTACGGAAATCAACGAATTTTAACGAAACTTGGTTATAAGCAACCGACAATTTGAAATGAATTGTTTGAACATTATTTTTATTGATACTCGTATTTTTAGTAGATATTCTGTTTTTAATGAAACAGTATTATATATTTAAATCTACCGGCCTGATTACTTACGATAAATTTTTATTACGAAAATATGTGTTATTCGGCAGGATTCGAACCTGCGACCCCTAACTATATAGGGGAAGCTACCATTTGATCTGGTAACGTCTTAGACCTCTCGACCACGAATAGCCTCCAGTCTAAAATTTTGTTAAAATTCGTTGATTTCCGTAACATGTTTACATTTGTTGACATTACGATACATGTCAGAGCAGATATGTTTGTTTACGATGGATGGAAAATTGTGTTATATAGGCTTGATAAAAACCTCGTTTAGACTGGAGGCTGTTCGTGATCCAGAGGTCTAAGACGTTACCAGATCAAATGGTAGCTTCTCCCTATATAGATAGGTTCGAAACCTGCCGAATGGCACACATTTTCGTAATAAAAATTCATCGTAAGTTATCAGGCCGGTAGATATAAATATATAATACTGTTTCATTAAAAACAGAATATCTACTTAAATACGAGTATCGATAAAAAATACTGTTCAAACAATTCATTTTATATATATATAACACTTGTTTAGAATACTCTGGTAAAACAAACTGGGTAGAAATGAGCACAAACTAAGTAAATGTAACGCAGGTTTAATATGGATCAAACTACCCCTCAACTGTAATGTTCAAACAAATCTTGGAAAATTCTTCCTAAATTCTTCCTCAATTTAATTCGCAAACATTTCTAATAGAATAAAAATAACATTTTAATTACGTACCGTCATGGTGAACACAGATGAAAATTAAATAAAATAAAATATGAAAATATAATATACAAACGTAAAAACAAAATTAAGCATTTGCTTTCCTTTAAAATCCATCTTTTTCGCTCTCTCTTTCTCTCTATACTCTGTCTCTATACTTCTGTACATAAGAATGTAACCCTTAAATGAAAAGAGGAATAAGAAAAGACTGAACAACAGCGAAACGGCGAAAGTTTGATGGCTACAGGTTACCCCACTGTGATAGGAAGGATATACACACACACACACACACACACACACACTCACACACACACACACATATATATATATATATATATATATATATATATATATATATATATATCCACTGAGTAAAAACAAATCTTTGTTTAATCGCACTATGTAGTCTTTATTTTGAAAATATATTTTTACTCCGATCTGCGTTTTTCTTGTTGGCTGTTGAATGAAGACGCTCAAAGTACGCATCTGATGTCATCAACGCTATGTAACGGTTGGGTGAAGTGTGTAGCGATAAGCGAAATTCTTGTTGTTATCTTTGCAATTTTTTATGGTTATTGAACTAAAGACTAAATTCCGTGCCTTTTTCTTTAATATATTTTCCTGTTCTTGAATTTATGGCAGAATAGTAAATACATAAGATTTGAATTGTCACAAGTTAGAGCGGGTGATTTGAATATTGCACTGGAAGTGTGAAATTACTATCAATGGTGATATGCTTATAAACTTATTCTCGGGGTTTTTGCAAGCGATATTCCCTTGGTGAGGTGGAGAATTATGTATGCTAGATGATGTTATTTTAAGTGGGTGATTCCTATTGAGAAGTAATTAAATAGTTGTTGGGTGTTTTATGTAATCGCTATTTTTTTAACAGATACGACTTATGCATAATCATTGACTTTAGATTTATTGATTTTTTCGATTGATGGGGTGGCATCTAATGAAATTTAGGTAGCAATGCCCATCTATGGACTTGGTCTCTAGCGTAGCGGAAATGTTATTAATTAGTGTACAGTATATGTACACCAAGAAACGGAATGAAAGTTGTAGAATATTCTATTGTGACTTTGATGGTTTGGTGTAAATTGCAGAGATATTTATGTATACATATTTATATTTTATATAAAACATTTAGTATTTATATATACATATTTGTATTTTATATCATATATATATATATATATATATATTCATCAATGAATTAGAACACTCGCAGCTATTAGGCGTGTATAATCATAATATACACGGTAAAATATCTGCCCCCTTCTACCGAGCGCCCGTAGCTCAGAGGTAGAATCACCGACTGATGCCAATTCGGTCGGATTTCAATACTTGGTAAGAATCAATCGGCTGTCTAACCGTACTGATGAGCTGTGATACAGCGAAACAGATCTGTCTGCGAATGGCTTTATATATATATGGTTAAATAAAATAAAGATAAGAGGAAAACTGTATTTTAAATCGCCTACGCGTTTCGTCCTGTGATGGACTTTATCAAGGCAAAAAAACGAAATGACCTTTTTTCTAAATTACGTATCTATAAACAAACAGTGTTGGCAACCACAAAAACACTCACAAATTATTTCAAAAGATTAACAGAATATTTTAATTTTTAGAATTTCTTCTTGTGTGTAGTGCAAAGTCACGAGATATTAAAATGAACGGAATTCAACCGTTTTCTTTGAAACATTTTATAGTGTATGTTAGTCTTTTTTAGAATTCCTTCATGTGTAGTGCAAATTCACGAGATGTTAAAATGAAGGGAATTCAACCATTTTCTTTGAACTTTTTATTATGTATGTTAGTCTGTTTTATTATAATTTCCATAAGTAAAGGTGAGATTGGGAAAAATCCAGGGCGCAAACTGATGTTTTGGTAGTACTGGATGGCGGCGCTCTCGACAACTTTTCTGAATAAATTGTTTACTCTTTTTATTAGTGTGGCATTTGAAAAATCGATATTGTGGTTTAATTTATTTCTGTGAATCACTAATGCATTTGTTAGATTTGAATTCCCTTCATTTTAATATCTCGTGACTTTGCACTACACATGAAGGAATTCTAAAAAATAAAATATTCTGTTAATCTTTTGAAATGATTTGTGAGCATTTTTGTGGTTGCCAACACTGTTTGTTTATAGATACGTAATTTAGAATAAAGCTCATTTCGTCTTTTTTGCCTTGATAAAGTCCATCATAGGACAAAACGCGTAGGTGATTTAAAATACAGTTTTCCTCTTGTCTTTATTTTATTTAACCATCCTGTCCTTAATCTCAGATCATAACTGAGTATATTTTTACACACACACACACACACACACACACACACATATATATATATATATATATATATATATATATATATATATACGTGTAAATTCAAGTTTTTGTGAGTTCATACGTGTGTGCGTGTATGTATAAATTCATATATCAGCATGTGCGTGACTGAATGTAAGTATGGTGACTGACTTTGAAAAAAGGTAGGCTATAAATGCTTATAATTTCCCACTCTCCATTTTTCTCTCATTTTTCTTATCGTTCTTAGAAAGACAATGCACTCGCCGATATAATCATTCTATTTGATATCTTAAATTTTATTGTATTCTTTTTATAAAGCTTTACTTCCACGGGATAGTCTCAAATAAATTAAAGCAAATTTCTTGTTTGACAATATTATTTACGTGTAACGCATTTGTAAGACCATTTTCATAAAATTATGTGAATATATTTATCTCTGTTGTAAGGATAAAAATGAATTGTTATTCTTTATGAAACTTTTAATATCTTGGTCAAAATGATAAACTAATTTTACTTTTTTATTAAAAAATCAAAAAATATATTTGCAAAAGATTAAAAACCATAAAAATATTTTCATTATATTTCATAATTTCTTTTGAACAAAATCCGAGCAAACAACAAAATTTTGTTGAGAATGGTTTACTGAATTTTCAGAAACCACTCAGCAATTACTTATTTATTTTATTCATATAATTTGTATAAATTTTCTTTAAGTATTTTAGTGTACTTCCTCCTCAAGTGTATTATCGATATGTTGACGATACTTTTTGTTTATTTAATAATGAAGTTGAGAAAGAATCTAATTCCAAAATGGTTTTTTGGATGTCCTGGTACATCAGACACCAACAATATTTCTCACCTCAGTATATAGGAGACCTACATTTGCTGGGTTATATACGCGTTGGGATTCCTTTTGTCCAAGGAAACGTAAGATAAACATTATGAAAACGCTAATTCATAGGGAATTAATGATATGTTCGGAGTCTTTTTGGGTAATGAAATCAATTATATGGTTTGTGATATCCCCCTTAGTACTGTTCATTATGTTATCTGTGACAAGATTGTGGAGTTCAGAAAGATCAAACATTATACAGTTAAAAGTATCTTGTTTATCTTAGACTCCCCTGGATTGGATATTGTTTTGAAAGCTTGACTAGACAGATTTCATCCAGTGTTCGTCATTGTTTTTTCTCGTCTGAAGTTCGTGTAGTTTTTCAAACTCGGCCTATTTTCTGTTCTGAGCGTTAGGATGTTCTCCCTCCTCACCAAGTAAAATCTATTATTTATAATATAATTGTGACTGCTGTTCCAACTACATAGGAAGAACTACCCAGCGCCTACATATGAGATTTAAACAACACATTTCTACTAAGACAAGGAATCAGATATTGGCTTTAAATAAACTTGTCCCAAATACTTACTGTTCCACCATATATTAAATAACTGAAAGCGTGCTGCTGATTTCAGTGTCGACTGGTTCATGGTTTTGTCCTGGTCACACTATATTTCATTTAAAAGTGCTAGAGGCTCTTTATATCTAGTCCTGCAAAATTTCTCTGTGTAAACAGCGTGAATGTTTGCTGCTATCATTTGTCTCTAGTTCTTTGTTTTCCATTTCCTACGTTTGTATTTTTTCTTTTCAGTTTGAATCTCCCGATGAGGCCGGTTGCTTCGTTTTTAGAATGTCTAGTAATATTAAGCTACACACTTTTATTTTGATAAATAAATTTTGTACCTATAAATCTCTTTCTCTCTCTCTCTCTCTCTCTATATATATATATATATATGCGGGGGGGGGGGGGTAAAACGGAATAATTAAATTTCCTGAATTCATATGCGAACATATTTATGTATGTTTAACATGGTAGGTAATTAATACTGATTGATTTATAAGATAATGGTTGAAAGTAATCTTGACTGTAAAATTTATTATGAATTCTATGGTTCATGTTCTTTTGCTTATTCGCTTGGTCGCGGACATAGAAACATTGTACCTTCATATGTGTGCAATTACACGTATCTAATATTTAGACATAGGTATTTATACACTTGGTCGCATATGAAACTTTGTCATGTACATACATTTACTGATGTACGATATCTAGAAATATACAAAGTTTGAAAAATACATGTATGCACATAGAAAAACATTTTATATATACATAAATACACAAAATCTCTGCCATGGAGTAACTATTAAAGAGCTTTGGATAAGCTCTCATGACGACCATTGTTTGTTAGTTCGATTCTCACTACTTACTGCACAATTGTATCTTTATTTTATATTAGACTAAATTGCTATCTAAAAACAAACACACAATTTCGTGCGTACACTGGAATAGTGACAAATCTATGTGTGCATCAAGACAAGCCTCCATAGATACGCATAAAAAGAAATAGATTTCCTTAGAACTGAGATTATTTATCTTAAAAAGCACACATCAATCTGCCAGTAAGTTAGCTGGAGGGACGTCAGTATTTATTGCTTTTATTCTTAGTCCAGCAACTAATCTAGATTAGGTAAAAATATCTCACCGACAATTTTATAACGATCACAAATTCTCCATATTCATCATTTAGAGCTTGGCGAAATAGTAATCATTTTCCGGATTTGGGGCCAAGTCACAGCGTCAAGTGTTTTCATGAGGAATTCTTCGATTTGATGCAGTTTTCTTTTTATATGGCTCTCACGTAGTCAGATGAAACGTTGATAAAATAAATGAGTTTGTCATTGTATACAATGGTAGATTTGTTTTAATGAAAATCAATACACTGATAATAGAATTAATCTTAAACAACCAACCTTAGTATAATTTTCAGAATGTATATATGCGAGTAATCTATCGTATATTTTTCACTTTATAATGCCTATTTTTATTGTACGTTGATAAATAAAACTCCCAAAACAAGTTATTCATATTTTTAATAATTAAACAAATTAACAATTAAAAATAAGAATAACTAGTTTTGGGAGTTTTATTTATCAACGTACAATAAAAATACTTGCTTATAAATAAATCCAAACGATATAAGCTATAAAGACATATTTTACACTATATGCTCTATACATGGTTAAGTTAGTTAAATATCCTTTTTAACTAAATATATTATTTTACATGTTAATATATGCAATTTCACATTCTATAACATCCATAAGTCTCATTTATTCTGTCAGCTTTTCTATTGTTTTATCTTTACATCCATCAGTTTCTGTTATTTTATAGCTATCACCTTTGCTTGGATATTTTTTTCAGTTTTTATACATTTTACTCGATATTCGATTAGTTTAATATCTAGAGAAGCCGGGTACTTTTCTATAAATCTGTTGGCTCTGTATGGCAGGGTGGTTAATATTCAACTTTGTCCAATGTAAAGGGATATTATTTGTGTTGAATATAAATATGGTTGTAACGTGCATCATTTATAAAAGTTTTGTGCAAAACTTTCAATAATTTTCTGCATTAATCAACTTTGAAAGAACCTATAATATTCATGTCGACAATACTAATCCAAAACACTACTCCACTTCCAAGCTTTTGTTTTCTAAGTCGTGTTGGTTGACTATTGTTACGAATGACCCAATATCTAATTCTAGCCATTATTAGTCAACCAATTTAACTTTAAATTCCTTTCGAAAATTATGTTAAACAATAATTTTCATTTATTTCTTCATACATAGTATACATTTCTCTTCCTAGTTTTTACTTAGAAGTGGTAATTTGATTGCCACCATATCTTTAGTCAATACTCTGCGCTTTTTACTTTAAATAAGTTCAACATCAGCTTCTTCAAATAGTTTCGCGTTATTCGATTTATATATTTTGATTTTATTCAACTTTTTAACGACATTTATAAAAACAGTTTGTTTCATATTATTATCTCGTCATTGTTTTAAATTTATTTCCTGTGATCTCCGTTCATCTTTATAACTATTTTAAATAGTTAGAGACATTATTTTAATCGGTACAACCCCATGCAAGACACAAATGCCACTAAGGCACAAGGGTCTACAGGTTGTAGAAGAATTAGGAATAGAAACATGACTAATGAAATGTGTGATGGAAAAAAAAGAGGAACCAGGAGGACAATATATAGACATTGACATTGCTTTAAATTTTTTGAAGATTAAAGTCGGATGGAAAGCATGGCACCGGAAGAATGATCCACAAACAAGAAGTGTGAAAAAAGGAACTGTTAGCATAGAATTTACGGCTACATCTAGACGGCTAAACTGTAAATTGACAAGATCTCGACACCAGTCTAGTACTGCACTTAAATTAAAAAAGACTAGATGCCATAGCGAAGAGCTAAACTGAACAAATACCATGAAAGTATTTACAGAACCAGACTTAATAATATTACTATATATTGTTTATTTGTTGAGATTACATCTTTCGTACGATTCATGGCAATCTTTATATATTAGAAATTAGAAATAAATTAAATTAATCTGAAGCTTATTTTCGCCTTGACAAACAAAATAAAATACCGTATTAATTTCTCATACTGGAAACATTTTTAAATAAAAAAATTATTAAAAATGTTAAACTCTATTTATATTCGTCATCCTAAGTATCTGTCATCGCACCTTCTTTCTCAGCTTTCTATTGTTCCTTTCTAACTAGCTTGTACTCCTCACTCTTTTCTAATTAATCTTTTTACATTTATGTAACCCCCTGCACACCAGTGGCGTTTCCGCCTTGCTCGGGGTGAAATGATTAAAAAGAAATATGCATATATTCAGATAATTTTATCAGTATTTGTGAAAATATTGACTTGCATCAACAAATATGAAATAGTAAAAGTCCTAATATAGGAAATGTTTTTAACCTTTAAATGCTATTGCTGCTAATAACAATAACAATAATAATAACAAAGATGAAATTGGAAGAGTGAAGTCACCTATTGTTGCTTGATCTCCAGTGAAAATCAGCAACAGTTTTGAAACTCGGTATTAATAATTAAAACGATTATACTGATAAAACACCGAAGGAATAATGGATCAGAAAGGCAAACTATGACAGATTAATAATGATACTAATATATATTAATAAAAATAAAAGAGTAATAAAAACAGAGAGAAAGAAAACATATGATGATAACATATTTTTCCTGAGTTATATTATATGATGAAAGTAAATATTCTCAATAATTCCTAGTAGTCTTTCGTTGTTTTGTCTGGCTAAAATAATTTACTTTCTCTAATTACAATTCTTCCATTTTTCTTTAAATTTTTTGAAAACTGTTCGAATTTCTCCACTAATTATGTTGTGCGTAGTTACCTTCATTTGAACATTCAAATTCTCCAACAAGGCTTTAATATCTATCCAGCTTTATTTGTTTGTACTTCTGAGATGTGGTAGTATTTACATTATTTATTTAGACAAGAAACTAGCATCCCTGCATGTACTAATATTTCGAACAGAGAATAGGTTCAAGATATCCGTATATCACTAGCCAACTGGACAATACCTCAACTTCAACTTCCACCACCCATACAGTGTAAAGAAAGGGATCGTTCACTGCTTACAACACCAAGTAAAAGTTTTAAGCGGCAACCCAGAAATAAAGAACAGGAAATGGTCAGTATAAGCAGTAGCCTACAATGTAACAACCCAAAGTAGCTGACAACTCCAACAAACGTGGAAGTGGGGTGGAATGAGGATAACAACTCTAAGAAAATAGCCTCAGTCTGCCTACCTATGTGAAGGGGTTATCGGAGAAAATACAAAGTATCCGTGGTCAGTATAATATCAGGGGGGCCTTCAAACGTGGTTCTACACTTCGCGGATTTCTCTCCCGAGTAAAATCTCCAATGAAGATAAAATGACTGTGTGAACGCCATTCTATGTAGCTGTAGAAAGAAATACAAAGGGGAAACCGGCTGCCTCCCTAAAGTAAGGCTGCAAGAATATCGTAAGGACGTGACATGAGGAGAGAGAAATAATTATGCGTAGCGGACCACATATGAAGAGAGAAAAGGGATCACCACACCCTATGGGATGAAGTTGAAATAATTAATAGAGGACGCCATTGGAAACTATGTAAACTTAAGGAATCAGCGCATATGCTAGGCCACAAAAATTTCCTAAGCCGATCAAGCAGAGACATGAATACAATATAGAAATCAGTAAAATCGAGTGCTAGAGTAAATCATTAGCTTCAAAGATTGCAATATGATCTCTGATAAAAAAAATAGTTACTGAGACGTTATGCTTATAAGTCCTAAAAGTTATACACTGCTGTTCTCAAGTGGTGCAGTGAATGGTTAGTTCCAGTGACATGACCCAAAGAGTTGTGAGTTCAATACCTGGCTCCAGCAGAGGTGAACAAATAACTTAGGAAGTTGAATTACAGGGAGATAACTACATGAAATGAAAATAATATACACCAGTAATCGAAATAAAGTGTTTGGTTAAGAAGTCTTTGCACCTGAAGAAGGCCGGAGCATACAATGGCCTAAATATTGTAAACATGGCAATAATAGATGAAGTGTAAATAATGGTTATCCAGTTTTACATTTAATTTAACTTTATAGCCTGTTGAAAATACATATAGATGTTTCGCTCTTATCATACATTGTTTTCACGTCAGATCTAACAAGAGGTCCTCATTCGTGATAAAACGATCTATTCACAGTGGTCCATTATTTTGAAATTCTGATGTGTAGATAGTTTCGCTTCTTCTATCCTTCAATTCTCTTTGCAAAGCTTTCCAGGTTGTTCTAACCCCTCCATCAATAAAGCATATCTTTCTTATTCCACAGTTTGTTGAATTTTCTAATCTTCGATTATGCATTTAAATTTTCTCTTCTTAAATTTTAATAATTTATATATATATATATATATATATATATATATATATATATATATATAGTATTAATCAAATGTTTCGGACCACCGTGAAATGTTTTTCTAAGTTATTAAAAACGTTAAGTTTGCATACTTGGATAAATGAATTCACCTGTTGTGTATATATGAAAACAATTATATAAAATTGAAACACATTTTTCGAAAAGAATTAAGAATTTATTTGCATAAGATTTGTTACAACCTGATACCTTTTCTGAATTGTAGAACAGAAATTTATAAATATTACAACTTCGTTTTTTCAAGGTTCAATTTCATCTTGGTTAATGTGTGATTGAAATTCATTTTCCGAAACCGTTATAATGCTAAGAATTAACAGATTAGTATTAAAAAAAAGAACCCAGGTAGAAATTCTTTTTGAATAGTTTTCCGAATGTCAGATTGCCAGAAAATTACAGATATCAAAAACTGGGGTGTATTATTGACTGCAGTGACATGCAGAAACCGGCTGAAAAAAAAGATATGGAAGGCCCAGAGAACATCTATTACGCACGATAGGTACTTGATCGTGTCTAGCAAAAGAAACAGAAAAAGAAAAATCCCCAACTAACTTCTGAATTTAATTCTACACGTCGATATGTAATATCTATTATGACTGTTATGAGAAGACTTCTTTCTGCCGGACTTAAAGCAGGAAGATCTGTTAAAAAGCTTCTATGAAAAAGGAAAATTAACTGAAAAGACTAACAACAGCACAAGAACTGAACTTTAGATGATTATTAAACGATACTATGGACTGACGAGTCCAAATTTGAGATTCTTTTGGATGGAAACAAAGAGTGTTTTTCACATTAACTTCTTCCAAACAAATGAGTGAAAATTACATTGCGCTGTTAAGCAAGGTGCTGGTTGTGCTGTAATGCCTTGGAGATGTTTTCGAGGTGAGATTGTTAGGTTCAAATTAAAGACATTATACCACAGAAAAAGTATCATTCAATATTGCAAAGGCTTGCAATTCCTTCTGGCTGTCACATTATTGGGTACAAATTATCTAAAATAAAAGGAAGATAAAAGAATTTTGCAAAACACGACTTGGCCTCCTCAGTTTCCAGATATTTCACCAATTGAATTAGTCTGGGATGAAATTGATCGTAAAGTTCGAAATGAAATGCCTATGAATAAATAAGAGTTGTTTATACATCAGCACGCTGCTTGAGAATCACTTTAACTCACATACTTTTACAAGTTTCTCGTAAAGATGCCAAGAATTTGCTCTGTAGTAATAAATGATCGTGGTGGTCCCCTTGATAATATGAAAATATAAATTTGATTTAACTGAAATTATAATTATTTTATATTTAAAGGCATGAAACTTGATTTACTTTTTATGTCTAGAGGAAAAACAATGTAGTTCTAAATTTTTGTCTATTAACAAAGATCTATCTACTGACTAGATCGGAAAGGTACTGAATGCTTCCTTATTTGCAATGCCTTTACATTAAAACCCTTTTAAAATCTTTTGTTAGTATCATTTTATTCGCCTTTTATTTGTTTAATTTCCTGTATTTTGATGGTGCTGCACTCATGTATTGAAAATTTATTTATAGCAGTCATTGTCTTTTCCCCATATTAGTTTATTCAAGTTAATCTCGTTTGTTGCCATAGACGTTTCTTTACTCAACATATTTCTATACAGAATTTAATACTTTTTCTTAATATTATTTAATGTTTTCTTCCAGTTCTATTTTTTATGCAAATATTATAAAATTGTCAGTTTAGTTGGTTGACATTAAGAACATAAATTGGAATTAGTATTCTCCTTTGCAGTTTTCACTAATGTGTGGATAAGTGAGTTTCATTAAAGTATTCCTTTTGTTGATATTTACCTCAGCCAGAAATGTTTTGGTGCCAATTCCTAACCTAATTAAATATGAATTTTGTTCAGCATTGAGGATATTCAATGATTCAGGCTTGGAGAATCAGGCATTTTATGATCAGATTTTGATAGGAAATTCATACAATTGCAATATTTATGTTTTGTTTCAGCGTTTCACTATTTTATTTACATTTATTGTTCAATTTCTGAAGTCTTTTTTTATCTTCGGGCCGTCGTTATTTGCTCATTATGCGCAATAGATTTCAACATGTATCCTCTAGAGAATTTCTACGTCAAGCAAAGACAAGCTTATGTACTTTCATTCCTTTAGTTAATGTCATTTTGTCGTTTTTATATTCTGCATAACGTCATTTATCCTGGGGATATTTTTGAGCAATTTATTTGTTGTTGGTTATGTCTATTGTACATGTCCGAATTTTCATTTTTATCTTTACAAGTTTCTTCCAGATAATATTTTTCTTTACAAACTTTAACGCATAAAGCAAACAGGAACGATATATTACTTTATGAATGAAATTTAAATATATTTAAAAACTGGAAAAAAGAAACATGGGTTTATAACGAGTGAAGTGATGACCATAATTAATGAAAAATTGATTCTTGCCTTGCAAAATAATTTTATGATTGTTCAGCTGTTGTAATCTACCGGAATCTGCATTACACTCACGTTCACAAAGGAAGTCAAGTTCAGTTGTGTTAATTTAAGATGTCTCCAGCCGAGGAAATTATCGATTCACCTGTTGTCAATGGTAACCCTGCGAAGTGAATACCCTTGGAAAAGGCTGTGCCTGAGAAGTGTACATGTGGGAAAAAACCGTACCGTTGGAAATATATATATATATATATATATATATATATATATATATATATATATATATATATACACCCTAGAAATGATTTCGACAGTCTCTCAGACATCATACACCTAGGATGGAAGGACGATGATTCATTGAGGGCTTTACGGGAGCCGAACCTCAACACTCTGGCTGATATTACTGAGAAAATATGGGAGTGAATAAATTGTAATGTCAAATACGAAAGATTCAAGTATTGTGTTTAGCCGGCGTACCCAAGTCATTATATAGCGAAAGTATGCGAGAAGCTCTCGTTACCGAGTAAATATGGTTTTAATATAAGTTTTAATATTGGGACATTGTGCAAGTTTATGTTACATTGAAGGAAAATATATCCACCCAGGAAGATAAAAATCACACTCATTCACACATGGACTTTTAAGTGTCTAATCATTTAGAAATGGATATTAACTTTTTATTTATTTCTTAGAAATTCAGCAGCTATTAAGTCCTAAATAATAAGGTGAAATAGTAGCGCTTGCAAGATTCGAGGTGTGGTTGTTATATTTTAACATTTTAAGATATTTTTCATGTGTTCAGAGGAATCTTTCATATCTGATAATTTGTAAGGATATTCATTACTCATTAATAAGATCTCGTGCTTGTATGTTTTCCATACAAAAAATTATCTGACCAAACTTTTAAGAACTATATTTAAAATAAAAATATATATCTTATTCTCTTACTCTTTCACTTTTTCTCTTCTCACCTTCTCTTTCGCATTAATTCAAACCCTTCTTATAAATAACTGTATTGTTTCTTTCTAGATAAACTAACATCTGACTGTTTAAAGAAGATTTAAAAAGTAACTAATAGCCACTTCTCTTGAAAGTGGGAAAGTTTAGCATCTTGGTATTATGAAGTACCTGCAGAAAAAGAGTATATCACCCAAGGATTTCATGCTAACATGGTCACTATAGTAGGGGATGACACTCCAGCTTTATCAACAGTACAAATGGGGCAGATGAATTCAAGAGAAGAAAAGAAAGTCTTGAAGATGACTCAAGGTCTTGATCGTGTTCAACACATCAATGACAGGCGATTGACCAAATGGCCAGTGCTATTAGCATATGTTGTGTGAGAGTTTGAGAATATTCTTGTTGTAGATTCCGGTTGGAAAATCACACAAAATAATAAATAAGAAAAAAAACAGATATGGAGATAGAGATATAAGTTATATTGAACAAGAGATACAAATTGGAACACGGGTTAGTCAATTCAGGGATAGTATTAGTAGAAATCAATATATACAGTCTTGAAGTGAAATAGTATGTCCGGGTAATGAGTCTATATCCAAACAACTCCAACTTACTGACCAACTAAGCAACTTACTAAACTCTACAACTCTGCCGTTCTCAGTATAGGCAGGATTATATGTACACATCAGTATAGGCAGGATTATATGTACACATCAGAGTCCCTTATTTCATAGAAAGGGGAAATATCCCAACACCCCTTCTCTAGCTTCCTTTTTTAGGAGTTAGTATTTTTCCGCTTGGGATCTATAATTAATGGCTCCGTAAACTTTACTTTTCTGGTAGATCTTATTTCTGTATTCATTTTTTGTCTCTAAATATCGAAGGATTCTAAATTTTCTTCCGTAGTGTCCTCAGTTTCTAAGGGTGAAGCGCTTGGCTTTTCACTCCTTCTTTTTTGTATTTGATTCTTCCCTTCTATGCGTAAATTATTCTCCTTTTGTAGTGTACATCACGTTTCCTATTCTGTCTACAATTGTTCCCGGTTCCCAATACGCAATGCTATTTTTAAACATTCTGAAGTACACTCGTTTACCTGGTTTGAACAATCTTTTCGTAATTACAGGTGTATTCCGGGTTTTGTTTTTGCATGGTAGCAATTTATCGAGGGCCGACTGGATCCTGCGCGCAAACATCACCTCAGCAGGTGAAAGTCCCGATGGTGTGTTTCTGTTAGGTGTAATCCGGTATATTTGTAGAAATTGTTGTAACGCTCTTTCTGATGGTGTATCTCCAGTTTTTTTAAACGATCTCTCTATAGTATCCACGAATCTTTCGGCTAAGCCGTTAGACCGTGGGTGGTAAGGTGCTTTTTTTATGTCTTTTATTTGGTACTTCTCGCAAAATTCTTGAAAATCACTTTAAGGAAATTGCGTACCATTGTCAGTTACTAAACAATCTACAACGCCAAACCTAGCGAATAGCTTGTGTAAACAGTTTATAGTATTTACTATTGTTGGATTATTATATCTGAAAACTTCAGGCCATTTACTAAAACTGTCTACCGCTATTAAATAGTAGTAGCCGTCGATAGATCCTGCGTAGTCCGCATGGACTCTCGACCAAGTTTTGTCCGCCTTTGCTCATGGTTTCTATATGATAGATGGTGAATTTGCTGCCGCCACGCAGCCCTTATACCTATAGGGGTGTCGGGGTATACGTGAACGTGAGTTCGTCGAAATTTGTTGTGCAAATTGTGTGCGTGAGTTCTAGATCCTTGTCGCTAATTTGTTGTACGACTTGGTGTATACATGAGTTCGAGTTCAAAATCCTTCGTCGCCAATTTGGCAACTAATATGCAAAACGTATTTTTCTTACCGCATGAACTTGTTCAAATCCTTCGTCGCCAATTTGTTGTTAGCGACTAATGTGAAAAACGTATTATTCTCTCCACGTGAATTTGTTCGAATCCTTCGTCGCCAATTTATTGTTGGCGACTGATGTGAAAAACGTATTTTTCTTAGCGCTTGAACTTGTTCCAATCCTTCGTTGCCAATTTGTTGTGGATTTCGGTTGGGAAACCTCACAAAATAATAAATAAGAAAAACAGATATGGAGATAGAGATGTAAGTTATATTGAACAAGAGATACAAACTGGAACACGGGTTAGTCAATTCAGGGATACTATTAATAGAAATCAATATATAGTCTTGAGGTGAAATAGTATGTCCGAGTAATGAGTCTATATCCAAACAACTCGAACTTACTCTGCACCAACTCACTGACTTACTAAACTCTACAACTCTGCCGTTCTCAGTATAGGCAGGATTATATGTACACATCAAGCGAGTCCATTATTTCATAGAAAGGGGAGATCCCACCACAATTCTGCACAATGAACGTGGCATATGCCACGTTCAGTGTGCAGAATGTTCTCACTATCACAGATCCTGCTTGGTGGGTGCTACGTCTTCTGTTACCTGATCAAAAGTGAAACAGGCTGAGTACATCACAGGGAAATCTGACGTTGTTTGGAGCAGATCCAGCTGGTTTCCTTGAACTTTTCTTGGCCCCCATCACTTTCAGCCAGAGAAAAGACAGTAGAAAATGCAATAGAAAAACCCAAAATCACATGTTCAAAAGAAAGGCAAGTTTGTTTCATCTGCAGAGAAGGTGATGTCCTCGGTTTTAGAGGGATGAAAAATGCATTGTTTTAACAAAATATCCTACAAAAGGTTATCAAGACCAAACACTCAGGAATAACAGTGAAAAGTGTTTTTTTTAATCAAGATAATTCTCCAGTGCAAAGTCCTTGGTTTTAATGGCTGCCGTGCGTTACTGTGGCTTCAACTGGTTGATCCCAATTCTCCTGATTTTATCATCATTTGTTCCCTAACATGAAGAAAAAACACTTAGCCGGGAGTCAATATTATAGGGATGATGACGCCATATCTACTGTTGATTTCTTTCACCAACAGGATGAAGAGTCTTCTTTGAACAGTTAGATGTCTGCCTGACTGGAAATAAACAATGAAGTTATAAATAAAATTATTTGAAGTAACTGCATGTAATATTTCACAGCTCTGGCGCCAATCTTTCGTGGTCAGCCTATGAAGATTTTACTCCAGAGAGAGTGAGAGAGAGAGAGCGCGAAAGAGAGATATGTAATATGTATGCTAAGAATGTTATCAAAAAGAGCACTACAAATGCGAAAAGACGTGTACCTGTGGTTTATTCGACAAATTTCGTCAAAAAAGAGCTGCTCAGCAACTTTGACATATTCGGGAAAGACATTTAAATAATCAAGAATCTATACTGGCAGACAGACAGGAAATGAGTTCAGTAATTATAGTAAAACAGAATGGGGTGTAAGAGAATGTCTCTTCTCACCGGATTGTGGTACAGTGGATATCGGCTCGGAACGAGAAACCGGGGAGCCGAGTTCGAATTCCAGTTGAATCCATTGTATTCACTTCCGCGCAAATACCCTTAGGAAAGGTATCAATCCGTCTCTTCCTTCCAGTTATGGGTTAAATAGCATGACAGATTGGGCTCTATAGCCTTGGTCGGCAACCAGTCTACCGCAGAAAGCAATGGCAACCTACTGCGGGATAATCTTCTGCCCAGTCAGTCATGTCTCTTTCGAGACATGATCGCCCAAGCATGTATCACGTATGGCACATAACTGACTGATACAGCAAAGTAATTCTAAGAGAACTAGACTTCCTGCCACGATTTATCAATGGCAGCCACAAGCTTAAAAATATAAGATATACAGATGACATAGTGTTGATAGAAGACACAAAAAGCAAACTACAAAGTCTTCTGCAGAATATAGCGAAAGAAAGTGAGATGAAAAGACTAAACATAAGCTACAAGAAGACAGAATGTACAATCATCAGTAATATGAGGAGCCCAAAATACCAATTATACGTCGGAGATCATGCAGTTATAGAAAGTGAAAAATCTGAGAAGTGTTCTGACGGAGAAGGTAAAGTGCGACACTAAGCTCCGAAAACATATTGGGATGGGAAAAGACGTATTGCTAAACAAAATGTTAAGAGACACGAAAACATTGTTGAAAACAGAAAAAAGTATAGTGAACTCTTACGTGACGTCTATCCTTCTGTATGGACAATCTCCTCAACGACGAAGGAGAGAATCGAGGCGAAAGAAATGTGGTTCTATAGAATGTTGCCTAGGATACCATGCGCAAAAATAACAGAAATCAAAGCTTTTTAAGAGGATCCGCGAGATAGGAAGATGTGGAGCGTTATGACCGTCTACTTCCTGAAGAAATATGGCACATGGAGAAAGAAAAAATATATACATATGAATAAGTGTATTGAGATACTTTATCTTTGCATGGCGATTGTTATCCACTGAACTGTTCGTCGATGAGTAGTCGTCATTGTGAAAACAATCCTTTTAATCGAAATTTATAGACGCTTAAAATATTGTCTGCGCAATATTTAATCTGTGAGTAGATTCTTCGATGTTCTATTAACAATGGTGTCTACATCCGCATACTAGCAGCAAATCGAAATAATCTGAAGAGGAAATGGTATTCTGCACAACTATTATTTTTTGCTTTACTGATCGATTTTTCGCTTAAAGTTTAGACTTTTGTTTTGGCTTTAGGGTATCAGTTATGTGAATGAGATTGATGAAATAAAATAAACTAGAAGAAAACTTTTTGAAAGTATGATAAGAGAATGCTTCGGAGCAAATAAGGAAAGCACGAAATTCAAAACAACAAACTTACTCTTGACAAAAATCGTAGCAAGTGAATATGGTAAAAAATTTCCAAATTTAAAGGAATGAAAATAAGTAAAGCTCAAAACCATATCTAAAAGACTCAATCCTGACAAATTGTTTACAATCCGATAAGATTTGGAAGAGATCTGGATATGATACCATTACCAGAACCTTCTTCTTTCTTTTATGTACCTTGTCCTTTCAGGACGTAGGAGATCATGGCCTTCCACGTCTCCCTATCCTTGGTGGCTCTTGGCACGCTTTCTCCTGTAAAGTCATCCAGCCACCGTTCTGTCATCCACCTGCTCAGGGCTTTTAAATATGTTATTCGCTGCTTTCCCCTGTCTCTTTTTCACTCTATCTGGCCTGTTAGCATCAGGTTCTCCAAGCCCTCCTTCCTCATTGCATGTCCCAGGAACTTCATTTGTCTCTTCCTGATGATCAATATTAATTTCCTTGTCGTTTTCATAATTTCCAAAACTTCGTAATTGCTCACATGCTCGGTCTACGATATCCGCATCATCCTTCTGTAGAACCACATTTCAGTTGTTTCAAGTTTTCTCTTCATCTTTGTTGATATTGTCAAACATTCACTGCCATATTGAAGAACTGACATCACATAGCAACCCAGTACTCTCTTCTTTGTTTCTAGTGAAAGTTTCCTGTGTCTTAATACTTTACTCAGCTTCTGGAACGGTACTTTCGCCATGCCAATTCGCCTTTGGATCTCTGTGTAGCACTTTCCGTCTTCAGTTAGAACACTTCCCAGATATTTGAATTTTCGTACCTGCTTGATTTTAACACCCACATCTGTATTTGGCACTTTGGGCTTCTCCTTTTGCTAATGATCATGCATTCGGTTTTCTTGCAGTTTATTTGTAACCCCTTCATGTCACTCTCTTCAGTTATCTTCTGTAGGAGGTCCTGCAGTTTTTTCTGTGTCTGCAATCAACACTGTGTCATCTGCGTATCTTATGTTGTTCAGATTGTGACCTCCGATGACAAATCCTGCCATAACATCTAGGGTCCTCAAAATATTCTTGCTGTACAAGTTAAATAAATCCGGTGAAAATACACCTCCCTGTCTTACGCCTCTTTCTATCGTTGTAGAACTTCTGAATTCGTTACCTGTCCATATGCAGGTGTTTGCTGCCAGTAGAGATTTCTAATTACCCTACTGTGTTTCCCAAATATGTCGAGCCTGCTGAGCATCTCCATCAATTCTTTGTGGCGTATTTTGTCGAACGCTTTTGCATAGTCAATAAAGCACAGGTATCAGTCTTTCTTTCATTTCAGAGAGCATCCTAATCATAAATATGGGGTTCCTTGTCCCAGTAACTTTGACGAACCGGCACTGTTCTTGTCCTATTTCTGGCCTGATTCTACTTCTTGCTCTATTTATCAGTATTCGGACGTTCAGTTTTGTAATATGACTCATTAAGCTGATAGTTCGGTGTAGTTCACATTCGTTTGCACCTGGCTTCTTAGGCAATGCTATGAAAATGAATTTGCATAGGTCGGCTGGTATTATACCACTATTATAAATTCCATTTATTATTTCCATAACTTTTTCTATGCAGAATTCTTCCAGGGCTAACAAGAGCTCTATTACAATGCCTTCTGGACCAGCAGCTTTGTTTCTATTTAGTTTGGCCATTGCAGCTTCCACTTCGTACTTTAATATTTCCGGTCGGTCCTCATCTTTGCGTATTACCAGAACCAAGTAAATTGAAATATATGAAAAATTTAAACAAAATAGGCAAAAGGTGTGATGTTATTTACAAAATATACAAAGATATTTACAAAAGCAAGAAACAAAAAGTTTGATCTCGGTGAGTCTGAGTTTGAATTTGAGTTTTGTTTAATGGTATATCACCCTCTGTGGGTTATTTAATGCCAAAAAGGTAGGGTTTTAAAGGATTCTTTTTTAATGTTCAGTTATCATGAAAAGGTTGATTTAGTTAAATTGTAATGAAAATTTTATTTTATTTTTTTATTTTAGAAAACTGAAAATGTTTTCTAGTTTTGTATTCAAAAATGTTTTGCTGAGAATAATTTTTTTACTTCAAAAATGTGTTATGGTAACATTTTTCTCTTCAAAAATGTGTTTTTGGTAATATTTTTCCTTAAAAATGTATATTTTTCTGTAAAAGTATATTTTTCTGTATATATTTCTATAAAAGCGTATTTTTATACTTTCATAGTGTTTTGACCCCAGTTTGGGGGTTAACTATTTGCGCATAGATGGGACTCTAACAGGTGTTACCACTCCGGATCAGGGTAAACCTGGGAACAACAGCAATTAAGAGGTGGTTCCATGCTTCCCAGAACCTTCCGATCAGAGGCCTTGCTGCCAATACAGTTTACCGTCATGCCTAGGAAATTGATCTCAATGAAAAACGCTATTTTTATAATAAATGATGAATATTATAATAACATTTAATGTTTAAAGCAATTGGCTTTAAAATCTAATTTCAAAAACTTGTCAATTTCAGGGTATAAATTGCTTCTTAAAATTAAGATTTTATGTGAAATCTATTGGTCGTCTATGGTATTATGTTCACGATCGCTAAACTAAAAACAGAAATATTAGTCTATGAGCTATAGAAATGCATGGCATTATAATTTTTATTTTGTACAGAAATATGAAATGAAATGGTTTTTTTGGTACTTTGCTTAAAATGGAACCCAAAAACTGAACGAGACCAAGAAGTAAATTTACTTTTCAGAACTGTTTTGTCTCTGCATTTGGCAGTTTAATTGACATGGGTTCTTCTTCAAATAATCTTCTATGTGATGCGTACTTTCAGGACGTGGGCATTAATGAATCTCCACAACCTCCTATTCCTTGTCGTCTTTAGCAACTCCCGCCTCGCCATTTATTCACACAAGTTTCGTCAGGTAGGTGGTCCGCTGTCTTCCTCTGTACCTCTTGCGCTCAATATGTTCTGTGAGTGTCATATTCTTCAAGCCATTCTTTCTCGTTATATGTCCAAGTAATTTCGGATGTCTATTTTTAAGTCTATGTATAAGATTTTTCGTTGCTTACATGCTCAGTACATGCAATTCTAAGTATCCTTACTTTGCAATAATATACTCTTTTTATAAAAATCATTCTCAGCATTTGTTCATCCCAAATTCCATCTATATAGAATTTAAATATGTATATAAACTAAATAATAAAATAGATTTTATATTTTTATGTTTAGATATAATTTAAATAATAAAATAAATTTTAGCAAACCATTAAAATAATAAGTCGGTTGATCTAGACAAATATCCGTTTTTTAGGACACATTTTTTAAAAATATATCTTAATTCATCAACTAATATACGTGTATTTTACTATCATTTATATATATATATATATATATATATATATATATATATATATATGACCGTTACATATTAGGATAAAAGAACACATACACACGCAAGCGTCGTCTTTCTATTAACATTTAAAAAATTCAAAAATACTAACAAGAACATAATCGTCAACATCGAGGATAGAGAGCGGAACTTAGGAAACCTGCGCATAAAAGAGTCCCTAATAATAACCAAACTATACCCACAGATCAACAATCGACAAGAGTTTAATCTAGACTACATAACAGAGTAGACAACGCTAACACGCACACGACACACACTGACCACAACAATAAAGCTCATACACACGGGCACGATATCACAGTTTAACGCACACATATAAACATACGTACCATAAACATACGTACCATAATACCGGAACGCGTGAGCTCATGTGAGCTTGTGTGTGTGTGTATGTGTGTATATATGCGTTCGCATATATATATATATATATATATATATATATATGCGTGTGTGTGAGTGTGTGTGCGTGTGTGTGTATAAGTGCGTACACTAAACACATGCACACATCTAGGTACCTCTAATATTTCGTTAACATATAAAAATAATAATAATTGAACAAATAATTTTACGCTATGTTATTCCCCCCCTCCGGCAAAGTAGCGGAGATGCCTATAACACACCGCACACTGGAAAACACACACTTACAGACGTACATAAAAGATAAACTTGAATGAATTACAATAACTACGCGCGCATTTCCCCCTCCCCGGTAATGTAGTGGAGGTGCCTATAACACACCACACACCGGAAAGCACACACACACATACATACAAAATAAAGTAGAATAAACTACAATAACCACGCGCACATAAATACGCACACCTGACACAGTCTCGGACAGGTACACACCACTAGATAAATCAGATCGATAAAACAACAGTAATGAAATTGATCCTCTTCAGCCCGATCAAAGAGTCAAGGGAACGATCAGATTACACTAAGATAAACCACACATACAAGCAAACTGATATCATCAGACCATAAAGGCCCCAACTAGAATAGACACACATACACACACACATACAGCAACTAGAATATACACACATACACACGCACACACACGCACACACATACACGCACACACACACACACACATACAGCAGCAGCAGCAGACAGCCAGGAACAAGCAATTCTTTGAAAGGCCGTGAAGATACCCGGACAGCCAAAAGCTTCCCTGGCATTCTGAAGATGAGATTTTAATCATAATGTTTAATAAATATGTAATACCCAGACACTTCTTTACCTTCCTTTATTTTACTCAACGCATTGTGACAGCCTTCAAGACATAACCCATATATATATTTATATATATATATATATTTATCTGTGTGTGTGTGTGTGTGTGTGTGTGTGTGTGTGTGTGTGTGTGTGTGTGTGTGATGATATCGGCTCAGAATGGGAAATCGGAAAACCGAGTTCCAATTCCAGTCGATTTCGTTTCATTCACTTATACACAAATACGCTTGGGAAAGTTATTAATCCATATCTTCTTCCTCTAGTTATGAGTTGAATAGCAGAGCAGTTTGAGTTCTATAGCTTTGCTTGGGAACTATTCTACTGTAGTAAGTATTGGCAACCTACTGCAGAAAAAATCTTCTGCTCAGTCCTGCATAACGTATTGCAATTAATGTGTGTGCGTGTTTATGGGTGTAATAAATTGCTTAAAAAGAGCACAACTGACAAAAAATTCCATCTTTACAAAAGTAAAAAATATTTGAAATATGACAAATGCATGTACATGTATAACTAAAAAATTAGATGTGATAAATGAAAACAGAAGCCAGAATTAGGGTAGAACATCTATTTGTACGCTTGCCTCCATTTCTTCGTAAACCACGTCGAAATTAAATCTAACTGCCGACTTCTTTGATTATTTATTACTTTCCATTCCATTAAATTTCTAATATTCAAAATCATCCCTTTTTCTTAGCACTTCTCATCCACGGTTACTGGAAAACAATAATAAATTCTAACTCTTCGTGGGATACTGGATATTTCTGTTCATGAATTAATTACTCTGCTGAAATTTATAGTGTTTTTTATTTCATTTGCCACAGTTGTCTAGATACAAGATGCCTACCCTATAGTTATTTATTCTGTTTAATTCTTGTCCGTATTTTTCCTTA
Organism: Ascarosepion bandense; assembly: GCA_037127315.1. Classification (NCBI taxonomy): domain Eukaryota; kingdom Metazoa; phylum Mollusca; class Cephalopoda; order Sepiida; family Sepiidae; genus Ascarosepion; species Ascarosepion bandense. The sequence goes on from JBBBDQ010000344.1 coordinate 2,512,439, forward strand.
CTTCCCGACAAAATAATCTTTTCATTAAATAAAATCTCGTTGATATTAGATAGAAACTTAATATACAGTTTTTGCTCAAACTAGATTTGAAAAAGACACTTTCTATATCTTATCTTCCCATTTTTAATTTGAATTCTAATAAAATAAAATTAATGCGACAAAAAATGTGATTAACTTTTATGTGTAACAGAATGCATGTGGGGTTATGCATGATGTAAAGTCGTGTGTATGTGTTATGTACCGAACACGGTACGCATGTTAATAGCTTGTTTGTAGTTGATATTATTGAGTGCTGCGGTTTTCTCTTTTATCAATAAAACCTCCATTATTTTATCCTTTCAGAGAGATGCAACGTGAGACTCCAAGTCATTTACGCAGTTGTTTGGCCGAAATAATTATTTACGAAATTAAGAACAAGAACACAGTTCTTCAAGAGACATGTAAATTTGTAAATAATATTGGTTCATTGTAGTTCATTTAATATTGCTTTATTACAAGTGACACATATCTGACCAATAAATGTTTTCATTAAGTATTTTTCAGCAAAACAATCTTTGTTATTCATCTAAATTCTCTCGATTACAGTCATGCATAAAAAAAAGGAGAAAAAGTTAGATTTGCAAAGTGTCACTTTTAACGCTTCTAATTATTTTGATTAGATTTAGCAACTTTTAATCACAGTCGCCGAAAGATTTTACCCCAATCATCCCCTGGAAAGATATTTTCCATATTTGTAATTATCTTAAAATTGGGTCGGTCCTGAGGAAAATTTGAATAAAATTTCACGATGATTTATTTATAAAATATAAAATTTCAAATCATATTTTCAGCATTGTATATTCGATTAAAAAAATGATCTGGTCTGTTTTAATCCGGAATACAATGTTCATTACTTTCACTGTTTCTAAAGCAAAAAATTGTTCATAATGTTTAAAATATTATCAACAGTTTTTTTGCTTTTGAATTCATTTTTTGTTTCTAACGTTACATCGATTGTACTTCTATATAACTTTTTTATCATAACATATACATCACATTCTGTCAATGTATGTTCTTTGTTTTACACAAACCGTCAATATTTCAACTAAGACGTTAAGATTAATTGAAATCATTTCCAAAATATTCTATTTAGGTATAAGAAAGAAAAAAAATATTTCTAGTAGCAGTTTTCATCGGATAATTCATATATACACTGAAGTGTCAAAAGTCATATGATATGACTAATATTGCATGGGACTCCCTGTAGCGGAGAAATTGCAGAAATCTGACGTGGCATCGATTCCCTAAACGATCAGATGATTCTTGAAGATATGTCGAGATATTGACATTTGATTATATCTCGCTGATATTTGTAGTTACAAGTTATTGCGTGGAAAACCTTCACGTATATATATATATATATATATATATATATATATATATATACTACATCCCATCAATTCAGCTCATGTTGAATGAACGAGGTAAAGACACGATTTGTTAGAGTTCTCTGGAACATCATTCGAAACAATATTAAGCAACCTGAGACATCTGGTGCAACCTGGCCCAGATGCCATGGTTCATTATCATGCTGAAATTAACCATAGTTTTATTTTTTCTCGGTAGGTGGATCATGAATTGATGCAACCGATCAAGAATGGCATAACGTAGCCATCGTTGTTCAATAATGTGTTTTGGTGGACAAAACATATCTTACTCATGCCACAGTACCTCGTACTCCATCATTACGGAATCATTAACAGTTTTCACATGGCATTTCTAACAACTTGGGTCAATGACAATATAGAATTATCGACTTCTGTTTCCAAATGAGGTAACTGAGTTCGATGTCATCGTATTTCTTTCCCAAGCCAAAGATCCTTGAACAAACTTGACAGAGATGTGTCTGATTCTTTCTGTAATTAATGTGAATGAGATTTGTGTAAGTGTAGCTTGCTGTTTTTCTCAGATAATCCTCACCAGAAATTCTGTTCTCAATCATTAAAAATCTGTGATCGACCACGGTACTATTTTCGATGAGCGATAAACCGTCCCATCAGCTATTTCCGGTACACATATAACACCAATAAATTGAGGGACATAAAATGTCTTGAAAATTTTTAAAATTATAAAACTCGTTCATTAGATACGACGGCAAGTGAATATTGTTTTCTGATCCTTCTGTTTCATTTGTAAAGATTATTGGCAAAATCCAAAGAAGTATTTAAAATATTATCGGCTTCAATCCATTTCGGAACATCATAAATAAGTTTCGATGTGCCATTTCTCTAAATATATTCATGGTAATTGTTCTGATGTGATTTTCTCTTTAGTACCTCGACCACGAATTTGGGTGTAGTACTAGACTGACCGAGTTCGAATTCCAGTGAAATTCGTTTCATTGACTTATGCACAAATACCCTTGGGAAAGGCATTAATCTGTCTCTTCTCTCTCCAGCTAATGGTTGAATAACATGACAGATTGGGTTCTATAGTTTTCGTTGGCAACCGGTCTACCTTAGAAAATAATGGCAACCTACTGCGAGAAAATTTTCTACCTAGTCAGTCACGTTTTGAAAGAAACATGATCACCAAAGTTAGTATTACGTCTGGCAATTAGCTGATTGATAAATGTGTGTGTGCGTATTTGAATGTGTACTAAATCGCTTAAAAAGGACTTCTTCTCCATGTGATGTGTCCATTCAGGACGTAGGCAATCATGGACTTTTACTTGGTTCTGTCTCTTGTCTCTCTCACTCTTTTTTTCTCTTGGTATTGCTCCCAAACGCTGCCTCGCCATCCATTTGCTCAGGTCTACAAGTATGACACGCTCTGCTTTTCTCTGTCTCTCTTTTTTCTATCCGTCCTGTGAGTATTAAATTTTCCAGGCCATCCTTCCTCATTACGTGTCCCAGGAACCTCATCTGTCTCTTCCTGATGTTAAGTATGAGTTTTCTTCCCATTTCCATCCTCTCCAACCTCTCATTAGTGCTCACATGCTCAGTATAGTATCTTCAACATCCCTCTGTCAAACCACATTTCTGCTGCCTCAAGCTTCTCCTTCATCCTTGATGACATTGTCGAACATTCATTTCCATACAAAAGGGTAGATATCACATAGCAATCCAGAATTCGTTTCGTTGTTTCCAGTAAGGTTTTCCTGTCTCTCATTACTCTGGTTACCTTTTTAAATACGTCTTTGGTCGTGTAAATGCGTCTTTGGATCTTAATGTTGTACTTTCCATCCTCTGTCAGGACACTTCCTATGTATTTAAATTTCTTTACGTAATTTATTTTAGATTCTCCAACCTGTTGTTGGCATTCTGAATGTATGGTTATCTTTTTGCTGATGACCATACATTCAGTTTTCTTGCACACTCCTTTCTTTTTGCTTTCTATTACTATCATCTGTAAAAGGTCCTGCTTTTTCTGATAGGAAATACAGAATGCCCACCTATAGCTATCTATTCTGTTTAATTACAGGTAATTTTAACCCGAAGCATACAATATTTAACTGGAGATTTCATTTCTTTTTTTTTTTTTTTTGTATCTTGTCACTTTCTATAAAAGGATTTGATTATTTCTGGAAAAAATAATATTTAAAGCGCGTGCTACAGTGTATCAATAAATTCGTAGGCTGACATGGTTATTTGTTTAACTCTCCATGTTCTATTTATGAGATTAACGGAGAAGTGTTGGAATAATTGCTTCATCAAGGAAAAGGATTGTTGGAAAAATAGTTATTGCCTAAAATAAATGCTTTTTATCATCATTACACTTATTGATACACCTTCGTTTAAAATTATACAATTTAGTATATATTCTAAACTAGATCTCTGGCTAAAGTAATCAGATAAATGAATTAACTAGGCAAAGGTCTTCCCCCAACCCTCTGTTATTCTTGTTTGTATTCGTCCGTGCTTCTCGACAAAATAATCTTTTTATAAAATAAAATCTCGTTGAAACCAGTTGTAATGAATAATGACGCCGAAATATTTTATTAGACGTGCAAATATCCTAGATATACATTTTAGACAATATTCATTGAGCTAAAGCTTGCACTGGATGAAACGGTGATGAGAAAAATTCTGTTGCACTAATATTTCAAGTGAGGAAATTCTGCGAACTTGCTTACTTTAAAGAATTAACCACGCAAATTTAATTTACGGAAAATGAAAACATGCCACTGACTCACGGAGAAATTTGTATTAGTACCAAACATGTCATCCATTACATTTATATGTATTAAATAATAGTTATGAATGAATTTGTTTAAGACATGAACCTTCTATTTATATAAAATGAAAACAGGGAAATTTAACTCTTCGAAAACTGGGATATTTGCTATAAAACTAAGGTAATGAAACCTTACATTACAGAAATTGGAAGAAACCATTCAGATATCAGGTTCCAACTTTAAGAATTATAATGCTTAATTATAATTATATATATTAAATTAAGAATTCTAGAGAAAATCATAAGTGTCTATGATTGCAATATCAGTATTTGTCTATATTACTGAGATGAGGTAGTATTTACATTATCCAGACTATTGTCATTATCTTTGTTGTCATTTGTACGGCGTTTCGGCCGTTGTACGCTCCAGCCTTCTTCAGGTGCTAGGAATTTCGAACCGAACCCGTGATTAGAATCATCTTCATTTCTTGCGTAAAGTCTCGAATGGAAGTTATGAGTTATCTCCTTCTAACCCTGTAAATTAATTGTTCACCACTGCTGTAGCCTGGTATTGAACTCACAACTCTTTGGGTCAAGTCACAGGAACTAACCAACGTCTATAGCCACTTGGCCATGTATCCTTACGTTCGTAAGTTCCTGACTTGATTCTTAGAGTTGTGAGTTCAATACCAGGCTACAGCAGTGGTGAACAAGTAACTTGCAGGGTTAGTGGAAGATAACAAGTGGAGTGCGTGCTATTTTAACTATATTATTTTCATGAAACAATGAGATTATATATATATATATATATATATATATATATATAGCCAAATGGAAAATAATAAACACCATATTTATTTCTGCTATATTACAGAATGAGAGACCGATAAATATTTGTCATTAAATTTATTTTTAATTTTTCGATAAATTTTGTCGTTAGTAACCCTACCATTCAAAATTAGCGATGACTAGTATAGTGTAACACTTTTAATTCCCAGAACAATACAGTGTTTCTTATCGCAAATCAATTACCTATATCAGACATATTACTATCTTTTAAAAAAATACCTGAAATACCACCTACTGAATCAAAGTGATATTAAAAAGCACATTTTACAAGAACCCCTTAAGAAAACTTTAGTTGATAACACAAAAATACTTCTTTAAATCACATAATTATCTTACAATTAGAGAAGTCAAAACCTTATTGATTAAACTTCGTTCCACCGCTATCAGTCTAACAGGTTAGTGACAGAAAGAGTGACAGGTTACAGGGGGTGTCAGGAAGAGGGTATGAGAAGGAAGAGAATATGGATGAGAGTGGGGTGGACGGAGACAAGAGCATGAGAGAGAGAGAGAGATCGCAAGTTAGTATGACAGGAGATGACTGTTGACTTTACACATTTTCAATTTTCTCTAATTTCTAAAATCAGAAATAGCTTTAATCTGATGAACCAAATTATCCCATGTCGGGTAAAAACCGACATGATAATCCGTTACTTATAGTCGTCTGAAAAATATATTCACTCGTAAAGGCTTCCGTTTTCTCATTTTGCTTATTAATAATTTGACCGAAATAATGATTTAGATTCCAATACTAAGTCTTCGTTTTATTGCACATATTTTTTATTTATAACGTTCGTTTTTAATTTCATTTGATACTTCAAGTTCACCATGACAAGAGTATATTTTTCATTTCTTTTCGTTTTGTAGGCTGCGTTAAAAGGATTTCGTTTTCTTTATATTCATCGTTTACTCATCTCAATATTTGTTTCATGTAAAATAATTCAATCACGTTATCCTCTATAACTGATCTAACTTCACATTTTCTCATACTCAATTCGTACACATAAATGCAAATACAGTTTTTTAGATTTGAGTTATCAGACTCTCAAACTCTTACCAGTGCATTATTTCGGTTGATTTATAATATTAGAATGGATTATCAAGAATGAAAACGCATATTATTTCCGATTAGCCTCTCAGAGCATTTTGGTACAAATAGAATTACTTTATAACTTTGAAGAGATCGCCTTAATATTAGACCTCACAATAGCTTAGCAGTTTTAAAGTGAAATCTCTTTGCTATAAGTGAAATCGAGCGAATTTCTTTAAAAACGAAGCCTTCCAAGCAATTTGGTTTCGTGATGCTAATTTAATCGAAGAACATTCGTTACGCCTAAGGTGAATTTGTTGAGCACAAGGTTAATATCGAAAGTGATTCCACTCCGCATGTTCCAGTTATAACCTTGAGAGTATAGCAAGTGATCAAAGGTCATATAGAGAAATAAGTTAAAATATGACGATATCGACCCAAAATATTGATAGCTATATCAATTCTATGTAACAGGGTTTACTAATTTAAAGTGGAAATAAAAATGATGCCAAATTTAGCTATTCTTTTACCTTCTTATTTAATGTAAAATCGTGTCCCATCGATGTGGATAAATCCTCGAGGTTTTTATGGCCCATTTATTTTTCCTTCGCCGTTGTTAAGTGTTTTAAAGATATTTTCATATTCTTTCGTAAATATCTATTTTATATGAATTTATTTTCAGTAGTGAATGTTTGAATAGGTTTAACAAGCTGGCAGGGTTACAAGATCAGTTGTACTACCGAAGGACTTTCTGATTTATTTATTCATTCATTTGTTTTTGTATTTGTCTGTACACCGAGTAAAGGTGATTGATTTGCATGACGTCTTTCTGGTCGACTAAACGCTCTAAAAATATAGAATAAGTTAAATGTTCATATGTACGGACATAAAAGCAAATTATTTTGTCGCATTGTTTTTTCATTTTTAAGGCATATTTCTGACTTTAATATTTCAAATGAAATCAATGTCGAATGTTAACGTTCTGGTATCTATTTTAATTTTGATATTTATAAATGTACAGAAAAATAACAAGCAATCATAGTAGAACGTCATATTTCTTAGTGGAAAAAGTAAATTAATTTTTCGTTAATTCCAAAATATACAAATATATATATTTGTTCCTTGGAACAGATTTCTGGTAAATATTTATACATTTATATTTTCTAATTTTAAATGTAAGTATAACTGGTGAAATTTTTTAATCAATATGTATTTTTGCATATACACATTGACGAATGATGAAATATTTCAGAAAACAAATATTGACTTTTTAACAAATATTCATTTTTAACAGAATCTCCTTTGTATATGCACTTATTTCAGTGGTGAATATTAGTGACGAAAAGTGAATATTATACGGTGAAGATAATCGGAACATATTCAAGTAAAAATCGTTTCTGGCTACAAACTCGTAGAGAATATCAATGTTTCAATTCATTTGCATATTATAGAGGCCACCAATTACTTGCACAATATTCAATTGGTTTGTTATCATATAAAAACACTTTAAAACATTCCAAGAAAATATATATCAGTTTTAAAAATTCGATTATTCTATCAATAAACATATTGAGTTGGAACAAAGTTCGAGGGCGCATTCAGGATTTGCGTGTTTTTTTTTTTGTTTTTTGTTTTTTTTCATATGTAACTGAAATTTACTACATACATATTATGAAATGTCACGTTATAACGTGGCTTTTAATACGAATCGTGAGTGGATTGTGAATTTTAAATATTTTTACGTTGAAAGTAAAATTGAATTAAAATGAGATGCATTTTCGTCATTTAATGATCTTTTATTTCTGGAAAGGAAATATGCTGTACAAAGAGGTAAAATATGTGCCGTTTATGGAGATAGTGCCATAGCTAAAAGTATGTTTTATAAGTGGTTCTCAAACTTCTGAAGTGAAAATTTGATCTGAAAGACCATAAATATTCCGTCAAACCAACAGTCGTTGATGATGGTAATCAAATGGGAACTCTGATTAAAATTCATTCTGATTACACAACACGCGACCTGAGAGAGATACTGCACATATCTATTGAGTGATGAATTTGAAACAACTTGGATAAGTGAATCGCTACGATGAGTGGATGCCCCACCATTTATGGGAAAAATAATGAACCGTATTTCAATTTTTAATCCTCGGTTCAAACACAACAGAAATGGCCTATTTTTGGAAGGAACGATCCCAAACAATGAAAAAGAAATTGTTTACAACAAATGTTTCTGAGGAAAAAAGAAATGGGCTATCATTAACTACACCAAAAGGCGATCTGCATCCGAAAAAGGTGAGGCTAAGATGAAATTAAAAGGACACTGAGCATTACGAGATTGTTCCGCAAATGCAGGGGGTGAATTCAGACAAGTATTGTTCGTATTTGACAAATAAACATCAGGAATTGACCAGTCAGAAGGGTGTCACTTTCCATCAGGACTACCACAGATTGGACGGAGATTCCCTACTCCACTCACCGTACTCCCCAGATCTTGCATCTTCAGATTACTAATTTCGACCCCTGCAAAATTCTCTTAGAAGAGCTTCAACTTTCTGGCAGCCTGTAAATGCCACTTAGTGCAGTTCGACACCTAGAAAAGATGTCAAGGTCTGTGATGATGGAATTATGAAACCTATTCCAATATGCTGAACAAAGTATGCTTGAATACATCTATGTACAAACATATAAATATATAATTTAAATTCACTTAAAAACGCTACGAACTTTTGTTGTAGGCCCAGAGAGAGGTTATTATAGTTGTTTAGATATTAATTCTAGAATTAGATTAGACTGCTCTCATTTAAAATGAGGGATGTTCCTAACTCCTGCATTGACGAACACACTTAATAGACGAATACATATATATTGTGCATGGATAAAGATTCGCACATACACACAAACGCAAACATTTACAAAACATAAACTCTCGAGTACATCGGCATTCAGCAGTCAACATGGAAATGTTAATCGAGAAAAATATGTATTGTATATAACGCATATATAATGTAGAATACTAGACTATATTAATAGTTTATTTCTTTCCGTCTTCAACATTTATTTTGTTAGTCATTTTACATCTGAACGATTAATTTCTTTTTCATTGAATATCTTTGTCTAATTCCTTACAAGATATGTAATTTATTAAAGATATAACATTGAAACAATCTCATTGCTTTTGCAGTGCTTATATTTTGAGTTAACACTGAATATTAACAGTCACTGAACGAGAGATAAAAGAATACTGCATATATTTTAGGTAGTAGATAAACAAAGAGTTTACACAGACCAAAACAAAGTTACATTAACGTAGCAGAATTTTAACTCACACTTGTGAAATGCGATTTTGTAGTATTTGTACAAACATATCCAACAAGTAAAAACTGATTAAATTTTTCTTCTGCATACATTTCTCGTGTGCTCTCTCTCGAGAGAGATATGGGATAGATGATGGTTAGGTTTTAATATTACTGTTTTTGTTCTATTATTTTCTCAGGGAAATACTAATTTTCGAGCGGTTTAAAATTAGATTTTTTTAAATATTAAAGCTTTCCTGAAGCTTTTATTTTATCTTTAATTAAAAGTTAAAAAATTAAATTTAATATTTTCAGTAAGCAAAAAACTCTGTAGTATACTTCAAACAGAAATTATATTGATTAGAATCATTTTTTGTTAAAGTAGCTTATTAGCGCCTTTTGGTCGTCTTTCATAGCAAAATAATTTTCTGTATTAAACAATTCTTTCAATAATAAAATATACTTTTACTAAACTTATTTACGAAATATAAGCCGATTTAAAGTATAATTTATCTGATTTAAAACAAATATCATTTACTATTAGTTTGAAATTAAAAAAAAAGAATTTTTATAACGTTAATTTTTAACCTATAGTAGTGGTGATTTTTAACCTACAGCAGCGGAAGTAGCAAAACATGAATTTTTAACTGATCAACTGTAAAATCTGTCGCTTATTTAATTACTGAAATCCATGTTAGTTTGCGTGTAACAACACTATTGGCATTTTCCCCGTGACTTAGCAAATAAGAATGTGTTGATTTTAGTCAGACACATTTATTAATAATCATAATGCAGATTCCAAAAAATACCTCAACTTTATTAAACGTGAAATCAGTGATAAAATGGTAAAATATTATAGCTCTCATTGACATAGTTTTGACTTATTTTTAAATTACTTAAAGCGGTGATGTTTAGAAGACAAAATGTATCAGAATTACAAAAGACTTGTGGCATTCTCTCTACGTTAATGCACAAACTTGAATGCTACTCGCTTATAAGACTAATATGAAAGGTGTCTTGTAGAGTTTAGTGAATGTATTTTGAAGTTAAGCTATTTTTTTAAGAAAGTGAACAAAAAGTCTTGCAATTTTTTAATATTATAATAAATATCATTGGATGTGCATTGTGGTGCATTGGATATCGGCTATCGGGGAGCCGAGTTCAAATTTCAGCTGAATTCATTGCATTCACTTACGCGCAAATACTCTTGGGAAAGGTATTAATCCGTCTATTCCTTCCAGTTATGGGTTAAATAACAGGACAGATTGGGTTCTATAGACTTGGTTGGCAACCAGTCTACCGCAGAAAGCAATGGCAACCTACTGCGGTATAATCTTCTGCCCAGTCAGTCATGTCTCTTTCGAGACATGATCGCCCAAGCGTGTATCACGTATGGCACTTAACTGACTGACATATTATAATTCTTTGTCTATATTTTTGAATCCAGGTATTCTAATTATTTACACTATTTACATTGTTTGAAATGCTGTTCTCAACATTGTTACGCCACTCAAAACCTTTCGGCCGTTCTACGCTCCGGTTTTCTTCACGTGATTGGAATTTCGAACTGAACCCTTGATTTCGGGTAGATTGTTTTCGTTCCACATGCTATACCGTTTCCAGATGTCTCAGAATCAGTCATCTCCATTGAACTCAACTCCTTTGTTCACCTTTAAAGCAGACAGGTATTGAACTCACAACTCTCGGAGATTTGAGTTCATGCGAGATAACTAATACTGAGATAATCGGAAGTGACATGGCATGTAGAACGAAAACAATCTATCCAAGTGGGCGTAATAAAGGGTTGTTAGATATTCCGATCTTCTGAAGTAGGCCGGAGCGTACAACAACCGAAACGTCGTGAATATGACAACAAAGATGAGTACAACATAATTATTTTCCAATATTTCAGCATTAGCAGGGGTGGGATGATAAATTTGTTAAAGGCGAATAAAAATTATTTAATTTTCAACTGCTTGGTGCAGACACATACCGGAAATGTTTGTGTTACGAATTACATTTCTGTACAATCACATGTATTATTTCTTTGACAAAAATATGTTTTTTCTTTTTTTTTATTTATTTATTTTTTTGGTGTTTTTTTTTTTTCTAAGATGTCAAATCTTGAAGATGTAAAAGGATTCACCTCTATTAGATGCCTGAGTCGGAGTTTGCTTTAGATAGATGGACTGAAGCAACCATAAAAAAAGTAAGCATAGAATAGAAGAATGTTAATGCTGAGTAGGAGAATATTGAAAATGAAAGGTGGATGCATTAATCCGCTGAACGATCGGACATGTGTTGTTAAGAGAAAGCTTTAGCTAATGGGTATTAGTAGCACAGACACCGAACAAATCCTGGAAACAAAGGCACGAATAAATATTCGTCTTTTAAGTGTTGACAGGTGAAACTCGGCGAGGCGATAACATCCAGTAGTATTTGTAAAATGGAGCCAACGATACATATTTACATAGTATACACTAACGACTACATAAGCGAACATTACGTGTATATATATATATATATATATATATATATATATATATATATATATATTGAAAAAGAAAAGTGACCGAATAAAAAAAACCTCGGTCGAGAATTTCAGCATACAGTCAATATATATATATATATATATATATAAATTCAAAGGTGTCAATTTTGAAAATTTTCTCTAATTTATATTAGCTCTGTATTCTTAATACATTGAGCTCTCTGCCTGCATCACTTTTTAATGTTAAAAATTTTTAAATATTGATTAGGATCAGGTTCTTGGAATTTACCTTCCTACTCTTCCACTTCGGATTAAAGAAAAAGAAAAACAATATATATATATATATATATATATATATATATATATATATATATATATATATATATATATAATACAAATTTATACAGATAAAAGAAATTACCAGAATTTTGCGAGAATTTCACCCGATAAATTCTGTTGCAATCTTTGAAAATATAGTTGAACTACATTATATATATATATGATTAAATTTGTTTTTAATTAAAAATTAAAACTAAATAAAAATATTTTAATTAAAAAACAAATTTAATTATATGATTATATTATGCTCTACAATGTTTATTGCATTGAGCCTTTTTATTAAAAAAAAAATAAATGCCAGAGAACTCGGAATTGCAAAACTGTTGATTAACTTCACATCTATCTATATATGTATCTATGTATCTATATATATATATATATATATATATATATATATATGCAATACTGTTAATAATGGTACTTTGTACATGGTTAAAATAATTAAGTTCAGCTACATTCTTCCCATTCTTTAAAATTTGTCAGTTTCTGAAGTAAACTTCGTACATTGTGTATGGTTAACAACCACTATTTTTCAATATATTTATGTGAAAACTCTAGATCAAATATCGACCAGTCATATTTTGTGTCTATATTCATCCAACGTTCCTGGGTATTACGAAAAACTACATCCGCCAGCAAGACCTCTGATCAGGAGCGTGGAACCACCTCTTAATTACTGATGTTTCCAGGTCCACCCTAACATAGGGTGGTAACACCTCTTAGTCCCAGATATGTGCAAATAGTTAAACTCCAAACTGCGGTTAAAATACTGTGAAAGTAAAAAGTAAATTTTTAATACTTATTTACTACGAATGTATTGTAAAAATCTTGTCAGCATTAAATAACCTATTGAAACTGATATGCCGTAAAACAAAATATACAATACCAAATAGTTAACAGTTACCTTTTCAAAGATACTTTACCGCTTCACCCATTACGCGAAACATACGCCGTCTAATGGATCTTTACAACTCCTTGTTCCTCGTAGATTTTAATTATTTTTGGTGTTTTTCTATCTATTCTAATTTGTTTTACTGCTAAACATTTATACAAGAACGTTCGGTGGATTAATTGCTAATTTTCTCTGTGCCTCTTGCCTTCAATATACTTTGGGATTATCAAATTTTCCAAGCCATGTTTACTCATTATATGCCCCCAAAAAGTTAAATTGTCTCTTTCTGATTCTATGTATAAGTGTACCTTAAATTCTTGTTATTTCTCATGTGTTCAATTTATAGTATTCTCAGCAACCCTCTGCAGAACCACATTTCTGTGACCTTAAGTCTCTTAGTCTGTGATGAGGTTGTCCAGCATTCACTGACATATATTTGTTTCTAACGAAATTATCTTGTTTCCACGAAGTAGGCTACCATATATACTAAGTATAACATGAACAGATGAGTCATTAAAATTCCGAGTAGAATTTACCACAAAAAAGTTGCTCATGTCATTTTATCTAAAATGTTTGCGTTAAAAAACAGTTAACTACAAACATACCTTAGCAAGAAAGGAATAATAGCGAACATATATGATTTCATTGAGCCAGTTAATTACGCATGCTCATGTCAACAGTCAGCTTCCACAGAATATAAAAATAAATAAATAAATGAAAGAAGACGAAATTAGTCTCAGAAAGAACAAGTAATAGAAAATAGTTCTGTGCTTAAAATTTAGAGTTATATAAAAAGAAACAAGAAGCTCAAACGCTAAACAGAGACTTAGAATTAGTGCTCGACCGACTGTTGATCAGTAAATCTAGTTTTCAAAGTTCTTCAGTATGAACGCTAAATATTCATGGAATATCCTAGCGAGGAATAATTAGAATGCTAATAACTATCGCTGCCAAATACAAGATTATGATTAGTGAATTATGTAAATTTAAAACACGCGTTTTCTCTATTCAAGTTCTAATGCATGTTTTGCCTTTTTTGTTGACACACTTTTATATAACAGATCCAAATTACCATTCCGTTATAGCAAAGATACAAACAAAACTTAACATTAAAGGAAAGGAAAAAGATGTCGGAATGGTTGAAAAATTCGAGGTAACATCGATGTTTTACTTTTGAACACCTCCCTTCTTTCTCTTTTCTTTTAAGGTTCTATGTAATTATTTCCATGTTTTCTATCTTCAGTGTCAATTAAATTTCAAACACTTTTTGCTCCATCTTCAAAATACTTCATTAAATTATGATAGCTCTGACCCATGTAGAAAAAGATTTTTTTGTGTTTTTAAAGAAAAAATAAAACAAAAAATATATAGTAATAATTAATAAAACTAGTTTAATTATCTCTGTAGAAAAGGAAAACACTAAATCTTCGTATTGTTAACAGAAATTGTAGTTCAAAAACTTAAGATAAAATGAATTTTTCACAAATGTATTCATTTTACGACAAACTGACATTAATTTTATTCAGTATCTGTGATTATTTCTTACTGATTTAAACAAATTGAAAATACTTCTTTTTAAATTACGGTTCGATTGAAATTTCCCTATATGAGTAACGCCAAATACAAATATTATGAAATATAGGTTTCATCTGAATATATAATCATAAAACTAACATCATTGCTCGTATCCTTATTATTATTATTATTATCAGTAGTAGTAGTAGTAGTAGAAGTAGTTAGCTTTTTGTTTTACAATGTTTACCGGGTAATTACACTAGACATAATGTAAGTAAATTATTAAATATATGTATTCTGTTGACATAATAGTGCATATTTTTAAATATCTTGTAAAAATAGACTTCCACAGACGTTGTAAACGGGATTGTATCTTTTTTATAATGTGCAAGGATCCAATTATCATATTTATTTATTTATTTATTTATTTATTTATTGTAATTGAATCATGTCAGTATCCCCGATTTGCAATTTGCATTTGGAACTCATCCTTTGGCAGATAACCATGCATTCTGTCTTTCAGTTTCTACTTTCTTTCACTCCCTTATATAGGATCTTTTGTAGTTTCATTTCGTTGTCTGCTATCAACACTGTGTCATCTGCATATTTAATCTTAAGATTATGGCCGCCAATAATTGCCTCGCTGTAAAGGTTGAATCGTGCATATGCCAGTGCTGCATAAAACAATTCATATGCTAAGGAAGGTGTTGTGTTTTTAAGTTGCAGGTAAAAGTTGAGATAAGCTATTTTGAATAATTCCGATGAGAAGACACATTCTCGTAGTACACGCCTTTCTGTTTTTGTATATCTGTTGAACACATTTTTTCTATGTATGCAGGAGGTTTGCTGTAAGTATAGGTTCGATATTATTCTAATATCCTTCCTGGACATGTCAAGGTTGCTGCACAACTATAAGATATCTTTGTGGTGTATCTTATCGAACGCCTTTGCGTAATCTATAAAACACAGATACAGGTCCTTCAGAATTTATATAGCTCTTTCAGATAACATTCTGAACATAAATATTGCATTCCTTATTCCGGTGTTTTTGACGAACACACTGTCCTTGTCCTACCCTGTTCTATTCTGTTTGTTATGTGACTCATTAGGCTGATTTTCCGATGAATTTTATATTCTGGTTTCTTAGGGGGTGCTATGAAAATGGATCTGCTTAGGTCTTCTGGTATATCACCATTGTAGATTTAATTTATTATTTCTCTGATCTTTTACCAAGCAGCTTAACTCGATGTTGATTTTTGGGAAAAGCAAGAATTGAAGAATGAAACTTTCTTAATTCAAATTTCCTGTGTGAAAATGTGAGGTACGTCACGATTTATTTCTTAAATAAATAAAATTATTTCATTTGGAAAAAAAAAGTTTGGGATTTTTGTTTATTTATTTATTTATTCTGTTATGCGAGGCAATCCTGGCCAAGGTATCAGCAACCACTTGTTACCCCTCCCTGCTCTGGTCTGTCCTTTGAATCGAAATTTACCAAGCAGCTTAATTCAATGTTGATTTTTGGGAAAAGCAAGAATTGAAGAATGAAACTTTCTTAATTCAAATTTCCTGTGTGAAAATGTGAGGTACGTCACGATTTATTTCTTAAATCTATATTTTGGTTTTGTTTTTTTTCCTCACTTTTTGGCGTTCATGCTTCATTTGGAAAAAAAAAGTTTGGGATTTTTGTTTATTTATTTATTTATTCTGTTATGCGAGGCTATCCTGGCCAAGGTATCAGCAGCCACTTGTTACCCTTCCCCGCTATGGTCTGTCCTTTGAATCGAAATTTACCAAGCAGCTTAATTCGATGTTGATTTTTGGGAAAAGCAAGAATTGAAGAATGAAACTTTCTTAATTCAAATTTCCTGTGTGAAACTGTGAGGTACGTTAGGATTTATTTCTTAAATCTGTATTTTCGTTTGTTTTTTTTTTTCCTCACTTTTTGCGTTTCATGCTTCATTTGGACTTTAACTAAGTTAAAACTTATTTAACTCTCCACTTTTGGAAATTTTTGTTTTGTGTTTTTTTGTTTTTTTTTAAATAGGTGTAGATAGGTCACACTATCGCCCGGTCAATACTCCTCCCACGTCTATTGAACTGGAGTAGAGGCTTTCCCCTTGTTTCCTGTTTAGGATGTGGTTTCCGGCTTCCTCTTCTCTCTCTTCAGACCTTGGTATTGGTGCTTCCGTGAGTTTCCTGCGATCTGGCCGGTTGGTGGCAACGGCTCATCACTGTGAGGGTACCGGGTTGGCAGTTTCCTGGTTGCTACTTCCGACTGGTAGTTAGGAGCCCTAACTCTTGCGTAGCGTCAAGAGCGGCTGCTCTGATCAACAGTTGTATAATATCGGGGTTCTTGTAGTGCCATGTCGCGCATGGATAGGTGTCCCTGCAAGCGCTTTCGGTGGGCAACCCCGAGGCCACACCTTGTTGCAGCCCTAGCCAGTTTCCCTCCCAGCACAGATCGTGGATAATGACCGCCTGTATCCTCTACCCTAGGTCCCTTTCTACAAACAGAATCATGACTAAACAAATCAGAAATGACCCTAAACCAGTTAAATCCTAACCACCTAAACCCATTAACCTCTCCTTCACTAATATCTGAGGCATTCTTACTAACTTTCCTAGTGTAGAAGCGTCCCCTGACATCCTTGCGCTCTGCGAAACTAAACTCAACTCAGCTATTCGCTCCTCTGACCTCTTCATCTCTGGTTATCTTCCCCTTTTGAGGAAGGATTCCACTGTCCACATGCATGGGCTGGGTGTTTATGTCAGCGAATACCTCCCCATAGCTAGGGTGACTTCACTCTAATCTACTGACCACCAATACATATGTCTCCGCCTGTCTCTCCTCAGTTCGGTTAGTTACCTATTCTTTCTTTACCGTTCTCTCTCCTCTCCTGACTGCTCCCTACTAGATAGCATTGCTGACGACATAGATAAGGCTATTTCCTATCACCCATTCGCCCACATATTTGTATTTGGAGACCTCAATGCCCATCACTCTGAGTGGCTTGAAAACGCCGTTACTGACCCAGCGGGCATTCACGCCATGAACTTTGCTATTTCCCAATCCCTTACGCAAGTGGTGGACTTTCCCACTTGCTTCCCAAGCACTCCCTCGGGTCATTCCTCACTGCTAGATATATGTTTCACCTTTGCGCCTGACGCGTGTCAAGTCTCGAAGCTTTGCCCTCTCGGCAACTCCGACCACGCTGTAGTCTCTCTCAGTTTTTTCTCTCCAATCTCTCTCCTCCAGGAGCCCCCTACCTATAGGACCTCCTACCTCTACCAAAAAGCTGACTGGGATGCCTTTCGCGATTTCCTCTGCGACGTCCTTTGGGGAAAGTGTTCGACCTATCAGTTCATGACTGTGCCTCTGAGGCCTCGTTATGGATGAAAGCTGACATTGATGCCTTCATACCCACCAGGAAGTATTGCTTAAAACCTAATTCCTCTCCGTGTTTCTCTCCGGCCTGCTCAGCCGCTATTGCCCACAGGAACCATTACTTCCGTCTATTCCGGAGACAGTCAACTGATCACAATAGGCGCCTGTTCACATCTGCTCGCAATGAGTGCAAGAGAACCCTAAATGACGCCAAACAGTTGTTTGCTGAGAGAATGCGACAGCACATAGCTGACCGCAAGTTCGGCTCCAATGACTATTGGAGGATTTGTAAACGAGTGCTCAACAATAGGAACTCCTTAATACCTCCTTTAATCCATGGATTTGAGGTTCTCACGTCATCTGCGGACAAAGCTGAGTGCTTTGCCCGCAGATTCTCATCCAACTCCACATTTGACTCGTCCGAAGTACACCCACCCGACTTCCCTATTAGAACTGAAGCCAAATTGCACGACGTATATATTACCCCGACAGTAGTATCCAGAGTAATTTCAAAACTCGACCCCCATAAGGCGTGTGCAGACGATGGAACCCCAGTGATAGTCCTCAAGAGGTGTGCTCCTGAACTTTCCCCTGTCCTCTCTAAACTATTTAACTACTGCCTTTCTGCTTCCTGCTTTCCTGCATGCTGGAAGTTCTCTTCAGTCGTTCCTGTATTTAAGGATTGTGGTGAATCCTCGGACCCATCCAACTATCGCCCTATCAGTCTTGTACCGATAATCGGGAAAGTATTCGACGCTATAATCAATACTGAAATAGCTCATCATCTTACCAGCCACAAACTGTTCTCCGACAGGCAATATGGATTCCGCTTTGCCAGGTCCACGGCAGACCTGCTAACAACCGTAACGGAGTACATGCTACAGGCCCTTGATGAGTCTGACGAGGCTTGCGCGGTTGCTCTGGACATCTCCAAGGCTTTCGACAGGGTTTGGCACTCTGGCCTCCTATGCAAACTACGCGGTTATGGTATTACCGGTCGCCTGCTTGACCTAATCCAATCTTTCTTAAATAACCGCAAAATGAAGGTCGTTCTGAATGGGCGTGCTTCTTCGTCCTACAGCACGAATGCTGGTGTCCCACAGGACTCTATCCTGGGCCCGACGCTCTTCCTTATTTTCATCAACGACCTTCCAGATGAAGTCCCAAGTAGGCATCTATGCAGTTGACACTACAATATACTCCCGCTCCAGTAAGAAACCTGTCGTGGCGGACAGACATAATCTCGCTGCTGACCTTGAGCGGGATCTACACTCTGTGGTGAACTGGGGAAAGAAGTGGCTTGTCAACTTCAATTCATCTAAGACCAAGCAGTGGTCTGTCAACCATTACAGGCAACCTCTCCTGGCTCCCATAAGCATGGACCAAGCGATTCTTCCGGAGAGTAATACACTACGCCTCCTCGGACTTACCCTGTCCTCAGACCTCAAATGGAACCACTATATTGAATCCATAGCAAAATCTACTGCTAAGAAGGTTGGATCACTATGTCGATCCAGGATGTTTTTTCCACCTGAATTCATCCTGCATATATACAAGTCAACCATCCGTCCGTGCATGGAGTACTGCTGTCATTTATGGTCAGGTGCACCTGCCGTTCTACTCAGTGTTCTTGACAGGCTCCAAAGGAGAGTCTGTAATGTGATAGGTACTGATCTGGCGACTCGACTGCAGCCACTTCCCCATCGTCGAAATGTGGCCTCCCTTTGTCTGTTCTATAAATAATTTCATGGTTTCTGCTCAGACGAACTTAAGTCACTGATGCCTCCTCAACAGGTGTTTACTCGTGCAACCAGACTGGCAACTGGGTCCCACCCATTCACAGTTAGGTTAGCCAAATGCAGACGACAATTCTACTCCTGCAGCTTCTTCTCTCACACTTCCCGCCTGTGGAACTCACTCCCATATTCTTGCTTTCCTGACGGCTACAACCTCCAGAAATTTAAATTCAAAGTCAATACTCATCTACTAACGACTGGACTCTAGCTCTCTCCCCACCCCTGTATAACCTTCCCTTTCTCTCCACCTATGTATCTGTCATCGCACCTGCTTTCTCAGCTTTCTATTGTTCCTTTCTAACTAGTTTATACTCCTCACTCTTTTCTAATTAATCTTTTTACATTTATGTAGCCCCCTGCACATCAGTGGCGTTTCTGCCTTGCTCGGGTGAAATGATTAAAAAAATAACAGCAAAAACATTGAAGGCTACCAACATTCCGTCTGACTTGGCCGCTTTGACACTGTTCAATTTGTTCAGTGCAGCTTATACTTCGTTTTTAATATTTCAGGTCTGTTGGCATTTCTGTGTATTACCTGTTGTTCGCTTTCGTTGTGAAAGAGATCATCGATATATTTGTTCCCTCTCTGAAGTATTTTTCTCTCGAACTCCACAACAACCTAAGTATTGCCCTAGCTTAGCCTTTCTTAGCATGAATTATGAAAAAACATTCTTTTACATTTCTTGTTGATCTACTTAATTATTTTACATTTTCTTGAGCAGTCGCATTATGAAGATCTGGCTCATGTTGATATTTATTGTACAAAAAACCTTCGCCATTGACGTCATTATCTGATTCATTTGTATTTTCTATTGCACTCATTGATCAGGTGTATTTTAAGCTTAGCTACAAGCCAGAGTTTTTTTGACACTACCAGGAGAAAGCTGGTCACTAGGGATTTATTATTATTATTATTATTATTATTATTATTATTATTATAATGTCATTTTTCATCATATTTCTATTTCTGCTATGGTCGCACTACCAACCAAGTCTGTAGGAAGACCTAAGGCAGGTTGTGGCGTATTGTTATGGCTCCATTTCATGTTTTTCTATCTCCCCTATCATCCCTAGCGTTACATAGACAACGTTCTCCTTAGTGTGTGGGCTGTACTTAATAAGACAATGTTTTGTATATCTCTTAAGCTGGGGTTTCCATGCATTCTTTCAATGTGTTGTTTTGTTCCATTTTTTATCATTCCAAGTGCACCTACTATCACTAGCACAACTCTTGCATTCACTTTTTTTCAATTTCCACTTTTTTTCTATTTCAATTTCCATGTCTTTATGTTTTGACAGTTTTTCAAATTCCTTGGTTGCTATGTTACAATCCGCTGGACAAGACATATCAATTAATAAACCAGTTTTTTCTTTCTAGTTTTTAACAATAATGTCCGGCCTATTTGCTTCTATTTTTCTGTCTGTGTAGATGGTATAATCCCATAGAATGGTGACATCTTCTATTTCTATAACCGGTGCTGGGTGATGTTCATACCAGTGTTTGTTTACAGATTTTCCATAGAGTTTACACATTGTCCAATGTAAATATTGCCCTACTCTATCGTGACGATTTTTATATTCATTTGGGGCAAGTTCAGAACAGCCTAAGATTAGATGGTCTATTGTTTCTTGGTGTTTATCACAAAACCTGTATTTTGGATCCATATTATTATGTATAATATTTGCCTGAAAGTTTCTAGTAAAAAGACTTTGGTCTTGTGCTGCAAGAATAAAGTCTTCAGTCTTAGACTTTAATCCAGATGCACGTAACCATCGATGAGTATTAACTTTATCAACATTGGATGTATTGGCACGTTCTGGATATTGCCCATGCAGAGGTTTGTCTTGCCAGCGTTGTTTCATCTGTTCAAGAGCTTTATCTTTGGCTTTCATTTTCATATTTTTGCCGCAATAGTTGGTTCTTGACTTCTGTTTTGCTTTTCTACAGAATCTGCTAACCGTAAATCTTGTTTGTATTTACTGCCTTCTTTTATTATTGAATTTTTTTCTTTCTTTCTTCATGTTGCCTTACTAATTGTATCATCCAATCCTATGTTGTTTCTATGTATGTTAGTAAGCCAATAGTTGTTGTCTTGCATGACAATTCTAGCTGAATAAGACCTCTTCCACCTTCTTTACGGGGTATGAATAGACGGTCTACATCAGCTTTTGGATGATACATCTTATGCTTAGAAAGAAGCTTTCTTGTTTTAGAATCCATTTGCCTGATGTCGTTTAGAGTCCAATTTAAGATGTTGAAACTATATTGGACAACTGGGATTGCAAGCCTATTAATGGCCATAATTCTGTTCTGAATATTCAATTCAGTTTTTAATATCAGTCTTAGATTTCTATAGTACTCTTTACGCACTATTTCTTCCATTTTTTGTTGAATGTTTTCACTCTCATTTACACTTAGGTATTTATAAGCTTCTTCTGCTTTTAATTCTTTTATTGTTATAGCAGGGTCTAAGCTAATTGAGGATGTTTCTTGTAGGGATCTACGTAAAACTGTAGCTTTAGCACATTTATTCAAATTGAATTTCATTCCAATGTCTTCGCTGAATCATTTTACAGTTTGCAGAAGACCTTACAGCTCATTATCATTCTGAGCATACAACTTTAAGTCATCCATGTAAAATAGATGGCTTATTTTCTTTTGGCCTATTTTATAACCACATTCTCTCTTATTAAGTTGATTGGTTAGTGCTATTAATGATATGCAGAATAGTAAGGGAGACAAAGAATCACCTTGAAATATACTTCTTTTGATGTTTATTTCACCAGACTTATTATTATTATTATTATTATTATTATTATTATTATTATTGTAGCTGCAGCAACTATAGGTTTAATTTATCAGCATTCTAGTTCAGACAGATGATTAGACAAGTTTGTTATTCAAAGTGTAAAGGCGTTGAAAAAGGATAGTTAAAAATATAATAAAAGAAAGCAGAAATAAAAAATTAAACAAATCAATGTTTGTGCCCATAAATTTTATAAATATATTAAACACAGGTTAAAAAACTCATTAATAATAAAATAAAATAATCCAATAAAATGTTTTTAAAAATATTATTAAATATTTTACGGTTGCGAGTAATTACAAGTACGATAAATATGCTTATTAGTTTTTAGATAAATTTAAATTAATGATCATTTTATGTTTTCAAATACTTATAAAGTTAAAATTTATTAAGCCTCTTAAAATTATTTTAAATTATTATTTAATGTTTTAAAATTAATGAGGAATTATATGATATAATGTTTTATACTTTGTTTTCAACTTTCTCCTTGTCAATTTATAAATAGTTTATTATTATTATTATTATTATTATTATTATTATTATTATTATTATTATTATTTGTTATTCTCTCTGTTTTGACCGGGTGTTGTTCGGCTTATCCCAACTTTTACCTGCAGCTTAAAAACACAATATTTTCCTTAGGACATGAGCTGTTTCATACAGCACTGCCATCTGCACGATCCAGTGAAGTAAAATATCCCCAAGACATTGGACTGTGCAGAAAGATTCCTGGTAATAATTCAGAAAAAAGAAATAATTTCTACAAAAGAAATGATTTCTGATTTGCCTGACCAGGTTTTCAGACTTCTATATATTCGTCTGCTTCAGCGACTGAATATTCTTGCCTCAAGGCAGAAACCATTCATTGCTGCTATCGTGCACAAGATTTGATTTCAGTTCGCTTTTTGCCAAATGTTTGTCAATCAAATCGATCGTATCTATCACGAAGTTCATTAGATCATTCTCAGCTACTAAAAATGATGAATGCTCGCATCACATCTGTGCACTTGAGGCAATACTTTAAACATAGTTCCCAGTGTAGTTTGAGGGCTACTTTGTCATGACTGTACTCTTCAAGTGCTCGTGAAATGCAGCCACTGAAAGTATATTGCACACATTCTGTAACTTTCCTACACAGTCTTCACATGGATAAATCAACAGTTCTGTCAAGTATCCTAATGACAGACTTTCTTAAAGCCTATTCTTGCAGATCATTCACACAGCTTTCTCATTCAAAAACCCATTACTAAGCCACCTCCTTGATTCTAGGTCTGTCGCCTTTTGGATTTTATGTGAAAATGCTCCTCGCAAAACCTTTTCCTTGTATATGTCGACTTTTTCATCATAGATTTTCTTCCTATAATCCGCCAGCCTTTCCATCTCTCCAATGAACTTTTTATTCAGCACGTCATTTAACATAGACTCCTTTTTGTAATAATCATGCACAAAATGACACTTTGATACTACCTACTTTGTATCCTAATTTATTGTTATTATTATTACACTGAGCAACACTTGAAAAAGTACAGGACACCTGTGTCCATTTTTATATTCGCAGTGGAATATCCATTTCTTGACTTCTTTTTGTTGAGTTAGGTAGTTTTTGTGCAAATTTGTAACTTTTGAAAATTTTAGCAAAAAAAGTCAAAACTGAATTTCTCACATCATTGCGCTTACATATTATGTATATGTTATTGTGTGCTTATATTAAACCGTGTTTATCACTAAATAAGTCATGACAAATAGATCTAGATTTAATATTTCTTTATTCTTTTTATAGATTTTGGCAATTACGTCAAGACAGTGTAAAAATGACCCAAATAGATTCTGCTATATATGTGGCGAATTAATATTTGATAAGGAAAAGAGCAGTATTACAAGCCATATCAAGAAATTGTACAAAGCTTACTTTCATTGTGAAATAGGAGACCAAGACATGCGTTAGTTTCCTCATGTCTGTTGCATTACATGTGTGAAGACATTGAATACATGGTATGGAAGAAAAAATGTTCACATGAAGTTTGGTGTGCCAATGATTTGGCGTGATCAGAAAGACCATTCTAATGATTGCTATTTTTGTCAGCAAGACTATACGGGCTGGACTACAGCAAAGAAAAAGAAACACATTGCTTACCCACATTTGCAATCAGCAATGCGCCTAGTTGAGCACTCAAAAGATTTACCTGTACCAAAACCCCCAGATCAAGAAATGTGGAGTTCCAATAGTGAAAATGAACACTGCAGTGATGAAACAACAGAACGTTTTGATTCAGAAAGAAATAGTAAACCAATACCATTTTCTCAAGAGGCTTTAAATGACTTATGTAGCGATCTCTATTTAACGAAAGACAAAATGAGCTTCTGGCGTTAAGGCTTAAAGAACGTAATCTTTTAAAGAAGGAGTGAAGATAACATTCTACAGAAAACGTGCACAATAAATGTATGTTTTATTTTTACAATAAAAGATGACGTATGCTTCTGTAATGACATCCCTAAACTTTTTGAACAACTGGAAATACTATATGATAATAACAACTGGCGACTTTTCTTAGATGCATTCAAAGAAAGCATCAAAACTGTTTTGTTACACAACGGTAACACTCTTCCATCTGTTCCCAAAGCTTACAGCGCAACTATGAAAGAATCATATAAAAATTTTAAAACAATTGTAACGAGCATACAATATAATAACTATAAATGGCATGTTTGCGCAGATTTCAAGGTTATAGCTATGCTTACTCTCTTGCAGCTTGGTTATACTAAATTTTGCTGCTTCCTGTGCTTAGGGGACTCCAGAGCGAGAACTGAACATTATGTACGCAAGGATTGGCCTGTTAGAGATGAAATTGAACAAGGAAAGCATAATATCAAGCACAAACCACTTCTGCAAAGTGATAGAATCCATTTGCCTCCTTTGCATATTAAACTTGGTTTGTTTAAGGAATTTGTAAAGGCCCTAGATAAGGATTCCTTTGCATTTGCAAATCTTGCAGAAAGGTTCTCTTCCCTAAGTCAACCTAAAATAAAAGAAGGTATCTTCATAGGTCCCCAAATTTGGAAAATTGTACTTGATGAAACTTTCAACAAACATCTCAAGAAAAAAGAAAAAATTGCCTTTGAATCATTCAAGAAAGTTTGTGATAATTTCCTGGGAAAACATCGTTCAGATGGCTATGTGCAAGTTGTGAATGATCTACTGCATCATTATCATGATATGGGATGTAACATATCTCCAAAAGTTCATGTTTTCCACTGTCATTTGGATTTTTTTGCGGAGAATCTTGGTGATGTGAGTGATGAACATGGCGAGCGATTCCATCAGGATATTTCAGTGATGGAGAAACGTTTTAAAGGAAAATAGAACCCCGGGATTTTGGCAAACTACTGCTGAAATATAAAAAGGGAAAACGACATTCTACACAAAAGGGTTAAGAGGACAAATGTTGTTTAAACTGACAATTCTGTGTTTTTTATCCATAACCAATAATATAAATATGATTCATAGCAGATAAAAACGCTGCCTAATCTAGAGAAATAAAGGTCAGATTTGGTATCAGGAGACTCTTCTTAGACCGAAACAGGTCTTATGTAGCATGTACTTTTAAAAACTTTAATTTTGTTGGACAGTGATTATTATTATTATTATTATTATTATTATTATTAAGGGGTTCAAAAGAAAAATATTTGGTCATTTAAGAAGACTTCGGGGAGTTGGTTAGGTTGACAATTTTTTCAGAATCGTCTTTCATAGAATTCTCGCTATTTCATTTCGTTTATAATAGTAATATATCCATATGCTCTTTTTGTCAAGCCTCCCGGCCAATGATCTATCTGTCAATCTGACTGTCTATTTATGACTTTTAGCTCCATCACTTTCTCCACTTCTTAATGTGTATGTCTCCCTAACGTACTATATGTGTTTTAGATGATTATTTTATGTCTGAATCTATTTCTGCATATTGGCATATTACCAGGTTGCTAGGGATCGATGCGATTCTTCTCAAAATATTTTATATTTACTTGTATTAACACTTATAGCAAAATGCGTGCAATAGTTATTGTGGATTTTCATTTAATTACTGATATTCTGAACTGAAACAAAACATCATAGAAAAAGTTTGAATTTTTGCTGTTGTTTTCCAGCTGCAAGCAATTAACTGTTAAGAAAGCATTCCAAACTATCATCAAAATATGTCTTTGTGCTATTGCAGAAAGTTATATTTTGATTATAGTTGAGATGTTTTAGTTTATATTCAAATACTTTCTTTGTTTTCGAACAGGAAATAAGATCAAATATATTTCTTAAACAATTAAGCGCTTTCGTTAATAAAATTTATTTGTTCCTTCTAGAAATAAATATTTATCTATGTGTTGTAAAATAAGCATTTTGCCTTACGATTTAAAACATTAGACATTTTACTTCTTAAAATTTTAAAAACATATGGTGACATTTACCCGATCACAAGAATTGCTAGACATTATTTTATGTATGAAGAGAAATATATTTTTGTCTATAATAGAACATTCTTTTCAAGTGTATTTAAAATGAAAAATGAAATAAATATTGATTAACAAAGAAAAAGAAATATATTTTAATGCTGTATGGTTATTAGGTATCTTTAACATGAGATAAAGTTTAATTTGTGCTGAATTTTATCAGTTAAAAGTATCGGTGATCTAAAAATGCAAAGTCTGTTGCAAATTAAATTAGTATGGTACAATTAACAGTGTTAGTTTTCTTAAGAACAGTTAGAGACATATTAACAATACATTTTGATGAGAGTTGTAAAGAGTATAATCTCTAGATGACAAAGACACATTACTATTTTGCTATTGCACTAAAAGGACACTTTAAAGTACACTCATTTCCCGATGTCTACACTTAATGTTAAAGCATTATGTTAAAGTATGCCTGCGGTAAATAACTGTTCTGGAGACATTTTCTGTGCGTTTCACTAGAAAAGTATTTTCTAGGATTGCCGAAGGATATTTCCTACGTAGATGCTGCCATTTATAGTTTCAAATCGCCTATTGAACGAGGATTGGTCATGTTCTTGGTTGAATTTCACTGCGAGTTAGTGTGAGATTGTTTTGCTTCTAGCATTTTTGTTTTGTCTGCAAATATTCTGTAGATTTTCAAAATCAATGTCTAGAAATACGAATAAATTTGTGCAAACAGGTTCCACGAGTTTATTTTTCTCTGAGACATTTACTAGTTTAATTCGAGATTTTACCGGTAATTATAAAAACCACCCTGAAAAGCCGCTGTGTGTCAAAATTGTTTCTTTCTTTCTGAAGACCAAATTTCAGGACAAATATGTAACTGCTTTGCTGTTTTAATGCTTGATTTTTTTATCTACATCGAGATCGAATTTTTCAGATAAACAAATCGTTTAAAAACATTTGAAGATTGAGATGAAAAGCAGTACAAAATAACACCTTGATTTAAATAAAACACGGCTATTAGGGGGTGCACAAACAGAATAAACGGCAGAAAGACATGCAGTTTTGAAAAAGGAAAATCTTGAACACATTTTGTAACATAATCTTCTTATTTCAAGCACAAACATCACTAAATACACTACAGTGGCTATTGTATTTGTTGTTATTGTTATTTCTTATTTCTCTTATTTAAACGTTAAAAAAGTTATACCACTGTATATTTTGTCGATGTATAAAGTATCTGCTTTTTCTTTTTCATTGCTATTTGGTATGATCATCAACAACAGCATTCCAACAATCAAATATGAACTTTTTCTTATACAACCGCTTTATTTTTTATTGATTTAATATGCTGCTAGCAATAAATTTAGTGTCAGTTATAACATCTAGAAAGAAAGAAATAAACAAAGAAAGATGAATGTTAAAAAGAAAACGGAAAAAATAAAAAGAAACAAATCCAACATTGACTTTATCAGAAAACAAAGAAAACAAAAGGCATAACAGATTTTTAACTTTGGTGCAAAATCTAAATTATTTTTCGATCAAAAATTGCATAAAATAATAAAGTAAACAAATGACATGTCAGCAAGATAAAAAGGCTAAAATGCGAACTTACGAATTAAAGATGGCAAAATCAAGTAAGTGCGCAAATTTAAATGACTGGGAAGTGTTTCAAGAGGAAGAAAAAGATAACACTGAAATCCGAAAACGCATTAGAATAGCAAAAAACGATGGGCAAATCTTACAAAACTAGAAAATTTCATTAGCAATGCAATATTAATGTTTCTATATGGGAATGTGGGACAATCTCCTCAGGGTAGAAAGAAACATACAACAACAGAAATATGGATCTGTTCTATGCACAGATAATGTAAGCAACGAGAAAAATTTAAAGAAAATCGGAAGAAAAAGTTAACTTTGTATCAAACACTGGTTAAATATATGAGACTCATAGTGAGAAAAGAAGGTTTGGAAAATTGCACACTCACATGACATGTCGAAGATAACAGGAACGGAGAGAAACAGCGAGAAAGCTACCAAGACTGTATGTAAACGTCTAGCAGGACGGGTAGTGTGATAAAAAAAGGAAAAATATTGCAAAGGAGAGAAGTTTGTGAAGAGCCATGATCGCCAACATTATGAAGAAAGGATTCTCAGAATAAATATTTTCCATAACAATAGTTCTAGATTTAGCAGAAAGCAATTGACTGTTGAGTTGAGTAATAATAAAATTTGACCCTCATCTGTCATGTACAATATCATAGACCAATTACAATTTGAACGTGAAAATTGAAATAATAGACCAACATTTAATTACTTTAAAAACGACTATATTATATTTTTCTAATTCTTGGTGCAGAATATGTTCTAGAATATCACAATATACATTTATGTTCTGAATCGCATTCTGCCAAATCATTCAGTTCTTTATCATTCTTCCGTAATGAATTGTTTGTGTAATAGTGTGTCGATGCGTCTCATTGTCATTTGAAAATTAAATTAGGATAAGAATATAAGTTAATAAATAATATTTTCTCGTCAAAGAGTCAAGGTATTTGCTTCGTAATTAAAAAGAAATACGCGGGTTTTAAGGTGAAATAATGTAAAATTATTACGAAAACTGTTCGCGTTGAGAGAGCGCTTATAATATTTACGAATATATATAATGGCTTTTCTAGTTTGGATTACACGCCTAAACTTTTCACATAGGTTTAAACTAACCATGTTTATATTCATTATTTTTTTTTTAAACTCTTTTGAAATAGGTAAGAGGAAAACAAATTTCAAATGTGAAATTCTATCGTGAGAAAATAATTTGTTTTTCAAATAAAAATTCATTTCACATTTCAAAGAAAATAATTTTTCAAATTGGTTTTTAATATCAATTTCATTGCGCATAAATTTACTTTCATAGTAAAATGTGACATCAAAGGATGTTAAGTATATCACTGTATGTTTATCATATATTCAGCCACACTCGCTTGAAATAATTTGTCTGAAATGCAGTCAAGCTAACTATCGGAGTATGAATACTTCATATCCCCAACTAGAAAATTATAGCAGCAACGTCTATTTAAACATCATTACCAATCTTAGGGTGCCTCCAGAAGTTTTATCGTGAGCTTTTTCATCGATTCTCGGTTCTCTCTAGTCTAATGTTTTCATAGTTTATTTTTATTGTCAGTTGACCATGATATTGTTCAATCCAGATTCAACTGTCTCCAAGCTGCATCAACATTTCTTTTCATATTCAGAATTAAATAATTGTTTTTGTCAAACATACTTTCTTAATCGCTAATTGCTATTCTCTCTCATGAGGACCAATTATTTTAACGAAGTGGAATCTTTTTTCAGCGAAGGTGAGATGTAGATCATTTATTATAATAAAAGGAGACGTTACCAGTATTATATGCTTGAACAATGTGTAGCGATATTTCACAATGTTTACTCGTTTGATATGTAAGCATCTCTCTCTTTCTTGCTTTCTCTCACTCACTCACTCTCTCTCTTTCTCTCTCTCTCTCTCTCTCTCTCTCTCATATGTGTGCGTAAATATTTGTATACGAAGAACTAATCAAACGTAAAATAATAATTCAAGCTGTACTAAACATTAAAGCTAAAAAGATAAAAAAACTGTTAAACTAAAATATTGGTTTGTAAAAATCTTTTTATCAAATAAGAAAAATAAAATAAAACATTAATGAAGAAAATCCAAATAATAATCATAACAAATATTTATAGACTCACTCATCTTCTACATCATTTAGCAATAAAGGATGGACGAAAAAAATTTAATGTCGGGTACCTAAAAAAAGGGGCACCACGTAAATCGTACTTCTCTCAAGAGGAGATGTTTCTACTAAAATTTCACATTGGAGAATTGTTCATTGTTATAGAGATATTCAACTACTCTCACAAATTCACAGTCAGTTGGCATATATGATACTCGTGTTGACGATCATGTCTCTTTGGAGACATGACTGACAAGGCAGAAGATTTTTTCGTAGATTACCATTTCTAGTAAACTGGTTGCAAACCAAGGTTTAAAAAAATTTCTGCTATTCAACTCATAGCTAGAGGTAGAAGAGATAGATTCATACATTACCAAATGTATTTGTGCGTAACTGAATGCAACGAAATTAACTGGATTTCGAAAACGGCGTCCGATTTCTCATTCCGAGTCGATATCCACCGCACCAAAAACACTCTGTGAACTATCAACATATAAAGGCTTTATTTGGAATTAATAGCATTGAGAAACTGAAAACAGAAGGCTATACAAACAAACACACTCACGCACACACACATAAGTATATACATATATATATATATAGAGAGAGAGAGAGAGACAGACAGACAGACAGAGAGAGACAGAGAAGGGGATAGAAAAAATTGAGAAAAGCTTTTTCATTTAACTAAACAGTGTTGTTTCAGTCATACCAACTTCGAAGTTTCATGAAGGCATTATTATGATCTCTTCAAAACAATCTGCAGCATAATATCAACCTTGACGTGTAAAAAACCCTGTAGAGTAAAAAATATTTATAAAACATTTATAACAAGAAACCTTCTCGAGAAAACTAAAAACAAAACAGCATTTTCTTTCGCTAAGCGCCATTATAATACAATACTATATAATTCAATACTATGTGTGTGTGTGTGTGTGTGTGTGTGTGTGTGTGTGTGCATAAACCTATTAAAAAGCTCTGTATATACAACAGATTATTTGTTTAATGTTAATTAACGAGAGGTAAAACAAATGAAAATCTCATGATGAAATTTTTCCCTTGGCATCTTCCAACACCAATTAATCAAATGGAAGCCTAAAACTAGAAATATAAATTACATCTAAATTAATCGCTGCAGGATCAGTTTCTTTGATTAAATAAACAACAATCTGCTACTGGCGTCATTTAATGGGCAAAGAGTTAATCATGTTGGCCAATAAATTCGGTGCCCGGATTTCCAATATTTTCTTCTTTGCTCTCCTTACTTCTAAACTTACTTGAACTTAAATTTTATTTCTGGATACTTCCTCGGTCTACTGCGAAACTACTTCCTACTTTTTGGTTTGTCGCTCTATATCTTTCTCTATCTCTCTCTCTCTCTCTCTCTCTCTCTCTCTCTCACTGTCTCTGTCTCTATCTCTCTCTGTATCTTACTTTGTCTCTCTCTCTCTCTGTTTCTCTCTGCGTGTTTCTCTCTCACTGTCTCTCTTCACTGTTTATCTCTCATTCTCACTTTATCTAGCTCTCACCCTGTCCCTGTCTCTCACTCACTCGGTCTATCTAACTCTCTCTTAAGCCCATTCACTCTCTCTTATGTACACAAAAAACACGTATGACTTACATATGCATAGGTACACGTATATTCATATACATATTGTACTTGCATGAACAGTTACATACGCTTAAGAAACTTAATGACTTTTGTTTATTCAGGGACAAGGTTACATGGATTGAAAATCCGTTTAATATCGACGACAGTCAATTCCATGTTCTCAATAAATATGTGTGTTTGTATAGATATATTTATTTTTTTAAACGCTCAGCATTTCTGACCGTTCTCCCCCTATTCATTAAGAAATTTCTCTTCCCATATTTTGTGTCTGTTACTGATTTTGTTTAATGTTCATCATTTATTTTTATATTTCAGTTTCTTTTCCCATTGCTATCACAAACAAAATTCCAATTATATATGGCCGTCTTCTTTCAATAGAATGTACATATTATTTAGTTTGGCAATTTCTCAGATACTTTACTCACAGATTGGCTTGTGTAACTAGAATCGTGCAATTTTTATTTCCGGTAAACTGTTTGCGCGAATAAAGCAATAAAAAACACAAACTATTATCCGGAAACAAACTGATATAGCTTGGGAAAAGGTCACAAGAAAGACCCAGACACGATGTACGGTTAGAAACAATATTATATTGAAAAGAGAAACAGTGTACAGATGAAATAGAGTATAATACTACTTAGCGCCGGAATGGTAGACTAAGATGAGTATCGTAGCTGCTGCTACTTACTAATACCCCCGAGAGTAGATAACTCTCGGTATTTACGTAGTCCGGTAGAGTTCATATTAGTGTGTAGGTAATTCCCCACAACACCCCCTCTCTAGTTTTTTTGTCCGTAAAAAGCTGTTAGTACCTCTTACGTTTTGAGTTAATAATCAGCAGGTCGGTAAACTTCCGTTTTCTGCCCGACTGACGTTGTTCGGTGCTGGTTGGGCGGATTCAAGTCAAAAGTCTCAAAGATAACGTCAGTTGGTTCTTCTTCTACGAGGGTGTGTCGCGCGTACCATCTAGGCGACGCCTCTTTAGCTAGAATGCCAGTGTTAATCTATCCAGTTACTCATCGATCTTGTTCAGTGCAGCAAATGGTACATTTTTTCTTAAGTTTCTTTGCTTGTATCTTAGTACACTGGCCTAAGCCAGCAGAGAAGACGTCAGGAAAGGTCTGTTTGAGTTCCGCTTTAAGTTCCTCGGCTTCTAATGTAATATTCTCAGTTCTTTGGCAAAATGTGTTGATAAAGCGGTCTCACAAATTAAAGTGGTCCAACCAGTCAGTGCCTAATAATTTTTCAGAGTTTTTTTTAGTACTAACGCTTTTACTTTTTTGGTAGTACCGTTTAATGTAACTGACAGGTACAACTCGCCAATGCAATTAATCCTACTTCTAGTCACTGGGCGGGCTGATTTACTACTTTATTTAAGATTGGCTTGTTTAGCCTCCTTCAAGTCTGTAGGTTTATAATAGAGAGGTCTGATCCAGAATCTAACAGGAGCTTAACCGTCTTATTCAATATCTTGACTCTGACGTATTTTCGCAAGCTTCCATCCTTTTTCTCGCTTGACCTGGCGTGTCTAACTCGATATTTGACTGTTTTTGTACTTCTACAATGACTGTAGATGTGGCCTGAGAAAAGGTCACAAGAAAGACACGGTATACGGTTAGAAACAATATTATATTACAAAAGATAAAGAGTGTACAGAGGAAATAGAGTATAATAGTACTTAGCGCCGGAATAGCGTACTAACAAATAAGTATCGTAGCTGCTGCTACTTAATACTTTATTTAGCTGTCCCTCCCAGTAAGGGCAACATGGGACACATGGTCAATTATGACTGGGATTTCCGGGCTATATGGCCCGGCCAAAAAATACCTGTCTATTTTTCCCCAGTCGTGCTTCTACTCTTCGGCGGAACCACGTTTGGGTTATTGCTCTCTGCTCGGAAGCAGAGAGCGCCCTCTACCCGAAATTTCATAGTAGTAGAGGTAACTCTACAACTACTGCTGCTACTTACTACTACCTCAAGAGTAGATAACTCTCGGTATTTATGTAGTCCGGTAGAGTTAATATTAGTGTGTAGGTAATTCCCCACAACACAAACCAACCCATGCTCATAAAGACAACACAATTCTAACAAATCCTTACTTCATGAGCATGAAGCAATGAATAAACGTTTTCCCTTTGTTTACTTTTAATTCGAAGTCAGCAAATGAACTTTATCATTATATTACTGACTAATTGAAATTGCACCTTATTTAAGAAATGAGTATTCTCCAGACAATTCATTAGCCTTCTCTTGCGCAAATTTGTCAGGTTTTCTCTTGTATGCAGCAGTTCTTTTCTGTATTCGACCAAATGAGGATAAATAATTGAAAAGAAGACAAAGATAGAAACCAGGAAGTGAAATATAGAATTATTCAACAATAAAATTATTTCGACAAAGACAGTATAATTTTTTAATTTATTACAAAATAGAAGCAGTATGAGCAAGTGTGACATTAAATTGCCAGTTTGTTTTAATCTTTCTGGATGAGTGTTTTGTTATATTAAACGAGGAGAGGTAAAGACAAGCTCGAGAAATTGAATTCATTCATCGTTTAATGAATAATGTTATTACCGTGATATAATAATCAATTCTAGTGAACTATGTAAAATGTTAATCATTAAATATTTTTACAATCATTATATAGATGATAAGCTTTAATTCATTTTATGATATAACTATTCTATTACAAGGTTGCACGACGAAGACGTCATAAAGATCTAGAAAAATGGGAAAGGATAAGCGTCTGCTTATTCACAATGACAGAAATAGTTAAAACAACGTTCATGAAAAACGAGATAACTCAGTTCAAGAATAGAATCTCATCGGTACGTATTTCTTTTGTTTTTGTTTGCTTGTTAAAATAAAATTATTACCAACAACAACAACAACAACAATAATAAACAACAAATGCTTGTTGTTGTGTTGTTGTTTTTTTAATCATTTCACCCCGAGCAAGGCGGAAATGCCACTGATGAGCGGGGGGCTACATAAGTGTAAAAAGATTAATTAGAAGAGAGTGAAGAGGAAGACAAACCAGTTAGAAAGGAACAATAGAAAGACGAGAAAGCAGGTGTGATGACAGTTTCAAAGGTGGAGAGAAAGGAAGGATATACGGGGTGGGAAAAGAGCTAGAGTCAAGTAGTTAATAGATGAGTATTGACATTGCATTTAAATTCCTGGAGGTTATAGCCGTAAGGAAAGCAAGAATATGGGAGCGAGTTCCACAGGCGGGAAGTGCGAGAGAAGAAGCTGCAGGAGTACAATTGTCGTCTGCATTTGGCTAACCTAACTGTGAATGGTTGGGACCCATTTGCCAGTCTGGTTGCACGAGTAAACACCTGTTGAGGAGGCACCAGTGACTTAAGTTAGTCCGAGCAGAAACCATGAAAGTATTTATAGAACAGCCAAAGGGAGGCCACATTTCGTCGGTGATCAAGTGGCTGTAGTCGAACCGCCAAATCAGTACCTATCACATTACCGATTCTCCTTTGGAGCCTGTCGAGAACACTGAGGGGAACGGCAGGGGCGCCTGACCATATCTGGCAGCAGTACTTCATGCACGGACAAATTGTTGATTTGTATATATGCAGGATGGATTCAGGCGGAAAAAACATCCTGGCTCGGCACAGTGGCCCAACCTTCCCAGCAGTGGATTTGGCTATGGACTCGATATAGTGGTTCCATTTGAGATCAGAAGAGAGGATAAGGCCGTGGAGGCGCAATGTATAGCTCTCAGGGAGAATCGCTTGATCCATGCTTATGGCAGACAGGAGAGGTTGCCTGTGATGATTGACAAACAACACCTTGGTCTTAGATGCATTGAAATTGACAAGCCACTTCTTGCCCCAATTCACCAGAGTGTAGATCCCGTTCAAGGTCAGCAGCGAGATTATGTTTGTCCGGTTTTTTGTCAGGTTTCTTACTGATGCGGGAGATCAAGTGCCAAGTAGGCATCTGCACTTGACACTTGATCTCATCTGGGAGGTTGTTGATGAAAAATAAGGAAGAACGTCGGGCCCAGGATAGAGTCTTGTGAGACACCAGCATTCGTTCTGTAGGATGAAGAGGCATGCCCATTCAAAACGACCTTCATTTTGAGGTTAATTAAAAAAGATTAGATCAAGCAAGCGTCCGTTAATACCGTAACCCCGTAGCTTGCATAGAAGGACAGAGTGCCAAACCCTGTCAAAAGCCTTGGAGATGTCCAGAGCAACAGCACGAGCCTCGCCGGACCCATCAAGGGTCTGGAGCATGTGCTCCGTAACGGTTGTTAGCATGGCGGCCGTGGACCTGGCAAATCGGAAGCCATATTGCCTGTCAGAGTAGAGTTTGTGGGCAGTAAGATGTTTAACTATTTCAGCATTAATTATGGCCTGGAACACTTTCCTGAAAATTGGTAGAAGACTGATAGGGCGATAGTTGGATGGGTCCGAGGGTTCACCACAGTTCTTAAATACAGGAACGACTGAAGAGGACTTCCAGCATGCAAAAAAACAAGAAGCAGAAAGAGGACAGGGGAGAGTTCAGGAGCACACCTCTTAAAGACTATCATCGGGATTCCATCACCACCGCTCGCCTTATGGGAGTCAAGTTTTGAAATTACTCGGGATACTACTGTCGGGGTAATATATACGTCGTGCAGTTTGGCCTCAGTTCTAATAGGGAAGCCGGGTGAGTGTACTCCAGATGAGTCAAATGTGGAGTTGGATGAGAATCTGCGAGCAAAGCACTCAGCTTTGTCCGCAGATGACGTGAGAATCTCAAATTCATTGATTAAAGGAGGTATTGAGGATTTGCTATTGTTCAGCACCCGTTTGTTATAAAAATTAACTAATAATTGGCAAAACGTTTCTATTGAATTGGTAAAAAAGCGTCAAATTGTATGGCCGTAGATTGAATAAGTCAATCAGTTAAGTGCCATCCGTGATAAACGCTTTGGACGATCATGTCTCGAAAGAGACATGACTGACTATGCAGAAGATTAACCCGCAGTAGATTGTCATTGCTTTCTGAGGTAGACTGGTTGCCAGACAAAGCTACAGAACCCAATCTGTCCTATTATTTAACCCATAACTGGACGGAAGAGACAGATTAATACCTTTCCCAATGGTATGTGTGCGTAAGTGAAAGCACATAATACAACTGGAATTCGAACTCGGCTCCCCGATTTGTCGTTCCGAGCCGATATCCACTGCACCACCACGTACATCCAATAGTCTTGTATTTTAAAGCCGTTCATATTTTCTGAATTGTTGATGACATCAAATTATTACTCATGGATGATATAAGGAAGTGTTAAACAAAGCTGAAGAAAGAATTATTGGAAAAGTAAAAATAAAACGAAAAATGTGCCATTTTACTATTATTATGCGTAAATTCAAAGCTTCAAATAAATGTAGACATAATATAATTTAGAATGAGTGCAGAATTTAAACGATAAAAAAGGAAGATGGTTTACAGTGAACGTTTCAAAATGCAGATAATGGATACAAATACTTAGGTATCCTTCAAATAGATGACATTAAGTATATGAAAATAAAGGAGATGATACGAATAGAATATCTAAGGCAAATAAATAAAGTTTTACAATAATATCTTATTCAGATATGATTTTCAATTTTTTTTATTCGCAAAAATAACATAATTGCTATTCATTCCCAAACGGCACAGCAATTGAATCACTGGATTAAATGAGAAGGAACTAATGGATCTCGACAGAAAAAAAACAAAACAAGAAAGTTGTTATGACACTGAATGTATGTTCAATGAAAGTATAATCATGATAGATTGTATTTAGAGAGAACAAAAGGTGAGTGTGAACTAATGTGAAAGCAAGGGAATATATTGAAAAAGATTTAGGAAGAAGGAATTGTTGATAACGAAAAAGTAAAGAAGATATATTGGAAAA
Source organism: Ascarosepion bandense (assembly GCA_037127315.1). Lineage (NCBI taxonomy): Eukaryota > Metazoa > Mollusca > Cephalopoda > Sepiida > Sepiidae > Ascarosepion > Ascarosepion bandense. Next base: position 2,550,683 of record JBBBDQ010000344.1, read on the forward strand.
CAGCAAGGGCACTTGCAAAAGACTGCATTGCATATTCGCCAATGATACTTAGTTTAGATACAAACATACCATAGAACTGAATGAGAAAAAGAGATTTAAAGAACACCACAGACAGCAATATAATTGCAGCAATACTATTGATTATATAAGAACACAGAATCGATAAAGTGAACAGGTCTCCTTTGTGAAGACTTTGTCGGGAAAGGGGCGAAACACTAACCCATTTGGTATATAAGTGCAAGAATAAAGAAGTTGCGACATAAAAAAATTGGCCGGGTAATCCATTGGCAAATCTGCGAAATTAATAAACAGACAGAAAAGTGATATGATCCTAGTTCACAAGAAGAAACGGAAAACGAAATAAACTTTGGGACATGAAAAGTCACATAAATAATATACTGTCATACTCCAAACCAGACGCTGAGCTGTTGCGAAGAGGAAAGTGGACAAATATCAGAACTTGAAGTGGGAATTAAAAATGATCTGGAATAGTTATAAGGAGACTGTAAAGGCATCAATGGAACTATCCGCCTATGGCACATATACTCCACCGACTATCTATGTTTCAGGACTAAATAAGTGTCTTATTGTCTTTCAACCAGTTCTTACTAAATGTTTATTTACTACACAAGTCAGGAGCTACATATAAATTCTGGGGACTACTAACTCACCTTACTTTTATCGGAAGCCCTACCACCCAGTAATTTTCATTTCCTTATCAGCTTAGCTGATTAATATTTTTTCTTTCAAACCTTCCTTAAGTTCTAATATTTTGTATCAAGCTATCTTTTAACGAAGACACATGGCGCTCTATCTAATAAAATCTTCAGTAGCTCACCTCTCACTGTTACTCTACAGGTAAGTTCATTTTCTTCAGTTAACAGTGAAAAGACACGGACCATTCGTTTCTTATATATCTGTATCCGACTCTCCTCTCTTCACTTCAATTCTACCCACGATATGAGTACCGGCTATGAAAATCTTTTACCTTTATTACAGTTCTGAACATCTCTCTCCAACCTGCTTCCCACCCAGTTGAACAATCTCTTAACACATGGCCTTTATAACCATCCGTCCAGCAAACAAACCCGTGACTCTCAGCTGTTAGTCTGAAGAACCTATATCTCAGGGACCACTCTTTACCAAGGGGATCAGCTTACTCACAACTGTTCCCTTTGCCTCTATTAGTCTTTCCACCCTCCTGAAATTGGCTCTTACATTTTTCTCTAATTTTCTCTTACTCTTCTCCCTAATTTTCTAGTTTTTTCACTCTCTCTGGTGAGATTGATCGCCTCAACCAGCGTGACTAGTGCCCCTCTGATGACATTGAGTCTGATGTCACAGTCACAGAGGGAATCAAATTTTTTTTGCCCGGTCACTCTGGCTATTCAGTTGACTTTCCCACCTCCGCCTCTACCACCTCTCCTGGCCAAATTTTTTTTTTACCTTACAGGCAGTATAGCATGTGCGTTTGAGATGGAAACAACTGTTTTAAATATTCTTAAAATTAAGTAATTTTTTTTTTTCATTTTAAACTCTTGGTTTTCTTTTTTTTCAAAGACATTTCTTGGACTGGACTTTAACTAAGTTAAAACTTAGCAATTCACCACCCTAACTTCTTTTTTTTTAATTGGAGTAGATAGATCAATCTATCGCCGGATTCACACTCCACCCACATCTATTGAACAGGTGAAGAGGCTCACCCCTTGTTCCCTGTTTAGGATGTGGTTTCCGGCTTTCTCTTTTCTCTCCTCAGACCTTAGTATTGGTGCTCCCGTGATTTTCTTGCGGTGCGCTTGGCTGGTGGCAACGTCTCATCATTGTGAGGGTACCTTGTTAGCAGTTTCCTGGTTGCTGCTTCCGATTGGTGGTGAGGAGCCCTAAATCTTGCGTAGCGTCAAGAGCGGCTGCTTTGATCAACAGTTGAATAGATATCCCTGCAATCGCTTTCGGTGGGCAACCCCGACGCCACACTTTGATACAGCCCGAGCCAGTTTCCATCCCAGCGCATATCGTGGATAATAACCGCTTGCATCCTCTACTCAAGATCCTTCCCTACCAACAAATTTTAACATGATAAACGGAATCAGAAATAATCTTAAACCAGTCAAACTCAAATCACAAAAATCTCTTAACATTCCTTTCACTAACATCACAGTCATTCGTACTAACTTTTGTAGCGTACAAGCTTTCCTCCACGAAAAATCCTCTGACATCCTAGCGCTCTGTGAGACTAACCTCAACTCATCAATTCCCTTCTCTGACTTCTCGATCCCTGGTTATCTTCCCCTCCTAAGGAAGGATTCCACTGTCTACATGCATGGGCTGGGGGTATACGTTAGTGAACACCTCCCTGTAACTAGGGTGACATCACTCGAATCCACCGCCTACCAATATGTATTCTACGTCTATCACTTCTTAGTTCGGTTATCTATCTTTTCTTCTTTTACCGGTCCCCCTCTTCTTCCGACTGCTCCCTTCTAGACAGCACTTCTGACAATATAGATAAGGCTACTTCCTACCACCAATTTGCTCACATATTTGTGTTCAAAGATCTTAAAGCCCATCATGCTGAGTGGCTTAAAGACTCTGTTACTGATTCAGCAGGCATCCACGCCATGAACTTTGCCATTCCCCAATCCCTTACGCAAGTAATGGGCTTCCCCACACACTTTCCAAGCTCTCCCTCTGGACACGCCTCTCTACCAGATATATGCTTTACCTCTGCACCTGACTCCTGCCAGGTCTCACAGCTTTGCCCCCTCAGCAACTCCGACTATGCTGTTGTCTCTCTTAATACATTTCTCCACTCTCACTCCCCCCAGCAGCCTCCTACTTAATGAGTGCAAGAGAATCCTGAATGACGCCAAGCGGTTGTTTGCTGAGAGACAGCGCATAGCTGACCGTAAGTTCGGCTCCAAAGACTATTGGCGGATATGCAAACGGGTGCTGAACAATAGCAAATTCTCTATCCCTCCTTTAATCAATGAATTTGAGGTCCTCACATCATCAGCGGACAAGGCTGAGTGCTTTGCTTGCAGATTCCCAGCCAACTCTACATTTGACTCATCTGGAGTACGCTCACCCGACTTCCCCATTAGAACTGATGCTAAACCGCACGATATATACATTACCCCGACAGTAGTATCCCGTGTAATACCAAAACCTGACCCGCAAAAGGAGAGCTGTGGTGCTGGAATCCCGATGATTGTCCTTAAGAAATGTGCCCCTGAACTCTTTTCTGTCCTCTCTAAACTCTATAACTATTGCCTCTCTGCTTCCTGTTTTCCTGCATGCTGGAAGTCCTCTTCTGTTGTTCCTGTATTTAAGAACTCTGGTGAACCCTCAGACCCATCCAGCTATTGCCCTATTAGCCTTCTACCAATTTTCATGAATGTTTTCGGGGCCATTATTAATGCTGAAATAGTTCAGCATCGTACTGCCTATAAACTCTTCTCCGACAGAGAGTGTGGCTTCCGATTTGCCAGGTCCACGGTCGACATGCTAACGGCCATTACGGAGTACATGCTCCAGACCCTCGATGAGTCTGGTGAGGATCGTACTGTTGCTCTGGACATCTCTGGCCTTCTATGCAAGCTACAGGGTTATGATATTACCGGACAACTGCTTGATCTAATCCAATATTTCCTACATAACCGCATAAGGAAGGTTGTCCTCAATGGGCATACCTCCACACCCTACTGTACAAACGCTGGTGTGTCTCAGGGTTCTATCCTAGGCCCGACGCTCTTCCTTATTTACATATACGACCTCCCAGACGAGATCAAGAGCTAGGTAGACATCTACGCAGATGACACCACAATTTACTCCCGCATCAGATAGAATCCCGGCGTGACGAACTAACATAATCTCGCTGCTGATCTTGAAAGGGATCTACACTCTGTGGTGAACTGGGGTAAGAAGTGGCTTGTAAATTTCAGTTCGTCTAAGAACAGGCTGCTGCCTGTCAATCATTACAGGCAACCTCTCCTGCCTCCCATAAGCATGGACCAAGCGATTCGCCGCGAGAGCAATACTCTGCGCCTCCTCGGCCTTACTCTATCTACTGATCTCAAGTGGAACCACTACATTGAGTCAATAGCTAAATCCACTGCTGGGAAGGTTGGGTCATTGTGTCTGGCCAGGATGTTTTTCTCAACTGAAACCATCCTGCATATATACAAATCAACCATTCGTTCGTGCATGGAGTACTTCTGCCATATATGGTCTGGTGCCCCTGCTATTCATCGCCGTGTTTTTGACAGGCTTCAAGGGAGAATCAGTAATGTGATAGGTACCGACTTGGCGGCTCGACTACAGCCACTTTCCCACTGAGGAAATGTTTCCTTTTGTTTGTTCTATAAATACTTCCATGGCTTCTGGTCCAACGAACTTAAGTCACTGGTGTTTACTCGTGCAACCAGACTGGCATCTGGGTCTCATCCATTCACTGTTAGATCAACCAAATTCAGGAGACAATTCTACATCTGCGGCTTCTTTTCTCGCACTTCCCACCTGTGGAACTCGCTTCCTTATTCTTGCTTTCCTAACGGCTACAACCGCCTTGCCGGGGTGATATGATTATATATATATATATATATATATATATATATATATATATATATGTTAATTTCCCCATCGGGATATGCCAGACTTGCCAATCTATCCATTATAACTCCCAGCTTACTAGGAATCTCTTCCTCTATATGTTTTTCAATCATCGCTTCTATTGAGGTTATTTTGTTATGATCTTTGTAGTATGTCCTGTCCTCATTACTCACCTTTTGGAATTTCTTCCACTAATGCTTTTTCTAAATCGGCCCATGTCTTACTAGGGCTTTATTGACATAGTCCTCTTATAAAATCAGAGATCTGCCCCTCTACGTAATCATAGGCTAGCATTATTGTCTCCCTCTTAGTGGGGCCATATACAGTGTGTTTTTTTTTTTTTGCAATGCAATTCTGATGTCCTGCTCTGTAGGAGGCAACTTGGGTCCCTCATTATATGTTTAAATGCCTTAGTAATTTGAGTAATCCTCACTTCTTGTTCTACCTCTATATCTTCTGATCGGGTTCGGACAGATTCATAAGTACACATTATTATAAGCTAACTAATACGACTTCCTGCCAAATTGAAACAAAAAAGAAATCCAAACTTATGGCCCGGCAATATGTAACAATTCAGTACAATATAAAAAAAGTGAAGCCAAAAGTGCCCTATCTGTACTTGATTCGATTGCCTTCCTCTGCCTGGTCTGTTGATATGTTAACACGTTCAGAACCGAATAACCAAATCACTAAAGTCCCTTGGTTCTTACTGCTGCACATATTTTCACAACTTGACTGATATCTTCTAAGTTGCTATATTCTAAGTTGTTATCTTCTTATCTTCTAAATTGATGTTGTTTTTCCTGGGTAGATGTTGGTCAACGGTACCCAATAATCTGACACTTTAAGTCCCACGTTGGTCTTCCCACTTTGTGCCTCCAGACCACCGTAGTGACCATCTCGACTACTCTTCACTAGTTCGTTGCTGGTATCAGGTTGATAAGCAAGGTTCCACTAGATCTAGCTGGCGTTCATCTTCTTCACGGCTATTCACTCCTCTGCCGCGTTGTGTTTTGGATCTGAGAGGGTGAGAAGATCGTTGATGAAGTAAAGGGAAGTGAAGAACAGGTTTAAAAAACCAATGACGTTTTGATTTATTTATTATTTATTGTATTCAGTGGTTTTAACTCTTCCCACTACTATTATAATCAAATGATATTGGGATCTACTATTGGAGTTTACAGCTTGTGTTAGTAGAAATTTAAATTTCTAAGTCTCGTCTTGGTCAGGAGGTCTTGGCGAACAATATGGATTCTAGTAGTAGTATGCAGGCCTACGTATAGTGGAGTTGACTATGATCTGGGGTTCAGTTATCTCCTACTTTTAGCATCAACCGCTTTCAAACATTTCGTATTTTCACAATATGTTTCCTCGAATAATTTTCAAAATTTAGATGTTTTTCACCCCTTCTTGAGAGTAGTCAAATGAATCAAGCCACCCTTAACTTCAATTCGCTTCACTTTTCATCTAGCATCATGACTTCATATAGAAGGTATTAGTCTCATTATTTGTTTTCCTACTTTCTCAGCATCCAACCTCATCCCATTTCCAAAAGCTTGTCCAACTGTGACGGAGACGAAAAGGGACTTGTCGCACTCTGTTGTAGGTAATTTCTCAACCAAATAACTTGACCATATTCTAAGACAAGCAAAGCCAATCCAGATAACCCCTGCCGGCCAATCTCAAGAGTTGTTTCGTTCATCCACAATCGTTAAGAGTAGGGAAGAAAAAGAAAGAAAAATATTTCTAATATCTTTAGTAACAATTAGAAATAATGTTTCTCAGTTTAGGTGTTCTCGGTCAGTAGTAAAAATCTTTTGGCGAATCTTAAAGAAATTAAAATAATCGAATCAGTTAGTAATCTTAGGCGCTTTATTTTTGTAAGAATATTTTTCTAGATGACCGACACGATCCCTCTACACAAACAAGATGTTTTCCTGACCCTTTGTCTAGAGCAATTTACATGTTATTTCGGGACCACTCTTTTTCTTTACCCGTAAGGTATTGGAAAAAACAGGTTTTTCTATTTTCTCAGGACCAACATCTCCGATGATGCATTAATTCTTAAAGGCGGGAATTGGAGAATAATTGATGGTTTTGATTTTCATAAACCTTACTACATTTCGTCTGGTTTAATTTGGGTTTGATTTCCTTGCGACTGTTCTTTATTTAATTGTATTATTTTAAAACAATTTTAACGCATTTCGCTTTTAATTCTCTTTACAACTTTTCAGTCTATTTTCCTGAAATTTTCAACACTTATCATGCAGTTAGTAGTCTCTTTTATCTCCCTTTTCGTATTCTGAAGCCGCAGTGTTACATATATGTATATATATACATACATACAGATAGATAGATAGATAGATAGATAGATAGATAGATAGATATAGAAACATATACATCCATGAATATATATACATATATACATACATGTATGTACATATTTGTACATACATATGTAGATACGTATACACACACACACACACACACACACACATATATATATATATATATATATATATATATTTGTGTGTACGCGCGCGTAAATTTATTCAAGTAATAGCAAGCAAGTGTAGCATAATGCCATGTTGTTAGCTTATCTAAATACATTTCGTTTTGTTTTTAATTAAATTCGCATCAAACATCAATTTGTACATAATTTCTTTGCATTTCGGTGATTCTTTAAATTTTGTTTTTTTCTTGCTTCAAAGTGTCCAACTTCATGACTCTTCAATGCTTTAGGTCGAATTTCATTTTAATTACTTGAATACTTTTACATGCTTTTATCTCGTTTTACTTTTTTCTTTGTCAATAAATTTCCGGTTTCCATAAAAATTTCCTCAAGGAATTTATTGTTTCTGTTTAATCAATCAAGTGTTATCATTTAAACAACGTTTATATGTTCATGCAAGGAAGTCGATAACTCTAAGTGGATTCAAGGTGTTAATTTCAGAAAGCAATTTTCAGATTATCTTTTGTAATCACTACTTAAATATTTACTGGGTACACGAGTGTGCATGGATAAGAGGTTGTATTTGCATGCATCCATTCAACACGGATAACTCGATATAAGTGTATATTTGTATTTGTTTGAATTTGTCTACCACTTCGTTCGTGTAATTCTACATTTGTGTGTGCATACAAGTGCATATTTATTTTGTTTTACATTTTTCTTTTACACCTCTTTTTAGTCTGCAGCTTTCTTGCACATTGGATATGTCTTCATGTGCACAGTAAATGCAACTTGATAGTATTACCTTCTCTTTGATAATTTACTCTATGTTTATTTGTCAAAGAGCATGCCTAAGAATATATCAAGGCTGTATAAAATGGCTAGACGTAGAACTAGTGAGATGCAGAAGAAACGAAATGAGGAAATACTTAACAGTATGCAGTTCTCGCAAACTACTAACAAACAAAGTCAAGAAAAAGCAATACTAAGATGGATAAAATACCTGCCCCCACGGTAACAAGAAGGAATAGTGTAAAACGTTTGATAATAACGTAATAAAATTAACAGCTGCCGAAGGGTGTCTAAAATATAATTTTGTAAACTATTGTCTTCCCACTAACATTCCCAGAAGTTGCTAAAGAATGAGGTTGTAAATACCTAAGGGAAAAGAGTAAGAAGTGTGTGCTATGAGAATATGCAGGATAGATAACAATTGACTCTGGACATGAAAAAGTTAAGATTAGAGTGATCAGGGAAGGATTCATTTAGGATTTTTCCACAAAATAACTGTTCTGTAAGAGATGGAGGATGCGCGCTCTACATTTTGTATATACGGGTTTAACTCCGCTGTGAATGTTATCTATGGTAATATTTTGGTATGGTGAGATGAGTAACCGAGTAGTGAAACAAAAACAGACACAATAGCATTATCTATCTACTAAAATTATTAACATAATCAAGGATTACCATAACAATTTTAAAATGACAGTATCTTCAATACAACGCCTGATTAGTGTATATTAGAAAAAAAAGGTATAATAACGACTTGTACCATTTCAGCAACTCTGTTCAAATTAACAATGAATCTAATAATCAAATCAGCTGGACCAATATCAAAACTAGGAATATGGCACCTCGCCCATACTAGAATACATAGATGACCTAATATATGCAAATACATCAGTCACAGATGCCAGATGACTTTTTGTTGAGATTGGCAGACATATATTATGGGCCAGATTTACCTGCAAAATCAAGATCCCTTTTTTTAAATAAGGGAATGATAAATTCTGCTTCAAACTCAGAGAAAAGCAAATTACAACACTCACTGAAAAACCAGGGAAATTGTTTAAGAAGCTATAGCAGTATACTATGAGATATCAGACAGCTATCTATCCAAAACAGATAAATGAGGGCTACCAGGTCTATTCAAAACATGAATTTACTAACATGCTATTTTACTCGCTTATTGTATATCTTCATGGATGAAATACTAATGATAATAGTGGAAAATATAGAGAGAAAAATAAGTGTTACCTCAGATGATGTATGCTGTCTTTAGACAGTGCAGCATTTTAGAGAACAACAAATACTTTGCAATTGTTAAAGTAATCTCAAAGAAGAAATAATGGTAATAGGAAGAGGAAAGCTCATAATCTACGAAGCATTCAAAGAACTAAAAGCGCTATTGACGTGTAGGATGTATGTTGCGCGCAGTAATATAATTGAATACGTTGTTCAAAGATTAAGGCACAAGGCACTAATAGGAACATCGACGAAAAGGCGTAATGACCGAGGGTACATTTAAAAATAAAGGGAAAAGAAAAGGATAATCCAAGAAATAAATTTTGAATCTTTTAAAATAAAAAGATTATATGAAAATATTTTCATCTTTGATAACTTTAATTTAAAAGTAATACACAATTGCTTTAAAACAATTTTGAATTGTACTTTTACTTTGAATTGAAAATAATTCTTTTCCATGTTAAAAACAAGCAACAATATAAAAAATAGTTAAAAGACTTTCATCAAATTAAGCAAAATCACAAGAAACGTGAAAATATCACAGATATACAAGAGTGAATCGGTCGACCACACCAGCTGACATCAAAGCTTATTCGCTTACCTGAAATATTTGTTTATGAAATATCAAAAAAATTGTTTGCAAAGAAGAAAACAAAATATACTAAACAGGATCGTATGGTCGACAACCATATAGAAAACAGATAGCGAAATCGGTACAAAAGGTTGATAGGAAAAGGATAAAAATTTAACATTTTAATCAGATGAAACAAAAATTAAATATCTGACATCATCATGGCGAGATGTACGAGGAATTTTTTCTTTTAACAGTCAAATTTGTTGGGTAAAATCTCATTATCTAGGATTGAATGATCTCTAATAGGTGTATTTGATCGATAGAACTACGAATAATGCATGTTACTGCTATACATAGAAAAGAATCATGTTTCCTTCGCTCAAAGAAGAGCTTTGTTTCTAATTGACAATCATGCAAAGTAATCCGATTGAAACAAAGTTTCTAAAAAATAAAAAGCAAAAAACATGCTTGGTCAATTATAAATAGATTTGAAAGACTGACTATCGGAATGGAAAACGTTTCAGTTTGTGCTAATCTGAAAAAAACCAAGACGTAATAGAAAATAATGTCACACCAAATAAATTTTGGTGTGACAATTTTAATAAAAGCTATAAATCATGGCAACATATTTTTTGACAAATCTCAGTTCTGTAGATTTAATTTATAAACAATATCTAATAAGTTTTGAGTGTGTAACATCAACTAGAAATAAATATTGCTATGCTTGATTTAAATAAAATTTTATAAAAAGCGTTAAGCATTGTTTAATTATTCTGAAGACGATGCAAAACAACATGTCCAGTTATTTAAATAACTTTAATTGTCCATGTTCTGGTTCCTTCGTTAATTAGTTTCAACGAGAACAACAGACACTTATGTTTTATTGACATTTCTACTGTTGAGCTGTAGAGTAATTACAGGGAGAAATGATAACAAGCTCTCAACTTTTCTAGGTACTTTTATTCTCACGATAACCTATTAATTTATCAACGTTTGCTTTAGTTTAGATTGTCTTAAAAGATATGCATTTCCCTTTTCTCTGACTTATTTATCTTACTGCGAATATTTTGTATACCTACTTAACTAGGAATAAGAATGAATAATATGATGAATTTTATTTAAAGTTACATGATATTTACAAACTATACTTATTCTAAAATGTATTATATTTGATAAATTAATTTCAAGAAAATAGGGAACTAGAATTTCAATTAAAAGCTAATTTCAAATTCTGCCAATCATTTTTATTACGCGATTTAATTGACAATTAATTAATAACAATTTAATTACCTATAACAAAGATTAATTTATAAAATTAATAATATCATTTAGCTAATTAATCTATGAGACAAAATTATTTGTAAGAATTATTATTTCTTCAAACAATTGTAGTTTCACGTTTTTATAAAAAAATAAGATATTATAATTAGCAATTGCATTATTGTGATACTGTAAGAAAAACATTCTGTTAAAAGATAATCCTGCTATCATTCCAAAAATGTATTTTTGCGTTATCTATGGATAAAAAAAATACAAAAAACAAATATTTGCCTATATTTCTGAGATATGGCAGTATTTACCCTATTTATATTATTCGGACTATTGTCTTTATCTTTGTTTCTACTTGTATGACGTTTCGGTCGTGATACGCTCCGGCCTTCTTTAGGTATTAGAAATTTCGAACCGAACCCTTTATTGCAATCACAGATACAAAGATAATATTGAAGTATTCAAAAAGGTATGTAATGAAAAATATCTTCTTACTGGGTAAAGGATAATTGTTTTGGAAATTTTTACTCTGGTAAAAAATACTAGAGAAGACCGTTAACATCAAAAAATTGCAATATGAACTCTGGTAAAAACACTAGACAAAAACCATTAACATAAAAAAATACTAAAGAAAACCATTAACATAAAAAATGCAATATGAACTTTGGTAAATAAATTTTGCTAAACATTAGGTTTATAAGTCCCAGAAATTCAGATGTTGTTGTCCTTAAGGATACATGTCTTAATAGATATAAACGTTAGTTATTTCCAGTTACTTGACCCAAAGAGTTGCGAGTTCAGTACCAGGTTACAACAGTGGTAAAGAAGTAACAGAGTCTCGGGTTAGAAAGACATAACTTATGACTATCAAAACCAGCTTAGCACAAGGAATGAGAATGATATGAAACTAATCTATCAAGATTAGTTTCATAGATACAAAGATTACCATGTATAAGATTATCATGTATAAACCACCTAATGAACTTTGTCTAAAATATACTTTCATATTTATTTGTTCTCACTTTGATGTCTGTTGATCAATTCTAAGCCCAATAATTGTAAATTGCTTTATTAATATAATTAATGTGGAAATGTTTTTAGAAAGCCAGGAAAATCTGGAAAACAAATCCTATGCCCACTTTTTAAGCATAGTTATCAAGTGTGCAAAACAAATTGTATGCAGATCAGTTTTCATAACTGAAAATATGAAAGTTTAAAGAATTATTTAGTAAAACAACGTAATTTCTGATATTTTTAAAACTATTTTTGTGAATAAATGTATAATGGTTTGCAGTACGAAACTCGTGATGAAAAGTGTTACCTTAATTTTGATAACGAATCTGTCTTAGCTCAACTTATCTGCAGACTTTATGGAAAATCTTTCATATCAACAAAACAACATTAACGAAATTATCCGTATTTATAAAATCTTTCAATAATAAAACAAAATCATGTTTATTTTAAACAATAATTTTCTCATTCACTCATGAAAGGCACGTTACTTTCAGTTATACGACTTTGTAAAGTAACTTTACAACAATTTTGTACGAATTTTCTTTAGGCTTAGATGTTTTTATTTATAATCGTTTCACTCCAAGACACTAGTGCGCACTGGGTTACATTGAGAGATAAAAACATGGTACATGTTGTGATGAAGAAAGAACAAGAGAAAGATAGTAATCAAGGAGACGGAAGATGGCAGCATATGTGAAATAAAAATTTATCACAATACTATGTTTTTATATTCATAAGGATTAATGAAGTTCAGACAAAGAACTTGTTGGCAGTTATACAATATTGTCAACAGAGGAAAATGCTTGACTAATTTAAAGAATATTGAAAGAGAATGCTTTAAGTTTATATGATAAAAAATTAAAATTGTATCCGAGTGTAGCTGTCTTCTAGTGTGACGACACTGCTCATGTACACTTATATTTCAACACCCATACTGGTTTATACTGCAGAGTTACTGAGCAGACGTTAGTTTCAGTTTTGGGAAGATGGTGAATAATCTGCGCGAGTAGCAGTTTGAACAAGATAGTACGGTTTAAATTCTCGGTGATGATCACTTGTGACTAGCAAAACCATCGACGGCTTCCAAACGGTTCTGCTTAACCAATATTACTCATGACATGGTTTTTAGGCACTTCCCAATAGCGATACATGGCTTTTCAAGTTGATATTATTAAAAAGCTACAAATAAACCTTTGATATTATTAAAAAGCTACAAATAAACCATTCTGAAATTCTAAACTGAGTCTCACGTTCGAAATTCTAACGTTCTACTCACTCGACAATGCACCAACTATATCCATATGAGAAATAAAATCTGAAAATTGTTTTCTTAAAAAAACTATTTGTTTTATTATCAAAATACATTTTATATTGCAATCGTTAGCACAGAGAATTTTCTTTCATATATTGCTTTTCTAAAACGAAAATTATGTTACAAATGACAGTAATTCACTACCAATATTTGAGGATTCAATTTTATTATTTATTCTCTCGTTTTGCGAAAAAAGCCTCCGACGGAACGTTTTTGAAATGATCTGAGGCAAATTAAATAAAAAAATCAAATAAGTTGAACCACTAGGATAAATTTTGAAAGATTATATTCTATTTAATACATTGCAAAATTCAGTAACTACTTGTAAGCTTACCAAAGTAGAAAAAATTATTCAGCCATACGTGTTTAGAAATCCTTTTTGTTTTCGCAAATTGAAAAGATAACTACATAGAGTTTTTCTATATTTGTCATCTAAGATTGTCAGAATATAAGAAAACTAAAAATCCCTTTTAGTTGTCAGCAAGAATCTTCGTCGATTTTAACACATATGACAAACATAGCCGCTTTTTAATCTTTTTCATCTAAAGATATGAAGTTCTAATATGATATATTTTCCCTTCTTCCAAGATGATAAAAAAAACTGTTCTTTCTGTTTAAACTAGAAATATTTAATTTTATTTCTTTTAGAAATATATTCGAAATTTTCCCTCTACTTACAACGTTTATAAAATACATACTCTACTTGTGTGTTCGATATTAAAAATACGACAATATCAACAACAACCAGTTAAGGAATACAGTCCAGTAATGTTGTCTGAAAGGGTCACTGAAAATATGTACATAAGTGAGATAGAAAAATAATAGTTGAGAGAAAGAATAATGTTAAGATATTGCAGATGCATTTATTTATCTATTTATTTGTAAAAAAAGGTGTACATTCTATCCTATTTAGATATGTATCGTATTACCTAATGCGCTACAGATGTCTGTATTGAATTACATAATTAAGTAGATATAATTATAAGTATTATCGGGAGATAATATTGATAGCATTTACTCTAAAAACATGTTCGAAAACTTGTTGATTCTTTATTTTCTATATTTTTCACTTATTATTTACATCTGCTTAAATATTAAAAATTCGATAAACTTCAGAAATTTATAAAAACAATACAGAGAAGTAATTTTTTCCAAAACTAAAAAGAAATTATCATATTTGATTCCAGATTCGAGCATCACAATCCCACAAACAAAATTTTATTGAATTTTATCAATAATTTCTACTTTTCATCAAAATATATAATAATTATGAGTGTGCACTTAATTTTATACTTCTTCTCTCATCTGTAGTGGAAAAGAAGGCAACGGAAGTTAGTAAATTTATGAATGATTACTTCACTTAGTTATTTTAATAATCTATACAAATAAAATATTTATGTGAATTTGGACAGAATTAGTTCCCGAGCAAAATGGATCGATTAATTAATCAGTTCGTTTACTCTTACGTTTCACAGATTGCAGGTTTATTTATCTGAGTGCTTCAACTCGGTCTTGAAACAGTCTTTGTCGTCCTCGTAAATTTTCGTCTGTGATATATTTAAATTTCACTTTTATATTAAGTATAAACACACGCACACATACATGCTCTAACACACACACACACACGCACACACACACAAGCACTCTCTACAATTAATTACAGTAGCAGTAACCAGGAATGACCATTCTTTGAAAGGCACGGACTCACTCGGACAGACACACGCTCCTCTGCCATTCTGAAGATGAGATTTTGATCTCGAAATATTAATGTATAATAAATAGGTAATAGCCAGAAGCTTCTTTACCTTCCTTTATTTTACTAAACGCATTGTGACAGCCTTCAAGTCGTAACCATACATAAGCATAAAATATTTAATATCAAAAGATATTGAGAAAAAGCGATTCATATAATACCAGAAGTAATAAATAAGTTATACATACCACTGAATGTCTTAAAAATATAAAAGAAAAGGATTAAGGAAAAGTTTTATTGGCCTGTTAATTTTTTATTTTCGCTTTATTGAATCTCAATTCATTGTTTCAAGGATTTGTGTTTCATTGCTGATCACTTTCTAAATATTTCCGTCATTTTTACGGTACCTGTACACTAGTGTTTAATTAAACTGTTATAAAGCAGCGTTATTTATTTGGCAAGGATTGTAGTTGCTACAATTTTTTAAGTAACGAATTTTTATCTTAACATTCCTTCTTTTTATTCAAATTAATACTGATGCTTTTTTGTAGCACCCATTTTTTAACATTAACTCTGTACGTTTGTAGCAGGGACATGTTTCAATGTCTATTAACTTGGCCTTGTGCCAAACATAACGAAAACGCCATCAGAAGGTTGAACGTTGGAAGAATAAAAGTATTTTGTTTGTATGTTTAAATAGAAATTTATTGACAGAATAGAATAACATCAGTTTGTAAGAAGTTAAATGTTCAAAAAAAGAGTGTAGTATGTAGTTAAGTGAATCCAGAGTTCTAGTTGTAGCAAAAAGTGTGTATGCAGAAGAGATTAACATGTTTGAAATAAAGTCTGTGCCTCTTTTTTATTTTATTGCCGGCAAGAAATTGAAAAGAAAATTAAATCAATACAGGAAAATGGTACTTATCGACGTTAATTTTTAGGAGTTAGTTGAAGTGTCATACTGTTCTTGTTGTTACTGTTGTTGTTGCTGTTGTTTTCTTCTTCTTTGATGACGCTGAGTATGGTGAGAACGAAGAAGAGGAAATAAAGAAGAATTGCATCATACAAGAATGTGTGTAGACCTTATGTCCGGGTCAGTGACTTGAAGTTTCTTTTGTAACATCTTGGCTATGTCTGATCTCAATATTTATTACATAAATGTTTAAGATACAAATGTGCTACAAGGGCTAAATGGGTGATGGGGAAGGATTGGCCATCTCTAATCTTAATTTCAACCTAGCTAGCCTCTTTCGTTGATCCATTCATACTGACAACATCTCATCCACCATAACGCATACATACATGACTATCACACTGTGATCACAAAAAAAAAACTTACGCAGTTAAAACCCTGGGATAAATAGTTTATTTAAACAAAAGTTGGGGCGGGGTAATACGTGATGATTTATACAATGATATGTATACATATATATATATGCATATACACTGGAATAGAGATTTTTGTATAAAGTGATAAGAAGACAGTTACTTTTAATTCCTTATTCCCTACACGTTCTCTTCCTTTTTCTCTCGTTTCTACCCCATTTTATTTATATTTATATGGAGTTTACTCCATTTTTAACTTCATTACTACTACTTAATACAACGTAAGTTAAAATTATATTTTACAGATACAGTGTTTATAATTTCTTTGAATTGATAACACTCTCTTGAGAAAATATGTAATTCTACACAGAGCAGTATTTTGATTCTTTTCGAAACATGGTCTGCTGGGGATCTTGTTAAAATGCTTCTTTGTATCTTTTCATCTTTTTTGTTTGCACACAAGTTTTAGTTATTATTATCATAAACATGACTGTAGTTTTAAAATGCCATATTATGTTCAATTTCAAGGTCCTTATATTTCGTCGTCTTCTATGTTCATGTCTCTTCATGCCATCGTTTTCCACAGCTTTCTATCTTTAGTGGGTCCGTAGCAGTAATTCTCATTTTGCTAAGCTTCTGTCTTCCGTTCTGCTTTCCACTTACACATGCTAGTCAGTTAGTTGGCCTCTCTCCTTTCCTTGTCCTTGATATGCCATATGAGGGTCAAATACGCTGAGTGCTCCTTCTTCTTATATTTCCAAGTAAATACAACTGTTTCTTTCTAATTCTGAGTATAAATTTTGTTTATACTTTTTTTCATTCAGATTTCATGTTGCTTACCCGTTCCATCCATGTAATTCTCAGCATCTTTCTGCATCTAATAGCACTTTATTATTTATGAGAAGGTATTTTTTATTGTATTCTATCATCGCTAGGTCTGCATATCAGGTTTTACAAATCTGTTGTATAAATATTGAAATCCAAAAGAATAGCAACTTACTGGTTTTCTATGATCGGTTCAAAGTAATACTCATACAATTTTGCAGCAATTGGTGAATTATAATAGTGATATGCCTTCCAACGAATAGATCGCCTCATGCGAACTCCTTCAGTTTCAGTATTGGTCAACCAGGTACAAAGTCTTAAATAGTTTTAACATGTGTTCACATGATCTAATTGTTTAATTCTGGTGTATATGTTTCCTCGTCGTTTTTCTTACAATTCTGGTTTTTCCTTTTT
This sequence comes from Ascarosepion bandense, assembly GCA_037127315.1. Taxonomy (NCBI): domain Eukaryota; kingdom Metazoa; phylum Mollusca; class Cephalopoda; order Sepiida; family Sepiidae; genus Ascarosepion; species Ascarosepion bandense. The sequence goes on from JBBBDQ010000344.1 coordinate 2,568,192, forward strand.
CTATTTATTCCCATTTGGAATGCTTATTTCTTCTCATGGTATGACCATGTATCATCATTCTTGGAAGTATATCAGTGGCAATTTCATATATTCTTTTATTTCACACCACATGACTTGGATTAAATTATTTGCTTTATTTTCTTTCTTGTTATTTTGTGTTTCAATTACTAATCATCTTTATTCATGTCACCACTGTTTACTTCCGCTCATTCACTGTGTACTCTTTGCATTTCATTGATTATAAATACATTCTTTTCTATAAAATCTACTTTTTTATTTGCAGTTTGGTCGGCATCTTTATCATGCTCTTCTCTTTCACTCCCCATCTATTATTTTTCATCATAATCTGTTCATCTTTTCACCTTTAAGTAGTGTTTCTCCTCAACTCTGCAAGTTCATATCCATCTAATTCTTTATTTTGTTGTATATCAAACATCCTTTTTCAGCATCTGCGAGGCTATTTTTGATAAAGTTATTAAATTGTCTAGTTTATTTCAATCTAAATAATTTCTTGAAATTTTAGCATTTTCATAAAATCATGTAGAATAAATAATATATTCTTAACTTATTAGTTATATAAGGTTAAAAATTATTTTTTACAAACAAAACCACTTTCTGTATTTTAGTTTTGAAGCCACAAAATTACAGAAAGGTGGTCATTTTTAAGCGAGTGTCGCGGAAGAAACGGCTACTGTATGAAGTATGAGTTTATTGGCCGGTTGAATATACACTTGCTGTTTTCAAATGTGTTTTACGCTATACTTTAAGTGAAGAATAAGTAAATATTTTCCACAATTCTGTTGAAATACTACTTTTTTTCAAATCAAATATTTTTAGGACATTTTGAAAGTGTCTGTTGTGATTTTTAATAAAAATTGAGGATCAATAATAAATTGACCGTAAGGATCATTTTAAAATGTTTAGAATGTTTTTCAAATGTAAGATTGTACTTATTTCAATAAGTAAAATAAATTTTCTTTTTCATATATTAACTTTAAGCAGTGATATTTTGCACATTTAATATTGCCACGTTCTTAGACCTTATTTCGAAGTGTAGTTTCTCTTAAAATCACATCATTCAGATTTTATCGATTCTTTCTCAAGAAATTTTATATATATATATATATATATATATATATATATAAACAGGAATTATTATCACTATTTATAAAATGGCAACAAAAATGAGGACAATAGTCCGAATAATATAAATACTGTAAATACTATCTAATCTCAGAAATACAGACAAATACTGAAGGAATTATTCTATCTAAAATCTCCCATTGCGGTTGGTATTAATAAGTCTAAAATAGAAAAAGAAAAGTTATATAGATCAAACTCTCTTTTGCCAATTATCTAACATTAGTATAGGTCAATAATTTCTGAAATTGATCAATAAACATTTTAATTTTAACAACCCGCTATGTAAATTGTTTAATAGATAAACATCAAATATTAGTTATTCTTACGCTGGTGATATCCACAACATTATTAATTCTCATAATAATAAAATACCAGATAATCATCAAATAAATATTAATCTCTCCTGTAATTTTAGAATTATAGATAACTGTCCAGTTGGAGGTATATGTATGCTTGAAAAAGTTATATACCAAGCAACTATTTTCCCTATAGAATATGATAAAGAAATAAAAGTATGTTTTGGAACTTCTGCTAGACCTTAGAAACAGATTTTATAATCATGAGTATTCTTTCCCTAGACACCCCCACACCTTAAAGTCCAGACCGCTCTGTCCAAATATTTCTGAGAATTAAAAAACAAAAGTCACTCTCCACAAATTGAATGAAAGGTTATAGGAATATCACACACTTCTATTAGCTTTTGAAATAGATGTAATTTATGCTGTGAAGAAAAAATAAAAATAATTAGTGCATATAACCAGCTCTTGAACCAACGGAATAAAGTTATATTTAAATCCAATACAAAAAATAAATTGAAATACCTCTTTAGTAGGATTGGATTTTCTTTTTTTTTATTTTTATTTACTATTATTTTATTACATATATATATATATATATATATATATATATATATTTTAATCGTGTCGCCCAAAGCGAGGCATTTTACTGTTAGTGTTGTGAAGGGTGTTACATAGGAGGAATGTTATGAAGAGAGAGAGGTTGCAGGTGGTGTCAGGAAGAGAGTAGGAGAGGGAAGAAATTACTGATGCGAGTAGAGTAGACGAAGAGGAGTGTTATGAGAAGGAATGAGAGGTTGCAGGGGGTGTCAGGAAGAAAGTAGGAGAAGGAAGAGAGTACTAATGAGAGTGGGTGGATGTAGAAAAGCATGAGAGAGAGGATGCAAGTTAGTGAGACAGGAGATGACTATTGACTTTACATTTAAATTCTTGGAGATTGTAACTTTCAGGAAAGCAAGTATGCGGAAGAGAATCCCACAAGAGGGAAGTTCGAGAAAAGAAGCTGCTGGAGTAGAATTTGCGTTTACAATTTATTAGCTTCACAGTAAAAGGGTGAGACATAGTTGCTAATTTTATGGCTAGAGGAAATTCGTATATAGAGGGCACCAGTGAGCTAAGTTCATCGGGGTAGAAGCCGTGAAAGTATTTGTAGAAGAGACATGGGGAAGCCACACTGCGTCGGTGAGAAAGCGACTGTATCCTAGCTGCCAAGTCGGGATCGATCACATTACAGATTCTCCGTCGGATTCAGTCAAGGACACCTAAGTGGATAGCAGGAGCACCGGACCAGATGTGGCAGCAATACTCATTGCACAGGCGGATGGTAGACTTGTATATGTGCAGAAATGTTTGGGAAGGGAAAAACTTCCTGGCCGTACACAAAGAACCGGTTGTCTTGGCAGCGGATTTAGATATGGGTTCTATATAGTCATTCCACTTGAGGTCTGATGTGAGAGTTAACGCGAGGAGGCGCAGTGTTTTGCTTTCCATGTTAATGGGTGGGAGGAACGATTGTCTGTGGTGGTTATTAGATAGCAGCTTCGTTTTGGAAGCATTAAAATTTACGAGCATTTCTTACCCCAGTCTACCACAGATTGGAGGTCCTTTTCAAGCTCGGCAGCGAGGTTTGCTTTTTCAGCCTCGGTAGATTTTTGATCGAGACGAGTAAACCATAGTTTCGTCAACATATTTTCCCACTTGGGATCTTAATACGTCAGGAATATCGTTAATATAAATAAGGAAAAGCGTAGGACCGAGAATAGAGCCTTGAGGTACACCCGCATTCAAGTGATACTATTGGGAAGCTTGTCCGTTCAATACCACCCTCATTGTACGGTTTGAAAAGAAGGACTGGATTTGGTCAAACAATTGTCCAGTTATACCATAGCCCTGCAGTTTGCATAGAAGGCCAGCATGCCAGACTCTGTCAAACACTTTGGAGATGTCAAGGGCCACAGTTCGGGCTTCGCCGTTTTTGTCGTGAGCCTGGTGTATATACTCAGTGATAGTCGATGAGCATATCAACAGTAGATCTGGTGAAGCGGAAGCCATACTGTTTGTCAGAGAAGAGTCTATAGGCTATGATATGTGGTACCACCTCGGCGTTGATGCCAAAGATCAGTAGGAGGCTGATAGGGCGATTATTAGCGGAGTCAAAGGGTTCTCCAATATTTTTATATATAGGAACAACAGAGGAGGATTTCCATCAGGCAGGAAAGCAGGAAGCAGAAAGGCAGTAGTTATAGAGTTTAGAGAGAACAGAGGAGAGTTCAGGAGCACATTTCTTTAGGACAATGATGTATATTCCGTCGCCACCGCTCACCTTATGGAGGTCAAGCTTAGAAATCATTTTGGAGACTACCGAGGGATGTCAGTCAGTTGGGCCTGGGTTCGAAAAGGGAAGTCGGTTACAGATACTCTAGACAAATCCAGTGTCGAATTAGTGGAGAATCTGCGAGCGAAGCACTCAGCCTTGTCTGTTGAAGAGGTGAGGACCTCAAATCCGTTGATTAGAGGTGGGATTGAAGGCTTACTGTTGTTCAGAACGCTTTTACAGAACCTCCAGTAGTCTTTGGAGCCGAACTTACGGGATGCTGTGCGCTGCTTCATTCTGGCTGCAAACATCAGCTTAGCTTCATTAAGTACCTTCTTGCATTCATTGCGAGCCGGGGCAAAAAAGTGCCTGTTATGAGCTGACGCGTGACACCGGTAAAGCCGAAAGAAGTGATTTCGGTGGGCGATGGCAGCTGAGCAGGCAGGGGAGAACCAGGGGGATGAGTAGGATTTAAGTCTGAACTTTCTGGCAGAGATGAAAGCGTCAATGCCAGCCTTAACCCAAGAGAAGACCTCAGCCGCGCAGTCATCAACAGGAAGTCTAAATACTTTATTCCAAGGGACGTCACTCAGGAAGTCGCGGAACGAGTCCCAATCGGCTCTTTGGTAGTAATAAGATATTCTGCTAGTCTGGGGTTCTTGGGTGGAGTGGAGGTGGAAGGAGATATTGACGGAAACTAATGCATGGTCTGAGTTTCGAAGAGGGCGGAGTTGCTCGACATTGCAAGAGTCAGGGGTAGAGGTAAAGCACAGATCTAGTAGTCCGTTATTACATAAACGTGGGGGACTCTACCTCCTGCGTAAAGGAACTGAGTGATAGAAAAATTAATGGTGTGTACACCAGCGAGATCTGTGACGGAGTTATGCAACCACTCAGCATGTTGGGAGTTAAAGTCGCCAAACACAAATATATGGGCAAACGAGTGGGAGGAAATGGCCTTATAGATATTGTTGGAGATGCTGTCAAGAACAGAGCAGTCGGGGGATGATGGGAAGCGGTAGAGAAAGAAGAGGTAGCTAACTGAGCTTAGAACAGAGAGACGGAAACACATGTAAGAACGATGTGGAGATTCAAGAGAAATCATCCTGGCTAGAGGAAGTCGTTCACTGACGTAAAACACAAGCCCATGCATGTGGACATTGGAATCCTTTCTGAAGAGGGGAAGGTAGCCAGGGATAGAGAAGTCAGAAGAGGGTATTAAGGAGTTGAGATTAGTCTCACACAGAGCTAGGATGTCAGGGGACTTTTGATGGAGAAAAGATTCAACGCTACTGAAATTGGTTTGGATACCGTGGATGTTAGTAAAGGAAATGTTAAGGGGTTTAGGTGATTTTAATTTGCCTGGTTTAGCGGAGATATGTGTGTTCATGTTTAGTGTTGTAGAGACCTCGGGTAGGAGGAGGCAAACCGTCATTAGCTGTCAAATGTATTGGAAGGGAACTGGCGTGGGCTGCAACAAAGTGTGGCCTAGGGGTTGCCCACCGAAAGCACCTGCAGGGACACCTATCCGTGCGCGTCATGGCACTGCAAGAACCCCGATATTATGCAGCTGTTGATCAGAGCGGCCGCTCTTGACGATACGCAAGAGGTAGGGCTCCTAACTACCAGTCGAAAGCAGCGACCAGAAGGCTGCCAACCCGGTCCCCTCACAATGAAGCCACGTTTCCACCGACCAACGCACATCGAAGGAAAATCGCTTAAACACCGTTACTGAGATTTGATGAGAAAAATAGAGCCAGAGACCACTTTCTGAACATGGAACAGGGGATGAGCCTCTACACATGTTCAATGGACGTGGATGAAGTGTGAACCGGGCGATAGAAGGGTCTATCTACTCCAATTAAAAAAAGTTTCAACTTAGTTAATGTTAAATTAGATTACACATTATATATTAAAACTGTGATAAATACCAATTCACTAAATCTGAAAGAAAAATGTTAAAACAAAGCAAAGAATAAGGCGAAGAAATAGTGATCATTTCCCCCCTTCTGATTTTAAAATTAGTCTAACAGGGAAACTAGTGGTTCCAAAGATATAGATTACATTACCCGTAAACAGAAGATTGAAATTTCTTTGAATTTTTTGACCTTCCCAAAGACTGGACTTCTGCTTTCATTTGGATAATTGCTGATTCGTCTATGCTTTAGGAAGACACCGGTCAGAGAATAAAGAGTAACACGTGGTTTCACAGGGAGTGGGTGAACAGAAACAAAGCAGCTGGTCCAGACGGCATCGTGATAGAGCTGCTGATAGCCTTAGAAGAATATGGCATAGAAAAAATTACCGACATAATAAACGAAATTTATAGCAGTGGAATAATACTAGACGACCTATGCAAGTCGATATTTATAGCACTGCCGAAGAAACCAAGTGCAAACGAGTGTAAACTACACAGAACTATCAGTTTAATGAGTCACATTAGAAAACTGATTGTCAGAATCCTGATGAATAGAGCGAGAAGTAGAATCAGGCCAGAGATAGGGCAGGAACAGTGCGGATTCGTCAAAGACACTGGAACAAGGAACGGTATGTTCATGTTTAGGATGCTCTCTGAAAGGGCAATACAAATGAAGAAAGACTTGTACCTATATTTCATTGACTATGCGAAGACATTCGACAAGATAAGACACAAAGAATTGATGGAGATGCTCGGCAGCCTCGACATGTTTGGGAAAGACATAAGAGTAATCAAGAATCTCTACTGGCAGCAAACGGCCTGTATACGGACAAGTAACGATTTCAGTAGATTTACAAAGATAGAAAGAGGCGTAAGTCAAAGTTGTGTCTTTTCACCGGATTTGTTCAACTTCTACAGCGAGAATATTTTGAGGACCCCAGATGACACGCCAGGGTTTGTTATTGGAGGGCACAGCTTGAACAACATAAGGTATGCAGATGATACAGTGCTGATTGCAAACACGGAAAAGAAACTACAAGACCTCCTACAGAAGGTAGCGGTGGAGAGTGTCAGAAAAGGTCTACAAATAAACTTTAAGAAAACTGAATGCATGGTCATTAGCAAAAACAGCAACCCAAAATGCCAAATGCAGGTGGGAGATACCAGAATCAAGCAAGTACAAAAATTTAAATATCTAGGAAGTGTTCTAACAGGAGATGGAAAATGCGACACAGAGATCCAAAGGCGAATTGGCATGGCAAAGGACGCGTTCTAGAAGCTGAGTAAAGTACTAACACACAGGAAAATTTCACTAGAAACAAAGAAAAGAGTGCTGGATTGCTATGTGATGTCAGTCCTTCAATACGGCAGTGAATGCTGGACAATATCGAAAATGAGGACAAAACTGGAAGTAGCGGAAATGTGATCCTACAGAAGGATGCTGCAGATATCGTGGACTGAGCATGCAAGCAACGATGAGGTGTTGGAAAGAATGGCAACAAAAAGGAAATTAATATTGAGCATCAGAACGAGACAACTGAAGTTCCTGGGACCCGCAATGAAGAAGGAGAGCCTGGAGAACCTGATACTGACTGGCCAGATAGAAGGAAATAGAGACAGAGGAAGGCAGCGGATAACATATTTGCAGGACCTGATCACGTGGATGACGGAACTGGGGTTGCCAGGAGTAACAGGAGCAAACAAACTAAGAGCCACAAGGGATAGGGAGACATGGAGAACCATGATCGCCTACGTCCTGAAGGGACAGGGCACATAGAAGAAGAAGATGAAAAGTGGATTCTTTATGATAATCGTAAACAATCAAAACGAAAGTTGCATCGGCAAAATATTATGGTGACTTTCTGTTGATCTGCAATTTGTGTTATCCATTACAGATTTCTAAAATCCAAAGATAGCATTAATGCAGAGCTTTACTGCAGTCAACTTGCGGAAATGCATGCACGCTTACAAAAAATGAGACCAGTATTGGTCAATCAACTTAGTCTAATTTTGTTCCACGATAATCCGCGGTCACATGACATTAAAAAACTCACAGCGTTAGGATACGAGAGTTTACCAAATCCTCCATAATACCCCTTATCTGTCACCCTCTGATTATCATTGTTAAGCACTTAAGCATATTTTTAAATGGTAAAGATTTTACGTCTAAACCAGCTTTCAAAGATTTTGTTGCATCAAAATAACTTTTTATCAACGAAAAATCATTAATCTCGTCGATCGATGGCAGACGTGCGTAGATGCTCAAGGCTCGTATTTTTACTAATTTCAACATTTCTAATTATTCAAGGATAAAATTATGTTTTTGTAATCCGCCATTTTTTTTTGTAACAACCTTACAGTATTGGAGGTGGAGTAAATACATTATACTTTCTTTAATCCAGGTTTGTACGATCACAAAATGCATTTTTAAATGTGTATGTATCCGGAAATGATTTCAAACATTTCATTTAGTAACGTGGTTTTTCACGTGCTCGACTCTTTTGGTTTTTCTTGGCTCCAGCTTTTCCTAATAGAATTGAGAAGTTTTTGAACTCGTCTGTAAAATCATTTGTAAAGTAGATGACCTAATTTTTGTCTTGTTTCATCACTGTGTGTAATATTTGTCCTTAATGTTCTGGATATTAAATATATATATATATATTTTTTTTTTTTTTTGCTGTTTAAAACATTGGTCTGCTTTTATTTGCGTGGGATTCTCTGCCAACACTATGGAGGAGTCTCCTCAGAACACAGATCATCCCTCTTTAACCGGTTTAATTACATGGCCTGCGGGGAGAATCAAGACGGGTCTGAATTTTTATGAGCCCCCCCCCCCCCCCAACCAATAAGAAATGTACAAAAATTTCATTGTGGGAAATGTACTGCTGACAATTCAACTTTGGGGACAGTATCGAGCAGACGACCTTCCTGCTTACATCAGATGTTAAAACAAGAACATTACTCAACAGGGAGATAGTGTGCGAGGCTCATAAGGCCTCAACATTCTACCTAAAACCACGGCCAGGAGGCCAAACGTCATGTGGAACACTTTGCAGAAGAAGTCAAAATTCTTGCTAGTAGTATCCTCACCACGAAATCGGTGAGGATGCAAGCAGAATATGTAGATACTCAGAAAACAAAAATTACGTTGCATGGTGTATCTTTAGATATATCATTTGGAGGTATTTTTTGCACAGTCGGAGAAGTAACAATGGCCAAAAGTAAAGCCGGCATAGCAGGCCATTTTGTCGCGCAAATGTTTTAAAGGCATCCCCGACATTCTGATTTGTCGTGGTCGAAATATTCTGGTAATCGTGGAAGGCCGTTGACTCCACGCCGTTCCTCTGATGATGCAGGGCATTTGGTGAAAGCATGTCCTGGAATGAACACAGCATCACACTCCTAACAATCAATAACAGCAATCAACAACCCCGACAGAACAAACAAAATCAACAGCAGGACATGAAGCAGTAGCAGCAGTCGCAGCAAAAACAACAGCCACAGCAGCATTTGTCTTGGCAACAACATCTACTACAGTAGCAGCCACAACAGAAGCAGCAAAACAATAGCAATAACATGAGCGGCAGCAGCGCCACAGGTTCAAGGGATGATATATCCTCCACTTTGATCTTCTTCTTTGAAAAGGAGGAGGGTAGAGGAAGAAAAAAAGAAAGGTCTGGTCGAGGTAAGGCGGAAAGGGCTATGGAACACTCTATGTCCCAATCTGTCTCTGCTTCGCTAAGTAAGAAAGAAAAGTCCTACGCCGATAATGATTAGAGCCTCCCCACTTCTTTTCGTTGTTTAGCACTATTACTAGCCTATCCTATCTATACAATTCGTAGTTTTCTATGTGGACAATTTTGTTGATCTTATATGAGGTATATAGACCCATTAATGCTGAAACCTTTGCTCCATCTAACGAACCTTGTGGTATATCTAATGCACTCTTTTTTATTTACTAATCAATTTAATTGATTTAAACGTCTTTAATGCACCAGAAGGGTTGTTCAATAGGGTTGTGGTTTTAGAATTAATGGTCCTGTTTATTTAATATAAGATCAACGAAATAGACAACCACGTATTAATTAAAACTGATGACCTATTCTAAACTGGAGTATATTGAGAAAAGTTGTTAACTTGAAAGTTATCAGTCGATGAGAGTTATTTAATAAACTACACTTTTTTTAAAAAAATATTATGGGAAGAGGATAGGAATGCAACTCTGAGATATTACATTTCAACACTCAAATTTAAAATTACACATATAAACTGTGATAATACTAATACTACTAATAATAATAACAACTCACTAAATCTGAAAGGAAAATATTAAAACAAAGCAAAGTTGTGATTATTTATCATTTGTGACTGGAATTATATTCCGATATATGGGCACATATTCGTTTCTTTATTTGTTTGTATTTTTAATTTTCTTTATTATATTTATTTATATTGGCTATTTTTAGTTTTGTGTATATTGAGTGTATATAGTGTGTGCATATATGGACCACTGACGTGTAAGTTTCTTTTTGCTTTTTTGTATGTGTAGTTATATCTATTCACTCGTGCAGTTTTTGCATATTACATGATTTTTATAGCAGTCTAGGTTGGTATATGTGTTTGTTTTTTTGTTTTTTTTACTGTTTGTGACATTTCTGGTATGATCGCTACTTCAATGTTGAACTGTATACTTCTCTGCCCTACATCTAACCTCAATATTTCTTTGGGCTAAATGTATATATTTTTAGTAAATTAACTATTTGATTTTTCGGCTCTGACAAGACATCATGTTTGTACACGACTGCCAAAATAAATTCTGGATTTATAAGCTTGTAATTGGGTGTTTTGTTTTTCTTTTCTATATGTCATATTGCTCTGGATAATATCCATTTAGCTGCCCATTTGTATCTATTTAATATTTTATAATAATTACATAATATTTTGATTATCCTCTCCATTTTTTTACGTATTTTCAATGATTTACTATATATATATATATATATATATATATATATATATATATATATATATATATATATATATTCTATTAATCAGTTATGAATACTGTAGTAATGTTCTAAATTGTTTATAAAAAACAGTTTTTACATACTTTAATACGTATATGACCATGACATTACAACACAAAAATTCTAAAAATTCCATTGTGGGTAGTTTTCACGCTCTACCAAACAAGAAATATAACTGTCAAGTGTTTCGTTTATTGCAGAAAGATTATACTAATATATACCACACTTTTTTACAGTAATATATAGCAATACAATTTTATGGTTATTTTGTTATTACTGCTTGCACCACTGAAAATGATCTCAGTAGATTGTACTTGGGAACTTGAGAAATGGATAATAAAACATCTTTAAACGTTACAGCGAATTTCTCACATCTTTTAATTATAATGCACGGAAGATTATTCGCGAGTATGAATGAATTTTATTAAAAATAAGCAGATATAATGTTTGTGATATATATATTCAGAAATTATAACCGGATATGTTACAGTATCACTACAAAAGTGGCTATTTTGTTTCGACAATTCTTGTGTCTTGTTAAGTGATGTAGTTTATTGTAAATTGAATAGTTTTAAAAGATTAAAATCAAGCAAAACCCCTTTAATCAGGGAGACATTGTTGTATGTACAATGTGGACCAAGCAACTTTTATTTTGCAGAATGTGGGCAGGCTTAAAATTTAATTAAATTGAGATCAGCATTATTAGTTAACTATTATATCTACTTTATTTTTGTTGCGAAATTTTAAAAAAAGTTTTTTAGTTTGACAATTTAGTAGATTTAGAAAGTTATTCATATATTAAACGAGGAAGAGAAAGAACGCATACATAAATAAACCTACAAACATCCACACATGGAAAAATAGACGAGTATATTCACAAATACTGGCAAACAGACACATATACAGATTAATATACCCACGCATATATACATACACAAATTTAGCCTTTATCGACTTGTCAGTTTGTCCGTCAACTTTTAAACAGACCAAATTGCTACATATTGGATACAAGGCGAATTCATAACGTTGGATGAATGTATTTAGTTGCAATTGTATAAGTTAATAGTGTTATGTCTATTTTGATGCAAACCATTATTATTATTATCAATATTGTTAGAACTATTGTTAACTTTGTTGAGATACATTTTAATTTGTTGATCAATAACGGAGTTAGGAAATACATTATTGACAAGTGTTTGCTTAATATTGTGTAATTCTTTATAAAATATAGATTTGGAAGAAGATATCATTTGTGTGCGTTGAAGTAAGTTTTTTATAACAGCTAACTTATAACGTTATGTATATATATATATGTTTGCGTATGTGTGTATATATGTATGTGTATATGTGTATATATATACGTATGTATTTGTGTGCGTGTATATGTGTATGTATGTGTATGTATATATGTATATTTGTATATGTGTATATATATATATAGGTGTATTTGTATTCATATATGTACGTATGTATGTGTATAGATAGATAGATAGATAGATAGATAGATAGATAGATAGATAGATAGATAGATAAAGTTTGTTGTCTTGGGTTTCACGCTTTTCTGATCGTCTAACAAACTTTTAATTTTTTATTTAAAATACTGGACATATGCAGAGATGTGTGTCGGGGGGTATATTAATTTGTCTGTTTGCCAGTGTTTGTGAATATACTCCTCTATTTTTTCCATGTGTGGATATTTGTAGGTTTATTTTTGTATGCGTTATTTCACTTCCCCGTTTAATATATGAATAACTTTCTAAATCTACTAAATTGTCAAACTAAAAAACTTTTTTTTAAATTTCGCAACAAAAATAAAGTAGATATAATAGTTAATTAATAATGCTGATGTCAATTTAATTAAATTTTATTACCAATGCTCACCAAGATTATTTTTAAGTCTGCCCACATATTCTCCAACTTAGAAGTTGCTTTACTCTGATTGGTCCACATTGACAAGACACAAGAAGTGTCGAAACAAAATAGCTACTTTTGTAGTGATATTGTAACCTATTCATGTTATAATTTCTGAATAAATATTATTAGCTCTACTTTGTACTCAGCACTTTTTCAAAAATAGTGTTTGGACAAGGAATATTATTCCACCCATACTTGGATCATATATATATATATATATATATATATATATATATATATATGTAACACAAAGATTCTAGGCATTAGAATTTCGTAGACAAAAATACAGTCATACTGTTACCTTTATTCAGTGATTGAAATCTATGTCACAGAAACCATCAATATTATCTATGAAATATTATTTTAAAGTTAGTTGTAGAATTTTGTATTTGATCGTTACCGAGAGGCAGTATACTGGCAGATGTAGATTTTTGTATGCACGTAATACCACGAACAGGTATACATTCCCCGAATGTGATGCATTAATGCATACTATTTATCCCTACGGAAAATACAACAGGTAACAATTACATCGTTGGATAGATCTGGACTTATTCAATCTTCCTTTAATATTTGAACACCAATATTTGACACTAACGGTGTAAATTAATAGAATAAATTTGGAAGAATAACTTTCCATGCGATCCATAACAAAAACACACTATTTTTCATACATTCACTATCAATGGCTATACATTTGTGATCTTTTCTTCATTTCGATGATTGAGAGCTTTTAATGATTGCCATAAATTTGGGTTTGTCACGCACACCATTGCCGCTACTGATCTAGTGCATTACTCACCGTCTCTGTTCACATCCTCTGTTTTGTTTTGTAAATGCTCAGCAAATGTCGATATGTAACAATAAATATATTTTTTGTATGCACTTACATTTCTGACGCTCTTTCTGCTACTGTCTGTGTTAAGGCAAAATCTTTACGAGTTGTAATAAACACACACACACATACACACACACAGACATATATATATATATATATATATATATATGTGTGTGTGTGTGTGTGTGTGTGAGATACAGAGACCTTAGCAGACTGGATAGTTCGGATCTTCTCTACTTTTAGTCAAGGATTTAGCGGTATGATAGTTTTGTCAGTCAAGTTGCATGGGCATATGTGTTAAGATCGCTTGAATGCCGAACACAGATAAAACACTATCATGAAGATGTCAATTTCTCTATTTTAGTAGTATTTTTAGTAGTAACACAGTATACCAGGAATAAGTGAGTTGGAATTCCGGAAAGGCATAATCGACAGGTGAAAATTCCAAGCACTCACATCTGACACAAGAACGGAAATATCGAAGTCTGATAAGAAAGCTACCCGCCAAACGAATGTGCATTTCGTGAGTTTAACTAATCATCAATCAGTTAGGGTACTATTAGTATTGTTATTGACAATGTGGTATCAATTTTCCATACCACAAGTTCAAATCCTATCAGGAAGTACATTTTCTTTGCTATATTTTCTAGTATCGGCAAGCAATTAGACGTAATTAGCTGTTTAAATTAAAAAACCAATCGCATTTTTCAAATAACGTCTGAAGTGTTATTTATAGAGAACGATACTCTTGAAAATGATTAGAAACGTCATCGATGAGACAAAAAGTTTTAAATTTTGCTCTGTTAGTAAAAGAAACAAAATTTAGTTGAGTAAGAAGAATACATAATTATAGTTTACAGAAAATCTCCATACGTCTTACAAATTTATATGGCAAAAGATAAGAGAAAAGGGCAGTAGAGAACATCAGTGGGGCTGTCATACCCCAAAATTTTATACTTAAATTTAAAATACATTTTTTTAAAAAAAGTGAAAAATCTTTATTGAAGCTTTAATGTTTGTTTCAACTCTAAGCCAATAACAATTCTCAATAATTAACATAGGTTAGTGTATTTCAAACCGAATATAGATTGATTGTAATCTTTTTCTCCTTACCAGTAAAATTCGTAATCTTGTTTATTTTGAGAGATCTGCCAGCAACAAATAATTCTTTACAAAATAAAATATACTTTTTTAAAAGGTTACTGAATAAATATTAAATGTTTGGATGTTTAATTAATGTGAAATTAAACAAATATTACTTACTTTTAGATTAAAATGAAGCAGAAAGACATTTTTAACACGGAGTGATTGTTTTCTGATGTGCTGAAAATTTGACAGCCTAGTGTTTGACATATACAAATATATAGTTATTTTAACTGCCGGTATTCTTCAAAATTTTAAATATTTTAAGCAAGCCAATACTTTATTAAATTTTAAGTATTTTGTCTTTATAGCCTGACTTACGAAGATGCTTGTTGAGAAAATTCTAAAGAAAATGAATAAAGTTGAATTTTTATAGGAATCTCATATAGGAATCTCATATTAATGTCGTGTGTGAACGACCGTGTTTATAAAAGTTTATACGTTTCTACACAAAAAATATTTTCAAATGTTTTTAAAAATGCTGTAATTAGTTAAATTGTGAGATTTTCTATTTATGATTGTAAATAGTTTTAATATAGCAACAATATACTTAACTGCTATAAATTAATACTAAAAATGATCTACTTTTATATTTTATAAATTATTCTAATTGACATTTTTGAAAATAAAAACAATTTTTGCAAAAATACTTTATTCAGCGAATTTTTAATTTCTTAACACAATTGTGTTTATAATACATTTTATTCAATAAAGTAATGCGGGTCCTAGGTAAGGATGTCGACCCCACAAACTTTTGTTGAGTAGGAATGTGAGAAAAAGCTAGGACAATGAGGTGGTGGAAGCAAACATGTAAAGCTTATCATATGTCAATTTTTATTATGATAAAAATGCGACGAGCGATAACAATGACACAGTTGGAAAATCGGTAACAGCTGGAATGTCTTCAGCGATTGGCAGGAACGCCCCAGACTGTAACGTTGTCGGCAGTCGGAACAGGCTGGAACGACACAGGCTGGAACGTCCTTAGCGTTCGGCAGCAACGTGACCTGGATCTCAGCTGCAAACCTGAATGTAGTCCGAGAAGGACGGGTTTGGCAGCGATCTAGCAGAGCACGTGTTGGCTTCGCTCGTGGATTGGTAAATGTTACGCTTCCTTTACAGGATTCGAACGCGGTTAAACGGGATCACTGCAAGCCAGTACGTGTGAGCCACGGCAATTAGTCATTGTCTCATATCGACTGCGGGTAGCGTGATTTCAGGCGGACTAGACCGTTCCACCTCCGAAGCAGAGTCAAAGCTAGAGCAGAACCAGTTCTTAGCTTCAGGAATCAACCGCAGCGAGCGGGATTGCAAACAAAGCGCACGTTTAGTTAGAGGCGGCTGGAGAACAGAAAGTTAATATTTGAATAGTGTATAGATAGTGCACAGATACTACATTTTGATCATGCCCCCACCGACCTAGAAAAGGCTATTATTTACCAAGCATCCTCTACTGAGGTGAGATGTGAAAAAGGTCGGTTTTTAATGTGAGGAACACGAGCGCGTACGCTCAGGCGGCTGTTCAAACATTACCAGCCCCCGCATACGCGGTAACTGAGTACTAAGCTTGTCTTAGCGAGTCATAGCTTGTTTTAATTGGTCATAGCTTATCAAAGCTGGCTGTTCCTCAGCCAATCCTAAACACCCGCCACCAGGTAGCGAGTGTTGGAGGCGACCGGGGAGCAGAAAATGAGTATCTGAGTCGTACCTAGATATTACACTTTGATCATAATATCTATTGCATATAATGATACAAATGTACAACAGGAGTTACAAGGGGGTGGAGGAAGGTCTGGTCATCACTAGTCTCAAACTAGCTAGTCTCTTCCCCTGACCAATTTCTACTTACAATATCCCTTTCACCATAACGTATATACACATAACTCTCGTACCACATTCACCAAAATATTTCATTACACTTTTAAAACCATAGAATGAGATTTCATTTACAAAAATGTGGGTAAAAGGTATATAATAGAAACCAATAATGATTTTGCACAATGAGATAAATATATGTTAGTAATGGGACCCCACAAAATATTGAGTAGAGTGTGGCAGAAGATTTGGGTTAACTGGGTGAAATCCCAGACCCAAAAGGTATCTGGTACGGCTAGAGAATAAAAACATTTATCACCTATAAAAGGACTGGCGAATAAAAAAGCAAAAAAGGGGGACAGATGGGACATATGCACATACACACGCTAGCAAAACTATAGACAATTCAAAATAAATAAAATAGGAAATTCAAAAATGGGTCCTAATCTAGTATAAACATTGGCTGGGATGACTTATGTAGCATTTAACAAGCACTTCAGGTCAGCTACTCTCACACACACGAGTCGCAAAACACTCACCCACCTTTTGCCGACTTTCTATGAAGAGAGTCGCACCCTTTCCGCTCTGATCTTTATTTTAAGCTGATGCTTAAAGCAAACGACCATTTGAGAAGAGGAGAACTTTGAACCTCCATGATACTCCTTCTGTCTCGTCGTTTACTCCACGCTTCGCATAACGCCGAACAGACACAAGAAAAACGTAGTAATAATCTTTTCTCATTGACAGTACCACACTGGCGTTCAGGATAAAGAACTTTCTTTCCAGGATGCAAACCTTCAATCCGCCTGAACAATGGGCGTGCGTCATCACAGTGAAAGAAACATGTTCTACAGACTTCTCTCAAACACCACAGCGCACAATTATTCTTCTTCTTCTATGTGCCCTGTTCCTTCAGGACGTAGTCGCTGCGCACAGCTTCTAGCTGACCCAGTGAGCCTCTCGTATCACCAGCTAGGTAAGAGATGCCTCGTTGCTGTAGAGATATTTCAACCCGGGCGTCCAAGGCAAGGCAGAATGAATCTCCTCGTTCGTAATGCCGAGCCTTTTAGGGAGTTTGTCTTTGGCAGCCCTCCACTCATTAACACGCAATACATTGCTTCTGGAGACAATGACTGGGTGTCAGAAAGGCTGTTCTACACCCGTAAGAGACAGCCTAGCGCGTCACGATACACCTTGAAAAAATCGCATTCGTTTTTATGGTAATCGTTTTGCCTTCACTTCGCTCGTATGCACAGTTTTCAAGGACGCGAACGATCAGTAGGCATTCTCCTTCCAGAGTTAGCATTCTTCATCGTCTTCTTGCGTACACATCCGACCAAGGAAAATCAAGCGGAGAATGTGTTAGCAAATCTCAACGCTTGGCAATTGTAGACCGCCTTCAGCAGGATGGAGGCAGAAGAGCTGGCAAATTACCAGAGGAAACAGGAGAATTATTCAACGAAATAAAATCGTTCGATAGACGAAAGTGGAAGAATGGAGAGCTAGTAAAAGATGAGAAAGGAGATGTGCGAGCCACACACTTCCACTCTTCCTCTTCAATGAAAGATTTCTTCGAGTCCACAACAGCATTGCTTCCTCGAACCTCTTCTGAACCTCCGACTAGTTCAATTCCAGCTGGAAACTGGGAGCGAACCAGACACCGAGCATCTTGACTGGCTCCTTCGTTCAAGCGAAGGGCCCTGGGAGAAAAGCAAGCCAACAGACTTGTTGCGATTGAAAGCGGCCGCTGCTACCGTCTCATAACTGCAAATTTCTTTGCCAACTTCGTGTATTTCAGTGGCATTCTTTACGAACTCGGACACGTCGTCGGCATAGGCAGAATGCTTGGCCGAGTTTGGAGGCACCAAGAAAGGTAATTCCGCGAAGCACTGAATTCGTCTCTTAAATGGAAGGGTTTCAACGCAAGAACGTACAGCATGGGCAAAAGCCCACAACCCTGACGAATGGAGTGAGACTAGGTGAAAAGCACTGACCTCGCCCCGTTTACCTCTACCAAGGCCCCCGAGGACTTTGAGAGAAGGCGGATCCAGGAATAAAAACGCGACCTGAAGTCAGCGGACGCGAGGACAGTCCCGAGAAAGCAATGCCTTGGACTGATTCAAATTGATCAGCTTTACCATCGACTTTTTCTATGGTCTGGCGAAACAAGTGAAGGTTGTCCTCAATAGTCCCGTCTTTCACAGCACACGTCTGCTCGGGGTCAACCAGACTAGACAGAATAAGATGCAACAAGTAGGCTAAGACAAAATCTTCAAATCTGCGTTTAGCATAGTCAAAGTGCAAAAATTACCTATCTCATCCCCTCTGCTTTTTTCCTTGCGTAGTACTTGATGACGCCCTTGGTGAAGCGTTGGGATATATTCCCATTCCTCAACCAGTAGTTGAATATCGGTGCCATCGGAGGGACGACAACTAGTGACATTCTCAAGTACATATCACAGAGAAAAACAATCCTGACCCAGAGTCTTGTCCCGGCCAGCCCGCTTCAATATATTCTAGAACTCCTCCTCAGTGATTACCCTCCTCACAATCTAACCGATTTGACCGCCTTGAGACGAAGGTAGTTGGCTAAATAGATCAAGAAGTTGGCAGGATTCAGACCGGGTTCCTCGGTGAAAAATCTCGCTTAAGTAAAACCGGAAAGCCTCGCATTTGCCTTCGTTTGTAGTCACTCGTTGTGCGTCCGGTGATGCAATGCTTTGGAAGTATCGGCCACACGCGGTGCGCAATTGCTCTAGCCGCAATTTAGCGGCTATGTTTGTTACCTCAGAAGACATTCTCTTCAGATGAGTCCCAACTAGCAGATCTTGCTCCTTCTTGATAAGCGAGGAGGCCAGTCTGGCTCTACTACACTTTGATCATGCCTTTAGAGCCAAGAAAGAATTATCTTTTCAAAATAGCAACTCTGATTTTAAAGTTTCAGATGTCAGCAACAACTCCATGCTTGATGACCTTTGGTGGTGCAAAAGGAAAGGCAAGTTCAAGGTCGCCCCTTTGTTAAATCTGAAAAACAGTAGCAGCAGACTGCGACGAAAATATTAAAATTGTTTTTTTCTTTTTTTGTCAAGTAGAACTTCCAGCTACCCCAAATCAAAATAATTTTTACTTAGAGGTAAAAATTTTTACTAAGAAGTAAAAATTATTTGATTCAGGGCAGATGGAGTTTCTATTTCGAGCACATACACGCAAAAAAAATTTCATGATTGAAATTCCCCGATGTCATATAAGCATTAAGCTATTTCTCAGAATTTCATTAAAAATTAAAAGGTGGTATTGAATTAAAGCATTTTTTCAAGTCTTTTCTAAAAAAAGAAACGTTACAGAAATAATTTAATTAATTTCTGAGTTAGTCCTGATAGTTTCAAATCATATCCCATTTTGACGTCTCTGACATTAATTTAAACCAGAATCATGTTGTTCCTTAAAAAATAATGAAAAATAATTTTTGATAAAAAAATTATTTGATCTTCCCTATTTATAATGACAAAAATATTTTGAGAATAATATATAATAAAATTGAAGTGTACATATTTTCAATCCTCTTTGTGTACTGCTGTTTGTTTCACTTCATATCGTTAATTCCTTTTAATGATTTTTGTTGATAATTTTCAGTAAAGTGATCAATAATATAAACTTTGATGAACGATAAAAAGTGAAAAAAAAATCGAGAGAAAAACATCTTTTAAATCAAGAAAAGTGAATGTAAGAATAGAAACAATATTTTATCAACCACGGTTTTATGCTTTTTGTCCTACAGTGTTCATTACAATTCTCATTAACAGGATGTTCTTGTCTATGAGTTTCACTTTTCGGAACATTATCCTGATAGACAACCCATAAAACATTTGGATTGCAATGACTTTTGATCATTTAATAATTATCTATGCACAATTAAGATATCTCTGAAATAAATCTTACTTACTGTTAAATAATTCTTACTTACTTCAACCAAAAGTTGGATAGAGACGAGAGAAAATAACTTTGTATAATGCAACAGCCTGATATAGTTTTACCTTTTCCAGAGGAGTGTATATGACTGAGTGTAGTCCGATAAAATAAATTATTTTTATTTATAGAACAACCTAAACGTTTAACAACAAAATATTGAAAACAGATTGATCTGAAATATTGACATATGTTGCTAAATTAGAAAATAACTTGTTTTCTATGAGAGAATAAAATTCATGATTCTTTATAATAAGACAGATGAAATCTTATTTTTGTCATTTCCTTCTTTTCATTTACATTTTTATTGAATTCACTGTATTTTTCTTGTTTTCGTTGACTTATCAGTATCTAAGTTGCGGCCAAGGACATTATCAATTTATTAACTTAGTCAGAAATTACAGTTTTTTTTCAATTTTATTTCTTTATTGAATGATTTCCATAATCTTTGTCCTTTTTTTTTCTACATATTTGTCCACTGTTGTAAGGCTTGGCTGTTTTTACAATGCTCTACGTTATGTCTGGGTCTTTTTCATATTTTGATTTCAATTTCAAGACGTGGTTAACCAATTTTTTATTGTTTTATAATTTTTCTATTTTGACTGTGCCAAGAAGAAAAATTAGAAATTACGATATACCCAAATAAAGACGAACTATTAAATGAAAGAACAGAAATTATGACTAAATGCATCCACACTAAGAAATACCTCTTAGGTTCATACAACCTTAGATGAAAACGTCATAATCAGTTTTAATTTAAACAATGCACGTTCAAAAATTCCCTACCACGTGAACGTTCAAATAAAACACCGTTACAAGAGCGTTCTTAAAAAGAAAAACGGTAAAAGGTAAAATCAGTTATTAAAAATCGCCTGAAGACACCACTCATGGTAGAAACCTTGGTAGCGAAATAACTCGTTTAAAAATGGAAAATATTCAAACGTTCTACAATATAATTGTATCGAACACTTTTTAATACAAATATGTACTGGTATAACTCTATTAGGACCAAAAACTAAGTATTAAACAATATATATATATATATATATATATATATATATATATATATATATATATATATAATATTCAATTTAAACTTAGCCAAAGAAACTATACTATAGTCAACAAATCTGTTGATACTGTGTGTGACTTCGGAGTGTAATTTGCATAATCAGAAGTTATTTAGCTTATGAATATTACATTTATTTATCTTTGTTTCGACACCTTAAAAGAAACAAGAATTAAATTAATAAAAAGTATCAAGTAGTACCAGAAAAGTAATTGAACGCTATAGTATAATATTCAGATGTACTCATAAACTAAAGAGAAAGATCTGCCAAAACATCATGAACTAATACAACATAAAAATGATTTTTTATTCTAATCTAGTACAATTGATAATATGTTTATGTTTTATACAAAATACATTTTTTGCGATATCACTGATAACATCTGGAAGAGTTAATAAAAGAACAAATAAATTTGCATCCGAGTAATTTCCATTAAAAAAATGATAAAATTTGTATACATCTCTCATACTCATACAAAACAAAATGTCTGTCATTTTTGTTTGTTATGCAAAGAGAAACTGTTGCTCTCAAGCTGTAATGATAATAAAACCCTAGGCATTATTTACGGTCTGAAATATAGTAAAGAGTCAGTTCATAATTTGTCCTATGAAATATTAAGGATTTCAGGTCACCAATCTGTACTCATTAACAAATACATCTTTATGCCAATTCTTCTTCTTCTTCTTCTTCTTCTTCTTCTTCTTCTTCTTCTTCTTCTATGTGCCATGTCTTTTCAGGACGTAGGCGATCATGGCTTTCCACGTCTCCCTATCCCTGCTGGTTCTTAGCACTCTTTCTCCTGTCACTACCACCCAAATCCCGCCTTGTCATCAACCTTCTCAGGCCTTTCAAGCATGTTACACGCTGCTTTCCTCTGACTCTATCTGGCCTTTGAGTATCAGGTTCTCCAAACTCTCCTTGCTCATTACATGACCCAGAAACTCTAGTTGTCTTTCTCTGATGCTTAGCATTAATTTCCTTTTCGTTTCCATCCTTTCCAAAACCTCATCATGGCGCACGTGCTCGACCCATGAAATTCACAGCGCCCTTCTGTGGAACCAGTTCAGTTTTTTCAGGTTTTCTCTTCTTCTTTGTTGAGATTTTCCAGTATCCACTACCATATTTAAGAACTGATATCACACAGCAATCCAGTACTCTCTTCTTTGTTTCTAGCGAAATTTTCCCCGTCTACTCAGCTTCTGGTAAGTGCCCTTCGCCATTCCAATTCGCCTTCAGATCTCTGTGTCGTACTTTCCCTCTTCTGTTAGAATATTTCCCATGTATTCAAATTTTTGTGCCTCCTTGATTTTAGTATCCCACACCTGTATTTGGCATTTTGGGCTGCTCTTTTTGCTGATGACCATCCATTCCGTTTCTTGTAGTTTATTTGTAGTTCTTTCTTTTCACTCTCTTCAGTTACCTCCTGTAAGATATCTTGTAGTTTCCTTTCCGTATTTGCTATCAGCACTGTATTATCTGCGTACTTTATGTTGTTCAGATTGTGGCCTCACATGGCTAATCTTGGCATGACTTTTAGGGTTCTCAGAATAGTCTCACTGTACAAGTTGAATAGATCACACGCAACATATTTTACAGGATAATAAAATTCTCATCAGAATCCATAAAAAAACATCATATTTTTTTAAATATCTTTTAGGTGGTTTTTTATTAATCTTTATTATGTTAATGAATAGATTTGTCCTTTAATGAATAGATTTATATCAATTTTGATACAGATATGTTTTCTTACTTGGACTGGCATCAGACATTACATTTGTTCTGTTGGTATATAATTGATATTATGGATAATATTTATTCCATTTTTAAATTGATGAACCTGAAATTATTGAAAATATTTTTTAGTATTTTAATACATCAGAACAATTAACACGACATCTTTTGTAAGATTATTCCTATTTTATCTGCGTTCATATGCTTATAAGTAGAAACAAATGTAACTATTAAGCTTAATTGATGGAATATGCTCTTTAAACCTTTCTTAACCAAAAATGAATGTTTTGAAAAATTATCTCGTAGGATATCACGGTTTCATAAAATAAACCATAAACTAACTAGATTAAATTATACAATCAATGCTATAGTTATTTTACAAGCTATGTAGGCAAAACTATGAAATAACTCGATGTTGATGAAGGGATTATGGAATGATCTTGTCATTTTCATTCCTAAAACAAATACCAGCAGAGTCCGGAATATACAAATCGGTCTACAGCTATATAAGAGAGTTCTTGCGGTTGATCATAACTTATTAAATGAAAACATGAACTGTCGAATGAAACAGTGGAAAGGACTGCAAATCTCCTTCAAGAAAGCAATACAAAGTGAAGTGTGGCAAAAGAAAGTTTGGTACAAATATAGATGAAATGGAATGGTTAAAGAAGGAAGACATACTCGTAGACTGCAAAAGAAAATCCAAGTGACAGGATAGAAAACTCAGGGAAATACGCTTTCAAAATTTATCTAAAATTATTTGTAAATAGAACTTTGTCTGTGTGTGTGTGTATGTGTGTGTGTGTGTGTGTCTGTGTGTGTGTCCGTTACCTATACACTCCGAAACAGTTGAACCGATTTTCTTGAAAATTTACACAGTTGTACTATAAGCGTCTGCGAGTGTTGTAAGCTAGGTTTTGAGTCGAGGTACCCCCAATAAATATCGAAAATCGATAATCGAAAAAAATCGGATTATAGAAGGAGTGGTCCGATTTTAATCAAATTTGATACACTCATAGACGAAGACATAAGAAACGATATTCTGAAGTTTCGAAGCTGCAGTTCTTACAATAGTACAGAAAATCGATAATATATATATATATATATATGTAAAAGGCAAGATTTTGTGTGTGTGTCTGTTTATCTGCCTGTATGTCTGTATTTTTTCAGCCCTTTTATTTTAGTTTTTGCTTCAGGTTTGGCTCTAAGTAGGTATAATTGTAGTTCTTAGTCTCAGCCATGATACCATTTACTCAAAGGACTTATTTAGCCTTCCAAATTCAGTTTACAACGAAAAAAACTTATTTGATATCGATACCAGGAAATCAAAATTTGACTTACATCTATTCATTTTTCTTTCAGTCTACGGTTTTGGTTTAACTGGAAACAACTATTACTTTTTATCTTTCGTGCCAATGTCCAAAGTGTCTAAGCTCCAGGACCATAGATTAGTTTTCAAGCTTTCATTACACCCGAGCAACGCCGGGCTATACTGCTAGTAGAAATATATAACAAGTACATTGAAACAGGAGTCAAGGTTTTTAAGAGAAGTGTAAAAAATGGCTGGATTAAATGGGATTTATAATCAGAACACAACCAGCATTAACACACAAATAAAAGAAAACTAATTTAAAGTAAGTTAAAGAGAAATAATCATGAAATGTAGAAAATTGGATAAAAGTGATTTTTAGATTTGAATCAAGAATCTGCATTGGTCAAGGTGATAATGCTGGTTTTGTCTGGTTCCGCGAAAATGAGCAATACAAAGATGAGAGCCTGAAAAACAGAAGTAAATTTTCTAAAGTCATAGTGATATGAAGTTGCATGTCATTTAAAAGACCAGGCAAAATAGCAATAATTCCCACAGTGCGCCTGTGTATATTGAAACCCGGGAGCATTTTTTCCTTACATCGATGGGAAATTATTTTGTCGATGATGAAATCATTTTCAGGACGATGTTGCATCATGTCACTGTGCAGAACGGATTAAAGTTTTCCCTCAAGAAAGAAAAGTAAAATCAATGAACTGTCTGAACCTAAATACAATGAAATAATTATTGTGAAAATTTTTCAAACAAAAAACGACTTTATCCACTAAAAATATCTCATTAGCCACCATTCAGTGAAGCTACAACCAATTTGATAAAGAATATTAATTGCTTAAAAAAATTAAGCCTGTCATAAATTCTTGATGAGGGGCTACTCTCAGCGAATTCCGTAACTTTTTCTTCAGCATTGTGTTATTCCACAATATTTTCCTCTGTATAACTTTTTATTCGTCACATATCCATCAGATATTCGTTGATTTTTCTATCTTTAACTGAGCGTATAAAATTTTCCTTTCTCTCCACTGCACGCAAATATTCTTTTGGACTAATTGGACATATTTTATCTGCTGTGGATATCTAGTTTTAATCCATATGAAGCATTTTGTATTTACCTTGATTTTTTCACCGATTTATCAAGAGTATATTACTTATATAGCTATTTTTTTATTTTACTATTGTATGTGACTGTTCTTCTGATCATAGTTTCTAATTCGAGTGATCATAGTATATTTCCGCGAAAGAGTAACTAATTTGAAATTAAAAACTTTATTAAGTTTTCTAATATCAATAAGTGAAAGTATTACGGAGTTTATAACATTGAATGCAAGTATTTTTGTAGCTATGATTGCATTTCAAAGTTTTCGAATGTCAAAACATAAACCTTCAGAAATTTAAGTTAGTCTTGATTATTTTTTCTGAGTTTTGACAGGTATTCCAATACTTTCTAGTATTAGCCAAAACAATTGAAAACAGTAAATACATATAAACATTACACAATTATTAAAAATATTTCCATTTTCAATTAGATCTCTTTTAAATTACAATGGTAGAAATCTTGTGGTGAGCATGAAAAGTTAAATGTAGATCATTTGTTTGAAATCGTATCACCTGCTCAAAAAAAAATAAAATAAAATAAAAAAAATATTTTTTTAAAATTCATAATGGTTGACGCTAGACTTGAAGAAGTTAAGATTGTAATAATCGGCGAAGCATACTCTTAAGAGTGTCTTCTGCAAAGTATCGGTTCTCGGCAATAAACTGACCTATTGGAACTTCCTTTTACCGAATGGATATTTTCTAAGCGTAGTTTAAATGTGGTACAAGGCCGAAAGTAAGGAACACCCAGTGAAGATCGAACCAACTACCCAATTGTAATGATTATTGCGACACAAGCTTGTTAACCATTACACCACGTTGAGATGCCCCTCCTTTTATAGAATGGAACATGAAGCAAATGAAAACCATTTGATTCTGTGGTTTGATGGTTCCTAGATGTAAAAATTTAAATTGATGGAAATAAGGAATGTAGCTTGTTTGAACATTTTCCACGGAAGTATGACAATTATGACAATTCATCTGTGGGAAAAGAGCTGAAGGGTTGAAAATAGTTAATTGCACACTAACTTGTGTAAATGCTTTTGTATCCTCCAGGTTAGGAACAGAAGATTGCTTAGTTCCATCCTAGACGTGGCAGCAGTACTCAAGTTTTCGTTTGATTTGACTTATATAAAGATATAGCCAGTCGGATAGAGGCAGGTATTTTTGTAGAGGTACAAGAAACCGATCATTTTCCCAGAATTCTTAGTGATGGATCTTGCATACGAGCTACAACTGAGTCCCGAAGTGTTCTAACAGATGTTCAAATCACGAAATCTTCTTAAATACAACTATTCATTAAGACTGGAAATTATTCAAAATCTTCTGAAAAGTTAGGTGGTTGGTTTTGTAAGCATTGCGCATTACAAATCACTTTTTCCATTATTTACACTACTTAAATCTGGACTATATTCCTCATCGTGTTGTTTCTTGTGCACTTCAAGATTTCATCCAGTCTATGGCGATCCGGTAATCTAGAGGGAATGACGAACTGAAAACTTTATTTAATCTTCTTGCTGATAATAGTTTCAAGGCTAACAACACTAAAGAGGCTGATGTGGTCAGTGCCCATTCGCATTCTTAAAATAGGGCCCGCAGCTGATGCCTTCTATAGATTCGGGAAACATTTCTCCATATGGTAGCTGCTAAACAAACTTAACAAGACTTGAGATTCTTTCATATTAATGTTTAGTACACCTACCTGCATACACACACACACACACACACATATATATATAATACTTACATATATATATATATATATATATATATATATATATATATATATATATATGTGTATATAATACTTGTATATATATATATTATATACGCACACACACACAAACACACACACACACACACACACACACACACAAACACACACACACACACACACACACATATATATATATATATATATATATATATATATACACACACTCCGAAATGACTGAACGGATTTTCTTGAAAGTTTACACAGTTGTACTATAAGCGTCTACGAGTGTTCTTAGTTAGGTTTTGTGTCGAGGTACCCCCAATAAATATCGAAAATCAATAATCGAAAAATCGGGTTATAGAAGGAGTGGTCAGATTTTAATCAAATTTGATACACTCATAGACAAAGACATAAGAAACGATATTCAGAAGTTTCGAGGTTGTAGTTCTTACGCTAGTGCAAAAAATCGATAATATATATATATATATATATATATATATATATATAAGGTATGTTTGTGCGTGTCAGTATATCTGCCTGTATTTCTGTATTTTTTCAGCCCTTTTATTTTAGTTTTTGCTTCGGGTTTGGCTCTAAATAGCTATAATTGTAGTTCTTAGTCTCAGCCATGAAACTATTTACTCAGAGGACTTATTTAGCCTTCCAAATTCAGTTTACAACGAAAAAAACTTATTTGATATCGATACCAGGAAATCAAGATTTGACTTACATCCATTCATTTGTTTTTCAGTCTACGTTTCGCTTTAACTGGAAACAACCATTGCTTTTTAGTCTTTCGTCCCAACGCCTGAAGAGTCTGAGCTCCAGGACCATGGATTAGTTTTAAAGCTTACAGTACACACGAGCAACGCCGGGCTTTACTGCTAGTACATATATATATATATATATATATATATATATATATATATATATATGTGTGTGTGTGTGTGTTCAAAAGAATGATAATTATATATATATATATATAAATTTATAGTGCGATGTAAAATTTCTATTCGATAAACAATTACAATTCAGCTTTTTTAATTTCTATATGTGTTTTAGTATAATTTTAAACTTATATGTATATATATTATTTAGTTAATTTCAATTTTATTTGCTTATTAGTTTTTGAATTATTTACATTTGCATAAAATGTACCAATATATATGTGGTTTTAAGGAGAGAAGGGAGACACTTTGATTTAACTTAATTGTTTATTTTTTAAATTTTTTTTTAATCGTATCACCCCGAGCAAGTCAGTAACGCCACTGATGTGCAGTGGGCTACATAAGAGTAAAATGATTAGATAGAAGAGAGTGAAGAGAAAGACAAACCAGTTATAAAAGAGCAAGAGAAGGATGGGAATACAGGTGTGAAGACAGTTGCAAAGGTGAAGAGAAAAGAATGGATATACAGGGTAGTGAAGAAGAAACTAGAGTCAAGTGGTTAAGAGATGAGTATTGACATTGCATTTAAATTCCTGGTGGTTGTAGCCGTCAGGAAATTAAGAATATGGAAGCGAGTTCCACAGGCGGGAAGTGCGAGAAAAGAAGATCCTGGAGTAGAATTGGCGTCTGCATTTCGTAGATCTCACTGTGAATTGGTGAGATCCAGTTGCCAGTCTGGTTGCACGAGTAAACACCTGTTGCAGAGGCACCAGTGACTTAAGTTCGTTGGAGCAGAAGTCATGAAAGTATTTATAGAACAGACACAGAGAAGCCACATCCCGTCGGTGGGGAAGTGGCTGGAGTCGAGCCGCCAAGTCGGTACTGATTCTTCTTTGGAGCCTGTCAGGAACACTTAGATGAACAGCAGGGGCGCCTGACCATATATGGTAGCAGTACTCCATGCACGGAAAAATAGGATTCAGGCGGAAAAACATCCTGGCCCGACACAGTGACCCAACCTTCCTAGCAGTGGATTTAGCTATTGATTAATGTACTGCTTCCACGAGATTGGAAGAGAGGGTAAGGCCAAGGAGGCGCAGTGTACTGCTCTCAGGGAGACTCACTTGGTCCATGCTTATGGGAGGCAGGCGAAGTTGCCTGTGATGATTGACAGACAGCAGCTTGGTCTTACACGCATTGAAATTGGCAAGCCACTTCTTACCCCAATTCACCACAAAATGTAGATTCCCTTAAGATCAGCAGCAAGATTATGTTTCACGCCGGGTTTCTTACTTATGCGGGAGTAAATTGTGGTGTCATCTGCATAGATACCTACTTGGCACTTGATCTCGTCTGAAAGATCATTTATGAAAATAGGGAAGAGCATCGGGCCTAGAATAGAGCTCTGAGAGACACCAGCGTTTGTACAGTAGGATGTGGAAGCATGATCTTCAAGTCGATCTTCATTATGCGGTTATCTATAAAAGATTAGATCAGATCAAGCAAGTAACCCCATAACACCGTAGCTTGCATACAAAGCCAGTGTGCCAAACCCTGTCAAAAGCCTTGGAGATGTCCAGAGCAACAGCACGAGCCTCACCGGACACCTCAAGGTCCTAGAACATGTACTCCGTAATGGTCGTTAGCATGTCGGCCGTGGACCTAGCAAAGCGGAAGCCATACTGCCTGTCAGAAAAGAGTTTATGTGCAGTAAGATGTTGAACTATTTCAGCATTAATGATGGCCCCGAACACTTTCCCGAAAATTGGTAGAAGGCTGATAGAGCGATAGTTGGCTGGGTCCGAGGGTTCACCAGAGTTCTTAAATACAGGAACGGCAGAAGAGAATTTCCAGCATGCAAGAAAACAAGAAGGCAGTAGTTATGCAGTTTAGAAAGGACAGAGGAGAGTTCAGGGGCAAATTTCTTAAGGACAATCACCGGGATTCTATCAGCACCGCTCGCTTTATGGAGATCAAGCTTTGATATTACTCGAGATACTACTGTCGGGGTAATGTATACATCCTACTGTTTAACCTCAGTTCTAATAGGGAAGTCGGGTGAGGGTACTCCAGAATAGTCAAATGTAGAGTTGGATGAGAATCTGCGAGCAAAGCACTTGGCCTTGTCCGCTGATGACGTGAGGACCTCAAATTCATTGATTAACGGAGGGATAGAGGATTTGCTATTGTTCAGCACCCGTTTGCATAACCGAACTCGCGGTCAGCTATGCCCTGTCTCATTCTCTCAGCAAACAAACGCTTGGCGTTATTCAGGATTCTCTTGCACTCATTACAAGCAGACATATTGCGGTCAGATAACTGTCTCCGAAATAGTCGAAAGTAGTGGTTTCTGTGGGCAATGGCAGTCGAACAGACAGGAGAGAACCAAGGAGAGGAATGAGGTTAGAGACGAAACTTTCTGGTAGGTATGAAGGCATCAATGCCAGTTTTCACCCAGGACGAAATCTCAGAGGCACAGTCATCAACTGGGAGATTGAACACTTTTACCCAAGGGATGTCGCATAGGAAATCGCGAAAGACGTTCCCAGTCAACTCTTTGGAAGCAGTAGGAGGTTCTATAGGTAGGAGGCTCCTGGGGGGAGTGAGAGTGGAGATAAATATTATGAGTTGGTCGGAGTTGCTGAGAGGGCAAGGCTGCGAGACTTGGCAGAAGTCAGATGTCCAAAGGGAGTGCTTGCAAAGCGAGTAGGGAAGTTCACTACTTGCGTAAGGGTTTGGGAAATAGCAAAGTTCATGGCGTGGCTGCCTGCTGAATCAGTAACAGTCTTTAAGCCACTTAGCATGATGGGCGTTAAGATCTCCGAACACAAATATGTGAGCGAATGGGTGGTAGGAAGCAGCCTTATCTATATTGTCAGAAATGCTGTCTATGAAGGGAGCAGTCGGAAGAAGAGGGCGAAGAGTAAAGGAAGAAAAGGTAGCTAACCGAACTGAGGAGTGACGGAGACATAAATATTGGTGGTCAGGGGATTCGAGCGATGTCACCCTAGCTACAGGGAGGTGTTCACTAACGTAGACCCCTAGCCCAGGCATATGGACAGTGGAATCCTTCCTTAAGAGTGGAAGATAACCAGGGATCAAGAAGTCAGAAGAGGGAATTGATAATTTGATGTTAGTCTCACAGATTTTGGTGATTTGAATTTGACTGGTTTAGGATTTTTTCTGATTCTGTTTTTCATGTTATATTTGTTGGTAGGGAGGAACTTTGAGTAGAGGATGCAGGTGATCATTATCCACGATATGCGCTGGGAGGGAAACTGTTGCCCACCGAAAGCACCTGCAGGGACACCTATCCATGTGCCACATGGCACTACCAGAACCCCGGTATTAAGCAACTGTTGACGATACGCAAGAGTTAGGGCTCCTAACTACCAGTCAGAAGCAGCAACCAGGAAACTGCTAACCCGGTACTCTCACAATGATGAGACGTTGCCACCAACCAAACACATCGCAAGAAAATCACGGAAGCACTAATACTGATGTCTGATGAGATAAAGGAGAAAGCCGGAAACCACATCCTAAACAGGGAACAAGTGATGAGTCTCTACAGCTATTTAGCAGACGTGGGTTAGTGTGAACCGGGCGATAGTTTGGTCTATCTACTCCAATTAATAAAAGATAAAGAAAAAAAAAGAAAAGTGAAGAAAAAAATAGGGTGGTGAGTTGCTAAGTTAAAGTCAGTTAAAGTCCAATACTCAAAGAAATTTCTGCCAAGTTAAAAAGAAACCCAAACGTTCAATTAAGCATGAAGCCATTTAAGTTTAAAATTAAGCAAAAAATAACTAACTTCTCAGAATACTTTTAAAAAAGTTGCACCCATCCCAACACGGTTTCTGTCAGTAAGCTAAAAAATACAATTCATTTTAACTTTTTGGCTAAACCAAGTGTTAAGGAGGCGAGGGTGGATTTCAACTCAATAGCTAGTATGTAACCTGTAGGCCGAGAGATAGAAAGATAAATAGAATCTAAACAGCGAGCGAGGAAAAAGAAAGAGAGAGACAATCTAACAGCTGGCGAGGAAAAAGAAAGAGAGAAACAATCTAACAACCGGCGAGGAAAAAGAAAGAGAGTAACAATCTAACAGCCGACAAGGAAAAAGAAAGAGAGAAACAATCTAACAGCCGGCGAGGAAAAAGAAAGAGAGAAACAAAGAATACAACACTCAAAGAAATGTCTGCCAAGTTAAAAATTAAACCAAACGTTCAATTAAGCATGAAAAGTTTAAAATTAAGCAGAAATGACTTATCCCAGGTTCAAAAGTTTGAGATTGTCCAGATAGAAACACACGACACAGATCACAACAAAAACCAAATAACGGATTAAAGTTTACAAACAATTTTAAATGACAAAACAATGGAATATGGAAAGTGTATGTGATAATAAACATAAAATCAATAAAAGGCATTTATCTGATATTCGGTGTTAGTTCAAGTATCCGTTATTCCTGAATCTGTAAATTCAAATATTTATAATGGCAAACAGACAGAATTTCTTTAAAAAATTCCCAAATAAGAGTCAGTTGTTCTTCTTTCCACAATATAAGTGGAATGGTATGTGTACTTCGTTTCCTCATTGGTAATTGAAATACATCCATGTTGAAATTGTGATTATTTCTTTGAGTATCGTATTCCCATATATTCTACACATAATCTTGTCAAATAAACCTATGGTCGAGGGAATAATCTCTTATTCAGTACACATCGAGTAGTCGAATAAATCCAGGATTTTCGGAAATACTATCTCCTTATTTATTCCACAACAAGTAATAGAATAAACTTATAAGCACGATGAGAGTTAATTTACAATTCAAAAATCAAGTTGTTAAGTGACTCAGATTCTTTCCTGCAATTTCTCAGTCAGGACATGACGCAGTCGAGACAGGAAAAAAAGGAAGAAAAGAAGGAAGAAAAGAAGAAACACAAAGAGAACATATCCTTTAATAAGTTGATCATACGTCTAATTTAATATTCAGCATTCGGTGCTATGCCACAGATGCAAATTACATTTATTGAAAATGTAACTATATATAAAATATGTGTATATTTTACTTAATTATGATTGTATTAAAAAACAATATTAAGGAAAAATAACTTTTGGGTCAACCAGCACGCGCGTGCGCACACACACACATACACACATACACACACATAATATTTATTTATCTGCCCGTATATGAAAATGTGAGAATTATAAAGATTACTTTTATATTTTAAAAAACAATTTTACTTCAATCCAAGAAAGAAACGCGAAAGATAGCGTATATGACGTTGATATTAGTGCAATCTGAAATTATGTGAAATGTTGCAGCAAACTATGAATAAAATCAGTTATCTCTTATTTTTTTTAAATTGGCGTCGACATGAGTAGATTATGACGTGTGAAAATATGGCCGAGAGAAATTTTCCATGATTGATTGTGGAGAAAGATATTGCTTCTCGTTGTCTCAATCTAGCTTACGATTCTTTTTTATTTTTCATAGCTTTTATGTAATGAAATTCAATGCAAGATAATTTCATACAGAAATTCAGTTTCTTTTTTCTAGATAAACATTTTGTTCAGTAAACTAATGCATCTATCTAAAACTGAATATTCGATTTTCATGTTTTCATTGTTTATATGAAATTTAATGAAAATTTATGCATGTAAATTCATGGGAAATTATGAAAGTAACAACAATTTGTTCTTCATCAATTCGATCTAATCAAGACAAAAGCCACCAAGACGGAAGAGGGGGCTACTTCTAAAAGAAAAGAATGGGAAAATTTTATAAAGAACCGGAAATCCAACCCTAAACAGGAAACAAGGAGTAAAACTCTACTATTGTTTAAAATATCGGGATGAATTATAGGTTCGCCTATCTACTCCTGTTGAATGAAAAAAATAAATAAAAAATAAATTGTAAACAAAATGTTGGAGTTTAGCTGGAGACGTTAGAAGTAATGAGTTGATGTAGATTTTAGAGGGAAATGCAATCTTAAGCAGGAAACAAGAGATAAACTCTACTTCTGTTTAAAACAAGTAAGAGATGAGTATGCTAGAATACCAACAACATTATCTCCTAATATTGAAATTGGTTTAGTTTTATTTTGTTTTGTTTCATTGGTCATTATGTTTAAGATGGAAGGGACCAAGAAGAATAGTTACTGCGGATCGTCTAAGATGACAAAAACCGGGTGTATGATAGCGCAGTCTACGGCATAGCATTGCATCAGAGTTGCACACCAAGTGTATGTTGTGTTTGTAGAGACACTTATCCATGCACGTCATAGCACTGCATGAACTCCGAGCTTTACTAAGCGTTACCAGAGAGTTTGGATCCTTATTATCAGTCGCATGTATATAAAACATAGAAATAAAATATAAAAGAAAAAATGAAATAAGATAAAATTAAAAACAATGAGAAGGAGTGGTTTCAGGTGTGAGATTTACTTCAAATATACGTATTTTGGTATGGAGCTTAGGAATCTGTCAGTGCATTGTTAACTGTTAAATTTAAATTGAAATAACTCCTATAAAATCGAGAGGAAAATTATTTTACTCTTGTAACAACAGACATTTCTTTGCTATTTTTAAAGCAAAATAAGCAAAAG
The DNA here is from genome assembly GCA_037127315.1 of Ascarosepion bandense. NCBI lineage: Eukaryota > Metazoa > Mollusca > Cephalopoda > Sepiida > Sepiidae > Ascarosepion > Ascarosepion bandense. The sequence goes on from JBBBDQ010000344.1 coordinate 2,603,004, forward strand.
AGACTTTTCAACTGATTCATAAGTCACAGAAATGACCAGTAAGATTGAAAGTACAATAAATACAACTATATGCGAATATTGTTTTAAGTTAATCAGAAATGAAAAAGTACAACGTGAGTACAACTGAACCAAGTAAACTTCAATAGGAAATAATAATAATAATAATAATAATAATAATAATAATAATAATAATAACGTGCTTTTCTGAGGCTCCTGAAAACGTAACGTTGTTTTTTTTTGTTTTTTTTTACGTAAACATTAATTTCTCATTTCACTATATTAAACTATATTAAACATAAACATTAATTTTTCCCTTCGTATATAATTTTAGTTGTATGTTTCTTCTTTTAATGATCCTTAAATAGATTTATTAACTAGTTTTCTAAAGCAAGACAACGATAAAAATATGACGAAAAGCGTTAAAGTCTGTCCGATCGACGATATTCTTTCTTAGAAAAAATATGTAATAATTTTTCTTAGAAAAAATTCTTTCTTAGAAAGAATATGTAATAATTTATTTATATTTGTTCGTTCATTTTATATATTTGTTTATTTTTCGATAATCTTATTCTCGTTGGATTTAATGAAAGAATAACACAGAATACAGTAGGCCAACAAATTATTTTTAAAATTTTACGGTAGTAAACTCAAAGGTATGTCCACTTTTTCTTTCCTATTAAAAAATTTTTGAGATTTTTTTTTAAACGTAAACATTAATTTTGAATTTCACTATTTTCATAAACATTAATTTTTTCTTCGTATATAATTCAAATTGTATGTTTCTTCTTTTCATGATCCTTTAAATAGATTTATTAACTAGTTTTCTAAAGCAAGACAACGAAAAAAAAAATACGACGAAAAACACTAAAAAAAAATTTGCGATCTAGGATATTCTTTCTTAGAAAGAATATGTAATAATTTATTATATTTGTTCGTTCATTTTATATATTTATTTATTTTTCGATAATTTTATTCTCGCTGGATTTAATGAAAGAATAACACAGAATACAGTGGGCGAACAAATTATTATTTTTAAATGTTACGGTAGTAAACTCAAAGGTATATCCACTTTTTCTCTCATATTAAATTTTGATTTTTTTTTTTGCAAGGACAAAGGTTAATAGTAGCAATAATTGTGTTTTTTTTTTGTTTTTTTTTAAACAATACTCTCTAAAGTGCAGTGATGTTTTGTTTTGTTTTTTTTTCTCCGATGAACGGCCGTTACATCCAAGTTTGTTTGTTTTCTTTCAACCAGCGTCTCTCTCTTTGAATTTTTCTTTTTCTCAATATGAAATTCTGTTTTAATATAAACAGGATTTTTTTCTTTAGATATTAGGGAATTTTTTTTTTTTTTTTTATGAAATTCTGCTTTATTTTAATTTATCTGTTTGTTCTTTAAATTAACCTAAATAAAATCATCCGTATTATATTTCCTTTAGCTGTCGATATTTCGTAAAAAATTTTTTTTAACTATTATAATTTTCTTAAAAACAAAACAAAACAAGAAAATAAATTAAATCCGATGAAAAACAATTTATATGGTATTATTTTATAGAAAGTCTACGTATTTATTGATAAATTTATTTTTATTTATTTATTGATTTAATTTACTTATTTAATTTATCTTATTATGATAATCCTATTTTTGACCAACGACTTTGTTGAAAAAATGAAAGATAAAGTGGACGAACAAATTATTACATTTATTTTCTTTTTTTTTTTTTTGTTTTTTTCAACAAACGTCTCTCTATTTGAATTTTTCCTTTTCTCAATATGAAATTTTGTTTTAATATAAACATGATCTTTTTTTCTTAAGATATTATAAAATTTTTTTTTTTTTTTTTTTTTTTTTTTAAACAAACTACTTTAGTAATATTGATGTTTTGTTTCGTTGAGCCGTCTTTCTCCTTGAATTCCAATCGCGTCTATGTCAGATGTTGCTTGGCAGCCCATTTAGGAGAAGGAAAACTCCGAACAACAACCCGCAACTCAAGGTGTTAATCGTGCCGAGGAGTGAATGGCTACTGCGTTATGAGGTCACAAACGATTCCCTACAGGCTTCGGGACCCTGTTTGTAAAAGACCGTTACTCAACGTGCCGGGCAACTTTGGGTAGACTTTTGGACCCGTGCGTCACTCGTGGGAAAAACATGAAAAACACAAATAGAAATAAAAAGTCCAGTATGGCTCTTCCAGTGGATAAACAGGGAGCCCGTCCTTCAGGAGGGAACCTACCTGAGGTCGAAAAATCTGCCATAGGAACAAACTCCTACACAAAGAATGTATCTTCAGGTCCCCACAACCAGGATAATCCTAATGATGGTCCTGAAAATTCACCAGCTAGATCTACAACCGTATATTTAAAGAAAGAAAAAATAAAATGGTCTCGTGAGGAGTACAAAGTCGTTATGACTGCATTTCATGAAGCGTTACTCAAACCTCAAAAAACATGACTCGCCAAACATATGACATTTGGCGTGAAAAAGTTGGTCAAGCAAATAGAAAGTATATTGACGAAAATAAATTAGCCAATGTACGTAGGTACATTATTCGTAATAACCGACTGACAGAGGCTGAAATTAATGAAATTAAAAGAATTGTAACAAGAAGAGTCGAATCAACAAAATATGAAAAGGAACCGGAACCAGAAATAAAAAGTAATAACATCAAACAAATCACAGGTCATAATGTAGAAACCGTGAAACACGCAAATCACTGCGAAGATAATGATGTAAGTCTAAAAGTGCTGGAAAGGTGCGATCTGAGTCTGAGTCAGTTAAAAGACAAAAATAAAATGAGTTCAGAACACATCGAAGATAATTATTTGACGGAAAATAAGAACAATATACAGGAAGCCAAGATAGAAATAAAAAACCAGCTAAGTCAAATACAAAGTATTACAATGGAGGAACGTGAACAGCTCCCAAAATTCCAACCAACAAAACAAAACCTCCGAACTATTAAATTGTACAATGCAGCACTGAAATCAATACTGGATGAAGAGCCGAATACAAATCTTAACGAAGTAATATATGCATCAGCAACAGCAGCAACAAGAAAATTAAACATCAAAATAAAAACAAGGCAGTCACGCAGACGTGAAGATCCACCTTGGAAAAGAAAAATCGAAAAAGAAATCGAACAACTAAGAAGTGAACTGTCAGTACTGGATGAACTGAGTAGAGGAATAAATGTAAGAACTAGGAAAAGAAGAAGAGCCGAAAAAAAATATAACATCAGGAATGAAAATGACGTCTTATCAAATAAAGAAAAAATAAAGCAAAAAATCCAACTGAAGGCTCAAAGAATAAGACGCTATGAAAAAAGAGCAAGATTTTACAGACAAAACAAGATCTTTCAGACTGATACAAAGAGATTTTACAGGGAAATAGGTAAAAAAAGAATTGAAGTGACAGTACCCCCCAGAATGGAAGAAGTCACACAGTTCTGGGAAAAGATATGGGCTTGCCCTAAAGAACCTAGCAAGGAAGTACATTGGATTACGCAGGAGATAGAACGAATGAAAAATAAACCCGAACAGACATGGTCTGGAATTACAGAAGATGATGTTAAATTTGCACTAAAAAAAGCACACAATTGGAAAACTCCAGGTATAGATAAAATTCCTAACTTTTGGCTATATTATTTAAATGCAGCACATAAAAAAATAGCCAAAGAACTCCAAGAAATGGTTGACGATCCCACTAAAATTCCTGCATGGATGACAAAAGGAATTACATTTCTTCTACCCAAGAATGGTGACACAAACAACCCGAAAAACTACAGACCAATTACATGTCTTCCGACAACATATAAACTACTAACATCTATTTTAACAAAACAAACATATTTATTCTTAGAAAGAAATGACATGATACCGCTTGAACAAAAAGGGTGCAAACGTGGCTGTTATGGTTGTAAAGACCAATTGCTAATTAACAAAATGATCCTGGAAAACTGCGACAGTACAAAGAAAAATCTTAGTACTGCCTGGATAGACTACCGAAAAGCATTCGATAGTGTGCCACATTACTGGATTTTAAAGAATATATACAAGATATCGCCCGTCATCATCAATTTCATCAAACAGTGCATGTCTATATGGAAAACAACCCTTTACCTCAATCATATAAATGGAACCTATAAGTCTGATGAAATAAACATCAAAAGAGGTATATTTCAAGGTGATTCTTTATCTCCCTTACTATTCTGCATATCATTAATAGCACTAACCAGTCAACTTAATAAGACAGAATGTGGTTATAAAATAGGCCAAAAGAAAATAAGCCATCTATTTTACATGCATGACTTAAAGTTATATGCTAAGAATGATAATGAGCTGGAAGATCTTCTGCAAACTGTAAAATGCTTCAGCGAAGACATTGGAATGAAATTGAATTTGAATAAATGTGCTACAGCTACAGATTTACGTGGATCAATACAAGAAACATCCTCAATTAGCCTAGACCCTGCTGTAACAATAAAAGAATTGAAACCAGAAGAAGCTTATAAATACCTAGGTGTAAATGAGAGCGAAAACATTCACCATAAAAAAATGAAAGAAATAGTGCGTAAAGAGTACTATAGAAGGCTACGAATGATATTAAAAACTGAATTAAATTCACAGAACAGAGTTATGGCCATTAATAGCCTTGCAATCCCAGTTGTCCAATATAGCTTCAACATCTTAAACTGGACTCTAAACGACATCAGACGAATGGATGCTAAAACAAGAAAGCTTCTTTCTAAGCATAAGATGCATCATCCAAAGGCTGATGTAGACCGTCTATACATACCCCGTAAAGAAGGTGGAAGGGGTCTTATTCAGCTGGAATTGTCATACAAGACAACAACTATTGGCTTACTAACATACATAGAAACAACAAAGGATTGGATGATACAATTAGTAAGGCAACATGAAGAAAGAAAGAAAAAATATTCAATAATAAAAGAAGGCAGTAAATACAAACAAGATTTACAGTTAGTAGATTCTGTAGAAAAACAAAACAGAAGCAAAGAACCAACTATTGCGGCAAAAAATATGAAAATGAAAGCCAAAGATAAAGCTCTTGAAAAGATGAAACAGCGCTGGCAAGACAAACCTCTGCATGGCCAATATCCAGTACGTGCCAATAAATCCAATGTTGACAAAGTTAATACTCATCGATGGTTACGTGCATCTGGATTAAAGTCTGAAACTGAAGGATTTATACTTGCAGCACAAGACCAAAGTCTTTTCACGAGAAACTTTCAGGCAAATATTATGCATAATAATATGGATCCAAAATGCAGGTTTTGTGATAAACACCAAGAAACAATAGACCACCTAATCTCAGGCTGTTCTGTGCTTGCCCCAAATGAATATAAAAATCGCCACGATAGAGTTGGGCAATATTTACATTGGGCAATATGCAAACATTATGGAAAAGCTGTAGGCAAACACTGGTATGAACATCACCCAGCACCGGTTACAGAAATAGAAGATGTAACCATTCTATGGGATTACACCATCTACACAGACAGAAAAATTGAAGCAAACAGGCCAGACATTATAAAAACCAGAAGGAGAAAACTTGTCTATTAATTGATATGGCTTGTCCAGCGGATTGTAACATAGCAATCAAGGAATTTGAAAAACTGTCAAAATATAAAGACCTGGAAATTGAAATAGAAAAAATGTGGAAATTGAAAACAAGAGTTGTGCCAGTGATAGTAGGTGCACTTGGAATGATAAAAAATGGAACAAAACAACACATTGAAAGAATCCCTGGAAACCCCAGCTTAAGAGATATACAAAAATTGTCTTATTAAGTACAGCCCACACACTAAGGAAAACTTTATCTATGTAATGCTGAGGATGATAGTGAAGATAGAAAAACATGAAATGGAGCCATAATAACACGCCACTACCTGCCTTAGGTCTCCCCGCAGATTGGTTGGTAGTGAGACCAAAGCAGAAATCGAAATATGATGAAAAATGACATAATAATAATAATAATAATAATAATACGATGAAATAAACATCAAAAGAGGTATATTTCAAGGTGATTCTTTGTTTCCCTTAATATTCTGCATATCATTAATAGCACTAACCAGTCAACTTAATAAAAACAGAAAGTGGTTATAAAATAGGACAAAAGAAAATAAGCCATCTATTTTACATGGATGACTTAAAGTTATATGCTAAGAATGATAATGAGCTGGAAGGTCTTCTGCAAACTGCAAAATGCGTCAGCGAAGACAATGGAATGAAATTCAATTTGAATAAATGTGCTACAGCTACAGATTTACGTGGATCAATATAAGAAACATCCTCAATTAGCTTAGACCCTGCTCTAACAATAAAAGAATTGAAACCAGAAGAAGCATATAAATACCCAGGTGTAAATGAGAGTGAAAACATTCACCATAAAAAAATGAAAGAAATATTGCGTAAATAGTACTATAGAAAGCTACGACTGATATTAAAAACTGAATTGAATTCTCAGAACACAATTATGGCCATTAATAGCCTTGCAATCCCAGTTGTCCAATATAGTTTCAACATCTTAAATTGGACTCTAAACGACATCAGGCGAATGGATTCTAAAACAAGAAAGCTTCTTTCTAAGCATAAGATGCATCATCCAAAGGCTGATGTAGACCGTCTATACATACCCTGTAAAGAAGGTGGAAGAGGTCTTATTCAGCTGGAATTGTCATACAAGACAACAACTATTGGCTTACTAACATACATAGAAACAACAAAGGATTGGATGATACAATTAGTAAAGCAAAATGAAGAAAGAAAGAAAAAATATTCAATAATAAAAGAAGACAGTAAATACAAACAAGATTTACAGTTAGTAGATTCTGTAGAAAAGCAAATCAGAAGCCAAGAATCAACTAAGATATGAAAATGAAAGCCAAAGATAAAGCTCTTGAACAGATGAAACAACGCTGGCAAGACAAACCTCTGCATGGCCAATATCCAGAACGTGCCAATAAATCCAATGTTGATAAAGTTAATACTCATCGATGGTTACGTGCATCTGGATTAAAGTCTGAAACTGAAGGCTTTATTCTTGCAGCGCAAGACCAAATTCTTTCCACTAGAAACTTTCAGGCAAATATTATGCATAATAATATGGATCCAAAATGCAGGTTTTGTAATAAACACCAAGAAACAATAGACCTCCTAATCTCAGGCTGTTCTGTGCTTGCCCCAAATGAATACAAAAATTGCCACGATAGAGTTGGGCAATATTTACATTGGACAATGTGCTAACATTATGAAAAATCTGTTAACAAACACTGGTATGAACATCACCCAGCACCGGTTACAGAAATAGAAGATGTCACCATTCTATGGGATTATACCATCTACACAGACAGAAAATTGAAGCAAACAGGCCAGACATTATTGTTAAAAACCAGAAAGAGAAAACTTGTCTATTAATTGATATGGCTTGTCCAGCGGATTGTAACATAGCAACCAAGCAAGTGTCAAAATAAAAAGACCTGGAAATTGAAATAGAAAAAATGTGGAAATTGAAAGCAAGAGTTGTGCTAGTGATAGTAGGTGCACTTGGAATGATAAAAAATGGAACAAAACAACACATTGAAAGAATCCCTGTAAACTCCAGCTTAAGAGATATACAAAAAATTGTTTTATTAAGTACAGCCCGCACACTAAGGAAAACTTTATCTATGTAACGCTAGGGATGATAGGGAAGATAGAAAAAACATGAATTAGGGCCATAACAACACGCCACGACCTGCTTTAGGTCTCCCCGTAGACTTGGTTGGTAGTGAGATCAAAGCAGAAATCGAAATATGATGAAAAATGACATAATAATAATAATAATAATAATAATAATAATAATAATAATAATAATAATAATACAAATTCGAAAGCTTAAAGAGAGGGAGACAATACATATAGAGAGCAAACATTTTAAGTTGGCGATTTCAAAAGTTAAAAAGAACAAGGATTTACTTATCAACATTGGTTTCCGAATTTTGATATGAGGCTACGTTTTGACATTTTACAGAAGAGTTCATTTGCACCTTAATGCTTAATTCCAAATTAGGTAGATCTTTCTTCCAGTTCTCCGTAAGACGTAAAGCTCTGATACAAGCTTTCGTGTTCCTAGTAGTGTATCCGATAGTATCAATAAATTAGGTATTATTAGTTTATTAATTCATTTCTAAGAATTAGCTTCTGTGTGTCTTGAGAGAGAGAGAGAATGAAAAAGAGAGCAAGTGAAGAAAGAAAGAAAAAAAAAGAAAGAAAGAAAATCTCATACTAAACGCAACTTGATAAGATATGATTTTTCTTGACATCCTTATTTAGATATCGGGAGGAACCATCAAAGTTATGAATGAAGAAAATACTAAAAATTGCAAAATATATGGCAGCGGCTGCTCCGTTCTTGGTATAATCTGGCTCTTGTAACGATAAAGGATAGCGTGATGAGTCGTACAGGTACTTTCAGCATTCATAAATGTAAACGCATCTCTTTCACTACAAGGTCTTTTCTTCATCTATAAGGAGATTGTACAACATCCATTGGCCTGTGGATCATTACACTGTACTTCACACTTTTCACTTTTTCTAAAAAACATTTTTTATCTCTTACTATTTTGCTTAAATCTGAAGTAAATCCCATGCACTTTCAAATTACTGTGTCAGTTCTCTTGTCTTTTATCACGCTCCTCATGTTGTTTCTCTACCTGTTTGATTTTGAAGTCCCCAATGCGTAACTCACATCTTGGGTTGTCTCACTTTCGCTTACAATCAGGCATTTTGTCTTTTCACAGTTAATCTCGTGAATTTACTTCAGTTCAAATCAGTTTAGGATGTAAAATAATTTTTTTTTTTTGATTTTTGTATATTTTAAAGGACGGGTAGTAGTAAAGAGCTAAAATTATCGTAAACATTTTAAAATTTGAGAATATATCATTTCTTTTAGAAAGCCAAAGGTAAGAATAATTGTTCTTTTTACCAAACATTCGATTGCAAATCCTTTCTGCAAATAACTACAGAGCCAATAAAAATGTTGAACAGTGAAAGTTTCACAAAAAGCAATATTTTTCTCCCAAAACATAGCGTCTATTTTTGCTAATAAACTTTGCAGTTACAATCAGTTATTTTACTCTACTTCAGTTGTTCGATAGTATTTTCTTCGTGATGGTTTCTGGCTATGCCGTTAATCTATTACGTCATTTCCTTTTATTTAATTACATTAACTTTTAAAACAGCTAAACGTCCCCATTATATGTACATGTATTGATGAATAATAAATCCTCGAAGAACATTGACTGGTCGCATATTTATAGCATCCGTTTCAAAATGAATATTATTCCCCTCATTAAAAGAGTTATTTGCAAAAATAAAAACCTTTCTCATGATAATTAATAGTAAGCAATCTCAAATATGCATCTATATTAGTCAACGTTGTGGAATTCGAATTCGAATTCTTTAAAATAGTTAATATTTATTTAAAATATCTTCATTTGAGAATGAGAAATGTTTTCTATTCTGAGATTTTAATGTTACACACTTTCGATCTTGACAATTTACAGAGAAAGTCTTTGAGCTTGGCTAGTTTGTTTTTTTTTTAATCATTTCACCCCGAGCAAGGCAGAAACGCCACTGATGGGCTACATAAATGTAAAAAGATTAATTAGAAAAGAGTGAGGAGTACAAACTAGTTAGAAAGGAACAATAGAAAGCTGAGAAAGCAGGTCCGATGACGAATACATAGGTGGAGAGAAAGGGAAGGTTATACGGGGTGGGGAGAGAGCTAGAGTCCAGTGGTTAGTAGATGAGTATTGACTTTGCATTTAAATTTCTGGCGGTTGTAGCCGTCAGGAAAGCAAGAATACGGGAGCGAGTTCCACAGGCGGGAAGTGCAAGAGAAGAAGCTGCATGAGTAGAATTGTCGTCTGCATTTGGCTAACCTGACTGTGAATGGGTGGGACCCAGTTGCCAGTCTGGTTGCACGAGTAAACACCTGTTGAGGAGGCATCAGTGACTTAAGTTCGTCTGAGCAGAAGCCATGAAAGTATTTATAGAACAGACAAAGTGAGGCCACATTTCGACGATGGGGAAGTGGCTGCAGTCGAGCCGCCAGATCAGTACCTATCACATTAGAGACTCTCCTTTGGAGCCTGTCAAGAACACTGAGGAGAACGGCAGGGGCACCTGACCATAAATGGCAGCAGTACTCCATGCACGGACGGATGGTTGACTTGTATATATGCAGGATGGATTCAGGTGGAAAAAACATCCTGGATCGACATAGTGACCCAACTTTCTTAGCAGTAGATTTTACTGTGGATTCAATATAGTGGTTCCATTTGAGGTCTGAGGACAGAGTAAGTCCGAGGAAGCGTAGTGTATTACTCCCCTGGAGAATCGCTTGGTCCATGCTTATGGGAAGCAGGAAAGGTTGTCTGTAATGGTTGACAGACAACAGCTTGGTCTTAGATGAATTGAAGTTGACAAGCCACTTCTTGCCCCAGTTCACCACAGAGTGTAGATCCCGTTCAAGGTCAGCAGCGAGATTATGTCTGCCCGCCACGACAGGTTTCTTACTGGTGCGGGAGTATATTGTAGTGTCATCTGCGTAGATGCCTACTTGGGACTTGATCTCATCTGGGAGGTCATTGATGAAAATAAGGAAGAGCGTCGGGCCCAGGATAGAGTCCTGTGGGACACCAGCATTCGTGCTGTAGGACGAAGAGGCACGCCCATTCAGAACGACGTTCATTTTGCGGTGATTTAAGAAAGATTGGATTAGGTCAAGCGGACCTGGCAAAGCGGAATACATATTGCCTGTCGGAGAACAGTTTGTGGGCGGTGAGATGATGAACTATTTCAGCATTGATTATAGCCTCGAATACTTTCCCGAATATCGGTAGAAGACTGATAGGGCGATAGTTGGAAGGGTCCGAGGGTTCACCACAATTCTTAAATACAGGAACGACTGAAGAGAACTTTCAGCATGCAGGAAAACAGGAAGCAGAAAGGCAGTAGTTAAATAGTTTAGAGAGGACAGGGGAAAGTTCAGGAGCACACCTCTTAAGGACTATCACCGGGATTCTATCGTCTCCTCCCGCCTTATGTGGGTCGCGTTTTGAAATTACTCTTGATACTACTGTCGGGGTAATATATACGTCGTGCAGTTTGGCCTCAGTTCTAATAGGGAAGTCGGGTGGGTGTACTCCGGACGAGTCGAATGTTGAGTTGGATGAGAATATGTGGGCAAAGCACTCAGCTTTGTCCGCAGATGACGTGAGAACCTCAAATCCATGGATTAAAGGAGATATTGAGGATTTCCTATTGTTGAGCACTCGTTTACAAATCCTCCAATAGTTCTTGGAGCCGAACTGTCGCATTCTCTCAGCAAACAACTGTTTGGCGTCATTTAGGGTTCACTTGCACTCATTGCGAGCAGATATGAACAGGCGCCTATTGTGATCAGTTGACTCTCTCCGGAATAGACGGAAGTAATGGTTCCTGTGGGCAATGGCGGCTGAGCAGGCCGGAGAAAACCACGGAGAGGAATTAGGTTTTAAGCAATACTTCCTGGTGGGTATGAAGGCATCAATGCCAGCTTTCACCCATAACGAGGCCTCAGAGGCACAGTCATCAACTGATAGGTCGAACACTTTTCCCCAAAGGACGTCGCAGAGGAAATCGCGAAAGGCATGCCAGTCAGCTTTTTGGTAGAGGTAGGAGGTCCTATGGTTAGGGGGCTCCTGGGGGAGAGAGATTGGAAAGAAATACTGAGAGAGACTACAGCGTGGTCGGAGTTGACAAGAGGGCAAAGCTGCGAGACTTGACAGGCGTCAGGCGCAGAGGTGAAATATATATCTAGCAGTGAGGAATGACCCGAGGGAGTGCTTGGGAAGCGAGTGGGGAAGTCCACCACTTGCGTAAGGGATTGGGAAATAGCAAAGTTAATGGCGTGAATGCCCGCTGAATCAGTAACGGCGTTTTCAAGCCACTCAGAGTGATGGGCATTGAGGTCTCCAAATACAAATATGTGGGCAAATGGGTGATAGGAAATAGCCTTATCTATGTCATCAGCAATGCTATCTTATAGGGAGCAGTCAGGAGAGGAGGGAGAACGGTAAATAAAGAACAGGTAACTAACCGAACTGAGGAAAGACGGGCGGAGACATATGTAATGGTGGTCAGTAGATTCGAGTGAATCACCCTAGCTATAGGGAGGTGTTCGCTGACATAGACACCCAGCCCATGCATGTGGACAGTGGAATCCTTCCTTAAAAGGGGAAGATAACCAGAGATGAAGAGGTCAGAGGAGGGAATAGCTGAGTTGAGGTTAGTTTCGCAGAGCGCAAGGATGTCAGGGGACTTTTCAGGCAGGAACGCTTCTACACTAGGAAAGTTAGTACGAATGCCCCGGATATTAGTGAAGGAAAGGTTAATGGGTTTAGGTTGTTTGTATTTAACTGGTTTAGGGTCATTTTTTATTTGTTTAGTCATGATTCTGTTTGTAGAAAGGGGCCTAGGGTAGAGGATACAGGCGGTCATTATCCACGATCTGTGCTGGGAGGGAAACTGGCTAGGGCTGCAACAAGGTGTGGCCTCGGGGTTGCCCACCGAAAGCGCTTGCATGGACACCTTTCCATGCGCGACATGGCACTATAAGAACCCCGATATTATACAACTGTTGATCAGAGCAGCCGTTCTTGACGCTACGCAAGAGTTACGGCTCCTAACTACCAGTCGGAAGCAACAACCAGGAAACTGCCAACCCGGTACCCTCACAGTGATGAGCCGTTGCCACCAACCGGCCAGATCGCAGGAAACTCACGGAAGCACCAATACCAAGGTCTGAAGAGAGAGAAGAGAAAGCCAGAAACCACATCCTAAACAGGAAACAAGGAACAAGCCTCTACTCCAGTTCAATAAACGTGGGAGGAGTATGGACCGGGCGATAGTGTGACCTATCTACTCATATTTAAAAAAAAATAAATAAATAAAAATAAAAAAAATAAAAATAAAAAAACCACAAAACACAAACTTCTAATAGTGTAGAGTTAACTAAGTTTTAACTTAGTTCAAGTCCAAATGAAGCATGAACGCCAAAAAGTGAGGAAAAAAAACGAAAAATACAGATTTAAGAAATAATTCGTCACATACCTCACAGGTTAACACAGGAAATTTGAATTAAGAAATTTTCACTCTCCAATTCTTGCTTTTCCCAAAAATCAACATCGAGTTAAGCTGCTTGGTAAATTTGAATTCAAACAACAGATCATAGCGGGGAGGGATAACAAGTGGCCAGGATAGCTTCGCATAACAGAATAAATAAATAAAAATCCCAAACTTTATGTAAAATATAATCTTTTAATATTCAACCTACTTCCAAACTTTCAGTTATAGATGACTTGAAAGGCCAGAGAACTGATCAACTAGTATTTATAAAGATGCCTTTATTCGATGTTCTTAAATACAGAACAAACGATTAATTGTAGTTTCCTGATCAACCAGAAAATATTGAAAGTAGAATTAAAAGAAAGCTAAAGGTTATTTAATGCATTGCTACAAACAAAACACTGTTTAAGACAAAACGTAACATTAAAACAACTTTTATTGTTACATTTTACACTATTTACATTGTTCAGACTGTTTTCCATATCTTTGTTGTCGTATTCATAACGTTTCAGCCGTTGTACTCTCCGTCTTCTTCAGCTGATATGCGCTGAAATTTCAGAACTTTTATTTTTACTTTTACGAAAATTGTGAACATTTATATATGTGGATGAAGGTGTGTATGTATGCGTGTATAAGTGTGCGTGCGCAATTTAGGGCTAAAAATACTAAAATGAATAATTTTGCTCTTTATAGTCCAAATATATTAAACTCCTAAAATTCTTTTATATTTACTCAAAAGTAGCACTAAAAGATGTCTATTGGCAACCTAGCGGAGAGTAAACACATTCAAAATATTTTTAATAAAAATCAATTTCTCTTGATAAGCAATCACTTTAGACATTACAATCTCAATCGAAATCAATTGATTTACGTGTGAAATTGTTGGTTGGATGATGAGGGAATCGACAAATTAGCAACACGTATCGATCTTCAATTAACGATGCACTCCAAAAGGCATGTACTTGAGCATGACAAATAATTCTCCGGCTTTTCTCGATTTAAATATGTAATGATTTTAATGCTTAAGAATATATATCAGCAAGATCTCAGATTCAAGGAAGTATATAGAAAGAGGAGTGAAGGTTAATGCCACGAGTGATTAAATCTACTTATATCGGCTGATAGCTTATCCTGTTATTACTCAAGGTCTATTATGAATTAGATTTTGTTTAATTCGGTCAAAAATTCTCTTCTTTCAAGGTTTTCGTACTCCTTATGGTATCCAGTTACGCATTGTCATATGTTCATTTTCCTTCAGTGCTGGTCACTTAACGGCTGTAGAATGTAAAAGCAACTCTTGCGTTGCGACAAAAAGAAACAAGACTAACGTGAAAGAAAAATGATCAAAACGTAAATAAGTTTTGATGTTTGTTACTTCAATATTCCATTAATGTTTACATATGTACCAATCATTTCTTATCAGATAGTAATTAATTGAATGGATTAATTTCTAGAATTCTTTTAGGCATGGTTAACGAAATGGTTTGAAATTAAATTCCGTACGCATTGAATACAGAGAAAGAAACGCGAAAAACAGAAAGGCAAATATGAAACATACAAATCCCTATTTATCTAGACTTACAATTATGAATGTACATAAACATCGAAATGTTCCATGGATGATTCGGAGATTGTGATCATGAATTGGTATTATATATAATATTTGGATTAAACTAAAACTTATTTCTTTTTGTATTTACATGTACCTCGTCTTATTTTATTTATAAACGAGAGTGAATATGTCAGAAAAAACAGTTCTATTTTCTTTACCGGTTTTGTCAAAAGTACTAATCAACACCGAATTGGTTAGCTATCTCACTTTACAAGGCCTTTTTTCAGATAAAGAATATAGCTTCCTTCTCTCTACGTTTACCGCCGATACGTCACAGTCTATTATTGAATTTGTCTATCAAGCTTTAGATAAGAACGCTGAAAATCGAGATATGACTATAGATATCTCGAAGGCGTTCAACAAAGTTCAGCATGACTGCTTTCTTCTCAAAATCAAATACTGTATTGCTTAATCCATTCGTAACTAATAAATAGCATAATGAACGTCGTGTTAAATGGATACGCGTCTAATTAATTTCACATTAATGCAAGAGTCACTCATGGCTGATGCTAATTTCTAAAAGAGCAAAACCTTGCAATTTTTTGAGTTCATGAAGTGCAGTGATTATGTTGAGTAAATTACTAGGTCTATTACTAGAAATGTTGGTTACCATGTTGTGCCAAAAAATCTTTCTAGTCAAAATCCATCTTGCACATTTATAAATCTACTATTCTACCATACATTAAATATTGCTAACATATATATTCGAATGCACTTACTATATATTTCCAGATTCTTGACAAAGACTCAAAGAAGGGACTATTATGTAACTGATCCTGACCTGGAAATTCGACTTCAGTACTTTCTTCCAGCTGTGTTTACTATAAACATTTGCATCACAATTATTTTTATGAACTTTCTTTTTTGGTGTTCCGAATGCATGGATTTAAGTGTGTTATTAGATTAGCAACTAGCTCTCACCTTTTTACTGATAAACTAGCTAGATGCAGACGTATGTTTTATTCTAATACTTTCTTTTCTCGCATTTCACGAATGTGGTACGCCCTTCTCTACCATCTACATTCTTCAAAAAATTAAATGCAACACCAATCAACATCTTTTGTCTTTCTCATAACTATTCTTTTATTGTCCTTTCTCCTGAGTAAAGTCTTCTCATACACTTTTTCTCCCATTAACCCGATCTGTGTTAGTGTCTTCATTGTTAAATGATTTAAAAATAAAAGGTTTTTAGTGATTAAACTAATATTTTATATTCATGATTTTTCTGAATTCAATGATTTGTGCAAGTAATAAAAATGTTTCATTTCCAGCTTACATTTTAGTTATTCCTCACATGAACTGACAAGAACATTTATCACTCTTGCATTAAATATCTTTTAATATTAATTGCTTGAGAATAATTCTATAAACACATAGAAATACAAATTAACTGATGACATTTTCAAGAGTTGTTCGAAGTATTTATCTCATTCTACTTGTTATTGTCGTTATTAAAAACTTTCTTCCAATCCTTTCTTCAGCCTTCATGAAAAGAGAGTGCCTTTTTAGCCTCGATAGTATAAACTTTAAATTTATTAGTCACCACAGAACGGTGTAATGAGATACTAGTCTTTTTTTAATGTTGAGGAATTCGAACCCCGCTGATATGGCAGAGGAAGATCATCCGAGATTGACTGATCTGTTAACCTGTTGCTACAGACATAAAAGTGTATGTTTGAGTTTACGTCATTGGATGCAATTTTCTTGTAATATTTAGAGACACGTAATATTTCATAAAGTTAAACTTAGAAACAAGAATAATTCTCGTTTGCGAGTCGCCTGAACTGATAATGAAAAACAGAGGATTTATTTGTCACCTCTTGAAGCAATTATTTTTATCAACTTAATTTTACTAGTGTTTAGTAATTGTTTTGATAAATGCCATTTTTAATTTTGGATAAAATAAAATACAAGCCATTATTTCCTGAACGAATCCGCCTATTATATAAGTCCTGACAGTAACTTATAAAATAGACGATTTCATATTTTACATAAGAAGTTTTTTCAAACATTTGTTGTTGTTTTTCTACGCAAAAAGTTCAAATTGATGTTATACGTTTATCCTGAAGGATAGGCAATTCCATTTCATTTTTCCCTCTCTAGCAATGTTCCCTCTATATTACTTGAGCCTTTTCCCAGAGAAGATGATGTGATCCATTTCCCGCTAGATATGATCATGACATAGTTAATTATTTTACTTCAGCTTTTCTCTTTCCCATGTTCCTCGTGTTTGAAGTTATGTAATCAACTTGTTTCTATTTAAGATTCATTTGTTTACGTACATCTTTTGTCATTTATTTGTGAGGGAATGGTTTTAAGAAAGATGTTGCAGATATACAATCTTCTGCTATTAAAAAGACGCTTCGATGTTATGTTTACTTATTCTCCAGCCATTTTTCTTACATAAACACGTATTACATAGTTCTTTTCTTTTACGTTGCCTTACCTTTTTGCCCATTTTATATGGAACGGTACTTCTTTTAGAGAAAAATGTTTAATTAATTTTTTTAAATTCTCAAAATCAAACTTTGCTAGATTTTTATGCCAATGAACTGTTACTGGGTATGACGATAAACTATATCCGGCAACAAGGCCTCTGTGTGGGAGACTGGAGATTTTGAGGACTGTAGAAACATATCTTAATTGCAATTTCTGTTGTTCTCAGGTCA
Source organism: Ascarosepion bandense (assembly GCA_037127315.1). Classification (NCBI taxonomy): domain Eukaryota; kingdom Metazoa; phylum Mollusca; class Cephalopoda; order Sepiida; family Sepiidae; genus Ascarosepion; species Ascarosepion bandense. The sequence goes on from JBBBDQ010000344.1 coordinate 2,620,458, forward strand.
ACTCTGACACGGTGCGAACGCAGCTGTTAAGGTCCCAACTATGGACAAATAGTGAATCCCAAACAAAAACAAAGCACTATAAAAGTATCAGAATACATTTTATAGTAAAATTACTAACAATACATTTTTATATAAAAAACATTTATCAAAAAAACATATTTAGAGTAAAATTATTAACAATACATATTCATATTAAAATGAACAACAATACATTTTAAAGTAAAATGATCCGCAATACATTTTAGAGAAGAATTACCAATAATACATTTTATAGCAAACTGATCAACAATACATTTTATCTATATTTGAAGGCATACAATTGCGTTCAAAATATATTTAGTCAAAGCCATATAATTGTGTTCAAAGTATTTAAATTTCGGTATTAAATAACCCCTAGAGGTTGATATGTCGCTAAACAAGATCAACCAACCAAACCAATCAAATTATGTAGATTTAGGCATTAAATAACCCATAGAGATTTATATGCGGCTATACAAAATCAACCAACCAATGTCAGTGAACTATCCCTGTGCTTAAAAAGCAAACATTAAAAAAATCAGGAACAATCACATGTATGTTAGTTTTCTATATACAAAAATACTAAAACAACAGGTTATAAAGCTATCTAAAGTAATGTTTTCTATCTCGTGCTCTTTTTGACGTCAGTACTTTCAATAAATGTATAGTTCTCTCTAGCACGAATTCACCGAAATGGTGTGTTAACAAAAACTACGTAATTATTAATTCTAATAATATTATAAGGATGATATGAATTTAAATCAAATAATGTTTCTTGTCATATACTAATAGCATTCATTTCTGTATATTTTAATTATATATTTAATTCTATACTTTTGTATATCTTAATTATATGTTTCATTTTATACTTTTTAGTAGATAATCTCTACCCTTGTGTGAAAATACGTGTGTTATTTCTTAATTAAATTTCCTTTACTGAAATGCTTGTTTTTCAATGTGTAATTTTCTCCGTGTTTAAGTATGGGTAAAGGTATTTTACGTCTAGCGGCATGAGTATATTATTAATTTGCATTTAAAGCCGCGGGTTAGGTGTTTTGCATGAACTTTTGTTGTTTTTATAATTGTTATTTTAAGTCATTTTGATGGTACAAGGATATTCTGCTTGAAGGATATTTGCATTCATCGTGTCTTATTTTCTGCTCTTGTTGTGTGAACATGCTATAAAATATATTTTGACGAAGAAAATTTTCTTCAAAACTATTGCCTAACCAGAACAAGAAAATATATTTCTGTAGAATCTCACCCGTACACACAAAAAGTCATTGTGCACTATTAAAATCATACAAACTGTTGAGGAGTCACCCCTTTTCACACACTCTATGGACACTTCCATGGTATACAAATAATCCTTCCAGCACAGAACGGGTTGTTGTTGTTAGAGTTGCTGAGACTCTTCAACTATAACACTGTCAGCTCTCTACTTTCGGGTAGAGGGCGCTCTCTGCTCGGAAGCAGAGATCAATAACCCAGTCGTGGTTCCGCCGAAGGGTAGAAGCACGACTGGGGAATAATAGACAGGCATTTTTTGGCCGGGCCATATAGCCTGGAAAGCCCAGTCATAACTGACCATGTGTCACATGTTGCCCTTACTGGGAGGGACAACTAAATATAGTTGTTGTTAGAGTTGGTGTTTGTCAGAGCAGTTGAACCGCCGCTTGTTGGTCAGCAAAAGTATAGACTATTACCCGGACTTACTTCTTGTATATATTTGACTCCTACTAACAAGTATTCTTGAGTCTACTAACCGTGTACAGGTTTTATATCTTTTATTCAATATACTTACATTTTTCCTCTCATATCTGTTTTTGTTATTATTATATTGTGTAGTTTCCTAAACAAGAATACACAACACAAACTCACTTGATTAATTAAGGTATCTGCAACTCAAAACTCAATTAAACTCAAGCAACGTTCACAGTTTGTATATTTCTATTTAAATATACATGCGCAATTGACTTTATTATAAAAATGATTTCTTGATACAATCATCTCGAAAATAACGACTGTCATTGATTGGTACACCATTAGCATTTTGAAGTCAACTGACTAATGAAGAATGTTCAAGAAACAGAAATAACCGTTTCATAATTGCGTGACTCTGATAGAAAACGGTGAAGACTGTCCACCTTTAGATGGCTATTATTGTCGAAAACTGTTCTATTCAAAATGTTACCAATGTAGACACATTCTTTGGTCTGATCAACATCTAGACTTGCGCTATCCAATAAATAATAATATATCCTGTTAAATTTAGCTATACCCTTATTTAATAACTAATTTTACCGACACGCAGCCTAACTACGATAAGAGCAAATCATAGTCGTTCCTTTGTTATTCTGACAAAACGTTATTAGTAAAAAAATATACGTTGCATATTTTTGCAAAATATTTTTGTTTTCTCCCTTTTAAACATCCCCCCGCTTTTTTGTTCTTGTTTAAATTTAATTAATTGGATTCAGAAAATGTTCTCATTTTTCTTTTTAGCTGGAAATTTATTTTGCTTTTATTTGCCTTGTCATTTCTGACGCTGGTGGTCATGGCTCTCCGAAAATCACTGTGCTTTGTATCTCTTAATAAGTTTAGTCTTCTCGTTAATAAACCTTGCTCTAACATCCATTTACTCGAGTTACCTCGGTATGTTACGAATTATTTTTCTCTGTCTCTCTCACCTTCAATTTATTCTGTGAATATCAAGTTTTCTAAGTCCTCTTTCCTCATTATGTACTCTAGAAATTTCAAGTATCCCTTTTTAATTATATTTATATTATTATCATAATTATAAATGTTCTTTTTGTTCTCATTTTTTGGAAAACTGTAGTCGCTCACATGTTCCGTTTATGGATATATTCAGCATCCTTCTGTAGAACCACATTTCTGTTGCATCAACTCTCTTTATCAGTCAAACATCTACTGCCAACGGTTAAGTACTTTATACACTAGTTCAGTACTTTTTGTTATTTATACTAATTTTCCTGTTTCTCAATACTTTGCTAAGCTTTTTAGATTAGCGTCTTGTGATTTCGGTGTCTCGCTTTTCGTCTTCTGTTAAAAGCACTTCCTAGATATTTAAATAGTTGTGCTTACTTGCTTTTGGCATTGTCATGATTTTTGGCCGAAGGACGCTCTTGGCCTCACACGCAAAAATCAGCAGCCAGGAGATGACAACTGAACCCATGTTATCAGTGTCACTTTCGCCGAAATGGGCTTCCTTAATACGGCGAGATCAAAGTGTAGTATCTATTCTCAGATTCTCGCTACCTGATCGCCGGCCGGGAAGAAATGACAGCTAAGACTAGCTTTTGACCAGCTTTGACAAGCAATGACCAGCTAGGACCAGCTTTGTACCCAGTTACCGCATAAGCGGGAGCTGGGTAATTTTTGACTAATAGCCCGGGCGTATGCGCTCAGGTTCCCCACGTTAAAAACTGACCTTATGTCACAACTCGCTTCAGTGGGGAAGTAAGGTAAATATCATGTGTAGTATCTATTCTCAGATACTCACTTCCTGCTTGCATACAGCACTCGCCACTGGGTAGGTCTGGAAAGCAATGACCAGCTAAGACTAGCTTTGTACCCAATTATCGCGTTGAGCCTTGAAAATTGACCTTGTGTCACAACTCGCTACAGTGGGGGACTTGGGTAAATCTCGGATAAAAGTGTAGTATCTGGTCTTAGATACTCAGTTCTTGCTAGCCTCCACTACTCGCCACTTGGTTGCAGGTGTGTAGATTTCGAAAGCAATGACCAGTTAAGACTAGCTTTGTACCCAGTTATCGAGTAAGCGGAGGATGAGTAATCTTTGATCAGTAACCCAAGCGTTAACCCAAGTCCTCACTTTAAATAGCCGACCTTGTGTCACATCTCGCTTTAGTGGGAAAGGACTGGTAAATGACGCTTTCTCGGCACGGAGGGTAGGATCATAGTGTAGTATCTTTTCTCAGTTATTCACTTTTCGTTCTCCTGCTTGCCAGTCGAATGCCGTCTCCCACCAGCCTGCCTGCATGCCATGGCCAAGTGCCTGCCTGCCTGGGCCAAATGCCTGCCGTGCTCTAATTCGTGTAAGAATCTTTGCTTTTTTTCTGCAACATTTGTGCTCAGTCCAACCAAATGCCTTTCGTTTGATCGGCCAGGCGAAGAAAACGAGAATGCAACACTTCAGTTCTACCTTCGAGTTGAAATTTTTTCGAATTTTTGCCATTTTCCGAAATTCGCCGCCTGACCTAGGCCGACCGTGCGATTCGCGTCCGACTCGCGCCTGCGTGTTGTCGTCGTCGTCATCGATTTCTTCTGGGTGCCTGCGCGTCCGATCCGCCTGCCTGCCAGCATAACGCGCGCTGTGGAGAGCCACCACCAGCCGGCCGTCGAGTGAGTGAGTGAGTGAGTGAGTGAGTGAGTGAGTGAGTGAGTGCATGCCGGCGTGTGGCCGCCCTCCGAGACACGCTTGCATGTGGTCGTCCGAAGTCGGAAAGCTTTGGACGAACATACAGTTTGTGAAATCAAATAATTTATTTCAACCAGAACAATTAGTAACAATAATAAAATAGACACCATGAAAATAGCACAGCTGTAACATGAAATGTTTGTAATTGTCAGATTTCTCATAATTTTTTGTTGTCTAATAACCAAAAATCATTGTATGCAATTTTATTATTTCTTTATATTTTATTATTTCTTATATTTTAAAACTTACAATATTTTTTTACTATGATTACTTCATAAATTCCAGTGCATTTCATTTGATTAGCATTTTCAAAATTACTAAAATTGTCAAATGGGGAATTATAAACTAACCAAATTAACACGAAATTAAATAATGAAATTAAGTAGGTATGGATTTATTAAATTTCAGTTGTTTTTTGTGAGAAGAACATCCTGATACTCATTAAACAATGTTCTTAATTCACCGGTGTTTATAAATACTTCTCTTTCGTGCCTTTTTAAAGATCTTCGAACGGAAGTTTATTTCACTATAAAATCACGTACTTTTCTTATTTACAAAACTAAATGAACAAAGATGAAAAACACTCTAAATTCTGATAATGCAGCAGATTTTCTACCCTAATTCAATTGGTTTTGACTCGGCAGAATATTAAATGCATTCATGCTAAGACAATAAATGGTAACAGAATTCACCCTTTTTCTTTCATTCTTATATGTAAGCTCATCATGTGTCGCTGTGATTAAATTCTCATCCTCATAGCTAAAGGATGAATGAGATCGCTGCTTTCTTGCCATTTTGTCTGATCTGGAGTAAAGTTGCCGTACTTTCGGCATTGTTCTTTAATTGAAGTTGACAGACGACATATTTACTTTGCGTATCCTGCGTCATATTCTGTTTATTACAGATTCCAAAACACTTTCAATAAAAATCATCAGGAAAGCAATAAGCAGAAAAACATTAAAAAAAAAGGAAATGTAACCTTCCTTAAAATTTTCCAACAATATTTTATGGAACTATTGTTCTCCTTTAAAGTAACTTAGACGGAAGATGTATGTGTGTATAAAATGAATAATGTATTAGAATGTGAAAGTTAAACTCAAAATAAAATCAATGAATAGAAACGTTACTTAGTTTGCAGTCTTGCAAATTATATCACATAATTTATCATTTAACCGTACAAAGTGAGTAAAGAAAGCGTCAATATAACAACAGAGAATTCAGTTCAAGCATGTTGCAGGCAAGCATGTCGCAGGCAAACATGTTGCAGGCGTAGATAAATTCCTAACCAACCATAACCAATACAAAATCTTTCTGGAAAGTAATCATATCAGAGGAGAATTTATAAGTAAGTTGAGATATAGCAGTTTTCTTAACATTATCTCTTGGAAACTCATATTATAAATATTACTTCAAACTGCAAAGTAATCTATCGATATTACCATTAACTTCCTCGCTACGTTGTTTTTCATCTTGTCCATGCCATTTCAATTTTAGTTTTGAAAGAAAAAACTCATTGCAAATCTATATAAATATGATATATATATATATATATATATATATATATATATATATATATATATATATATATATATATAAACGTGATTATATATAGTTATATTCTTCTCGAAAACCTTCCACGGGAACTTTCGAACAAAAGAAAAATGGTGTTAAAAAAGGAAGAGCTTAGGACATGACAGTCTGCCACGACGACTAACCATCTAACAGAAAGCGCTCAATACAAAGGTAGAGCGAACTTAATAGACGCCTCATTTTTCTTTTGAAATGAAAGAAATACACTGTAAGCAACAATTTTAAATGACAATTTTATCCTGCCAAAGTAACTTCTCTCCAAAATTACTCCCTATAAATGCTTTTTTATTAAGTTAGACAAAACTCTGCGTGAATTTTGATCATTCCTCTCATGATAATTTTATCTGAAGAAGACTAATAATTTCGTTTTACGTGTTTAAATATTGATTATTGCGAGTGAAGCGATGATCAATATTAAACTACCAAGGAAAATCTCAATTTTCATGAAATGCTAGCAACAGTTGATCGCCATTCGGGGAAAAAATTACCCTGAAAGATTATTCATTTTCGTCAACAGACTTTAATCGGCAATCAAACTCTTTTACTAAAAAATCCTTATAAAACAGGAAATGGCACAAGTTCAAGTTAAAACACAACAATCATAATAATCTGCATCCAAAAGTTTCAAAACTTAACTTACAGGTTCTGTATTCTCTGAATGATTCTTGACGAAAAAGTTCAAACATGGTCATCATTAACAAAACTTGAGAAATATTTTTTCAGCTTGAAGTCTTAGTTAAAAAATCGAGCATCAAGATAAAACTTGGGTCAATCTTGCTTAACGACACAAAGCAACACAATACAAATTGCATGCAGGAAAAGATTTCTGTTCTAAATACAGATTTTAACTGCATTCACCTACCTTAACCGACCTTACATTGTCACATTGTCACCCTTTTAGTTGTTAAAGGATTTTCTGTAGGAGAAACGGTAAATTAATCACGATGAAGCTAAAAAAAGACAATGAAAATTTGCTTGCTTCGAAATCTAAAAGAATGTTATACTCAATAATTAGATGAGGTGATTATATTATCAAAAATGAAGGAATAATTACTTTGATTAAACTAATAATTAAATAGAAGTAAATAATGTTTCAACAACAAAGAAACAGATATTTATAACTCAATCCTTTATAGTCTGTCTTCTTTTTGCCGGAATGCTAATGAAATGATAAACCAAATACTTCCATTGGTAGTAAATAAATCCCTGACAAAATTTACTCAATTTATGTATCACATCTTAATTCGTTTTCAGAGAGTTTGAGAAACTAAATACCTGGCTGTGCTACTTTTTATCGATTTGCTATGACAATTGCTATTAAATTATCCATTAATTTTTTTCTCACTGGACTTTCTTATTTATTTAGTGGTAACAATTTTCAAATATAGAAAGAAAATATATTTAGTTTATGCCTCTCAAGAGAAGAATTCTTTCTTTACAGCGAAATTAATAAAATCACAAATCTAGTTCTTAAAGAAATTCCACCAAATTTAATTGCCATGATAGTCGCCATTTTAATTTTCAAATGTAGCAGCCAGACAATACATAATCTAACATCATTATCAATTTTTAAAAGTAGCAGTCAGAGAATACATTATTTAACATCTTCATCAATTTTTAAAAGTAGCAGCCAGACTACACATCATCCAACATCCTCATCAATTTTTTAAAGTAGAAGCCAGACTACACATCACTTACCGTCCTCATCAATTTTTAAAGGTGCCCAACTTTACATCATTTACCATCCTCATCAATTTTAAGAATAGCAGCCAGATTACGCATCATCTACCGGCCTTATAAATTTTTAAAAGTAGCAGACACACATCTACTGTGCTGATCAATTTTTAAAAGTAGCAGCCAGACTACACATCATCTACTGTCCTCATCAATGTTTTATAGTAGCAGCCAGACTATACATTATCTAACGTCCTCATACACACACACACACACATATATATATATATATATATATATAATGACCTGATACCAAAGAATATAAATACAGATTTAAATCGGTAAAACAATTGGCCCTAATGAATTCCTAACGGTTAACACATCTTCAGAAAGAATTGTTGCCAAAATTTTGATGAAAACAGGAAGATGATTTATCACAATTAATTAATGAATGAGGGGGGCAAAAATTGGGACACAGTTGAAACAATTTATTTGTAAAAACATTTTACGAATGAAGGAATAGTAGAGGCTCCAAAAGGAAAAATTGCTACTCACTAATCTCTGGATAGAAAAAAAAACACTGGCAGACACGATTGGTGTAACTTGATGTGTATGGCTTCAAGTATATGCAGATGGTTTGCAGAGATAGGTCTGTACAGAACAGTAAAGCAGCTATCTACATATGCTTTAGCACAGTCTGGATTATCAAACAGGTGCTGGCCTCTCGTTGAGTCATGCGTAAGCTGAATCATCTTCGTTATTTAGCTGATTCCGCACTGAGGCGGAATGCGGCACAGGACTATAATCCGAGCCCTTGAAACCGGGAAAAATTCCCCCTGAACAAGGCACAAGGTTGCTGTCTAATTTTCCCCAGACAAAACTCTAACCCTCGGTAGAAACTCGGGTTGCCTGCTCTTACATTGACAGGAACATACTGAATGATTCTGCACAATAGAACTGCTTTGGAATTGGGAAAGACCATCTTCAACAAAAGAGGGAAACACCGATCTGGTACCGAAAACAACACAACCTGAGAGTTGTGAAACCTGAAATAATGCGTGGAGACATTTGATTTTTCTTACCTAGCCACAGCAGTTTCAGATTGATTGGACAAAGGCTAGATACAAAAACTGACAGTCCGTTAAAGCGACTGATCTTATGCTCAGTCATGCTTTTTGACATTTGTGAGATATACATTATCTCTCCAAATGTGATGAATGTTCTCGAGTTCGTGATCAAGTATAAAAATCATCAATGCACGATGGACTAGGTTTGAAATAAGGTTGATTCTACGAGACTAAGGAACAAATAAATTCCAATTAAAATATAGACCTGTGGACGTAGCTTTGAGGTAAACAGATGTAATGAACAAACTGCATTCAACGGGATCGTTCAAAAAACAAAGTACAAACAAGTACAAAATTATTTTCCAATTCTACAGTGAATTGCAAGCATGCATGAAGGGAAGCTTATAAAGGCCGTAGCATCGTCCATATAAGATAGAAATCGGAACGCAAATATACTTGGGGTTTACGGTATTTATTAAACAAAGACTCGCCTTGAAAAACTATTGACTAATACCAGACTCAATTATCAAAACTAAACTCAACCGCCTCTCTTGTTATTTGCATAAACTCCAAAAATAAAGCTTAATTTCTAAATTTGAAATGTGGTGATTGAATTCATATCATCATCCCGAAATAATGTGCCCTTGAGCTGGCTCCAGTCTTATCCAAACTCTACAACTACTGCATTTCTTTTTCTTGCTTTTCTGCTTGTTGAAGTCTTCATATATAGTTCCTGTATTTAAAACTCTGGTAAAATCTCTGACCCATCTAACTCTTACTGATTTTCATACAGTTTTCAATAATAGTGTAAATGAAGAATGAATATAGCAGATAATTAGCAAAGATTAAAGGATCATTGTTATAGCATAATATATCTAAATATACATAATTGAAATCAGAAAACGTATTTGGTGTTTTTCAGTTTCATATTTAAAGTTTATAAAAAATGTTGTGGTCCCAACTTTTATATGATCTTCGCACAATTTATTGTCGACGTTTTTATTAGAATTTCCGGAAACAGCTTTATCGATATAAATAATATTCTGTTCATTCAGATGCACCTCTTTATATTTTAGTAACAAACTGCATTGTTACAGATTAGGAGCATAAATTGAGCGCTAAACTGCTCAGTAAACAGTTCTTTTGTGATGGCTATTTTGGGTTTAGTCAATTGCAGTGGTCTTAAATTACATTCAGCTACTTGTTTGAATACAACTACGACTGAAAACATGAAAAGTATCCGTTTTATGAGAAGGAAATGCAACGTACTATAAATTGCTTACAGAACAACCTTTTTCGTCATAATACTAATGTTAACGAAAAATGGTGAAAGTAAAAGAAAATTCTCCATAAAAAATACGGATAATCAATATGAGTTATATTTATAAATTCGTTCCCTTATAAAATTTACACAAAGAATTAATGAGCAGAAATAGATTAACATAAAGCATATATTCCTACAAAGTGAGTAAGCAAATGAAAAAATGAGGTAAAATAATAACTGTGGTAGCCACTTGTAAAAGAAGCAACTATAGAAATGTTAATTTTATGAAAAGAAGTAAAGGGTGAAAAGTAAAAGAAAAACATTTTTACATATGACAGATGACATTTTAATTGTGAATTTAGTTATAACAGGATTTTCAGAACTTTTTAAAATCTCTTCCTTAAATTTAAAATAAAACTACAAAAATTCGCAAAAAGATAAAATAGCTTAGCAAAACGACACATGGCTCAGTGAATATAGACGTTGGTTAGTTCCAGTGACTTGACCTGAAGAGTTGTGAGTTCAATTCAGCAGTGGTAAACAAGGAAATTAGATAGTCGGGTTAAAAGAAGATAACTCATGACTACCAAAAGCGGCTTCACACAAAGAATGAGAATGATATACTCCAGTGATCGTAATACCGTTCGAAATTCCTAGCACTTGAAGAAGGCCAGAACTTACAACGATCAAAACATCGTACAAATGGCAAAAAAGATGAGGACAATAGCTAGAATAATGTAAATATTGTTATCTTTTCACGCTGAAATTTTTTCCATATTCACGTTGTAATCATATAGCAATGAATAATAGTAAATAATATTAATATATAAATAATATAAACTGAAAGGCAATGATGAAGAACTCTAAAACACTAAGTTATATACAAGAATTATGGAATCGTATTATCATTCTGACTACGGTAATACTGGTGGGAAAATTATAGAATGAGTAACATTATAACATTAACAATGTGATGTGAGAGAATAATATTGCAACATGTTTTATTCCAGTGACATGTTGCTAAATATTTGTCAATATTTCAGCCAATAACGAATTTCAAGCCGGGCAAGTTATTACTCTTCCTACCCAATTAACACTTTTTGCCAAAAAAAATTAGAAAATGAAAAAAAAATATTATTATAACAAAACAACCACCTTGAGAAGACCCTAAATCAGACACCGTCTGAGTGGATCAGGTTATCTAATCTGAATTTATTTCCAGTTAGGGCCAAACTAGTAAGGTTATGCTTTGGTTTTATCAAAACCTTTTTCATCATATCACGCACATTTGGATGTGTTCCATGTGCCTGGTATACTCTTATCAGACTGGAGTGTCATAATTGATATACTGTGCTTTCTTACTTATTTTTCAATGATGTTATAGGAATATTTGATGACTAGGACCATTATAAATAACTTTCAATATGAGATTATAATTAATTACGGTAAAAAGAAATAAAACAAAAATAACTCAGAATAATCAAGACTGTCTAAAAAGAAATGCTATACTATGATAAGACTTCATATCTACATCATAATAAGAGCCATGTCTGTTCGTCACAAGATTCAACCAGTGATAAAATATGCAGTATTTTTTTCACTAATAAAATATACAGTATTTCTTAATTTAAACTAAAACTTAAAATTGAAATTCTAAAAGTAAAGATTATAGAAGTTGAATTAATAGGCAGACTATTTTTAGAGCAGAGGGTATACATTTTGTGCCTACGAGCCAATTACTTGTATTTAATAAAGTACAAACATCTGAAATTTTAACAATTTCAGATATCAGAGACTAGGAAAATCAATATGCATTACTATATTTTGTTTATTAGACCCACTTCCAGATAACTTTCCTGCATCCCCACATAAAATCTGGTGATGTTATAATGTCCTCAATAATTTTTTTCTTATAAGTATTATTTGCCTGCGATTAATATGTGTTTGGTTTATATCTTTTTTTTTTCCTTTCCATGTCCTTACTTGTAAACACTTGTCTCTTGATATTTATTTTCTCCCGATTATTTGCTTCTCGTTTGAGGACTATTCTAATCCTCTACTTGTCTTTTATATTCTGTAACAATTTCCAATGTCTCATCACACTTATCTTGCATCGACCTCACGTACTTTGAGAGCAGAGTCAATAATAATGAGCTCGTTTCCTCTCCGCACTTATATATATATATATATATATATATATATATATATATATATATATATATATATATATTCATTTTTTACATATAGTCTATTGATGCTATACTTTCATGACAAAACTTTATGCCACAATTTTCTTGTCATTATCCAAAGTTCTCGGTTCTTCTTTTATTTAATGGAGGAGGTGTCCCAAAATGCCATACATCCTAATTATTCATTCGGTCATGTCTCTATTATGCATTATAGTTTCCAATATTTTTCTGAATCTTCTAAGGCGTCCTTTATTGATTTATTCCTATGTTTTCTTCTTCTTTTCCTAGATACGTGTGCTTCTCTTTCTCGATCAGATCATTTTCTAATTGGTTCATTCAATTTTTCTTTTTCTTTTTTTTCTGTAACTTACATTACATATTCCTTAATTCCCAAATTCATTTCTCTCCCGACTGAAAATACTGTTTGTATCAATGATTTCCATTTCAAATATCTAAGAAGAACGTTTGTTCTTTTATATTAATCCATATTAATATGTTGCCAGTTTCCAGTATTCTTTCAAACCGTTAGAAGTATTTATGTTGTCGAACGCTCACAGCCCCCAATATTTTGTTACAAATCTTGCAAATTATTTTCTTGAATTTTCTCAGTACTTTTGTCTTCAAGATACTCGTTATTTTTCGGCTCCTTTCACGGGTTAGTATAATCAGCATGTCACTTTGTTCCCAGTTTCCCAGTATCTTATTTTTACATGTTTTTCTTACCGTTCAACATCATATCAATAGATTAAAATCTTCGACAGGCTTTTTGTTTTATCATCTTTCCTAGAGTTTATTTTTCCCATTGTTCTACCACTGTTTGACTGGGTTTTTTTTATCTTGATATAGCGCCATTTCCACCGACTCAAATTTTGAAACATTTCTGAACTTTTAAGAGGTTTCTCGCAAGACAATCGTTGTATCAGTTTTACATGTATATGCGTTTCTTTCACAAACAGAATCTGTTATATTTTTACTTAAACGGAAATATTCTTCAAGAACATTTGTTTTCTTTATTGTGGAGTTGATGTTAAAGAATTACGAATATAATAACTGAATATTTACAACGCCTGTCATGCAGATTTTATTTTTCAAAACTGTAAAAATATCCACTTATGTTCTTATGAACTTTTCTTTCTTTTCTATCTTCAGTTATATGGTTTTATCGATAAATCTTCTTTGGTAAATTAGTTTGTATCTTAAATGTTACATGCCCAGTTAAACTCACTGAAAGACATTTCATTAAACAAAAATGTAATAGAAACAAACGAAACATTTTAAACTAATTCCATGGAAAGAAGGTTAAGTGACTGACTGAACATTTTTTCTGCCTTTAAAGTTTCTAGAATATAGATTTTGTAAATCCAGCCAAAATCTGAAGAAGTTTTTGATTCTATTTGACTTGTTTATGTTTTATAGATCACTTCGAATTGGCGTTTGTTTTATATTCTGAAACTTAGCGACATTCACCTCTCGCAAAGTACAAATGCGCTGCACACATGGCGATACCTATAATAGGTCAATTAATCATGCAACTGAGGTTCAAGACTAAAAGCTGAAATATCGAGACACATGTTTCTACTAAATAACAATTAACCAGCGAAGGTCTTCAGATTTTAATAGAAACGCGGTCCAGATTCACTGGAATAAGATCAATCCAGTGGAGCTCTGTAAAAGTTAATGTTGTTTCTACCTTCTACCTTTCTATTCAGTCTAATAAACTAGTTTCATAGTTTATTAAAACGTCGGATTGTGAATTTGTTGTCATTAATTGTGAACTCCGATTCCTGTGCCAGGTCGTGTGGAATTGAATTTAGTGTAAATCGGACGAACCGTAGAAGAATGGCCTTGCAAGATACTAAGTGTCACATGTTCTCCAGACAACAGATAAAAAACCTTACCAGATAGGAACGGCATTAGGTTTTATAGAGCCTCACTGGGTGATTTTATTCCAGTGAATATGGAACGTATCTCTATTAAAAGCTAAAGTCATTCGCTGTGATGATGTCACTCCCGGGCAGGGTATGTAAATTTGATTTTTGTACTCAACCACATATATACGTATATGCTTATAATGATTTACTAAGTATAGCTTAGGTTTGTCACAAGGACGAAAGTATGAAGCACCCAGTGAGGATAAAATTCACTATTCAGTCGTAAGTGATTTAGCGAGACAAGCCCGTTTACCATTACACCACGTCGAAGTGCATAACGTATTTGCGCATATGATACAAAACATACTTTGAATATTTAATCGTTAACAAAAAGAGCGTCATCGTAAGGCAATGGTGAGAGATTTTGTTTTTACATAACATTTGCTCGTATAGTTCAGTGTCGTCAAGGTTAGTCTAAAATTCATAAATATATTCATAAATTTTTCTTGTTTTCCTAAGTTATCAAATATTTTCTATTTTTTATTTTTTTTAATATTGTCTCCGTATAAAATGATTATCCAAATATATATTTCATTTGATATTTTATAATGCATACAAATTTCAGATATTAATTAAATACATAACAATTATGATATGGTACTTTGAAAAGACATATGTTTATTGACTAGTATAATGCGTGATATTCAATGAGGATGGTAACTCACAGAATATTTGTAGAGTTATTATTCGATCGGTTACAGGTGAATTTACTTTCAGTTTATTTTCGGTGATATTTGTAAAAACCTAACACAATATAATACATCTGGTGCATTTGTATTGCATAAATTCATAAATTAATTAAATATTCAATATATATATATATAATCATATCACCCCGAGCAAGGCGGTAACGCCACCGATGTACAGGGGGCTACATAAGAGTAAAAAAATTAGAGGAGAGTAAAGAGAAGGACGAACCAGTTAGAAAGGAGCAAGGGAAGGAAGATAATACAGGTGTGATGACAGTTGCAGAGGTGAAGAGAAAGGAAAGGATATAAAGGGTGGTAAAGAAAGAACTAGGGTCAAGTGATTAAGAGATGAATATTGACGTTGCATTTAAATTCCTGAAGGTTGTAGCCGTCAGGAAAGCTAGAATAAGGAAACGAGTTCCACGGGCGGGAAGTGTGAGAAAAGAAGCTGCAGGAGTATAATTGTTGTCTGCATTTGGTTGATCTAACTGTGAATGTGTCAGAGCCAGTTGCCAGTCTGGTTGCACGAGTAAACACTTGTTGTAGAGGCATCAAGTTCGTTGGAGCAGAAGCCATGGAAGTATTTATAGAACAAAGAGAAGCCACATCCGGTCGGTGGAAAAGTAGCTGTAGTCGAGCAGCCAAGTCAGTACCTATCACATTACTGATTTTTCTTTGGAGCCTGTCAAGAACACGGAGATGAACAGCGAGGGCACCTGACCATATATGGCAGCAGTACTCCATGCACGGACGAATGGTTGATTTGTATATATGCAGAATGGTTTCAGGCGGGAAAACATCCTGGACCGACACAGTGACTCAAACTTCCTAGCAGTGGATTTAGCTATTGACTCAATGTAGTGGTTCCACTTGAGATCAGAAGAGAGAGTAAGGCCGAGGAGGCGCAATGTATTGCTCTCGGGGAGACTCGCTTGGTTCATGCTTATGAGAGGCAGGCGAGGTTGCCTGTGATGATTGACAGACAGCAGCTTGGTCTTAGACGCGTTGAAATTTACAAGCTACTTCTTACCCCAATTCACCACAGAATGTAGATCCCTTTCCAGATCAGCAGCGAGATTATGTTTGTCCGCCACGCCGGGTTTCTTACTGATGCGGGAGTAAATTGTGGTGTCATCTGCGTAGATGTCTATTGGTCTCTTGATCTGATCTGGGAGGTCATTTATGAAAATAAGGAAGACTGTCGGACCTAGGATAGAGTCCTGAGGAACACCAGCGTTTGTACAGTAGGGTATGGAGACATTCCCATTCAGGACGACCTTCATTATACGGTTATGTAAGAAAGGTTGGATCAGATCATGCAATCGTCCGGTAATACCGTAACCCCGTAGCTTACATAGAAGGCAACAGTGCCAAATCCTGACAAAAGCCTTGGAGATGTCAGGAGCAACAGCACGAGCCTCGACAGACTCCTCAAGGGCCTGGAACATGTACTCTGTAATGGTCGTTAGCATGTCAGCCGTGGACCTGGCAAAGCGGAAGCTATACTGCCTGTCGGAGAAGAGTTTATGAGAAGTAAAATGCTGAAATATTTCAGCATTAATAATGGACTCGAACAACTTCCCGAAAATTGGTAGAAAGCTGATAGGGCGATAGTTGGCTGGGCCCGAGGGTTCACCAGAGTTCTTAAATACAGGAACGACAGAAAAGGACTTCCAGCATGCAGGGAAACAGGAAGCAGAGAGGCAGTAGTTATAGAGTTTAGAGAGGACAGACGAAAGTTCAGGGGTACATTTCTTAAGGACAATCACCGGGATTCCATCACTACCGCTCGCCTTATGGGGGTCAAATATTGATATTACACGGGATGCAACTGTCGGGGTAATGCATATATCGAACAGTTTAGCCTCAGTTCTAATAGGGAAGTCGGGTGAGGAGACTTCAATGGGTCTAATGTGGAGTTGGATGAGAATATGCGAGCAAAGCACTCAGCCTTGTCCGTTGATGATGTGAGGACCACAAATTCATTGATTAAAGGTGGGATAGAGAATTTCAACACCCGTTTGCATAACCGCCAATAGTTTTGGAGCCGAACCTGCGGTCAGCTATGCGCAGACTCATTCTCTCAGCAAACAACCGCTTGGCGTCATTCAGGATTCTCTTGCCCTCATTACGAGCAGACATGAATAGGCGCCTATTGTGGTCAGATGACTGTCTCCGAAATAGTCGAAAGTAACGATTCCTGTGAGCAATGGCGGTCAAACAGGCAGGACAGAACCAAGGAGAGGAATGAGGTTTGAGACGAAACTTCCGGGTAGGTATAAAGACATCAATGCCAGCTTTCACCCAGGACGAAATCTCAGAGGCACAGTCATCAACTGGGAGATCGAACGCTTTTCCTCAAGGGACGTCACAAATTAAATCGCGGAATGCGTCCTAGTCAGTTCTTTAGTAGCAGTAGGAGGTCCTATAAGTAGGAGTCCCCTGAGGGGAGTGAGAGTGGAGAGAAATATTAAGTGAGAACACAGCATGGTCGGACTTGGCAGGATTCAGGTGCAGAGGTAAAGCAAATATCTAGTAGAGAGGCGTGTCTAGAGGGGGTACTTGGAAAGCATGTGGGAAGCTTGCGTAAGGGATTGGGAAATAGCAAATTTCATGGTGTGGATGCCTGCTGAATCAGTAACAGTGTCTTTAATCCACTCAGCATGATGGGTGTTAAGATCTCCGAACACAAATATGTGAGCAAATGGGTAATAGGTTATCTATATTGTCAGAAATGCTGTCTAGAAAGGAGCAGTCGGAAGAAGAGGGCGAACGGTAAAGGAAGAAAACGTAGCTGACCGAAATGAGAAGTGATAGACATACATATTGCTGGGCAATGGATTCGAGTGATGTTACACTAGCTACAGGGAGGTGTTCACTAACGTAGACCCCCCAGCCCATGCATGTGGACAGTGGAATCTTTCCTTAAGAGGGGAAGATAACCAGGGATCGAGAAGTCAGAAGAGGGAATTGATGAGACGAGGTTAGTCTCACATAGCGCTAGGATGTCAGGGGACTTTTCGGGGAGGTAAGCTTCTACGATACAAAAGTTAGCATGAATGCCCCGAATGTTAATAAAAGAAATGTTAAGTGATTTTGGTGATTTGAGTTTGACTGGTTTAGGGTTTTTTTCTGATTCCGTTTTTCATGTTAAAATTTGTTGGTAGGGAGGGATCTTGAGTATAGGATGCAAGCGGTCAATATCCACGGTATGCGCTGGGATGGGAACTGGTTCGGGCTGCATCAAAGTGTGGCCTCGGGGTTTCCCACCGAAAGTGCTTGCAGGAACACCCATCCATGCGCAACATGGCACTACAAGAACCCCGGTATTATGCAACTGTTGATCAGAGCAGCCGCTCTCTTGAAACCTCGCACGAGTTAGGGCTCCTAACTACCAGTCGGAAGCAGCAACCAGGAAACTGCTAACCCGGTACTCTAATAATGATGAGACATTGCCACCAACCAAACACATCGCAAGAAAATCACGGAAGCACTAATACTGATGTCTGAGGAGAGAAAAGAGAATTGCCGGAAACCATATCCTAAACAGGGAACAAGGGATGAGCCTCTTCATCTGTTCAATAGACATGAGTGGAGTGTGAACCGGGCGATAGTTTGGTCTATCTACTCCAATTAAAAAAAAAACATAGGGTGGAGAATCGCTAAGTTTTAACTTAGTTAAAGTCCACCAGTCAAAGAAATTTCTGCCAAAAAAAGAAAACCAATCGTTCAATTCAGCATGAAAAGTTTAAAATTAAACAACAAATGACTTACGTTTAAGAATATTTAAAACGACGTCGATCCCATCTAACACACATGGTTGCTACCAGTAAGTAAAAAATAATTCTTTTTAAATTTTGGTCAGTTCCAGTGATAACGAGGCGAAGTTGGGATAGTCAACTGAATAGCCAGTATGTGACCTGAAGACCAAAATGGTAGGAAAATAACTAAAATAAAGCCGGGCAAAAAAAAGAAAGAAACAAGCAATCTAACAGAGGGCAAAAAAAAAAAGAAAAAAACAATATATATATATATATATATATATATACTTCGAGTATTCGAGTATATATATATATATATATATATATATATATATATATACATACTCCGAATAATGTATATTTAGTTAGTAAATAATCATCCAAATAATTTTGGTTAAAAAAATCAACAACCTGTCTAATTTTTTACCCAGTTTTAGAATGTGTTGAATATTCTACTCGAAATTGGGAATAAACAATCCGAAGTTTATGGCGTATTTTTATTTTGTACAAGCATTTCCGATTTTAAAAAAATGCATATAGAAAAAGGATATATATATATATATATATATATATATATATATATATATATATATATATATTCTACAATTTCATGGGTAATACGTATTTCGCGGCTGACCTTGCTACTCGTCAGACCCAAATGATACAACAGTTAATCTTCAAAATATTCCAGAAAATAATTACACACAGGCGCTCACGTGTCCATATCGAGAATTGACATTTGTAACGGTAACCTACAAAAATCATTTCTTCGCGTATTAAAAAAAAACAAAGAAAGAAAAAAAAGAAGAATATAAACAATTGATTAATGGAAAGAAAAGAAAGAGAAAGAAAAGAAAGAGAAAGAAAAGAAAGGGAAAGAGAATGAACAGTATACAGATAAATTAAAGTTAACGTCTTAGATCGCTATTTTTTAAGATTGTATTTTAATATTTTATTTACCTTCTTCTTATATAAATGTTTATTGTGTTAACTATATTTATAGTATATTACTACTAGTGGTTATATTTTAATTTGTATTAGAAAGTATGATTTACAATTTATTTTTTACCGTAGATATATCCCATTATATTTAAAACTAAATTTTAATGTTAAATTTCCATGTCATGCTTTTCTAAGAAAGCAGATGGATTGCAATAGACGCTGATGTCGATCTAAGACGTTAACTTTAATTTATCTGTATACTGTTCGTTCCCTTTCTTTTCTTTCTCTTTCTCTCCTTTCCATTTATCAATTGTTTATATTTTTCTTTCTCTCTCTCTCTCTCTCTCTCTCTCTCTCTCTCTCTCTCTCTCTCTCTCTCTTTGGGTATTTTTGTTTATTGATTAAGCGAGGAATTGTTTTTTGTAGATTACCGTTATAAATGTCTATTCTCAATATGGACACGTGAGCGTCAGTTTTTCATTGTATTTGTTGTATTTGGGTCTGACGAACAGCAAGATCAGCCACGAAATACATATTACCCCTCAAATTGTATCATATCTAATATTTGTTGTAAATTATATTACTTTATCAAATTAAATAAATAAATTTAACATTTTGAGTTCTTTTGAGTTCGTCTCTACAGGAATTTACCTGACTAAGTATTCTACGTTATATATATATATATATCTTTGTGCAAATTAATCGAAACAACTGCTTTAATTTCCTTTCTTTCGCCATACGGTCAGTTTTAGATGCTCTGGAATGACAGCGTTTGACCAATTTCTCTTTTTTTTCAGGTTAGGTTAATTTGCAGTGGTGAGCAGTAATATGAATCTATTTTCGGGCTGTATAATAAAATTAGTTTGGCCTTGAAAAATATTGCGTCATTTGTGATTGCATCAGGTTTTTATCACGCCCAGACACTGTTGTCTTAACTGTCTATTAGATGTCCTACAGCTATTTCCTGAGATAAACATAACACCAGTGAAGCGTAAGAAAACTGTAACGCACACACTGGCAAGCCTTACAGAGACCGGATATATCGTTGTTGTCGACTTTCCAACTGTCAGTTGTCTTATAAAGGCGAAGAATAAAACTAGATCCATCAGTCCAAAACGTAAAGCAAAATGTGTTCGGAAGAGAAAAACAACTCCAAAAGACGACGTATAGGTGATCAGGGAAAGCGTCAAAGATCCTTTAAACATTATATGTTTTGTTTCAATTAACTTGCACAAGGGTATATATATATATATATATATATATATATATATATATATATATATATATATATATAATGTTCGTTGTTATTCAATAGACGCTATTCACAAAGTACTAGTGTCAACTATTCTGTATTCTTACGAACGCCATTTTTGACATATTAGTGAGTAATAACGAAATATTTAAATTTTACATGAATTTGATACAATGCATAGGCCTCAAAAAATCAATAATTAACAGCTTCTAAAACTACTTTCAGAATATTTATTTTACATTATATTTCGTTATTATTCGTTTTTGATGAAAATGTTTGTCTTTATAAACCTTGCATGCATTCTACATGTTTTAATTACAGTATAGCATTTCTTGGGGTTTCAAGAACTCTACTAAACTCTGAAACTTGGAAAATCTGGAAAAAATTCATAAGTCTCTTGCTGCATTGTAGTATCTTTATCTTATACGTATTATGTGAAATACCCTATGCATTAATAAATTCGGTTATTTATTCTTTAGACTTCTAACAATTAGCAAAAATTAAAAGTCGGTAATATACAAAAGCATAATAAAATTAAAGCATTAGATATTTTAGTAAAACAGGACTATGATGAGAAAGAGAGTTGATGAAAATAATGTGTTTATCATGTTGTCTTTTTCCATTTCTTTATTTCTTCTTCATCTTTCACGTTATTCCTTTTATATAACCAAATACACACTATGGTCTCGAGGCACTATAAGAGAGATGTCATTTGATTAACAGTTCTTTTGGTAGTGAATTGTCAGTTCCGAGTAGGTATAATATTTTGGCCAAGTCAGCGGAAGTATGATGCTACCTGTGATAATCTAAGTGAAGTTTCTTATTGCGTTCTTCATGAATCCTGGAATTATTCCGGTTTTCATAGCCAATATCCTGCTGATCTTGATCTCTCGGTCTTTAACACTTCCCCTGTAATGGTTCTGGAATCGTTTCTTTCGTAATGTATAACGATGCTGATAGATATTATTTCATATAAAGCCTATAGTAAAATAAACAACAATGTTAGGAGTTATATAACCTTCCCTTGTTCTATGACGATAAACTACATCCGGCAGCAAGACCTTTGTTCTGCAGATTCAAACTTTTGAGAAGTGCTTGGGTCCCAACTATGATCAAATAGTGAACCTTAAAAGAAATCAACAATACATGTTCATAGTAAAATGATAGTACGACACTAAAACATGTATAAAAATACATTTTTATGATAAAATCAGCAGCATTAAAATTACCAGCAATACATTAAAAAATTATCAACAATATATTTTATGATCTACAAACTATATGTCTAAAAATATCTTTATTCTGGAAGTATAAAAGTTTGTACAAAATATCGGTAGTTGAAAGCATAACATTACTTACAAGACATTTATATTTCGGCATTAAAAACATATAGAGGTTGATATGCCGATAAACAAAATCAGCAAGCCGAGGCATATAATCTCCCTTTCATTAAGTGATATTTAATGTAAATAATATTATCAAAAAGTATTTATCTTAGAGTTGCCGAAAGTAATTGAAGACATAAGAATATATAATCGTCGAGCACTCACACTTTTTGGATACAAGTTACACATGTTACCTCAAAATTTTTGCAGTCAACTGCAATTCGCAGTTATCATCATAATATTCAAGTTAGAAAATATTTATAAAAAACAAACATTTTTTGCATATAAATATATATATAAGTGTGTGTGTGAGAGAGAGAGATATTATACAAAGAAAGACAAAATGAAAACCAATAGTTGCCGATTTGTTTCGTCTTCTGATGGATTTTATCAAGTAAACACACACACACACACACACACACACATACACACACAATATCGCTGGGGTGCGAAAGGGGAAATGTTATATAATTGACAGTTTCTTCACATCGTATGCGAACTTTTCGCAGTATTTTGGACATCATATGTATTGATGCTACTTTGTATACGGCTGGTGAACTTTATCAATACGTTTTCCATCCAGCAGCTCTCATGACTAAAGGTCTTGTTTTATTATTTACACCCGACGTCCATTTGATTTCCATCTAGTCTTACTATTTGGACAGTTTCTATGTAACATTTTATGTTTCTTTTCGGATGCTCTGCCGATGAATATGAACCTCTTTTAATGGTATCGTTCTACTTCTTCTTCTTCTTTTATTCTTTCTTTATTTCTTTGAAATATCATTTAGAGCGCATTCTAATATGGAGTTAATGAACTTTTCTAAATATTGGCTAATCAAAGTATTAGTAATAGTGCCAATTTTGTTCTAGATTTTGCATATTTTCTTATTCCCATCTATTCACATGTATGCTATTGATATTTTGTGAAGCGACTGGCCGACAAATATTTGGCGACAAGGTTTGCTTATATCGATTTTTTCTAAGGGTCATCCAGATTTTTTATTATAAATGCTGATAATTAGGCGTAATTTAATTACTCTGTACTTGGTAGATGTCAGCCATGAGTAGCTTTTCATGTCGATGTTTATGAACTGAAATACTCACATCATTGAGACAATTAATTAGGAAATAGTTTGCAATAAAACTGGAATTAAAGATCAACTTTATATTACTTTAAAATTGGCAACGCTAGAATATTAAGTCTCCAACTTAAAATATTTCTATTTATTGGAAGCAAGTTTTCGTTTATTTGGAATAAACGAACAAGATCAAAGGTATAAACATTATATGCTTACTTAGATGATTTAGATTAAAATGAGTCCTTTTTAATTCGGCTTATCACAAGTCTGATCTTGGTAGCAGTTGAGGTAAAGTCCGTTTCTATTCGATAGTTGGTACTTTAAAGTCAAAATTTGGCAGTAGTTGTCAACTTAGAAATAGGTAGAGGTATCAATATACTGTGTTTTTCTCAGCCGGGGTAATTCTGGGTCAACTGCCCGCCAATTTTGTACAAAAGATCGAAGTACCAAAAACCTAAATCATTTTGCAAAGATTAAATATAAAACAATAAAAAATGAACACCACAAAATTTGGGTATTTGGTGGAATGTGTCGTGAGACTAAAGAATATTTCTTTTATGCAATACCAGACTGGAGTTCAGCAACATTGACGTCTATAATCAAGTAGTTGGTTCGGTCTGACTTCACTGTAATCACAGACGAGTGGAGGGGATACTATCAAGTGAGGAATGATTTTGCCCATCTCACAGTGAATCACATCTTGAATTTTATTGATCCACAAACTGTCGCCCACACGTAACACATCGAACGAATGTGGAGGGAAGCCAAGTTAAGCAATAATGACAGGCTGTATTTATAAATACATTGTAGTATATTTTTGTTGGGGCTATGTTCATGTGAACTCTTCCAGAGTTTTCTTTAAAAGCAATTCTAATGTTTATGCAGCCTCTAATTTAAAAAGAAAAGACAACTGGAAACTCTTGCATAGTTATCTAAAGTAAGTTTGTGTTTTTCTCAGGAACATAAAATGGAAAACACATTTTAAAATAACATGTAGGCTGAGCTAGATTTATCTAAAAATTAACTAAACATAAAAGGATAAGCATTTTCTTCACTATGAACCAATTAAAATAACATTATTCTAAGAACCATAACATAAACAATTTCAAATCGACTAGAAAGCCATGAAGACCTATAGAGAATGAAGCAATTCAAATTGAATATGTTCCAGCGAAGTAAGAAATGTATAAATAAATTTATAATATCAATTTTAATTTTAATTCACAAATGAATGCTTACAGTGTGGAAAACAACTGTTCTTCGTTATTGTGTATAGATTTCCCATATCAATACATTATTTTAAATCTGTACAGTAGTCAATAACACCCTATTATAGTGTATATCCTAAGTATATAAGTGTACCAAAATACTTTTAAAAATGTTGGGGTGGGTTTTTCACACCAAAATAACGACAAATGTTCATATAAATATGTTCGCAAATTCTTCTTTTTTGAGTTATTAAGTTTATAGTAAAGGCTGTCAAATGTACAATCCAAGGTATAATTCAAAAATACTTTTACAAACTTTGGAAAATGGTTCCGGACATCAAAGCAAGATAAAATGTCCATATATACATATATCCAAAAAGCCATCCTTGTATCTCAACAAGGCAACTCATAACAAATGTTCAAAATGTCCCTCGCTTTTTTCTACACAAGCACACACTTGTTGGATCATTGACTAACGGACTCTTTCACATACTTTCACATGGTGTCGAATGGCTTCGCAGGCCCCATGACCTATGACCCGTTAATGAAGCGTCTCTTCATTATTAATGTCTGTTGCATAAACAAATTGTTTTAGTTAGCTTCACAGATAAAAATCCAAGAAAAAAGAAATGAGATCGGGGAAACGCTTAATCTATGAAGCCGGTTTTTCTTACCAATTCATCTTTCATGGTAGATATCAGCTAGTGCATCGCGAACAATGTGACTAAACTGTGCTGGAGCCTTATCATGCATGAACCGTGTTAGCATGAGAACATTCTCTAGCAGGAATGGAAGTGTGTTCGGAAGAAATTCTCTATAGACAGCTCCTGTAAAACATGCTGGGAGAAGATTTGGACCTACAAGACAGTCACCTAATACAATTCCAGCTCATACATTGATCATAAACAGATGCAGGTGTCTAACCTGTATTCTACTATGGGGATTTCGATCCGCCCACAGGTGTTTGTTGTGTATATTTGTCATTTCATCTTTTTCAAATGTTGCCTCTTCCGTAAACATAATCGAAGACACAAACAACGGTTTGGCAGTTTGTGCAATAAACCATCAGTAAAAGTTATCTCGTGGTGAGTGATCAGAGGGCAAAAGGTCCTGCACACGTTGCAAATTATACAGATACAAAAGGTATTTTGAAGTACCGTCTATGTGGTACTATGATATTTACAACATGGGATAACTTGATGTATGCTGATACAGGGATCGCCACCAACAGCCTCTTGAATGTACTCGGGATCAGGCAGAAGAAATGATCTATAGTTTGCGTTGCCACGAATCCTGTCTTAGCAACACGACTATAAAAAGCAGCAAAGATTGGATGACAATGATGATGATTGCTGGAAATGCAATCTGCTGCAGCCGTGAAGCCTCGCGTCCATTGCCATTCGTGTGACCGTATGAAAATAACATATCTGTCTGCTTACGATATGAAATTCCTACCATAGAACACTTTTCAGTTAATATAACGTTATCTACCGTAAACTTTCTTTAAACTTAATAAATTAAAACAGAATTTGCGTACAAATTTGAAAAAAATTTGTGTTCCACTGATATCGGAGTAAACTGACGTGTTTTTTCATGGCGACGTTAAGGAAAGTCTCGGTTGGTTTTATTATTTTTAATTTTCATCATAAATTATATTTTTCTATTCTTATTATATTATGACATTTTACTGTTGTTATTTATCTATTTCCAATATGTAATATACATATTCTATAATTATTTTGTATGTTTACTTATCTTTAGCCAGTATACAATGCATCATTTTAGTTTATTTATATATCTAAGTGTAACATTTATTTATTTATCTGTTGTTTTTACGAATGCGGTCGTAATTATTGCAATTAGTGGAAAGCATTTTTTCCATTATTAGTTATATTTAAACAAAGTTTTTTATAACATTTAAAATCTTTACATTTTCTTATTTTTTTTATTTGCAAAGTAACGTAATTTCAATTTTATTGTAAACGCGTTCCCAGCTATATAACGTTATCTTGTTTCGTTTTTACTGCTAGTCAATTTGATCTATGTTTTATCATTCAAATTTTTGAATTCAGACATTTAATGTTGTGTTATTTATTCCAACACCCAATGTAAAAATATAGAAATAATATA
This sequence comes from Ascarosepion bandense, assembly GCA_037127315.1. Lineage (NCBI taxonomy): Eukaryota > Metazoa > Mollusca > Cephalopoda > Sepiida > Sepiidae > Ascarosepion > Ascarosepion bandense. Next base: position 2,647,102 of record JBBBDQ010000344.1, read on the forward strand.
TATATATATATATATATATATATATATATATATATATATATATATTATGTTTAATTTTTGGAATATATTTTATTTACCTACTGTACAACACATTCTATATTTTGGCCTTTTCATAGCAGTGGTTATTATATTTTTATTTTAAAAACTGAGTTAGCGCTTTCAAAGACTTTTAGTTTATCTTCAGCTTTCCTTATCGGGCAAACGGAGTATACTTCAAAACTATTGACTTAGAAGGATTCTTTCGACTTATGCTAAGTTAAAATTTAATTAATTTTTTTTCTTTTTTTAATTGGTGTAGATAGACCCTTCTATCGCCCAGTTCAAATTACCCCCTCTTCTTTTGTACATGAGAAGTGCACGCCTTGTTTCTGTTTATGAAGAAATTGCAGGTTTCTTTTCTCTCCTCTGATCCTAGTCCTAGTCCTAGTGCTGTCGCAAGCTTTTTGCAGTGTTTGTGGATGATGGCAACGTCTCTTCATTGTGAAGGTACCGGGTTGGCAGTTTCCTAGTTGCTGCTTCCGACTGGTAGTTAGGAGCCCGAACTCGTGCGTAGCGTCATGAGAGGCTGCTCTGATAAACAGTTGAATAATATCGGGGTTATATGTAGTGCCATGTCACGCATGGGTGGGTGTCCCTGTGGGCAACCCTGAGGCCACATTATGCTGCAGTCTGCGCCAGTTTCCCTCCCATACATATTGCATACTGAAACCAACTGATTCTAATCTAGGCCCCTCTCCTAATAAAACATTCATGAATACACGATATCATAAAAGCAAATCTAAACCAGCTAACCTAAAAACACCTAAACCCATCAACATCTCCTTCGCTAACATACGAGGTATACGCACCAACTTTTACAGTGTCGATTCTTTCCTTCAAATCAACTCACCTGACATCCTAGCCTTCTACGAAACTAACCTTGATCCTTCTATCCTCTCTTCTGAATTCTATGTCTCTGGTTACCTTCCCCTCTTCCGGAAGGACTCTAATGTCCACATGCATGGGCTTGGTGTTTACGTTAGTGAACACCTTCCTCTAGCTAGAATGATCTCTCTTGAATCAATAGATCAATCTTATATGTGTTTCCGTCTCTCCCTACTAAGCTCGGTTAGCTATCTTTTCTTTATCTACCGCTCCCCTCATCTCCCGACTGTTCCGTTCTTGACAGCATCTCCAATAATATTGACCAGGTCATTTCCTCTGATCTGTCTATCCACATATTTGTGTTTGGTGACTTTAACGCCCACCACGCCAAGTGGCTGAAAAATGCTGTCACAGATCTTGCTGGTGTCCACACCATGAATTTTTCAATCATTCAGTCCCTTACGCAAGTGGTGGAATTCTCCACGCGTTTCTCTAATAACCCTAATATGCACGACTCACTACTAGATCTCTGTTTTACTTCCATCCCTGACTCTTGCATTGTCAAACAACACTACCCTCTCGGAAACTCTGACCATGCGGTGGTTTCCGTTAACATCTCATTCCACTCCCATTCCCCACAAGAACCTCAGACTAGCAGAATATCTTACTGCTACCAAAGAGCCGATTGGGACTCATTCCGCGATTTCTTGTATGACGTCCCTTGGAACAAAGTCTTTAGTCTTCCCGTAGAAGACTGTACGACTGAGGTCTCTTCTTGGATTAAGGCTGGCATCGAAGCTTTCATCTCAGCCAGAAAGTTGAGACTTAAATCTCACTCGTCCCCCTGGTTCTCCCCTGCTTGTTCGGCCACTATCGCCCATCAAAATCACTTCTTTCGGCTTTATCGGAGTCACACGTTGGACCATAACAAGCGCCTCTTTGCTTCTGCTCGCAATGAGTGCAAGAAGATACTTAAAGAAGACAGACTGTTGTTTGCAGCCAGAATGAAGCAGCCCATAGCATCTCGTAAGTTCGGTTTTAAAGACTACCGGAGGCTCTCTAAAGTGCACTAAACAATAGCAAACCCTCAATCCCCCCTCTAATCAACGAATTTGAGGTCCTTGCCTCTACAAGTATCAGTGCTTTGCTCGCAGATTCTCCACTAACTCGACACTAGACTCTTTGGAGTATCTGTACCGACTTTCCACCCCGAACTGAGGCCCAACTGAATGACATCCACATTACCCCCTCGGTGGTCGCTAACATAATTTAAAAGCTTGACCACCATAAGGCGAGCGGCGGCGACGGAATCCCAATCATTGTTCTGCAGAAATGTTCCCCTGAACTCTCCTCTGTTTTCTCCAAACTCTATAACTACTGCCTCTCTGATTTTTGGCAAAGTGTTCGAAGCCGTCATCAACGTTGAAGTGGTTCAACATCTCACAGCTCACAGACTATTCTCTGACAAACAGTATGGTTTCCGCTTTACGAGGTCTATTGCTGATATGCTCGCGACCATCACCGAGAATATACACCAGGCTCTCGACGAGAACAGCGAAGCCCGAACTGCGTTTGACAAAGTCTGATATGCTGACCTTCTACGCAAGCTGCGAGGTTATGGTATAACTGGACAGTTGTTTGACCTTATCAATTCGTTCCTTTCAAATCGCACAATGAAGGTAGTATTGAACAGACATGCCTTCCAGTACTATCATATAAACGTGGGTTTCCCTCACGGCTCTATTCTAGGTCCTATGCTTTTCTTAATCTACATTAACGATCTCACAGATGTAATAAGATCCTAAGTAGGCATATACGCTGACGACACTACAGTTTACTTTCGCCTCGATCAAAAATCTGCTGAGGCTTACGTAGCAAACCTCGCTGCCGAGCTTGAAAAGGACTTCCAATCCGTGGCGGACTCGTGAATTTTAATGCTTCCAGAACGAAGCTGCTATCTATTAACTATCACAGACAATCACTTCTACCCCTCCCCCATTAGCATGGATCAGGCTAATCTCCCTGAAACCAAAACACTGCGTCTCCTCGTCTTAACTCTCACAACAGACCTTAAGTGGAATGACTATATAGAATCCATAGCTAATTCCGCTGCTAAGAAGGTAGGTTCTCTGTGTAAGGCCAGGAAGTTTTTCCGCCTGAAACAATTCTGCACATATATATCTATCATCCGCCGTGCATGGAATACTGCTGCCATATGTGGTTGTGTGCTCCTGCTATCCACCTAGGTGTCCTTGACAAAATCCAGCAGAGAATCTGTAAGGTGATAGATCCTGACTTGGCAGCTCAGATACAGTCACTTTCTCACCGGCGCAATGTGGCTTCCCTCCGCCTCTTCTACAAATACTTTTTGGCTTCTTCTCAGATGAACTTAGCTCACTGGTGCGCCATATATATAAATTTACTCGAGCCACAAGATTAGCAACTCTTTTACTGTGAAACCAATAAATTGTAAACGCAAATTCTACCCCAACAGTTTTTTTTCTCGCACTTCCCGCCTGTGGCATTCCCTTCCATTTACTTGCTTTCCCGACACCTACAATCTCCAAAAGTTTAAATGTAAAGTCAGTAGTCATCTCCTATCTCCCTAACCTGCATCCTCTCTCTCATGCTCCCTTCTCCGCCACCTCCACTTGCATCAGTATTCTCATCCTTCTCTTACCTACTTTCCGACACCCCCTATAACCTATCACTCTTTCTCATAACTTTCCTTCAATATAACCTCTTTCAAAACAGTGTCAGTAAAATGCCTTGCTTCGGGTGATAGGATTATAAAAAAAAATAAAAAATAAAAAACATGTTTATATAGGTTTTTGTTCTTGTTTTGGTGTGATTAACCAACTTCCAAAGGTTGTAAAATATTTTTACACACCTTGTACAACAAGCACGTACACACACACACTCGCACACACACACACACACACACACACACACACACACACACACACACATACGCCCAAACGTACGTCCAGTAAACACATTAAGTCATATATAAAAATCAGTTTGAATGTTAATTTCAAATTCTTTGAATTGCCACTACTTGAATTACTGTTTGAAAAACTGAAAACAGCGAAAATCTGAGCAAGTTTCATTTTTATTTTTGTATTTTTTTAACTGCTCCCAGGTTTTTCCGTAAAAATAACCCAGCAGATGATCAATTGATGTGATAGGTGTGTGAAACCTATGTTCGCCTACATATTTCTTACCTCAATGATTCTTAGCTTAATTCAAAGTTACACTAAACTGTATACGACGTAATACAATTACTGATTTTCATTAAAAAGAATCTTCCTTTATCATGAGTACGTATCAAATTCCACTCACCTTTTACGGCGCAAATTAAATTTATATGCAGTGAAAGTTTTTATTGTGGTTGCAATGAAATAAGATTAATGTGTTTTAATGCTATTTTCGTAAGCATTGCACGCACTTTGTTTTATTGTAACCATCACGAGAGGAATGTGTCATTCCAAGAAACGCATATAGTATTTGAGTCAAAAGATTCAGAAAGCAACTCTAAAAAATTTCTTTTAATTTTTTCCATCTCCGACTATGAATAAAAACAACACAAATCCGAGGAGATTCCATTTCTTTTAAAAAGAATAATCAACGTACAGTAAACTTTAATAAAAGATTTTTCCGTTTTGAAAATAATTTTCTATTTAGAACATTTATTATATTTATTCTTTATTTCATGGATGTATATAATAAATACAGAACAGACTTTGAGAAAAGCCTCCAGGACTTTGATTTAAAAACTTTGACTTAAAAAGTCTTTCGTTTTCAACTTCAGGCAAAATTGAAATGTTTTTGTTTGTAAATCAGACCACAGCTACAATTTCCATGTTTATGATAAAGAAATCCACCGCACTGTTATATGCGTATGTTTGCTTTGTATCAACAAATATATATATATATATATATATATATATATATATATATATATATTAAAAGAGAAAATTAGTATTGACAAAAGATTTTTAAAGCAGTGTTCACTCTGTACAGATCCCGGGAGTAAGGGGCACAGTTTTTGTGTGGGGAAGAACGTTTTTTTCTTTCTTCTTCTATGTGTCTTGTCCTTTCAGGACGTAGGCGATCATGGCCTTTCATGTCTCCCTATACCTGGTCGCTCTTAGCCCGCTTTCCCCTGTAACATCTCGCAGCCCCCGTTTTGTCATCTACCTGTTCAGGCCCTTCAAATGTTATCCGCTGCTTTCCTCTGTCTCTTTTTTCCTCTATCTGGCCTGTTAGTATCATGTTCCCCAAGCCCTTCTTCCTCATTGCATGTCCCAGGAACTTCAGTTGTCTCTTCCTGGTGCTCAATATTAATTTCCTTTTTGTTTACATTCTTTCCAACACCTCGTTATTGCTCATATGCTCGGTCCATGCTATCCACAGCATCCTTCATTTCAGCTGCTTCAAGTTTTCCTTTCATCTTTGTTGATATTGTCCAACATACACTGCCATATTGAAGAACTGACATCCCATAGCAATCTAGTACTCTCTTCTTTGTTTCTAGTGAAAGTTTCCTGTGTCTTAATACTTTACTCAGCTTTTGGAACGCGTCCTTCGCCATGTCAACTCGCCTTTGAATCTCTGTGTCGCCCTTTGCGTCTTCAGTTAGAACATTTCCCAGCTGCTTGCTTTTAGTATCCCTCACCTGGCATTTTGGCATTTTGGATTGCTCTTTTTGCTGATGACTATGCATTCGGTTTTCTTGCAGTTTATTTGAAGTCGTTTCTTGTCACTCTCTTCAGCTACCTTCTGTAGGAGGTCTTGTAGTTTCCTTTCTGTGTACTGCAATCAGCACTGCATCGTCTGCGTATATTATGTTGTTCAAATTGTGGCCTCCAATGACAAATCCTAACATTATATCTAGGGTCCTCAAAATATTCTCGCTGTACAAGTTAAAAAGATCCAATGAAAATACATATCCTTGTCTTACGGCCCTTTTTATCTTTGTACATCTGCTGAATTCGTTACCTGTCTGCATGCAGGCAGTTTGCTGCCAGTAGAGATTCTTAATTACCCTAATGTCTTTCGAAAATATGTCGAGGCTGCTGAGCATCTCCATCGTATTTTGTCGAACACCTTTGCATAATCGATAAAGCACAGGTATAAGTCCTTCTTCATTTGTATTGCCCTTAATCATGAATATGGTGTTCCTTGTCCGAGTGTCCTTGACGAACCCGCACTGTTCTTGTCCTATCTCTGTCCTTATTCTGCTTCTTGCTCTATTCACCAGTATTCAGACGATCAGTTTTATAATATAATTCATTAAGCTGATAGTTCGGTGTAGTTCGCACTCGTTTGCACCTGGCTTCTTAGGCAGTGCGATGAAAATAGTCTTGCATAGGTCGTCTTGCATTATACCACTATTATAAATTTCATTTATTATTTCTATAATTGTCTCTATGCCGAATTCTTCCAGGGCTATCAGCATCTCTATTACAATGCCGTCTGGACCACCTGCTTTGTTTCTATTTAGTTTGGACATTGCAGCTTCCACTTCAGAATTTAATATTTCTGGTCCGTCCTCATCTTTGTGTATTATCGGTTGCTCTGTCTTGTCGTGGAAAAGATCTTTTATATATTTTTCCCATCGCTGGAGTATCTCCTCTTTCTCCAATGGATTTTACGCAGCTTGTTAAGGAGAAGGTTTTGTCCTGTCAGTTTTATTATCTCTTTACCCGTGTCTGCTTTATTAGTCCTGCTCAGTCTACCTCTGTGCATTTGTCGTTGAACCATTCCTCTTTTGACTGTCCGCCTTTGTTCCTTATTTCCTTGTGCAGTTTCCAGTATTCTCTTCCATGTCTTGGCATCATCTTCCTTCTCCTTTGCATCATGTCAAAATGCTTTTCAGTCATCCACTCGTTTTTTCACCTGCGCCTATAATTCACGAGAGTGTTGCACTTCAGTCTTGGTGCTGTGCTAGGCTTCTTCATTCTCCGAAGTTTTACCCTTAGTTTGCAGATGAATGGGACGTGGTCGCTCCCACAGTCGGCGCCTGGATATATTGTGCATTGCACCACTGCGTTTCTGAATCTCCTGTTTATGGTTATGTAGTCTATTTGGTTTTTCGTGTCACTTCATGGGCTTCTCCATGTTCATTGACATCGTGGATGTTCTTGAAACCAGGTGTTAGTTATTACCTGGTCATTTGCTGTGCACCGTTGGACCCATTTTTCTCCTCGTTCGTTGCGGACTCATAATCCTAAGTTGCCGTCGTGTCTCCTTTCCTCTCTATACCTACTCTGGTATTCAAGTCGCCCATCATTATTCTGAATTCTTGGTCTTTGCACTGAGCCTTGGCATTGTCCGGTATGGAGTAGAATGTTTCTGTTTCTTCCTCATTGCTTTGTATGTTGGTGCATAAGCTACTATGATAGATATGTTGAAGAGTCTTCCTCTCAATTTAACGAAGAGGACTCTCGCTGAAAGCTGGCAGTATCCAAGAACGCATTTTCTCACTTCAATGTCCAGAATTTTTTGTTGCTTTTGCCTCCTGCGTAAATTATCCTGTGGTAGTCGCTGCTAAGGTCTCCATTGTTAGGCCATCTGGTTTCGCATGTGCCCAGGATATTGATCTTCAGTCTGTCCATTTCCTGCTTAACATTTTCTAGTTGTCCACAGTTGTTGAGTGTCCTAAGATTACATGTCCCTAAGGTAAGTCTTTCTTTGTTTTGCACAGTCGCAGGGTAACGACCAAGAGACACCTGTTGCTCATGTCGTTACTTCCCGAGCGAGGGACTAATTTTAGAATAAAATGTCGCCTTTACGCTGATTGTTCTAACAGTCGCCAGATGACGGTCAAGTAACACCTATTGTCCATTCCAATCTTTACCGAGCGAGGAGTTGCTTTCTTTGGAATTACCCCCCTTGATGCCGTTGAATTTCATATATTTATTGAAAGCCATGATTGAGCGGAAGGTAGATAGTGGAGTGATAACCCGTTGCCTTTTCCACGGTACTTTATTGAGACACCACTTATAGTCAGCTGGCCGTTGGTTTCTTAAAACGTCTTCCACCCTTTGTAGGTTTAATTTTATCCTACCGGGTGGCTAACATGCTGACAAAAAACGGATGGAAAAATAAATATTAAGTATGTACTTAGTATAAGTTAAACTGACTAGTAATGCAGAGAAAGATAATGGCACTTCCCTTGAGTAGTACGAAAGAACATGAATGTCTGCAAAATTAAAGATTAGCATTGGTTACCAGTAGCCAAAAGCTTGAAAGTGTCTTTGAATTATCGTATTTTTGCAAAGACAAATCTTTTGACTTGATTTGGATAACTCCAGAGAATCTTTACTTTACCGACACGGAACCATAGAGATATACAGAAGCACGTGTTTCTTTTTGTCTGGCGGGGGGGGGGGGGGGAATAAAACGCTAAACAATATTTTACATTAAAAATTAATTACATTTTTAATTAAATATATACCTATTTTAGAAACTGTTAAGATAAAGAAAAAATAAACAATCATTCTGAAAATAAAATATTAAAAAACAAAACATTGAACATAGATTAATCGAAGACATTTTTTAGCTAGTCTAAACTACATAAGAACCTGTGTCTGCAAAATTAAATATTAGCACGTACCAGTTTCATTTGATTTCTGGCTTAGTTTAAGTCACAATCGGTACTCACGTCATCGGGCCTCCTTGACGGGACATCCGTTCATCGTGACTACTGATAGTTCAGGGTCCGATCGGTAATTATGGAATGCTTGGTGCCCGAAACATTGATGTAACCAACCAGTTTTTCTTCTACTGAAATGCTAGAGCTAGATCAAAGGAGCAATCAGCTTTCACGTGCATTTTACGTGTTTTTATTTTCTTTCTCCTAGATTCACAGTTATTTCAACGAAAACAAATACCTATTTGAATATATTGTTGATCGATAGCAACTGATTGATATCAGCCCTAAATGACATTTTTTTGTTGGGGAAAGGTTTCAAAGAAGACATTAACAAAAAAAAAACATTACAAAATTTAATAATATATATAAATGTATCAAAAAGTCCAGTATTTAAAAGAATAATTTTATGAATAAATAAAAGAGAATAACAACGCAACAAATGCAAATAAACAGGTAGAGGACGTGGAAGTAATCATGCAAACAATAAAGAGAAGGATACTGAAAGTAGGAAAAAACGAAATCTAGAAAAAAAATTCAAAGAATGTCAAGAAAAATACAAGAAAAATATGGCACAAAGGTTTTAATGTGGAAATAAAAATTGCAAGATAGCATAAGTATAATATAGAAAAGTTAGAGGGAAAAACAAAACAAGGATAACAGATGTGGCATGAGGACAAAAGAAACTAAAAAGAAATGAAAGAAAATTGATACGAATCAATGTTCGGAAATGAGCAAGTATTGATCGATGAATAGAAAAAGAAAGAAAACTACTAAAAATATACCAAATTCTAATCATATCGTCAAACAACGAAAACTAATATCGTTTTTATTAATTGCCAAATTTTACACTCGAAGTGAATGATCTTATTAGCTTCATTGTCTTTTATTGTTTTTATTCAAAAAAATAACGGTCATTATTTCTCGCATAATCCTCCTGTATGTCGCACTTTCTAATTTTGACATCTTCACTTTGTATAAGTTTTAAGCCGTATTACTAAGGGGCTGCCTACACCCGGAAATAGTTTGCTCTACCTACAGTGAAAATGATGTAAACAAACTTATTTTGCAAATTCTTAGTCCCTGCTGTGTGACCCCTCTCAAAACACGCTGGTGATGGTTCTGATGTAGCTAAAGATGTATTAATCCGAATATTCAATCTTTCAAAGATTGCAACTGCAATGTTAACTCTAACAATATAAAATAGGCTTTTTGTCGTAGGTATTTACACCTCTAGATGATCGGTTACCATTTAAAGCTAAAAGTTCCATATACCCTGGTTTGTATCCACAGTCTTCCTTCTCCTAAACTGACCGTTAACAAAGCTAACCAAAACAGAGTCATAGGGCAACCTAGTCGTAATACTAATTTAAAACATAACTTTTTAGGCTGATTATTTGTTACTGTTTAAAAAGAAAACACCTGCATGCTTTGCGTAATCTACTCTTGATTCAGGTTCGAGCATAATCGGCAACAATTAATGATTAATTAGGATTTAACAAGAAAAATTTGAATGTAGAGCAAATTTCTGCTCTAATAAATTAAATGCTTTGTGTGACTACTATTCCTGTATTTTTCTACTTCATATTGCAACTTATGAAGAGCCTAAATTAATTCTTCACTTGTGTAATGGTTATTTTTATATTAGTTAATATCAGGATAAACTCGAATTTGTGATTCCGTTTCCTTAAAACGCCACATTTGCTAGATATTTCATCTTTTAACTACACATTCTAATATTTTACCACACAATTTTGCCTCTTGGAACGGTAGTGTTCAGTTGACTCTGTTCAGTTGACTCCATTCAGTTGACTCCGCATTTTACTAATAATTAAAATTTTTGTTAGTATATGCGACTAATAAAAATATGCTGTCAAGCGATTTTAATATTTCTAGCGTTTTTTGTCGATTTCTAAACCATGCAAACACATAAATTAGTAATAGAATATCCCCATTAAAACATAATTTCCTAATTATCTTTTTAAGTTATGTTATCGGTTATAATTAAAATAATTTTACATGTGTATTAAATATATTTCCGGTAATTATACTCTTTTACAACACAGTGTTTCCACGCAGAAAGTCTGTACAATGTTTACTTTATGCATGTATAGTTATTTATATGAACATGTATATTTTATCAGCCATTCAACCGTAACGAGACTGGCCACAATAACATAACATACAAAATGCTACTCTCATTAAAGGAAAAACAATTCCCTACGACGAAAATGTTTAGAGAGTGTCTTGGCCATCCACGGTAAATTTGCCTCATAGCTTCTACATTTCCCCATTCCATTCTTCCCTGGTAAACCTATGTTAAACCTCTGTTAAACCGATGTTTTCTGAACATAAAATTTTTAAATATTGTATGTAAAGCATTCGTGTAAATTTTATAATTTAATATTTCGCACCCAGCCCTTGATGTTTTGATTGTAGACATTTGACAGCAATAACAGGCTTAAAGATATTATTAAATATACGTTTGTCCTCACGTAGAAAGGCATCTTAAAATTCTTCTGTAGAGATGTCCTGACTTTAACTAAGTTAGAACTTGCTAAATTTGTTTTTCTTAACTTTTTTTAATTGGAGTAGATAGACCCTACTATCGCCCGGTTCAAACTTTCCCCCTACTTTTGTTCCTTGTTTAGAAAGGGGTTCCGGGTTTATTTTCACTCCTCATGTCTTAATAGTGGTGCTATCGCAATTTTTTGTAATGTGTGTGGATGGTGGCAACGTCTTTTCAAATTGAGGGTACCGGGTTGGCAGTTTTCAGGTTGCTGCTTCCGACTGGTAGTTAAAAACCCGTTGAATAATATCGGAGTTCTTGTAGGGTCATGTCATGCATGGATGGGTGTCACGGCAAGTGCTTTCGGTGGGCAACCCTGATGGCACATTATGTTGCATTTGACGACCGGCTGATGCTACTACTCTAGGACTCTCCATATCAAATAAATCTCTAATCATGACAACACACAAAATAAAACTAAACTAGCTAAACAAAAGGAAATACCTAAATCCGTCAACATCTCTTTCGCTAACGTCCGTGGTATCCACACTCCCCTTACATCTTACCTCTCTGTGGAAATAACCTTGACCCTTCTATTCCATCCTCTAATTTCTACAACCCTGGTTACCTTCCCCTCCAATGTCCATATATGTATATGGACATTGGAGGGGAAGGTAACCAGGGTTACTAAAGGTTTCTGTCAGTGAACATCTCCCTCTAGTCAGAATAAATCTCCAGGTCATTTCTGCATGTTTCCGTCTCTCTTTACTAAGCTTGTTTAGCTATCTTTTCTTTCTCTACCACTCACCTTCATCTCCTGAATGTTTCGTACCAGACAGCATCTCGGACAATATAGACAAGGTTATTTCCTCTCATCTTTGAGAGACAACTAGGTTCCACCCTTTTACCAACAAAACATGCAATCACCAATCCTACTATAACAGTTTCTTTCCTCGCACTTCCCATCTGGGGAATTCCCGACCCCATAATTGCTTCCCTGAGAGTTACCATCCGTAAAAGTTTAAATGCAACTTGAATTGTCATATTCTATCTCCCACCTCTCCCTTATCCTTTCTACATCATCATCTGTACTGTTTTCTTTTCTGTCATCTGTCTCCTCTCATTGTAACTCTGCACACCAGTGGCAGTATTGCCTTGAATGGGGTGAAACGTTTATAAAAATCCTGGCATTTTAAGATATCTACTAACAAAAGTGATGGAAAAGAATGTAAATGAAATCGGCTAGATTTTAATAAAATAAAATAAAATGCAAAATTCTCAGCATCCCACGTTCGTGCACTTAGACCAACAGAAAAAAAAGAAAAAAGAAGTAGACGAGGTATACCTAAATATGTTCAGTAAAAAGATCAACAAAAAAAGAATGGAACAACGGCTGAAAAGTTGATAATAACGAAGTAGAAGATATTAACCCGAATGTAAATAATGAAAATAATTACTAAATTCCCGATGGTAAAAGATTTTCGGTGTTCATGTCAGTTTTCGTCAAGATATCCGCGCAAATTTTCACTTTGTTTTTAGTAGCAGGCAAAATGACACAATAACAATGAAACATAAATCTAGGTTCTAGACTTTTCTACTTAAAACTTAAAAAGTGTGTAAAATTTTTACAAGCAGAAATTTGGAAATATGTTTATAATCAATTAATGTTTATATTTACGTAACTTAAATTAACAGACATGCACATGTGTATATAAAAACAGCAAAATTCTACACAAACGCTGTTGTATGTTAATCAGGTTAAAAGTGAGAGGTTTGACTAATCAGACGTGAGAAAAAACCCACACTTCTTTGACTGACTGGTCAACAATCGATAAATCTAAATAAATCGATTAGGCTGATGGTTCTCTGAAAACTACCAGGAAACGAGAAAAGAGAGAAAAAACCTAGAAAATAAGAATGCGTTGACCTCACCAGAAAAGATTGGTTCTTTAGTTACAGCCATTTTCCTTTGCATTATTTCAACATGTTGGAGAATTTTTGTCTTTATTTTCAACTAAAATTCAAGCCCAAATACGATGTTTAGAACGGCTCATGATTAAACATAATAGAGATTCATTGTCTCTTATATTTAATAGTATATGTTTAGAAAATTATCTGCTGCCTCGATACACTAAATATATATATATATATATATATATATATATATATATATATATATATATATATATTGTGTATTTGGGCAGCATTCTCTCTTTTAAGCAGGTTTCATTGAAAATGACAGACGGTATTATAGTTAAGTTTTTACATAATTTTTCTTGTGATCTTATAATATTTTTCATTTTAGAACATAACTTTTATAAAAATTCTCCATCTATTTTTTTTTTTGTTTCAGAGCGCTTTCGGCGATACCTTTAGCCATTATCATGGATGAATGATTTTTCGCGTGACTAAGTATGCTCAGTGTTTATATATGTCTGAAAAGTCATGTGTGTGTTTTATATTGCGAACACGGTAAGCAGATTGTTGCCGTGTTCAGAGTTGATATTATTAAGTGTTGAACTTTTTCTCTTTTATTAATAATGCTTCCATTATTTTTAGCTTTTTTGCATATAGATGATGCTATTATATTTGTATTATCAACGAGTAGATTACCGATATAATTTTAGATATCCATGTTTAAATGAGATCGAACTATGGTCTGAAATACGCAATGTGATTCTTCTCGTCAGACGTAAAATAAAATTCATCCTCGATAATGACTTAAAGTACAGCCCAAAGCTCTTGGAAAAACAAAACATTTCGACAATTTATATGTAATTAACTTTCTGAAAAGAAAATAAATTATAAAATCACATGAGGAATCATATAAAAAACATAACCATAATACCTTTAATACATTGACTGTCATTTTCAATGAGACCTGCATGTATGAGCTAGCTAGATGAAGCCGTAAGCTATATGCTAACAGTTTCTTTATTTGTACCTCTCACTTGTGGAACTCCCTTCCGGCTCAATGTTTTCCAGCCAACATTAATCTATAAAAAATCAAATGCAATACCACTCACTATTTACTGTCCTCCTACTCTTTCCTCTTTCTGCTCACTATTAACTAATGTTTCTGTTCCTAGTTCTTCCACACCCACTTGTAACCCTTGTGTTTAACCGTTTGACTGCCTTGCTTAAGGTTATGCCAATTAAAAAACTTTTATCTACAAAACCTTGCTATAAAGTCATTTTTCATTACTTTTAAGTTAACTCTTTCATGATTCTGCTAAAATAATTACCAAAACCAAAAGCAATAGAAAAAGTTATATAACAAAACTTTCTGCCTTTTGTCACTGATACGTGTGAGTTGATGTTTTATTTTGAAGTAATTTTATTTGAAAAGGAAATTGATTATCAAAGATACTAATGTGAAAATGATCTAATGTTTCAAAATAAAGCCGTGGAAAAAAATCTTTGAGTAAAAAAAAGAAAACATTATTTTGATAATTATGATGACATTTAATTTTCATAGGCATTGCATATTTTCGTAAGTTTTTGTATTTTCAGCATATTTACATCATCTTTGATTTTTAAAAATCTTATAATTATCGTCTATGATAAGCTATAATAAAATCGAAAATCATTCATAATAAATTCTTTATCTCTCATAATATAAAATGAACTTTCTTTCTCGAATAAACTACACTGATTTAATCTTGTCTTATGATCTATAATGAGATTTCTGTCTCTCATAACGAACAATATAACTTCTGTTTTGCATAACCTGCAGTACGTGATCTGCCTTTTATCCTCTACTATATATATATATATATATATATATACACTTATGTATTAATCATTTACCCACAACATTTCATTTTGATTACAGTTAGTACATTTGTGGGCATTGTTGAAGAAAGATTGCACTAATCACTGATTGAAATGAGAGAAGCGGTTGCTGCGTGTTCAAATAAAATGACAATTTTTATTCAATGTAAAATTGTGGAGGCAGTATACCGGGATTAAGAAGAAAATTTAATACAGAGTATACTGTCCACAAAATACAACACAAATTTCAAGAAAAACAATACGAAAAAAATGTTTTGTAGAAAATAGAAAGAATCATATATTTCATATATACACAGTACACAATTAGTATTTTTCAATGTTTTATTTGTTAGGGTAGTAAAATATCTTCAAAGTTCAAATGTTCAAAGAGTTCTTTTGATTAAGTGAAGTGTGATTTGTGTAGTTAAGATAAGTCTATGTTTCGCTATGTCTGTGAACAATAGTAACGTCCAGATGTTGATGGTGTCGCGATGAAGGAAAGACAAATTTGCTGTCTCTGTGAAGAAAACGGATATGTAGTCTTTTGTCCTGCTTGAGTCAATCAATTTAAGGAGAAAGAGAGAGAGAGAGAGATGTGATTTTTTTGAAAAACCCATATAAATAAATGATCAGAGAAAAAAATCTATTTACAGTGGTTAATTTTTGAGAAGTCAGCGGAAGTGACTTGATGTCGTTGTTGTTGTTTCATTTAGTGTCCGGTGTGTTCTCTGAGTGATGACTGCCTTAACTGCTGGTCTGCCACCGAAAACGCAAATAATTAACTACTTTAATCACGTGATCGGTTCCGAACGCAAACTTATTTATTGCGCTAAGAACCATGAATACGGGTCATTGGAATTTTAATTAATTTTTTGTCTAATTGGCTACCAGAATCACTTTATTTTGGTTCCTACTTTTGTGCCGAAAATTTTTTTTAGTTATTCTGATTTTTGTGAGTGTGAAGCTTCTACTCTGTTGTGCTTTAGCTATTTGCTAAAAAATATAGGATTTGTATCCTATAAAATACACAAATGCTTAACTCTAACAATTATCACGAAATAAATGCTTGTATTTAGAAAGTTCTTTTTTCCGACTGAAAAGGAAATGAACAGTGGGGAACAGAGAAATTAAAAATTGAGAATTATATCAAAGGGTGTCAGCTTTTGCTGTAGTAATAAAACAGGATGACGAGTTTGACTCTTGTCTTCTTACTGCTGTCAGTCTTTCTGCTGAGTTGATTGGGTGTCTGGTTTATATTGTGAAACTGTGATTGCTGGAGATTGATCAAATTAAAAGGAAAATAAAGAAAGAAGGACGAGGAAGAGTCTACTATGATAACTGTTGATATTTGGAGGAAGATGGATTGAGTTAAAAGTAAAATTAAAAATAAAATTCGTTGAAAAAGCATGTTTTAAAATAATTCCAAGGAGAATCGAACGCAAAATTAACTGTATCGGAATTCATTACGATTGAGCAAAACTACTACTATCCTTCTTCACCCACTTTTCGCCGATAAGAAAGAGAATATTTAACGTAACCTCGAAGATGTCAAATTGAAGGAAAGATATGTTGTCGCTAAAAGAAACCTGGTAGTCTGGGAAAAAGGGACAGAAAATCATCTGTTTTGAATCAGACACCGCGAAAAGAATTATCTTCTACGAAGATAGAGGCCAGTTCGACGTATTCGTCACCTCTGTGATATTCGTTCAGAAAAAATTATGTCCAATATTAATTTTGATTCTTTTCGATTCAAGTGATGGAAAAAAGATTAATTAGTTTTTTGTATGGAAATTCTGTGTGGTTCTTGAGACTGGAAATTTTTTGTCACCCAAGATAACTCTTGAGTGATCAAGAAACAACAAGCACGGGACAAGCTGATAAAGAAAGATTAATGACTGAAAATCCCTTTTCTTATAAGTCTACACATTTTGAAAGTCGCGATTCGTCACAGTATAGTGTACGAACCCTTGGGGCGGACTGAAGTTAGATGCTGAGAAAGTGGGAGAAAAAAGCGAGGGAGAGAGTGACACCGGCAATATGGAGCATATGGTACGAAATGAGACGTGAAGAGAGTCGGAGTTAAAAGGAGTGGTCGATTATTTGACACCTCTCAAAAGGAAGATGGACAAACTACTCGAGTAAATATATTTTAAGAATATGGAATTTCATGAAAAGTTTCATGCTAAGTTACAAAAACAACAAAATACAGACATTGGTCAGCTCCACCTACCAGACACCGAATTTCATATAAGCTGGAGATACTGGATGGCTAACAGACCAGAAGACCAGCCCATAGGGAGAAACAGAGAGACACGCAAAGAGCCCCCACAATACTACTACCGGAACTAAGTCGTTCGTCGAAACACACTGTCCAAGACCTTGTGCCGACCCTGATATCAGAACTTGGAAATTTAAGCTACAGATGCAGACTCCAAAGAAGATTCCAGTGTTAGTTGATTTTAAGTGGGAAGGGTTAAAACCGCCATATACAACAAATCATATAAACCAAATCGTTGTTAAATTTATAACCCGAATTAATTCTTTATTGCAAAGGTTTGATTTTTCCTAACACGCGACTGTCAAGCCAGTCTTTACTTCAGTTTGTTTCATGAGCGATCTTCTCACTCTTTGAGATCAAAAACACAACATGGCAGAAAGGTGAATGGTCATGACCAGACAAACGTCAGCTAAGTCGATTAGAACCATGCCACCTTCACGATACCAGCGACAAAACGTCCGACGGGTTTACGAGTGTTGGGGAGTCAGTTGATGGCAAACATGATTATCTGAGGGAATTTGAAGACAAAGCGGGTCGTATGGCTACATTATTGTTTTGTTGACAAAGATTGACTCCTGGGATGACATTATTTCTTACCGACGTCAGGTGATTATAATATGGCTTCGTGTAGGATGCAGAAGCCTATGTTTATTTATTAGTTGAAGTTGAGTTTATTGGCTATTCTTTATTCCTATTAATAAGATAATTTGAAACATGTTTGACACCGGAAACCTGGTTCGTTAACTTCTGCAGCCTCACAAGCATCAGTCAATAAAAATACAATTGAGATTGAGTGAATTAGGTCAATAAACGAAAATAGAGAACCCAAAAATTTAGTTCTATTTTGATAAAATCTCTATAAAATTCTATCACTTTATGCTTGTTATTTCGCCAAATTTGCCTTTGACTCTTATACTAAAAGACTTACTAAAATCTATAGATTTTAAAATTCTGTTAAGTAGAATCGACAGAAAAAATATCTGATACACAAGTAGCATTTTTAAAAAACTATTACTAATAGAATTCTTCAAAATAAGAAATAATGTTCTGTCACTGAAAACAAGCAAAAGATAAAGCTGAGGGGAACGTTATTGTCTTACCAAAGTTGACCAATCTGAAGAAAAAGAAAGGATATAGCAAGAGTGGGAGAAAAAGTTGTAGACATTGATTCCCCTTCAGGCATACTCCTTTTATAGTTATTGGCCCCTATAAGAAGATTGAGTAGAAGAGATCAGCCAAAGGTATCAAATACAATCTTTTTCTGCTAAACGTGAAATTCGTCTCTACTCGGAAAATGTATCCCTCAACAACATGGAATCTGCTAAGCAGTTTTTATTAATTTATTTATTTTTCTTTATCAATTCAATTTTTAAAGATAAGAGAAAAATCATGAAAGTCTGAGGACCAAACGATAGTTTCCCAGAGTAATCACAGTAAGAATTTATTAACAGCGGGCCAAAAAGAAAAAAAATCACCAACATCTGAAAATGCACTACACTTCCAGAAGTTACTGATAAGAGATTGCCTTCCAGAGAAGTATGACCCAACAAAAGTTATTTTTGGGTACAAACTAACAATAAATTTAGTTAATGTGAAAGAAGGAATGAGTCACAACACACAGTACATCAATCGTGTTGTTCCTGCTACATAAGCTATTCGGCTCGATACGATGAGCTTTTAGATTCCATGCATATCTCATGATTCGTCTTGTTCCGGTATCGCTTTATCTTCTAAAAACAGTTTGGTTTGGCCTACCTGTCTGTTGGAGTATAAGAATTAAATTCAGCACTAAATCAAATGATTTCAAACCAAATGCACAATATTAAGGCTGAAAATATGCAAGAAAGTAATCAGGTACTTCACAAATCAAAGACTGACTGTTAAAATATGGTTTGAAGAGATAATATTCAAAGTGGACAAGAACAACTAGAAAAGTCAACAGGTAATATCAAGAATTTCATCATTACCAAACAGCCAATCCAGACGATGGTTTTGAATGGCGCGACTTTCGACGACAAACGAATGTATAGTAAAGACTAATAATGGTGAATACTGAGGCTTATTTCAAAGTTCTACTGAGATATTTTACCACAGAACAGCGAGCTAAAGGGAGACTGTATCTGTAACTAGGATGATGTTCACAGAAATTGCAGATGTTCTGCAAAGCTAAACGTCAAATCCCAACAACAATGCCTGCATGGCGTTCATCAAGAAGGAGTGGGTTAATATACCCAACGACTTTTATATATATTTCTAAGTTAGTCCTTCTTCTCGTAGCCATTCAAAATATCAAGTGGCAGCATATAAGTTTATATTTCTGAGATGAGATAGTATTTACATTATTTGCATTGTTCGTCCCAATCTTTATTGCTATTTTCTTATTCACGACATTTCGGCTGTTGTACGCCCCAGCCTTCTTCAGGTGATTGGAATTTCGAACCGAACGCTTTATTTCGATCACCAGGGTATATTGTTCTCGTTTTATGAGCTATGTTACTTCCAGATTTCTTAGTCATCCCCCTTTAATTTAACTCTTTAAGTTATTTGTGCTTACTGTTTTAGCCAGGTATTGAACTCATAGTTGTTTGGATTGTCGTAAATATGGCAATAAAGATTAAGACAACAGTCCAAACAATGTAAATAATGTCATTATATAAGTCCATACAATAAAATGATAAAATAATAATAACAATTATAACAATAATAGTTTCTTCTTGGAAAAAAAGTTGAGATTATAAACCAAATTCCACAATTGAACGCAACAAGATAATTCAAAAGAAACTGATTTAACAATAGTTACATCAGAATAGGCACTATCATGTAATGGAAACGTCTTAATATTTTAATTATTAAATTTGACGCCTTTCATTCTCTATTCCTTTATCTCTATTTCTCTCAATATCCATGATTAATATAAAAAAAAACATGTTAGGTTTGATTGTCTTTCTTTTGGTATAATAATGTGCTTGAAATTTATCTTAAATAGAAACTTTGAACTTGTAATTTATGGAAAGCCTTAAAAAATATAAAGGACTGGATGAGCTAAGAAGTTCATAATTTAATTCTAACGTTGATGTGTAAAGACATCTTGTATTGATCGTTTTTTTCTCTTCATACGAATGATATTCTTAACTATTACATAGTTAATATAATTAAATAACAATTATTTTGTTAAAAACTATGTGAGCAGTAGGTTTTAAGTGGTTATTCAAAGCACAAATAGCCCCCCATGCACGCTTTTTTTTTTCTCAAGACGAGATATTAGAAGTGATTTGAAAACTTCTAAAAATCTATTTGAATTCTAACAATTTCTAATCGCATCTTCTTGCAATGTGAATGTTTGGCTGGAGTACGTATGTGACAAAAACTGAAATAAAAATAAGAACGAAAGAGAGAAAGGAAGAAAAAATAGATAAATATGAAATAGAGAGATCATATTATAATTCATATTTATTCTTCTTTAACTTTAACTTAATTTAGTAGTCAAATTTACTTAAATTTTTAAAACTGTAATGATCTTTTTGACCAAAACGTCAAATGCCAACAACACCTGTATGCATCTAAAACAATAACGATTAAATTAAACTAATGATTGCTGCCTTATTTAGAAAACATCGTGACATCGAAACCATAAAGTTATTTTTCTAAAATGTTCATTTTAATCAGAGACAATAAAGAAACACGTTAGTAGCTCAGTAGAAAAATTAACTTTTATGTTTTATTTTTATCTTCCGCATAAAAAGACTGATTCTTTACAAGGTTCGGGCACATTCTTCATTACTGATCGCCCCTTTTTGTATACAAGAATGGACTAACCTGATGTTTACATATAATCCTGTCTGTACAGAGAACGGCAGTGGTAGAGTTGTAAAGAGTTGCCTAGTTGGTAAGTAAGTTGGTACAGAGTTAGTTGGAGTCGTTTGGATATAGATTAATTACCCGGACATAATATTTCACTGCAAGACTGTATATATTGATTTCTACTAATAGTATTTCTGAATTAACTAACCCGTGTTGCAGTTTGTACATCTTGTTCAATATAGCTTACATTTTCTATGTCCATATCTGTTTTTGTTAATTATTATTTTGTATAGTTTCTCAACCGGAATCCACAACAATTACAATATTTCGTTGCAGGCAGTTCGGGTTCCTACAACGTATTGTCATCTCATTTTCGTAGTAGCTAAAGCCAAATTCAAAATCATTTGGGAATTTGACCATAGGATTAATTTAAATAACTGGTGATTTAACCTATGTGGATACTAATGCTTGACTTTTTCTTTTTAGATAAGGTGCAGACTTCCAGTTTATTACATGCAAAACTGCTCTTATAAAAGGTACGAACCAATTACGTTCACGAATTATGAGGTAAAATAGTAGGATAATCTTATCGAAAATATTTTTCGTCTTCACATAATGTTGATAAACCGCAAAAACAAATCAGTCGATCAATTTTGTTATATACGCAAATGATAACCTATTTGTTTTTAAATTCTTTGCTTCTTACTGAAATATTTTTGGAGATGAGTATTTTAAGAGTAATAAATAAATTACCATTATCAAATTATGATTCAAGAAGCCAATAAATGACAAAGCCCACACGCAATTTTGAATATAATGAATTAAACAAGTATTAAACTAAAATAATTAACTTAATACTGAATAATTCATTTTATTTCTACACTTCATCGTAAATTACACTTCGTTTTGAAGTAGTTTCAATTAAAATTAGTTGATGTCCATAGTTTAAGTGAAAAAGAATTAAGCAGATCATTGGGAATAAATATAAAATGTTTTGTCTGCTAAGTGAGAAACGCTGATATAAAGTGCTAATCATAATGCACTGCGATGTCACGCTTCTGGGTGAGACACTCATTATGTTAGAATAATACAAGCATGGTAAATAAATATAAATCTATCTTCGAAAAAGTCATTTGATATGTTGTAATGAACTAATGTTTTTCGAAATGAAGATATTCATGATACCTAGACGAATCACTCAAAATAAATAAAGATAACAACAAAATATAAGCGAAGACAGATTAAATTGTGGATTAAATTCTACTATTTTTTTAATTTTTTCTTCGTTAATTAAAGTGCAATCAAGCAACATATTTGAATTAGGAGGCACAGTGAAAGGTTTATAATATTATCGTTCTATTTTCTTAATTGATGTCACATTGATATTTTTCTTATATTGTGTATGTTTTATCTTTTTCTTATCGCGTGGTTTATACAACATTAATTAGATTTATGGACTAAATTATTTTACAATTATGGGTTACTTACATTAATATCCAATATTCTGCTTGCTGCTATTGAAAAGAACTTTAACGCGCTCACACACACACACACACACACACACAGATATATATATATATATATATATATATATATATATATATATATACGAACGCAAGATCCGTATGTAGACAGAAATAAGTGTAGGTCGGTAAGTATGTATAAGCATAAACAAAGTCACATTTGTAAGTATATGTGGGAAAGTACGCATATGTATATATGAATATAAGTTAGTATAAATGTGTGGGTTAGTTTATGGGGTCACATATACACACGTATCAATGGAATTAGAAGTTTCGCTCCTCTGATTTCTCGATTCCTGGACACCTTCCTCTATTTAGGAAGAACTCTAGTATCCACATGCATGGCCTGGGTGTTTATGCCAGCAAACATGTTCCTCTGAATCTCATGTCCACTCGCCTCCTTCTTTCTCTCTCTGCTAACCTCAACAAGCTATCTTTTCTTTCTCTACCGTGTTTTTTTCTCTCCTAACTACTAGATAGTATTTCTGACAATATATACAAGGCTATTTCCTTTTCCCCATTTGCTAATGTATTAGCGTTCGGTGTCTTCAATGCCCATTCAAGGGGTTGAAAAACTATGTCACTCATATTGCCAGTGTTCGAACACTGAACTTCTCTGTCACTCAGTCTCTGATTGATTTCCCCACGCGTTTCACAGTAATCACAATGGACAAGATTCTCTTCTAGATCTCTTCCTAACTTCTATTCTAGATTCTTGCCATGCTATGCACCTCTGCTCTCTTGACAATTCTGATCATGCTGGTGTGTCAGTAAATGTCACTTTTTACTCCCCTTCCATCCAGGAACCTCTTACCAGCAGAATATTTTACGGCTATCAACGAGCGAACTGGGAATCGTGATTTCCTTTGCAATGTTCCTTTGAACAAAATTTTTAGTTTTCCTGTTCAACACAGTGCTTTTGAAGTCTCCTCCTGGGTGTAAGCCGGAATTGAGGTTTTCATCCCAGCAAGAAAATTTCGACTTAAACCTAGTTCATCTCCTTGGTTCTCTCCTGCTTGCGAGGCTGCCATCACCCACAGGAATCACTTCTTCCAGCTTTACCGAAGAGATACATCTGATCACAATAGGCGCCTCTTTCTTTCTTAATAATTGAGTGTCCTAAATGATGCTAAGCTGTTGTTTACTGATAGAATGAAGCAGCGTATAGCATCTTGTAAGTTTCGTTCCAAAGATTACTGGCGCCTCTGCAAGAGTGCGCTGAACAACAGATAACCCTCAACGTCTCTTCTCTTCAATCAATTCGAAGTCCACATCCACAGCAAGTCGAGTTTTTGCTCGCAAATTATCATCCAACTTCGCACTTGACTCGTCTGGAGTTCTCACGCCCAATTTCTAAACTAGAACTGAGGCTCAATAGAGTACTTTTTATATGACCTCATATCTGGTGTCATAATTTCTAAGCGTGACTGCCATAAGGCAAGCGGAAGCGATGAAATTCCAACCATCGTCCTGAAGAAATATGCGACTAGACTGGCTGCAGTACTCTCCAAACTCTATAAATATTTCCTCACTTCTTTCTTCTTTCCTGCTTGTTGAAAGCCTTTCTCAGTAGTTCCTGTTTGTAATAAATCTGGAGGACCCTCTGACCCCTCTAATTATCGCTCCATTACCCTCTTACCTCTTTTTGGCAAGGTATTCGAGGCTATTATCAATGCTGAAAATATTAATTATGTCACATCTCACAACCTCCTCTCTGACAAACAATATGACTTCCATTTCGCCAGGTCTACCGCTGATATGCTAATGACCATCACTGAATATATATACCAGGCTCTTGATAAGACCAGCGAAGCTCGAGCTGTTGCTCTTAATATCTCGAAAGCATTTGACAGGGTTTGACATGCTGACCTTATGTGCTATGGGATTTCTGGACGATTCTTTGATTTAATTCAATCATTCCTATCAAATCGGGAAGTGAAGGTTGTTTTGAATGGGTAAGCTTACAGATCCTTTCATACAAACACAGACGTTCTTCAAGGCTCTATCTTAAGTCCTACGCTTTTTCTGATCTTCTTCAATGATTTTCCAGATGTAATCAATTTCTAAGTAGGCATCTATGCATATTATACCCCTATTTACGACCATCCTGTAAGAAATCTGCCAAGGCTGACAAAGTAAACCTGGTTACTGCACTACAAAATGGTCTCCAATCTGTGATTGAATGGGGTAGGAAATGGTTCATAAATGTTAATGCCTTCAAAACTGCCATAGGGAATAATTCCTGTTCACTATTAGAATGAATGATGCTAGTTGCCTAAAGAGTGACGCATCGTGCCTCATTGGCCTCACATCTCTCAAATGACATCAAATAGAATGACTACATTCAATCTATAACTGTATTTACTGCTACGAAGGTGGGTTCAATGTGTAGGACCAGGAAGGTTTTCTCGTCAGAATCCATTTGACACATTTATAAATCTATCATTCGTTCGTGCATTGAATACTGCTGCCATATCTGGTCGGGTGCTTCTGCTGTTCATCTTGAGGATCTCGACGAAAACCAAAGAAGGATCTACAATATAATCGCTCCTGACTTGGCAACATGCCTTCAGTTACATTCTCACCGACGTGATGTGTCTTGTGTGTATATGATTATTTATAGTTTTCACCACTAGTCATCTATTATCGAGTACTTCTTTTTCTAAATCTCACTTCTGTTTATCACATCTATTTTGATTGTTTTCTTTTT
This sequence comes from Ascarosepion bandense, assembly GCA_037127315.1. Classification (NCBI taxonomy): domain Eukaryota; kingdom Metazoa; phylum Mollusca; class Cephalopoda; order Sepiida; family Sepiidae; genus Ascarosepion; species Ascarosepion bandense. The sequence continues at coordinate 2,672,218 of JBBBDQ010000344.1, forward strand.
CAACAAAAACCTTTAAAAGAATTTTTTTTATTGTTATTCTTCTCTTTTTAATTTGTTTCAACTCTTCGCTTTTAATTCAGCAACTCCCGTCTTATTCCCTTACGGTTTAAGTCTTTAACATGTCTAGTTTTCTATGAGTACGCTTTGAGACAATTTTCGTATGATTCTTCAAATACAATTCTTTAGAGTGTTTCCTATCAGTACTATAAACATTAAGCGCTATAAAAAAAAGAATTTCTCAAAATTTCATAAAATTAAATAAGTAAAAGTTAACAGTTATGAAAATATTTTAAAGAGATTTTCTAAAAAAGAAATATTTAAAAAATAATTTAATTCATTTAGTTCTAAAAGTTTCATTAAACTCTATCAATTATCTGATATTTGAAATAATTTTGGAAATCAATGTGTTTTTTTTAATTTGATGTAAAATATTAATTAGTTACTTGCACAATTAGTTACTTGCACAAACAGAAGGACAAAAGTTTATGCAAACATATGTCGGCAAATCCTTCGTTTTTTAGTTAAGTTTAAAGTTTACGGTAGACGGTCTTAAATCTCCACTCCAAGATACGATCTATAACTACATTTACAAACTTTGGAAGCGAATTCCTGACACCAAAACAAGGTAAAATGTCCATATAAACATAGCCATCATTGTACCTCAACACGGGAATGCGTGAAAAATGTTCAAAATGTCTTCAGCTTGGTTCTACACTTGCATGCATCATGCGGCTTTTGACTGGCGGACCCATCCAAATACTCGCACACGGTGTCGAATGGCATTGCAATCCCGCATTGTTTTGTAGCAAAGAACTAGCCCTCAAAGTTTGTAAAAGTAATTTTGATAAACCCTATATATATATATATATATATATATATATATATATATATATATATGTATATATATGGTGTATCGAGGCAGCAAATAATTTTCTAAACATATACTGTTAAATATTAGAGATAATGAATGTCTATTATGTTTAAACATGAGCCGTTCTAAACGCCGTATTTTGGCTTTAATTTCAGTTGAAAATAAAGACAAAAATTTATATATACAGGGTTTATTGTTGGAAATTTTAGAGACGTCATTAGATCTACTGAAACCTCCCAATCACTGGCTCTGCTCAACAGCTTCATATTGGGGGCTGTTTGTTTTTTCTTAGCAGGGCATTCAGCTTCTTTATGAAATCTGATCTTAGTTTGCTTGGCTGCATCAAGTTGTTGATTTGCTGTCTAATTGCGCTCTTATTAGCTCCTTGATCACAACTAATACCTTGTTGTGTCGCCACGTATACATCTGGAGCGATGGTAGACAAGTAGAAAGCACATGACACAAGGTACCTCGGTCTTTTTTACACAAAAGACAGAGATCTTTATCTATGTAGCCCCAAATTTTGAGGTTTTGGGAGAAGGTCGTTCATAGATCGAAGAAAAGATATCGCCAATGGCTCCATCGCGATTAACGAGTTTCATGAAAGTTTGATAGGTTCGATATCATTCCAGGTTGCCCACTTACATTGTTTAGCTTGAGTGACAGCAGTAGCTATTCTATGCTCCTTTTTGAACATTTTGGCTTCTTTCATTACAATACGCCTCTTTCCCTTTGGTTTCTTCTTGGAGAAGAACTTATGAGTCGTGTTTCCCAATCCAGCCCGATCATTTTAAGTCACACCCATAATATCTCTGACACGCAGGTTGGTTTCCGCTTCTTGAGTTGCCTCTGCAGTAGACCACTTTGTACCAGATTTAATCTCTGGATGCACCCTCTTAATGCAATCATAAGCTGAGCCCCTCATCATCATATGAGGGCGTACTTCCCAACCTTGAATTCCTCTACCATTTAGTGTATAGGGAGCTGCAGATGTCCGGAGATGGTATATAGCCCCACTTTCGAAAAACAAGGAGAAACTCCAAGCCACTTACGCAAGTATTTATTGAGCACTTGCTCAATGCGCTCAGTACGAAATAGTGCAATTACATACATTTGCAAAGGCCACAAAAGGCGGGGTAATAGATCATGTTGGTAACACCACGCCTTCATTTTTCCGGGCAGATAAGTTCTATCGATCGAAATTAGTCCCCTTATAGCTGCTTTCTGAACTTCTGTACCCCGGTATCGATCGGACAGTGGGATTTTATACATCCGCCCAAGGCTTTTTACTGACATTTCCTTTACTGTTGGCATTGTTTTATCACCAATTTTGAAGTGAATTCTCTTCACAGACCCTCTAACTAATCACAGACTTTGACTTCTTGGGCTTTGCTTTCATTTTCGCCCATATGTAAAGATCGTGATATTTTTTTAATAGGTCATTGGCAGCATTTTTAGAAGGGACGCGAATGGTGATATCATCCATAAAAACCCTAGAAGGAGGAAGGACCAGTTGTTCTTTAGTCATCACTCCTTTGGCTGTGGTTGACGCGCCTCGAAAAATCAACTCCATGACCAAAACGAACAGAAGCGGGGGAATTACACAGCCCATCATGATGCCGATGTCAAGTTATGACCATTTTGTAGTGTAACCGTTGACGGTGAATTTCATAAAAGCTGAGTTAAAGTACTTTATTATGATTTTTATAATCTTTCCAGGGAATTTGAAAAAGTCAAGAGTCATTCCTATTAACTGATGTGGAACTGACCCATATCTCTTGGCAAGATCAAACCCTACTACAGGGATTTCTGTTTTACTTCTTTTGGCTGATAATATGGAATTCCATATCATTTGTACATACATATAAAGCGATGGATAAATTGTCGTCGTTTAATATTTTTAGTTTCGCGCATAAATATTTGATTGTTTCTGATTTTGTCGTCTGCATAGTATAAAACAGTCAGTTAGTCACCGTCAGTGAGAAAAAGAACACCATACAGCAGTTTACTCTGCCAGAAATTTGAAACGGCATGCTGCACTGCTTGGCATTCGCACCAGAAGCTCTAATACGAATATTCAAGAGTGTTTGATTGTCAATCTGAGGACATTGAAGAGGATTCGGAAAGAGTTGGATGGGTCTAATGTTAATTACAAAAGTGTTTGGAGAGATCACTAGTGAGAGTGACGTTATGCTTTAATTCATCTTTTCACAGGGACTGAGACTCAACACGAAGACCTACATCAAATGCTCTCAGGAGGTAGTGCTGCCCTGGGTCTATAGTGTGGCTGTTGGGTGACCCTATGTCTGGCAACAGAACTCTGCATCATAATAAACGAGCAGAAAAAGCCAGTCATGGCTGTCAGACAATTTCATCTGGTCATCTAACTTCTCAGTTTGCATACCGCTTGATTATTATTATTTGTGGGTTGTTGTTGAGCGCCAGGCCAAAAAAACTCTTTGTAACACCAACAAATGAACTGAAATCAAAGTTTATTTAGCATTCACCAAATTAAACAAGGATACTGTTCGGAAGAGTTGTAGAAGATTCCGAAGTCGTCTGAAGGCTATGGTTGAACCCAATGGAAATTTTATTGAACAAGTTTACTTTTTATTATTTCAAGATATTTTTGTGTAATTTTGGTAAATATACTGTTAAAATGAGATGTCAGTGTTATTTTCATTTTTGCGTAATTTAGATGACAATTCATCCATCGCACCCTACACACACACACACACACACACACACACATATATATATATATATATAACGATAATAAAACAATATAAGAATTAAGAAACATCAATACAAATAATTTTTCAGGTACACTATTATCAATTGTTATCAACAATCAATCTTGGAATGAAAAATAAAGTATTTTGCCGAGTTGTGCCGATCTACTAATACATACGTATCTTAAAATCACAATTAGATAACAAATGCACGAATCCATAAAAATTAACTAGAAATTCAATTCTTCTTATTGTTGCCTGCAACTCTCGCATCAACTATTTTCAAATGTTAGAACATTGTGATAGCGTTTTTAATTCATACATGTTTATTACATGAGTTTAAAGATTGTGTTTAAATTGTAACTGAAGGTATTACTTTCATTATATTTTAAATTTGTTGAGCATAAATAAAAACTAATTATTGTCTAAGGAATGTATATGCACTCGTTGGACTCCAACGCAAGGTATTATTAACAACAACAACAACAAAAGTTGACCATCATTCTGTTTCTATAACACGCTTTCGTCTGTCTGTTATTTCCTTTACTTATTATGTAATTACGAGTGTGCATAATGAATAAGCCAAAGGAAATAGAAAACATCATAATGTAATATTGTTCTGAAAACAACTTTTATTTTATTATATAAATACTGAAGAATTTTATAACTCTTTATTTCGTTCATTCTTTCGTTCGTTTTCAACAATTAGTGCGAAATTTTAATTGGATGGAATTCATCCTTGAACAATTATTTTCATGTTTTGAAATCATTATCTTTGAAGAGTTTGCAAGTCAAAATTATATCCAAAATTTTCTAAAATAAGTGGTGCAACTTGATAGAATATATGAAACCTTTTGCGTGTTATAGTATATGAATTAACTTTCTAGTTTAGAAACAATATCGAAATGGTGCTGAAAACAAATGCAGTGTATTTTTATGAGGGTTGTGCTAAAGTTCGTCATTTAAGATGTTTATACGTTCAAAATAGACACTGATCTGCTAAGATGTCTGAAAGGAACGGTTCAGTGATCCTGAAGCAAAGAAAAAACACACAGTAAATTATTAAAAACACTGTCTCGTAGAAATATCTCTCTCTTTAGCTGACCTTCTCCCCTCTCTGTAGAGAGGAGTTGGGGGAGTCAGCCAATGAAGGGAGGTGGGAAACACACGCACTCAAACACATAAACACGCAAAACCTCGTTTTGTTTGGACTTTGCTATTCTGAGCCTTGCGATATAACCACAAATCAAATGAAGACGTCAATGGCGTCTGGATGTTAGTCCGAAGCAAATCCTGAAATTGAGAGCCATTAATTTCTTTTCTTTTGGCATTGTTGCTCTGAGTACAACATATATCAAACATCGTTTTCATCACAGAAAGACGGATGCTTTTGCCAAGACAGTCGTTACAGCGAATATGCCTTATTGGATATTCCTCTTGACACAGCCTCAAGAATTTTCTTTTTATATAGTCATTAATTACTTTACTGTCACTAACCGCTACACCAGGTGCAGTTAATATGCATTGTACTGCTTCATTGGTCGGGATGATATCACAAATCATGGTTGCAAATTTATTTCACCATTTGTTACTTGCATCAAGTTTTGTCTCAATGTTGGATCAGTTTAAGTTGAAATGGTTTCTACAATTGAGAATATTTAGGTTGTTCTATTTAATCGTAAATGAATAGAAATCTTTTAGGCATCAGATTAACTGATAATATCTCACCAGACTAGAGAGAATGAAAACAAAAAATAACACATAAAATATACCTCTAAAACTAAAAAGAAAGAAGGAAAATTAAATTCATTATCAATTAAAGAATGGAAAAATATATACAATTAATTATTCATATAAAATAGATACCTTCTGAAATTCGCTTAAAATTGAAGATACATGAAAAATGCACAAATCAAAATGTTATCGACAAAATCTTTGTTATTATTAAAAGGAAAGAGCAATGATTTTTTCTACAGAAACATCATTTTTTATCCTTTTTAGAACCTTGGAAATTATTGTTAAAAATCTTTTTTCTACCATTAAGGCAAATTCATGAATTTGAACACAAAATATGGGTGATTTTTTTTCGGTAAAAATCACAATGATTTAGAATGTCCTGGCAAAAACATTTCTGGCAAAAACATAATTTAATGAAACTTTCAGGAATTTTTCAAGAATTAAATCATTTATTTAAATGTTTCCTTTTTAGAAAATCTTTGTAGAAATATGTTTGCATTTGTTACATTTCACTCATCTAAGTTTATGAATTTTCCAAAAATAATGTTTGGATTGTTTCATTTTTATAGCTATAATTACAAGATCATGAATTTTTTATTATTCAAACATATCTTCTGTTACTGGAAATCTGCTTTGAATCGTAAAACAAAAAATGCAATAAAAATAGGACATTGTTTAAATAAAAAAGCTTTAAATTGTTTTATGAATAAAAATATATTATAGGCATTATTAGCTTAAGAAAAATATATTTTTCGATGAATAATAAATCTTTACAAGAATTGTTTTAATGTTGTTATTTTAATTTAAATAACTTATAAAATTTTAAATCTTGTAAAACATAATATTAACTTCAAGCATTAAAGTGATATTGCAATTAAATTAAAACTGTAGTTATTTATAATGAAAGGAAAATGTCACTACATTGATCCTCAATATTTTAAAAGAATTTTGAATTTATTTTGTGTGTATAAACTTGTCATCCTTTGTAAATACAGATGTCCAAACATATCATTATAAGAAAATAAAGGTAGTAACTACAGTAAATTTCGAATGTATTTTAATTTTCTAACATTCTTCTCAATGAGCGTGTTATTTAAGTAAATGTATGCGGTAAAAGTAACTAAAATTCAATTAAATAGTAGATTGATTAGAATGTGTTCTTGATTTTTCAAGATTACTACGTATATATATATATATATATATATATATATATATATAAGTAAAAACTGAAGGATAAAATTGGTAAACAATCCGAGAGGATCCTAGTAATATCATTTAAGTATTGATCCAACAAATCTCCAGCAGAAAGCTCAATGCAAATTTAATTTACAGAGCAAATTCTTTAGTTGACTGGGGTTGACAATGCATGTCTCGAACTGACATGTTGAAATAGTTACCCTCACTAAATGTGATCTGAATTTACACATATATATATAAGATATTATTGTTGTATTCGTAAAATAATTTTTACATTTATGTACAAATCAAATTTCACAAATGTCAGGCTGTTGATAGATCTAACAACACTCATAAAACACCCATTTCGTCTTAAAAATATTTTTCTTTGATATTTCAAATAAAAATGATTATTTGTTTCAATTCGTATTAATTAAACTTTAATATACCTAATCTTTCCCAAATAACGTTTCAGAAAAGTATATTTTATTTTTGACAGGTTTTTAAAAAAGTCATGTTGTGTTTAAAGATTTGTCAAGATGGCCGATTTTAGAGTTTTACTGATAATAAATTTAAGCTTGGTTTGTATTATGGCTATGTATTATTTATCGGAAATACTAAAATACATTAATCATTTAGCTTGAAATTAAATATAAAATCAAGGCGTGAATAAAGATGTTTTTAATGTTTTAAAGTATTTTAAACCTTAGACATTCTTTTTTTTATTTTTGAGGTACCTAATATAAAATATCTTTATTAAAGATATTGCTCAATTTTAGTTATTTATCTGAATATAACCCATGAACATAAATATTTATATATTTAACAACACAATTCTTAATAGATTTAGGTTTTGTACTATACATTTAATTTAACTTCTTTGAAAATAAAGATTCAGTATTCTTGCTAATTTTTTGAGTAATGGAAAAATGCAACACTTTCAACGATCAGATAGGCTAATAATTTATAAGTTTATATCAATGTGTATGTTTTGTAATATAATATTTTTGTATTGAAGAACCTAGGGAAACATAACTGCAATTCATTTTAGTAAACGAAAATCATTAAACTTGTTAAAGATAAATCCTATTCGCCAGACCTGGCTTCCAGCGACTACTGCCTGTTTGCAGACCTCAAAAGAATGCTCCAGGAAAAGAGATTTGGCTCCAATGAAGAAGCGTATTTTTGAGGCCAAAGACAAATCGTTATACAAAAAAGCATCAAATTGTTAGAGAATCAGAGTATCACCCTAGACGAAGAATATATTGATGAATAAAGTTGAATTTTACCCAAAGGTTTTTGTTTTATTAGTTAGACGCGGGATTTTTTTGAGTGATGTGTTATAGCAATGAATAAATATAGTTTTTAAAGTTTTCTAATTTTTTATTACAGGAATTAATGAAATCTTCAAACTAATGACATGTTCCATATTTCTCAATAACGTCTGCTACATTAACATTGATTTTTTTTCATTACTTTTTGTCGTATTTCCTTTTGAATTCTCTTCTTTTCACTATTTCGATACAAAGAAATGAGTGGTTTGCTCAGAAAATAAGAACTTAACTGATTACTGTGAAAGTTAACGACAAACAGCGGAGACAAACACTCAGAATGACAGACCGTTTGAAGTAGAGATATTGACGGTTTAGCTAGTAATCAAAATAAAAGATTCTATTTTGCAATCAACAAAAACTTGAAGAGAATAGAGAAAAACAAATTTGTTTCCTAGATTCTTGCTTAAAATATATTAGCCGTGTGTAAATCTCCCTAGCATTTTTACACAAGAAATTACAGATAGATAGATAGATAAATAGATAGATAGATGTGTGTGTGTGTGTGTGTGTGTGTGTGTGTGTGTGTGTGTGTGTGTGTGTGTGTGTGCGTGAGGCCTTTTGCTCATATAGATTTGTTATTGTTTCAAGTGTTGTTTTAAAAGGTCAGTAGTGTATTTTCATTAGAAGAGAACAGATCAGGTCATGGCAAGCGATTTTCTTTCTACCGAATCATTACTGTCGCTAACGTAGATACAGCAAACTAATTGATTACATTATTTAGTAGAACAGGAGAGACGGCGGTTGCATTGGATATCGGCGCCAAGGCAACTGGTAGTATCCAGTACCTTCACAACCAATCATTAGCTGGCTATTTTGGGAATCACATGTACAGATCAATCACATCATCGTTTCTGGTTGCCCTAAATGCAATGTAGAAAGAAATCTAATCAAAAGGAATGTGGAAATATCTATAACGCCTTTAAAATTTGAACTGAATTATTGAAAGTAAAGAAGGTTAAATCATGTTTATGATTAGTAAATCTCGAATGATAATTCTTCTTGTTCTTGTGCCTTGTTCTTTCAGGACGTAGGCAATCATGGCCTTCCATGTCTCCCTATCCCTGGTGGCTCTTAGCACAATTTCTCCTGCTACAGCACGCAACCCCCCTTCTGCCATTCACCTGCTCAGGCCCGTCAAGTATGTTTCACGCTCTTTTCCCCTGTCTCCCTTTCCCTCTATCTGGCCTGTTAGTATCAGATTCTCCAAGTCCTCCTTCCTCATATGCATGTCCCAAGAACTTTAGCTATCTCTTCCTGGTGTTCAGTATTAATTTCTTTTTCATTTTCATTCTTTCCAAAATCTCATTATTGCTCACATGCTTCATCCATGATATCCGCAGCATCCTTCTGTAGAACCACATTTCAGTTGCTTCAAGTGTTTCCTTCATCTTCGATGAAACTGTCTAGCATTCACTGCCATATTGAAAAACTGACATCACATAGCAATCCAGTAAACTCTTTTTTTTTTTTTTTGTTTCTAGTGAAATTTTCCTGTCTTTTAATACTCTACTCAGCTTCTGGAATGCGTCCTTTAACATGCCAATTCGCACTTCGGATCTCTGTAGGGCACTGTCCCTCTTCTGTTAGAACACTTCCCAGGTATTTAAATTTTTATACCTGCTTGATTTTAGGATCCCTCACCTGTATTTGGTATTTTGGGCCGCTCTTTTTGCTGATGACCATGCATTCGGGTTTCTTGCAGTTTATTTATAGTCCTTTCCTTTCAATCTCTTCAGATATCTTCTGTAAAATATCTTGTAGTTTTCTTTTTGTATCTGCTATCAGCACTGTATCATTTGAGTACCTTATGTTGTTCAAATTGTGTCCTTCGATGACCAATCCTGACATAACATCTAGAGTCCTCAGAATAGTCTCGCTGTACAAGTTGAATAGATCCGGTAAAAACACGCATCCAGTAAAGCTTAATATTACTATTATGTCTTTCCCAAATATCTCAAGGTTGCTGAGCATTTCTATCAATTCTTTGTGGTGTAATTTGTCGAACACCTTCACATAATCGATAAAGCACATGTATAAGTCCTTCTTCATTTGTATTGTTTTTCGGATAGCATCCTAATCATAAATATTGGCGCTCCTTGTTCCAGTGTCTTTGACGAATCCGCACTGTTCTTGACCTATCTCTGGCCTGATTCTGCTTCTCGCTCTATTCATCAGGATTTGAATGATCAGTTTTGTAATATGACTCATTAAGCTGACAGTTTGGTGTAGTTCACACTCATTTGCACTTGGCTTCTTAGGCAGGGCTATAAAAAGAGACTTGCATAGGTTTTCTGGTATTATACCACTATTATAAATTTCATGTATTATTTCTGTAATTTTCTCTATACCAAATTCTTCCAGGGCTATCAGCAGTTCTATTACAATGCCGTCTGGACCAGTTGCTTTGTTTCTATTCAGTTTGGACATTGCAGCTTTTACTTCGGACTTTGATATTTCGGGTCCGTTCTCATCTTTGTTTTTTATCTTGTCGTGGAAAATATCTTTTATATATTTTTCCATCACTGGAGTATTTCCTCTTTCTCTAATATTATCATTCCATCCTTGGATTTTATACATCCTGTTGAGGAGTAGATTCTTTCTCCTGTCAGTTCTCTTATTTCTTTATGCATGTCTGCTTTATTAGTACTGCTCAATCTCTCCACTTCTGCACATTTGTTGTTGAGACACACCTTTTTATCCTGTCTACATTTGCTCCTTATTTCCTTGTGTAGATTCATGTATTCTATTCCATGTCTTGGTATCTTTTCCATCATGTCGAGAACCTCTTCAGTCATCCACTCGTTATTTTCTTCTATGTCTGATTTCCTTTGGACAAGGTTGTTTGCTGATATCACTATCGCTTCCTTTAGTGAGTCCCATTTCGTCTTTCCTTTTCTAATTTGTTCTTCGTATTTGTTTTTCACACTATCTGTGTATTTTTTATGAAGGTTACACATTTTCATTATAAAGGAGTAGTCAGTCAATACAAGCGAAATAATACTGTTCATACATTCAAAATGTATTTTCTAACATGTACACATCCGTATGTTGTGTTGCAGTGGATATCGACTCGGAATGAGAAATTGAGGAACCGAGTTTGAATTCGAGTTGAATTTCTTGCATTCACTTTCGCGCAAAAACCCTTGGGTATTACTCCATCTTTTTTATATAGGTATGTGTTAAACAGGATAGATTATGTACTATAGTCTTAACTAGCAACCAATCTACCGTAGAAAGTAATGGCAACTTACTGCTGGATAATCTTCTGCCCAGTCAGTCATGTCTCGAAAGAGATTTATGATCTTCCAAGCGTGTATCATGTATGGCACTTAACTGACTGATACATCCGTGCATTATTTTGGATCTTACATTTAGCAAACTTTCTCTCTCTCTCTCTCTCTCTCTCTCTCTCTCTCTCTTTATATATATATATATATATATATATATATATATATATATACTACATCTCTCTCTTTATGTAGTATATATATATATATATCACATAATTACCTAAACAGCTACTACATTTCAAAGAAAGTCATTTCGTCTTTGCCATGTCGCAATCAACATTCATATATATTGTTATTTATAACAAATTTCTACTTTATTAGATCTGTTTTCAAATATATGTTTACTGTTAAAAAACAAGTATAGTTCTATTAAAAATGGTATTCATTTATAAATTTAAGTATATCTTTAAAGTATTGTTGTTTATTTTAAAAGCGAATTCATAAATAGACTAGACATTGCTAAAATATTATATAAAAATAAGATAACGGGAAATGCACATAAACCCAAAACCTCATTTCAGCAATCGTTTGTATACTAAAGAGTCTAAGAACACAATTTTAAATACTTCCCTTGAATTGTACTCCTAAAATTATAATAAAAACGAAGAAATATACAGCAGATAATAGTGTCAATACTTCTTGTATTAAATATGATAGAAAAAAGTAGCTAAACCAAAATATTTTAACTAATTTTTTTATCATTTTTATCCGGTATTTTTGACAATAGTGATACATTTTGTAGACTTTAGTGATAAATATCTATTTTGAATTCCATTAGAAACAACAGGATTCTGATTTTTATCTGAAACTCTGGAATGTGGAGATATCAGTATTCAACGCTTTTATCCAGTAGGCTATTACGGAACAATGTCCTAATGGGTAAAAATGTTGTTTTATGAATTTGATGACAACGTGGTTTTGAGTTAAAATCTCTAGGTCGTGCAGTGTAGTTGCACTCAGTGGAAACGAGCGAACAATAACTGAACAGTGCTAAACAAAATAAAAACTAGAAGATATCCTTAGACATGAGCAGTGGAAGGAGAACGAGGTCGAAGAATAATATGGCTGAAACATTGAGATAAAAATCGCAATGATGAGGATAATAGGCCACATATAAAGAATGTAAATAACAGAATTCTGCTATAATTGGTTTAGATGAAAATTAAATTTATATATAAGAAAATATAGTCGGCGTGTACTCACTGTATATGAAAGACTGCTGAAAAGTTCTCGACCCGACCCACTATCTGAAATTTAATCAAATAACCAAATGCGCAAGATATTTTACATAATACGTATAAATTATTTCAGACAACCTCTTACAATATGGCTGCAACAGTTTTATGATTTTTAGCGAATTAATCAATTTCAGATTGACACTCCAAGAAGCATCATGATTTAATAAAACATTATACTTACAGAATGTACACAAACAATTGAAAACATAGTTGTTTTATTCCCGAGAAAGTTATAACGATAATATTAATATAAAAATTATATTCCATCTTCTGAAATTAATTTTTCATCCATTGATTTTGTCAACTGTTGTATGATACGGACTGTCCAGATTGCATGATAATGTTCCAAATTTCAGTAAATTGCCGTTCGCTAATGTCAATTTTTCTCTTTTAAAATGCTATGCAGTAAGATTATTATCGGGTGGAAAAGACGGCCACTTCATCAAACGAGTGTCTTTAAAAACCATTTTTGTGGTGCAGTGATGAATATCGGCTCGGAACGAGAAATTGGGCAGCCGAGTTCGAATCCCAGTTGAATTTCTTGCATTCAATTACGCGCAAATACCATTGGGGAAGGTATTAATCCGTGCCTTCTCTCAGGTTATGGGTTAAATAGCAGTACAGATTGGATTCTATAGCCTTGGCTGGCAACCAGTCTACCACAGAAAGTAATGGCAACCTACTGCGGGATAATCTTCTGCCCAGTCAGTAATGTCTCTTTCGGGATATGATCGGCCAAGTTTGTATCACGTATGGCACTTAACTAACTGTATTCAAATATTCTTCCCCCCAATAGAGCACTGTTATTCAAAAAATCAGTTTCTGAAATAGTTTAACTTCTTCAACCATGGTTCAAAAGTCAATGGTTGCGATGTTGACACAAACTAAATGTTCTCATGGTCCACCATTTGACAAGCTAAAATTCTAACCGAAATCATCACTCTACGTCTTGAGAGAATTACACCAACAGTTACTAAGCCGTACTTCAAACCGTATGGCTCTTCAAGAGTAGCAAGACTTTCGGTTTTTTTTTCTTTTTTTGTTTTTTTACAGTATGGTTCACCCTGTAAAAGACCCAGTGGGGAACTCGAGGTAGAAGGTTACGCTAAGGAGTAGTTTATATGAATAAAAGAGAAAGATAATGGTTGTTACTAGATTTGAACAGATCAAGATTGTAGTGATCGGGGAAACACACTCTTCCACAAGGCAGCGGTGTGCGAGAAGCAGCTTTAAAACTTACTTTTCTCAGATGGAATAGAGAGTAAGTGTGAGGGTTTCTCTACTATGTAAGTGACATGTCATGTCCCTGCCGTGAAAGTCAGGCCTGGTGGAAAAGAACGGAATCATATATTATTTTATCTTTGCAAAGAACAGTTTTCATTATATTTGATTTCCTTGTTTTTGGAGTTTTTATCAGCTTTCATCCTTAGTATGTAGATAGATAATGACATCAAACAGCAAATAAACATTCCAAAAACTAGTTATATACGGACAAAACACGAAGTGGATCATAAAGATAGGGTGCATTATGTACAAATATACATACACACATATACATAAAATAAACTTTGAAACGCTAATGACCTTTTCCTCTAGTAAATAAATACCTGTTCACAAAAGAAAATCCTTATATTTGCCTTAAAAATCCGTCAGAAGACGAAACGTGTCGCCTAAGATGAATTTTCCTTTTGTCTTTATACACACACACGCACACACGTACACACTAACACTCATACACACAAACACAAATACAATCTCAGACTCGCACGCACACACACACACACACACACGCACATAAATATATATATATATATATATATATATATATATATATATATATGATTGTGTATATATAGGTATAGATGTATGGGTGGTTTAAATTATGGTGTCACACAAACACTATTATCCATGGAATTAGAAGTTTTTATAGAGGCCAACCTCTTCACGACGGTCTGAACACTCCCAGTCAGATCTGACTCCAATGCCGAAGTCCTGACTCTCTTTTCTTCTTTCTCTTTTCTTTCTCTTTTCCTTCTCATTTTTATTTTTATTTTTATATTTTTATCCTTCTCTTCAGTTAAAGAAAATGCTTATTCAGGCAAAAATTTTTTTACCAAATGGAAGGAATATTATGTGGTTTGATGAAATGAGCTAATTAAGCTCATAAAAATGAATTATAATTTAAATAACGTGTTGTCTTTTCTTATATATATGTATATATATATATATATGTGTGTGTGTGTGTGTGTGTGTGTGTGTGTGTGTGTGTGTGTGTGTGTGTGTGAACCAAACTCATTCTCTATGAGAACAAGGATTATTCTTTGTAGAAGAGAAGAAAACACGTATGGAAAACATAGGAATAAACCATTTTATAAGCCCAGTGATTAATGTAAGCTGCTACAGATATGAAGAATTGCACAAACAACATTTTTTCCTATGAAATGCACTTGAAAACTTTTATTTCAACTATATGCATATCGGCAACCACAATGATATCAGTCATTGAAATATCAAATTTTATCATTCGAATTATTTCTATTGTCCTTTTAACGTTTTGTTGTTGAATTTTCAATATTATTTTCCTTCATAATTTTCTTATTTTTTCAATCATTGGATTGATATTAGTCTTCCGTCATATTTGAAATTTCTATTAAAAATTTTCTCTTGGCTTATCTCTCTCTCTCTCTCTCTCTCTTTTCTCTCTCTCTTTCTATCACTCTCTCTATCGCTATTTCTCTCTCTTTCTCATAGTTCATGTTCAAATTTTCATTATTCGTGATATTTTTTGCTACCAAATTCTTCAAACCAAAGATGCTTTTGCTTTAAAAGTATATAGCATTTTACCTTTCTTTGATGGTGAATTTAATGAAATGGGTAACAAGACAACGACTGAGAGGAATAAATTCAAACAAATCCGATAAACTATATATATAACTATATATATATATATGTATATGAAGCTCGCATTAAATCTGGCATTCACTATGCAGTGTTATTGACTATATCTATACAGTTTATATTTGTAAACGCTCGTCCTTTATAAATATAGATATTTGTATATTTATATGCATGCACACACGCAAACAGTTTAATTATATAGACAAACATCTGGTTTCTTCTTAGCATAATATTTAAAAAAAACGTAGTTTATTAAATAACTCTCATCGACTGATAACTTTCAAGTTAACAACTTTTCTCAATATACTCCAGTTTAGAATAGGTCATCAGTTTTAATTAATACGTGGTTGTCTATTTCGTTGATCTTATATTAAATAAACAGGACCATTAATTCTGAAAACACAACTCTATTGAACAACTCTTCTGGTGCATTAAAGACGTTTAAATCAATTAAATTGATTAGTAAATAAAAAAGAGTGCATTAGATATACCACAAGGTTCGTTAGATGGAGCAAAGGTTTCAGCATTAATGGGTCTATATACCTCATATAAGATCAACAAAATTGTCCACATAGAAAACTACGAATTGTATAGATAGGATAGGCTAGTAATAGTGCTAAACAACGAAAAGAAGTGGGGAGGCTCTTATCCTTATCGGCGTAGGACTTTTCTTTCTTACTTAGCGAAGCAGAGACAGATTGGGACATAGAGTGTTCCATAGCCCTTTCCGCCTTACCTCGACCAGACCTTTCTTTTTTGCTTCCTTCCTCCTCTACCCTCCTCCTTTTCAAAGAAGATCAAAGTGGAGGATATATCATCCCTTGAACCTGTGGCGCTGCTGCCGCTCATGTTATTGCTATTGTTTTGCTGCTTCTGTTGTGGCTGCTACTGTAGTAGATGTTGTTGCCAAGACAAATGCTGCTGTGGCTGTTGTTTTTTCTGTCGGGGTTGTTGATTGCTATTATTGATTGTTAGGAGTGTGATGCTGTGTTCATTCCAAGTCATGCTTTCACCAAATGCCCTGCATCATCAGAGGAACGGCGTGGAGTCGACGGCCTTTCACGATCACCAGAATATTTCGACCACGACAAATCAGAATGTCGGGGATGCCTTTAAAACATTTGCGCGACAAAATGGCCTGCTATGGCGGCTTTACTTTTGGCCATTGTTACTTCTCCGACTTTCCCGCAGTGTGCAAAAAATACCTCCAAATGATATATCTAAAGATACACCATGCAACGTAATTTTTGTTTTCTGAGTATCTACATATTCTGCTTGCATCCTCACCGATTTTGTAGTGAGAATACTACTAGCAAGAATTTTGACTTCTTCTGCAAAGTGTTCCACATGATGTTTGGCCTCCTGGCCATGATTTTAGGTAGAATGTTGAGGCCTTATGAGCCTCGCACACTATCTCCCTGTTGAGTAATGTTCTTGTCTTAACATCTGATGTAAGCAGGAAGGTCGTCTGCTCGATACTGTCTCCAAAGCAGAAGTAATTGAATTGTCAGCAGTACATTTCCCACAATGAAATTTTTGTACATTTCTTATTGGGGGTGGGGCTCATAAAAATTCAGACCCGTTTTGATTCTCCCCGCAGGCCATGTAATTAAACCGGTTAAAGAGGAATGATCTGTGCTCTGAGGAGACTCCTCCATAGTGTTGGCAGAGAATCCCACGCAAATAAAAGCAGACCAATGTTTCAAACAGCAAAAAAAAAATATATATATATATATATATTTAATATCCTGAACATTAAGGACAAATATTACAGACAGAGATGAAACAAGACAAAAATTAGGTTATATACTTTACAAATGATTTTACAGACGAGTTCAAAAACTTCTCAATTCTATTAGGAAAAGCTGGAGCCAAGAAAAACCAAAAGAGTCGAGCACGTGAAAAACCACGTTACTAAATGAAATGTTTGAAATCATTTCCGGATACATACACATTTAAAAGTGCATTTTGTGATCGTAAAAACCTGGATTAAAGAAAGTATAATGTATTTACTCCACCTCCAATACTGTAAGGTTGTTACAAAAAAAATGGCCGATTACAAAAATATAATTTTATCCTTGAATAATTAGAAATGTTGAAATTAGTAAAAATACGAGCCTTGAGCATCTACACACGTCTGCCATCGATCGACGAGATTAATGATATCTCGTTGATAAAAAGTTATTTTGATGCAACAAAATCTTTGAAAGCTGGTTTAGACGTAAAATCTTTACCATTTAAAAATATGCTTAAGTGCTTAACAATGATAATCAGAGGGTGACAGATAAGGGGGAATATGGAGGATTTGGTAAACTCTCGTATCCTCACGCTGTGAGTTTTTCAATGTCATGTGACCGCGGATTATCGTGGAACAAAATTAGACTAGGTTGATTGACCAATACTGGTCTCATTTTTGTAAGCGTGCATGCATTTCCGCAAGTTGACTGCAGTAAAGCTCTGCATTAATGCTATCTTTGGATTTTAGAAATCTGTAATGGATAACACCAATTGCAGATCAACAGAAAGTCACCATAATATTTTGCCGATGCAACTTTCGTTTTGATTGTTTACGATTATCATAAAGAATCCACTTTTCATCTTCTTCTTCTATGTGCCCTGTCTCTTCAGGACGTAGGCGATCATGGTTCTCCATGTCTCCCTATCCCTTGTGGCTCTTAGTTTGTTTGCTTCTGTTACTCCTGGCAACCCCAGTTCCGTCATCCACGAGATCAGGTCCTGCAAATATGTTATCCGCTGCCTTCCTCTGTCTCTCTTTCCTTCTATCTGGCCAGTCAGTATCAGGTTCTCCAGGCCCTCCTTCTTCATTGCGGGTCCCAGGAACTTCAGTTGTCTCTTCCTGATGCTCAATATTAATTTCCTTTTTGTTGCCATTCTTTCCAACACCTCATCGTTGCTTGCATGCTCAGTCCACGATATCTGCAGCATCCTTCTGTAGGACCACATTTCCGCTACTTCCAGTTTTGTCCTCATTTTCGATGATATTGTCCAGCATTCACTGCCGTATTGAAGAACTGACATCACATAGCAATCCAGCACTCTTTTCTTTGTTTCTAGT
Organism: Ascarosepion bandense; assembly: GCA_037127315.1. Taxonomy (NCBI): domain Eukaryota; kingdom Metazoa; phylum Mollusca; class Cephalopoda; order Sepiida; family Sepiidae; genus Ascarosepion; species Ascarosepion bandense. The sequence goes on from JBBBDQ010000344.1 coordinate 2,690,570, forward strand.
GAAATTTTCCTGTGTGTTAGTACTTTACTCAGCTTCTAGAACGCGTCCTTTGCCATGCCAATTCGCCTTTGGATCTCAGTGTCGCATTTTCCATCTCCTGTTAGAACACATCCTAGGTATTAAAATTTTTGTACTTGCTTGATTCTGGTATCTCCCACCTGCATTTGGCATTTTGGGTTGCTGTTTTTGCTAATGACCATGCATTCAGTTTTCTTAAAGTTTATTTGTAGACCTTTTTTGACACTCTCCACCGCTACCTTCTGTAGGAGGTCTTGTAGTTTCTTTTCCGTGTTTGCAATCAGCACTGTATCATCTGCATATGTTGTTCAAGCTGTGCCCTCCAATAACAAACCCTGGCGTGTCATCTGGGGTCCTCAAAATATTCTCGCTGTAGAAGTTGAACAAATCCGGTGAAAAGACACAACTTTGACTTACGCCTCTTTCTATCTTTGTAAATCTACTGAAATCGTTACTTGTCCGTATACAGGCCGTTTGCTGCCAGTAGAGATTCTTGTTTACTCTTGTGTCTTTCCCAAACATGTCGAGGCTGCCGAGCATCTCCATCAATTATTTATGTGTTATCTTGTCGAATGTCTTCGCATAGTCAATGAAATATAGGTACAAGTCTTTCTTCATTTGTACTGCCCTTTTGGAGAGCATCCTAAACATGAACATGCCGTTCCTTGTTCCAGTGTCTTTGACGAATCCGCAATGTTCCTGCCCTATCTCTGGCCTGATTCTACTTGTCGCTCTATTCATCAGGATTCTGACAATCAGTTTTCTAATGTGACTAATTAAACTGATAGTTCTGTGTAGTTCACACTCGTTTGCACTTGGTTTCTTCGGCAGTGCTATAAATATCGACTTGCATAGGTCGTCTAGTATTATTCCACTGCTATAAATTTCGTTTATTATGTCGGTAATTTTTTCTATGCCATATTCTTCTAAGGCTATCAGCAGCTCTATCACGACGCCGTCTGGACCAGCTGCTTTGTTTCTATTCAGTTTGGTCATTGCAGCTTCCACTTCGGATTTTAGTATTTCCGGTTCATCCACCTCCTTGTGTATTCTCGGTTGTTCTCTCCTGTCGCAAAAAAGATCCTTTATATACTCTTCCCATCGCTGTAGTATTTCTGTTTTCTACAATATGATTGTTCCGTACTTGGATTTTATGCATCCTGTTGAGGAGCAGGTTTTTTGTCCTGTCAGTTCTCTTATCTCTTTATGCATCTCTGCTTTATTGGTCCTGCTCAGTCTCTCTACTTCTGCGCATTTGTTGTTGAGCCGTTCCTCTTTAGCCTGGCTGCATTTGTTCCTTATATCCCTGTGAAGTTTCTTGAAGCTCTCCTCCATGTCTTGGCGTTATTTTATGTCTCCTTTCCATCATGTGCAGAATCTCTTCAGTCATCCACTCGTTTTTTCTTCTGCGTCTGATTTCCTTTGGGGCAAAGTTGTTCGCTAAGGTCACCATTGCTTCCTTTAGTGAGTCCCATTTTGAGTGCCCTTTTCCAGTTTGTTTTTCATATTTCTTTCTCACGCTGTTATTGTATTCTTTCTCCGGGGTGAGGTCATTCGCACGCGTGTCGTATTGTATCCTTGGTGATTTGCATTGGACCAAAAAGTGACTAATTGATCAAGAAAAGGATCATTGGTGTTACGCAGAAAGTGCGTCGAGCACACTTCAAAACGCCAAAGTTTTTTATATTTGTCTATTTCTGAAATTATGGTAGTATTTAGACTATGTACATTAATCGGACTATTGTCCCAATCTTAGTTGCCATTTGTACGACGTTTCCGCCGTTATATTCTCCGGCTATCTTCATGTGCTAGGAATATCATGACTACCAAAAGAGGCTTCGCACAAAGAATGAGAATGATATACTCCAGTGATCATAATAAAGGGTTCGGTTTGAAATTATTAGCACCTGAAGAAGGTAGGAGGGTACAACGGCCAAAACGTCGTACAAATAGAAACAATAGTCCGAATAATGTAAATAGTGTAAATACAATCTCATCTCAGAAATATAGACAAATACTGAAGGATCAGTACGGAAGCGATTGACCAAAACTATGGAGACGAATAGAAAAGTCCTACCTGAAGCTGGCACGAATATTAAACCACCTGTCATTCCTACACCAATGTAGGGAACTACGAGTCATCCCTGCAGGCTTGACACTCAGACTTGCCGTCAATTTAAGGAGAGCCGGTCTGGTCGCAGACAAAGCGGAACACGCTCTGGTCCGAGAACGTATCCAGTACAACCGATGGATGAAACAAAAATTAGATTCCGATATCTTCTAGAGGCTCTTGGCATTCCCCAGCAGGATCAGTGACGAAGAAGACCGAAAAAGGATCTGACACGAGTTGGTCAAATTCTTCAGGCAAGAATTCGATGAAGTCCAGGTCCGCCATTTGCGGAAACTAAATAGATTAAAATATCTGAAGACGATACAAGAGGTCCATCTCCCTCCTGTGAATGCCGTTGCCCATATCAGTCAACATCAGCTGAATGTCTCTGAAGAGCAGTACTTGAACAAGGGTCTCAACTTCGCAACAACCATCAGGCGGACATTATACTTAGATATCCCTGCCTTGAAAATCCCTCAGGCTCAGGCGGATAAGCTAAGATGGAACGTGAAACAGACATTGGGGAAAGCCAAGCCACTCGAACCACTCATCACGAAAGAGGAGAGGCTGGAGATCAGGACCCTACAGAGGAATGAGAACATCATCATACTACTAGCTGACAAAAACAAAGCAACTGTAGTGATGGACAAAACTGAACACACCAAGAAACTGGGATACCTCATTAGAAGTGGTAGCTTTAGCAAGGTAAAGAAAGACCCCACGTTGAAAACAGAACGACAGCTGTCGCAGATCCGACCCTAATAAAGAACAAGTATCACTTCCAGCTTAGGACATACAGACAGTTGTCTCAACGTTTCAGCAAGCTACCTCACATATATGGTCTACCTAAAATTCACAAAGACGGTATTTCGATCAGGCCGATTGTTAGCAGCCTAAGCACGGTGTGCCACCCTCCGAGTCGCTTCCTTGTAGATATAATTGTATTAATCTTTATGCTTGGTCGGCTTGGGAGATTTTTCGAGGCTAGCATATGCGCTGAGGGAACAAGCTCACCACATCCAGGCATACCACCTGGTTGCATTAGATGAGAGTATCGTTGGTAAGTTCCACGAAGTAGGCAGAGTTTCGAATATATGATGGTGACTTTCCTATTAGTAGCTGTGGAAAGAAATATAAAGGAGAAACAGGCCGCACTTTTAAGTAAGTCTACAAGAACATCTCAAGGCCGTAACACGACAGTATGGAAGGAGAATTGGGATCACCGCCCCCTTTGGGATGAAACTGAAATAATAGATAGAGAATGCCACTGGAAACTACATAAACGTAAGAACTCAGCGCATGTGCTAGCCTCAAAAATCTCCTAAGCCGACCAAGCATAAAGATTAATACAATGTGGGAACCAGTAATACGGAGTGCCAAAGAATACCATTCGTGTCAAAAGTGCAATATGATATATGGTAAAAAGTAATATACATAACCATTAACATCAAAAATTACAATATGAACTCTGGTAAAAAAAAAGGCTACTGAACATTAGGTTAATAATTCCCGGAAATTCAGTTGCTGTTGTTCTTAACGACACATGGCCCAGTGGATATAGACGTTGGTTAGTTCCAGTGACTTGACCCATCGAGTTATGGGTTCAATTTTTAGGCTACAGCAGTAACTTGGTGAGTCTGGTGAAAGGGAAATTACTCATGACCACCAAAAGAGGCTTCGCACAAGAAATGAGAAAATATACTCCAGTGATTGTAATAAAGGGTACGGTTCAAAATTCCTAGTACCTAAAGAAGGCCGGGGCGTATAACTGACGAAATGTCGTATAAATGGCAACAAAGATGAGGACAATAGTGTGAATAATGTAAATAGTGCGTAAGTTTTTGTTTCTCATTGATATCATGGGGAGCTCATTTACCGAGCTTTTTTTATCTTGTCAATACTTTTCAACAGGAGTAAGACTGTTGCACTGTTGACACCAAGCGTCTGAGATAATCTTCTGACACTTTGACTTTTTGTATTTGTAGGTTTTGCTCAACAACTGCTTGCAATTGATTGTTGCCAAGTCTGCACGATTTTCTTCTACTTTCTTCATTTTCAAGGTTTTCATCACCAATACAGAATTTCTGGAACCACCTTTGTACTGTCCAATCCCTTTGTGAACCCATCTCTTCATGCCCTGTAGATACTGGCTGAAGTTTGGGAGGTACTGTGCCCAAGTTGGAACTCATGCAAGAAAATTGTCATGTTCATAATTAAGGGCTTCTATGCTTCAGGAATGTTTCTGAAAATATTAAAAGTAAGTTAAAAATTATAAAAGAGCACACATTAATTATTATGTATACCAAAATTCACCTAATAAATACCGGGAATACTATGTTAAAATGTTTTTTTTAAATACAACACTTCGAGCGGTCATTATTTTTGTAACAACCTAATATTTCACTACTTTTGATTTACTCCTCCGCTTATATTAATCTTCCTGTTTAATAATTATATATATATATATATATATATATATATATATATATATATATATATAAAGAGAGAGACAGTTGTTCTTACGTCAGTCTTTTCTGCTATATCCGTCGTAGTCTTTTTATCTCAGTGACATCTCTCTAACAGAAAATTAAAATGTTACCTATTGAACTAACTTTTGAATTAAAACCATCTTTTGTCTATATATATTTTCTCAGTACCACATGCCATAAAATTCTTTTTGTTTATTACATGTGAATTGCCATGGATTCTTAAGACAGATAGTGGTGTATTTTCCCGTTACCTTCTCCAATACAGACATTTATAGTACAAAATATAAGCAATACGAATATTGTATACATGCAGAATGACAAGCTTCCACTATTCTTATTTAACAAGCAAAACAATCCCTACCTATCTGGGGGAAAGGATGAAAGTAACTCCTTATTCCGTTTCTCCTTTTGTCTGCCATGTTACGACTTGCGCGAACATAGTTCACCACAACTCTTTGGCTTCTGTTGCTTCTGACAATACAACAATCTTTTACGACCTCTCTTTTTACCATTTTCTTTTTCCTTTTTGTACCACGTAAGTGGTAAATTCATCTGCCTTCTTTTATCTTTGCGTGTATCCAATATTTCAGCTATGTATTCCTGAGTGTTCCCTGCAACTTCTTTGTAGTCGTTATTTTTCTCAAAACTGCCTTGTTGTTCGCATTTGAGTTATCCATTTTATGCTCATATATTTATTTAATAAAACCAAATCTCTGGTGCTTTAAGTCTTTTATTTTTCTGGAACAAAGCAGTTCAATATCCTTTGCCGTAAAAGGCAATAGATATTATATAGCGGTAAAATATTATTTTATTGTATCTAAGGGCGTTTCCGGCGAACCTTTAATGTTTTGCTCAAAATATTTTTCTGCACTTCATAATCCGGTTCGGATTTCCTTTTCGCACTTTCCGTCGTTACCACTACTGAGATACCCAGATAGTAAAATAACCTTCGATTTCGATGCCGTCCGAAAATCCGTAACTTACGCCTTAGACTGTTTATTTTCCTGACAAAGATGCATACTCTTTTCTTATGAGAAATGACTTTTTCTTTCGTCTTGATTTAATCGACTATCGTGTATTATATTTCTTTCATCTGCGTGGATTGTTAATGTTGTGTCCGCTGATGATAAATGCTGAAAACCATCCGATTTTCTTCATGTTTAAACAAGTCGAGTTAAAAACATGTCCTTATCTTATTCCTTTTATTACTTATGCGCATTTACTTTAACTCTTCTTCTATTCTTTTCGGAAAACAATCTTGCATTTTTATAAAAATCTATTGGAAAATACATTATTCTGCTCCCCTGTTTTTGCAATATTTTTATTAAGAATTAATAGAAATATTTCAATTATGAACGAAAATATTATATATCTATGTCTTTGTCTTCGTGTATATGATGTTTTGAATTTTAAATATGAAAGCAGTGATATATATATATATGTATATTGTGTGTGTATTTTGGCAGCATTTTTTCATTAATACAGGTTTCATTGAATAATATAGACAAGTTCTGTCTATTTATTTTGTGTAAGATCCTTTCGTATGATCTGGTAAGCACCACGGCTATCAACACACACTTCTTAGGAAAACACTTGTTGAAAATACGTATATATTTAGACAAGAAAATAATAAACGAAAACTTAAAATTCTAGAAGCTATCTACATCAAACAGTTTAAACCTAGCCTAAATAAAATAAATTTCGATACGTCCACTAACATACTTCAATGCCTATAATTGACGGGAGCGGTCATACTTATTATACTTACCCCCTACACCATAGTAGTAGCAGTTCCCAGACCAATCCCCTAATGCCACCATACTCTCATTTGACCAAAAACCCACTACCACCATTCCTTCTCGGCCTGCAGCCACGTGCGACGCAAAAAAAAATGAACCTGTTTAATTTTCTCTGTATAACTCCACTCTGTTAATAATTTAAATGTTCTATGTTCACTGAATATTAAATGTTCATCCTTTGATAATGTCTTATGTAAGCCGAAAGCTCAAACCTGATAAAAAAATCAACAATTATTGCGATTTCTTGTCGTCTTTTCATGACAACACTATCAAGTTAATCAGATCATACAAAAGGATCTTACACAAAATAAATAGACTGAACTTGTCTATATTATTCAATGAAACCTGTATTAATATATATATATATATATATATAGAGAGAGAGAGAGAGTGAGAGAGAGAGAGGTGTTTTGAATTTTAAATATGACAGCAGTGATATATATATAGAGAGAGAGTGGGGGGGAGAGGAAGTTAATTAAAAATATAGTAATATGACAACAATGAGTGATAAATTATTATAATTTTTATTTCTCTTAACATTGTTATGTGGGGCAAAAACATCAAAAAGGAGAGACGAGAAAGAAAATTCTAAATATAAATTAAAAGTTAGTAACAGGCGAGAAATTACCTGAAGGATGAAAATTGAAAAAGCATCCTATCAATCTGTTTCTACGAGTAATAAACTAAATATTCGCAATATTATGAAACTGGATTCAAGCTAAATTCAAAGCGTTGGCATAAAAACTGATTCCATTTCTGCAAATCAATAGACATTTTTGTTTATCATTTTAACTGTTAAAGATTATTAAACAATTTTTTATAAAAATTATTTCTTTTTTCTCAAAAACATGTTATATAATAAAATCTCAACTGAACTTTTAAACCTGGAACAGTTTTATTGTATGTAATTAATATACAAGTTAAACTATAACTTGATAAGTACATGGTACTAAAGCAGCATAAGATAGAATGAAGAAAACAACATGGACACCAGCGAATAATAAAACAACGCAAGTTAACATAGCACCAGCTGAAACTGTTTGTGTAGGTCACACTTACTTCAGTGGTTATTGAGTTCAGGCGTAAATCATTTCAGTACATATAACCTTTGATTGTTAACCGATTGTCAGTAGTGAACATACCTGCAAATTGAATGTCGGCGCCCACTCGTAGCTTGTTGTTTTATTAGATAAACTTGTGCAATGGCGGTTAGAAATTATACAACTAGTGAGTCACAAACATAATTTTCTCAAGGGATTACGACCAAAAATTGAGTTTAAGTAGCTTTATCTAAGGTTAGTGAAATCGTTCGCGAGTTGTCCATTATTCCTCGATATAGAGATTTTAAACATATTATAAGATATCTTACCGGAGAATCGCGGAGGGAATTTATTGGTGAAGAAGTTGCACTTATCTGGGGATTGGTTCAAAATAAGGTGTCGCTCACAGATGTGAGTTTCAGAGCAGTCCTAATGAATTTATCCGATTGTAAATGATGCAACGGCTTTGATGAAACACCTGACTCGTGATACTCTGGCATCTGATCGCATGATGTCTGATCATTTCTGATCTTGTGTACGTGTTTAACATTATATTACTTATATGAATTGGATGAAAAAGTAGTGCTATTCCGCTTCCAGTCGTAGCTGTAATTGGAATATAAAATACAAGGCTGACTGGAAGTAGTCAAAAGAATATTTTTCTTTTTAAGATTTTCACTTTGCCTTTGTAGTAGATGTACGAGGGAAAAACACTCGTGCAGATTATGGTCTATATTAAAGATTTCCCTCATAAATTAGGCCTTTCTAAAAGACTTGTGTTCAGAAACGGCGAAGGTTAAGACTTTATTTAGATGTAGCTGGTACTTTAATACATAAGAACTCTTGCTAATTTATCAATCAAAATATTTTCAGACCATTTTTACGCCTTTCCGTCATTTTCGCCAGGGGGTTTTATGTTTTTCCAACATAAAACGAGTGCGCTCGAAAATATCTCATTCTATCATGTAAACAGAGAGTACCTTTCTTATGGTTAATCCTGTATAGAATCCCTTTAACCATTTTCTTTTATATATCTATTATAATTTCGTTAAGTCTTAATACGTCATTCTCAAGTAAAATTTAAATATAATTCTGGAAATCCCATGGCCAGCAGCTACAGGGAAATCTGGACAACTTATGTGAATATAGGAAATACTTTTATCATAAATGCAGTTATTCTCCGTAACATATATAGGTAGGTTTTCACAGTTTTTAGAACTAACCGCAGTGAATAGAATTTATATATATATATTTGTATTTTTAAAAGCATTTTGTTTGTTTTTAGGTTTTCAACTGAAGATATTTTCAGTATACATTGAAATACAGGGTGCGATAAATAAAGTTTCGTCTAAATTACACAAACATTAAAATAACACTGACATCTCATTTTAACAGATATAGTTACCAAAATTACACAAGAATATCTTGAAATATTAAAGTAAATTAATTTAATAGAATCACCATTGTCTTCGACTTCGGTCTCTAGACGAGTTCGGCATCTTCTGCAACTCTTCTGGAGAGTTTCCTTATTTAAGTTAGTGAATGCTGCCATAATCCTTGCACCAGTTCATCTTTGGTGCTACAATGAAGTTTATCGGTCTCTAGCGATAAACTGCGCCCCATATAGTAATCAAGAGGGTAACAGTCTGGTAAATTAGATCACCAGATGTAAGGGGTGATATTGTCGAATCAGTTGTCTGGGTTCTCCTGCTTGTTTGATATAGTGCAGAGCCGTGTTGCCAGACAATAGGTCTTCCAGCAGCCACCTTTTTGACCAAGGGCAGCACTACCGTCTCAAGGCATTTGATGTAGACCTCCGTGAAGAGTGTGATAAATTCAGGAGTTCTTTTATGAAAACTATCAAAGTTTTTCCGAGCTACTATATCTTCGCAATCATCATTAGACTCATCCAATTTTTTTTCAATTTCCGAATCCTCTTCACTCTCCTCAGAATGACAACCAAACACTCTGAAATGTTCGTATTGAAGCTTTCGGCGTGAATGCCAAGCAGTACAACACGCCATTTCTAAATTTCTAGCAATGGTCATTGCGTCATTGTGCAATTTTTCTCCAAGACAGTGCTCAACTGACCCTACAATACTGTGCAAAATCAAATACAAACAAAATGCGCAAAATTAAGAATATAAAATGGCAACAATTAAAGTGAAAAATAGTTAAAATACTTAGATTTATAAGAGAACGTGCTAATGTATTAAATACAAAAACCTATGGAAAAATTCTCAGTTCGATCAAGATACCGAGACAAAAATCAAATAATGTTTAATCATTTCTTCAGATGTTAGCAGTCGAGTCGAACCAAAAACATTTCAATAACAGCCCATAAAAATTTATATATATTCCTGTGACTATCATCGCATCAGCACATGAAAATATAAAAAAACGCATTTAGTCAACATTGTCTGACAGTATGACTTATTCTGTTATATCGTACATCTAAGGAATGTAGTTATATTTTACCCAAACCAATCTCGGAACCTACGTCGTTTTTTATATAACTGTAAGTAAACATACTAAGAGCCACAAGGGATAGGGAGACGTGGAGAACCATGATCGCCTACGTCCTGAAGGGACAGGGCACATAGAAGAAGAAGAAGAAGAAGAAGAAGAAGAAGAAGAAGAAGAAGAAGTATACAAAAGGGGCTTATCTCCCATTGGGCGAGATAAAGTCACGTGATTACATGACAACCGCTTGTGACGTCACTCCTTATAGTGACCCAAATGCTAGTCGCAGTTTTTAACTTACAGCAACTGAGGAAGAAGGTTGTTCCCTTCTGCCCTAAGCAGAATCTCCCTACTGCAATGTTCTGCTGGAACATAAAACTCCTGCTGTCCCATTGAGACTTATATGAAGCTTGTATTCTTTTGAGATATAGATGAATTCGGGCCCTTCAAATCTAGAGTTATAACAATGGCCGAACAGAAGTATCTTCAAGATATATGTAAGACTTTTTTCTTTCGTTCCTCCTGATGTTTTGCTTTGCGTTACATATAGTAGATATGTATTTCTCCACATGTGGACACTTGTTTGTATATATGTATTATTGTCGATGTCATAATATATAAATATCTCTTTGAGAACAAGCGTTCATTCATTCATTTCGTTTCTCCGTTCCGCCCTGCCCTTACATGGTGACACGTCTTAATATTATTTACTAACCCACGTGGGAACGGAAAAGATATATTCCTTCTTTTGAGAACAATAAAGATATCATCCCTTCATATCTATTATTTTACGATTTTTTTTCATAGCATTTGGACATAATCCCTAGGAAACTATGGGAGAATAAACAGGTTGAAATACTAATGGCTTTACTAAATCATGAAATGCATCCAAGCAAGAATTTAAAAACATCTCTACATCAAGCGAATTGTGATTTGACGTCACCGTGACATAAACAGTCATCGTTCAATTTTTTTTTCTTCATAGATGTCTATATGATTGTATTATTTCCACCTCTGGGTAAATTGATAAAGATACTAATGCTTCCAAAACTGGCACTAATATCACTCATTCATTTCGGAATTCTCTGGAGTGCATTATGCATTATGCATCAAGCCAATGTCCAGAAAGAAAATTAAACTTACAGACAGTTTCATTTTGCTAGTTTCCTTTGCTATCCAGAGAAAAACTACCATGGATTATTTTCATGTTCTTTCAAATATCTCCTCTGCACGGACAGGCGACAAAGTAGATTTAAAAAAAGCTATTGAAACGGAAGTAAAAAGAACAAATCCGTTCGGTATAAGTTAACATACACACACACACACACACATACACGCACACAAACGGATATATATATATATATATATATATATATATATATATATATATAAGTATAGGGTATGTATGGATAAAAGAAAATTCCATTTAAAAAGCACTATTCTTTAAAAAGTGCTCAATACGAAGTAGAGCGAATAATATTTATTCAGAATTTATAACATAAATATGCTAAAATATCACTACAAATATAGCTATTTAGTTTCGATACTAACTGAGTCTAATGAAGTGATAATGTTGAAGAGTTTTAAAAAGTTAAAAACTAGCCAAACCTCCTTAATCAGGGATATATTGTTACGTAGTCAGTTGTGATCAATCAGAATACAAGTAATTTCTAATGTAAACAACAAACCAACAGACTCTAAATACAATTTAGTGGGGCATTAATGTTTATATTTGATTAAAATAATCATGATTATTTATCGACTATTAGCTTCACTTTACAATAAAATTCAAATTTATTTAAGAAAAATATATATATATTACCAGTTAAGAAACTACGAATTTTAAATTCTAAATTTAACAAAGAATTTTACTTAGATTATTGCAAAGTAATACAAATATGAAACGAGGAAAAGAAATAGACGCACACATATACAAATATATAGATAACCACATATTGACAAATAGATAAGTATATATATATACAAACACATATATATATATATACGCTTCTCATAAAAGCATCCGCACATCACAAAAATAACAAAAATATTGTTATCCGACGTGCCGATAAAACCAATACATTTGTTATTTTAAACAGACAGGTATATCACTCCAAATTACAGGCCATTCTGGACGATCACAATAAATTTAAAAAATTAACTAGTAATACCACCACCCAACTTAAAAAACATATTAATAAACTTATTACTGCAAACAATGCTGAAATAGGATCCAATAAACTTCAGAAGATTATAGGTGACTATCAGAAGGCTACTTTTATGGAAATGTAAAAATCCATAAAAAAGATCATCCCCTCCGAACTATCATTTCTCAAATACCCACACCAATATATAACCTTTCCAAAACACTTAACAAACTAATTACTCCCTATCTTCCTGGTAAATATAGTATTAATTCCACGGACGAATTTTTACAGATTCTACATTCCGTAAAACCTAAGAATCAAATAATTGCATCTTTGGATGTCCAAAACTTATTCACAAATGTTCCCGTCCATGAAACAATTGACATCATTACCCATGATGTATACAATCATGCTACTCTCCCATCAATCAATATTAAACCCACTATATTAAAAAAAACTATTATTAGCATGCACCACACAAGTACCCTTTCACGATCCCTTAGGCAATATTTATACACAAATAGATGGTACTGCGATGGGATCTCCTTTAGGTCCCCTCTTTTCTAATTATTATATGGCAAATCTAGAAAATAAAATAATTAATGACAACAATAAACCCTCTATATATGTAAGCTACATAGATGACATCTTTGTTTTAGCTAAGAATATCGATCAAATTACATACCTTAAAAACCAATTTGAAAGTCACTCCGTCCTCAAATTTACATTAGAACTTAATATTAATAACAAAATCTCATTCCTTGATGTATTCATTGATTCTAGCACACATAAATTTACTACTTCTCTATATAGGAAACCAACTAGCATAAATTCGTGTCTTCTTAATTTTAATAGTGAATGCCCCCAACGATATAAGTTAGCTGTTATAAAAAACTTACTTCAACGCACACAAATGATATCTTCTTCCAAATCTATATTTTATAAAGAATTACACAACATTAAGCAAACACTAGTCAATAATGGATTTCCTAACTCCGTTATTGATCAACAAATTAAAATGTATCTCAACAAAATTAACAATAGCTCTAACAATAATGATAATATTAATAATAATGGTTTACATCAAAATAAACATAACACTATTAACTTATACTATTGCAACCAAATACATAATAATTATAAACAAGATGAAAAAACTCTCAAAAACATAATACGTAGAAATGTTAAACCAGTGGAAAGTAATAATCAAATTAAACTCATTATATATTATAAAAAGCTTAAAACAATTGACCTCATAGTCTATAATAAACCAACAAGCACTAAACTAAATTCTCTACAAAAAACCAATGTAGTGTACCAATTTACATGCCCATTCAGAGATTGCATCTCTGATAATAATAAAAAATTTGGTACATATATTGGTTTTACTACAACCACACTCTCCCGTAGACTTACATGTAATCTTTCTGATCAGAGTACTATTAAACAACATTTCTCTGAAAAACATAAACATGTAAGTAATATCAGATACATTTTGGTCAACAATACAGTGATCCTTACTCATACACACAGTAAGAAGAACCTGCAGATATTGGAGGCCATGTACATCAAATCTAAACAACCAACACTCAATAAAATCAACTTTAAGTCCGGAAATAACATATTACATTGCATTTGACTACATGGCTTTGTTGTCATTTCGCGCTATCACGCGGTGTGACGTCATAAAACCGCATCGCAAATTTAAGAACTGCGTTTATTATTTTTGGTAACTATTGCCGTTGCCAAGCGGAGTTTTATGTCAACACAAAATAAAATCGTCGGTGATGGTGGATGCTATAATATTTCAGTCCAAACAACCTCTCTGAAGATGGCTCATGTGAGCCGAAAGCTTAGAAGAAAATCAATAAATAATTCTCCAAATGTTGGAATACTTTTGTCTTAATTTTCAACTGAAATTCAAGCCAAAATACAACGTTTAGAACGGCTCATGATTAAACATAATAGACATTCATTGTCTCTTATATTTAACAGCATATGCTTAGAAAATTACTTGCTGCCTCGATACACTAAACATATATTAGTAGATGTACACATATACAGATACATATACGCACATATAAATACATACAGAAATTATTTAACATTTGTTTTTATCGACGTTAAATTTTAAAGCTAGTTTTGGAAAACGGCTGCAAATGCTACAGCAATGGACTCAAGTAAGAACGAATTCTTATCAATAAATATTTTTCCAAAACTAATCCTCTTAGTAAAAATATTCTATAATAATACTCTTAAGTTAAGTTATTTTTGCACGGATTATCTAGAAAAAGTAATGAAAAAACACAATAACAAAGTCCTCGAAAATTATAAAATTACAGAAAAATCGGCGCATTGCAATACTGAGATGGTTAATACCAAAGGCAACAAAACTAATACCAGCGGTTGTAATTATAGGAATTCTAAAGGTTGTCCACTACATAATAATTGCTCAACTAGTTCACTAGTTTATCTTTGTACTATTTCTACAATTGAAGATGCTGAAATTAAAAGGTTTTATATCGGATCTACTAAAAGCCCGTTCAAAACGCCTGGCATGAGCACGTAATTCCTTACAATAATAGTTATTATAAATATAGTATTTTGTTTTGGTGTTTAAAAAACTCTGCTGTTACATGGAAAGTACTTACTAAGGCTCGAACTTGCACCTTACTGTTTTTGTCTGAATGAGATTTTAGTAACCAACAGGTTTAAGGACAAGGTTAATCTTTTAAACCAAAGAAATAAATTTACTGTTCACTGTAAACATAGTTCATTGTTTGCTTTACAATATTTTCTATTTTCGCTGGTATCAATTGTTATCTACATTTAGTCGGTGGGTATTTTCATCTGACATGGATTTCCAAATCAATATTTGCTAGGCATTTATTTTGGCTTATATTATCAGATTAATATTATTAAATATCTAATCCAACATTGACCACCAAATTATATAGTTATGAGGTATTTAATCTCGCATAGATCATGTTAATATTCGATGGATATTAATCTAGCGTATACCATCTGTTTAATATTTAATAAGTTTTTATTATAGCACCGATGTTTAATTTAATGTTTAATAATTTTGATTCTTGAGGCATCAATTTCACATGGTTTCTGAATTTCGTATTAATGCCTGGTTTTAACAGTTTGTATATCTGGGCCTGTTTTTAAAACCTGTGTTTAAATTAGAATATGTATACTTGAGTGCATAAGTTTGTCTACGTATGAATGCATGTATGTAGATGTGCATGTGAGTTTATGTATGAGTAGACATATTGATATTTTTGTTTCACATGCTAATGTGTATGTGTATGCATATGGATGTATGTATGTATTTGTATATATTTTTTTATTTATTTATATATATATATATATATATATATATATATGTATATGTGTTTATATATGTTCATATTTCTATGTGTATGTGTATTTGTGTGGATATCTGTTCGTATGCCCATATATATATATATATATATATATATATATATATAATTTTAAAAACTGTTATCACTTCTGCTATTTACGCGTTACTCTCGGTTATGAATTGAGTTCTTCCAGTAACTGACGTGTGTATACACCGCATATATAGAACGCACTAAAATTTGCCCTTGATCTCATTCCCTGAGGCTATGTAGAGACTTCGACTGACACCAAATATATATATACATAAGTAGACTCGTGTTTGTAGAGTTTTGGTCGCGTTCGTATTCTGTTTTTTGCTTGTGTATTTTGAGTGTGTATATATTTAATTATGTTTATTTACTCATGCACTGAAATATGACTGTCTGTTTTGACCTCGTTAATGCTAGACCCATGCCGTCTTATGAATTCGTTCTTACTTTATCCACTAATTTAGCTCTGCATATTTGTTTCCATTGTGTATAGAGCACTTTTTTCGATGTGGCGTCTGCTGGTCCAATCAGCCATTACTTTGCAGAGACATATATGGGTGTGTTTGTGTGTCTATATTTGTTATGTCGCCAAGTATAAATGAATACCTCAACAACAGAATCAGAATATACGTTGTATTCCGCGGAAAGACGGTTAGTATGTACAGAAGTGATTAGTAATATTTACAATAGAAAGATACAAGAGTCCAATCCGTCGTAAGACGTGTGTATATGAGATTACTTCCGGTACGCCACCGGAAGTGTGACTAACTCTTCACTGACTCGCACTGACTCTTCAGTAACTCATTAGAGACTCTCAAGTGACTCTCTACGACTCTTCCTGTAGAGAATCCACCATTGCTATATATAGCAATGGGAACAGTCCATTTGTAGTCAAATAGGATCGGCGCCCTAACACCCAACTCCTAAGACTTTTGCTTCAATCGTATTTTTTCTTTTTCGGGTTTACCGACAACTGGTGTGTTAATTTCCTTTTGCGGGTAGATTTCCTGGTACTACCTTCTTGTACCTGAGGCATTTGTAACTCGAAAGTATCAAAAAGATCCTCTACATTTTCATCCATCTCTTCAGGCGCAACAGTTGTCTCTTCCGAAAATCTTTTTCTTAATTGATTAACATGCCTTCTATGTTCAAATTTCGGTCCTTGCACCACATAGAGCATGTTCCCTATACGTCCTTTAATTTTGCCTTTCATCCAGGACGTAGTGTTATTTTTATAGTTCTTGAAAAACACTTTTTCATTCACCACAAATTTTCTTTTGGGTGTGCTTACATTAGGTGTATCAGCTTTCTTTGATGGAATTAGCTTATCAAAAACAGAACGTACTTTTCTTGCGAACATTAATTCAGCTGGCGACAGCGCTGATGGTGCTGCTTTGTTCGGCGTAATTCTGTATACCTGTAGGAATAACTGTAAAGCCGTTTTCGTGGGCGTACCCGTAGCCTTCC